>CM046663.1:36819696-37517364 GCA_025594165.1 Tamias sibiricus
CACAAACAAGTTCCAATGGATTTTGAACTACATGGTCAGTTTATTCACAATAACTGCACTTCTTGGTACCAATTTCCATGTTAGCTTTGTGTTACTGGTACCAACTACCTGATAGAATAACTTAAAGGAGGAAACGTTTATTTTGAGTTCATGGTTCCAGAGGTGTCATACCATGGCTGTCTAACTCCATTGCTCTGGGCCCAAGGTGAGAGAGAAATCCTGGTATGAGGGCTTTTGCTAGATTTTCTTTACTATGTATTATGGTTTGGATATGAGGTGTTTCTACTCCCCCCACCAAATCTCTTTTTAATACAGAAATACTCAGAGGTGAAATGATTAAATTAAGTGAGCTGTAACCTAATAAGTCTACCCAGTTTTAACAGAATAACTTGCTGGTAACTGTAGGCAGTAGGGCATGACTGGAGGAGGTGGATCACTGAGGCATGTCCTGGAAAGGTGAATCTTCCATGTGGCCCTTTTCCCTATCTCTCTCTATCTGCATTCTCACCAAGAGCTGAGCAGCTTCATTCTGCTGGGCCCTTTTCCCACTATGTACTGCCTCACCCTGGGCATAAAGCAATGTAGTCAGTCATCCATGTATACACTGAGACCTCTGCAATTATGAGGGCAAAACTTTTTCTCCTCTAAGTTTTTCTTGACAGGTTTGGTCACATGATGCAGACACTAAAACACTAAGCTTTGGAAGTTCCTTTTTGTTATTGTCTGCTTCTAGAATGTACGCCCAAAACTCATATGTTAAAGACATGTCTTTTGGGACATTGTGATTGGATCATGAGGTTTCTAATCTTATCAGTGGATTAATGATTTGAGCACACTTCTGGGAGGAGGTAAAAACATTAGAGGGGTGGGTAGGATTGGAGGTTGTAGATCATGGGGGTATGCCCTTGGGGACTATATCTTGTCCCTGGCTCCTTCCCCTCTCTCTTTTTCCTGGCTGCCCTGGGCTGAGCAGCTTTATTATGCAATGCCCTCTATCAAGATGTTGAACCTCAGGTTTAAGGCAATGGATACTACAGACCTTGAATTAAAAACTCTGAAGCCATGAGTCACAATAATATTTTCCTTTTTATGTTGGTCACAGCAATGAAAAGCTGACTAACACATACTATCTGTTCATAGTTTTCTTAGATTTGTTTAAAAATCAAGTGTATATTTAAACTTTAGTTAATGTTTTTTCACCTTGATTTTTACCTTTTCATGTTGTATATTTACTCAGTGAATTCAGTAAATTTTATTAATCTATTTTTTTAACAATTCTTGACTTTTTAGTTAAAACACTACTGAACTTGATGTTTGTGAATTCTTAGAAGGCTAATAAATAATACCTCTTTTCTTTCATCTAGATAATTGAAAAAAAGAAATTTTAATTGCTAGACTGAACATGCAGATCCAAAGAAATTATCATTTACCTTACTAATGAAAGCTGTGCATGATACAGAAGCTTATTTTTCTTATCATGTGTACTTGCTTATTCTCCCTGATAAAATTAAAGTAAATTTCTCTTGGGGTCATATATACTATGGGAAAATTTCAAGTATTCCCATTAACATTTTGTTCTGTAATCATAAAAGTATGAAGGAGCTACTACTTGAATTCCACTGTTCGTTATCTAGATTTTTTATTTATTTTCCCAGTTCTAATGTTGTATAGTTTACTTATGTATTTATAAATCTTAAAATGAAAATTATAGTCTTAAGTTTATTACTAATATAAATTGTTTATCTAACAGGTTTTGACATGTAGTATTTAATTGAAATTCAGTTCTAAGAGTTAAATTATTTTTGTAATTAATCTGTAAATTTGCTTTGGATATTTTTATTTCTATTTTAACATATGGGGTTTTTTAAAACATGCTTTTCCGTTTTGAATCTATATGCATATAGGTCAGATGTCCTACTAGTTAGCTACTTTTTAAAGTAAATATTCTAACTAATTTTGAGAAGAATATTTATTATTTATTTGTCAGATAAAAAATTTATCCATTCATCCAATACCTTCTTCATACATTAGCTGTTATGTGTCAAGTACTTTCCTAAGAATTAAGAATCCAGATAAATCTCTAATTTAATGCATTTTAGGAAAGAAATAAACAAGGTAAAGAAGTATGTATAAAATTATGATAATTTTGAGAAAATAAAATGTAGTAAGATGGGGGAAAGGAATAACAATGTCAAGAACTGTGAAGGATTTAAATGTTTACCCTACTTCAAAACCATTATTTAACATACAAAACTTACATGTTCATTGAAGACATAAGACTCTTGGGTCAGAGGTTAATGATAGAATTACTGATGTCACAGCAAGCGGAATGAGAATTAACACATTTTTCCTCTGTTATGCTTGATCCCTTGTTTTGCTACACTACAAAAGAAGAACCCTGAGCATAAGAAACTTAAAATTTTAAAATGGATACTAATAATTTTTCCATTTATTCTGTTGTGGTATGAACCAATCAATACATTCAATAAGAGTATAAGTTATTGGTTATAGATTAGTAAAAGATATAAATTAAAAGTCATAGATTATAGATATAAGATTTTGCTAAGTAAGATAAGGTAAGACATAAGTTTAAAGATAATAGTAAGATGATACATGTGTGTAAAGACCCATAGGTTAACTATAGTCATAAGTAAGTGTTAAAACAATATAGAGATAATATAGGTTAAATTACAGGATAGAGATAGCTACATAAGACAATTATGAAGGTAAAGACTATTATAGACAAGCATAACCAAAGTGACTCCATTTTGCTGCTTCTGTAAAAAAAAACTGCTAAAAGGACTGTTTCTGAGAAATCTAAGGGAAAGCTGTCTTCTTGAGAAAGTTATTTTTATTTACTTTGTACCCCCAAAAAATGTGCTCACCCCAAGATATGGTGGTCTAAGTGGTCCATATGGCTTTGAAGTAGATTTTCGCCCCTGCTAAACACCTGCTGGAACCTAGGATGCTATTGTCTGAGTTGCTATGCTAGCTGTTGTTTTAGCTTCTGTGATTGGCTAGCTTGCATGCTAGGGACTTTCCAAGGCTTAAGGTTTTCATCCTTAAATGATGAAGGCAAGTACCAGGAAGCTGTTGTTCTCCCAAGGAGCTTGCGTCTCTGCGGAAAGCAGTCCCTGACCAGGTAATAAAGCTCTCTATTTTGTTTTAATTTGGAATTTGTGTATTTTCTAAGCATCACCCCATAACATTCTGAAGGCAATATGTATATTTTCTTAGATGCTTCCATTTTAGAAAACATGGTCCAAAACAAAAGACAATCATTGGCTTTGTTCACAGTAAATACAAGAGATAAATCGCTCCTAATAGCATTTCCTCTATTCCTATGGCATAATATTTTCTCACATATAAAACTACTCTGGTTTGTTTTGAAAAAAAATATGATCAACAGAACATGGGATCAATTTTCTTTCATTTGTCTTATGTAGTACTTAATTAGGGCTACCATTTATTGAATTTCAAGCAGCAGGATAACTTTCTGAGTTTAGCTTCATTTTATAGAAATCATCCTATTTATCTTAGGGCTAGGCTACATCATCTACTGGTAGATCCCCTTGAACATTTGCAAGTTTTTTATGACCACACCTAAGGTTCATGTTACCTTGATTTTAGGAAGACAATCAGTCTTTAGATAAGAACAATGGTTATATGGACACATGGAAACCATAGAAAGAAAATAGCATTTACAATTGTTGGAGTACTCCAAGTTTTACACATGTATGCCAAGAAGCACAAGGTGATGGTGCCAGCCAACATGGTCTACCAAATGGATAGTAGTTTCCATTTAATTGAATAATTGAGTCTAGTTTTTGTTTTTAGGGGAAATATTTAAGGGCAGTAATTCTAACCTACAGAGTATCACCAGCAAAATTGTATTCATTCAGGCCATGGAAAGGCTGAGAAAGAATTTTGTGAATGGGAGTGCAAAGAATATCCTGACATGTTGACAGGCACTAAATATTGGCAGATTCAGAAGCTGGGCTCATACCATTAAAACTGAAGGAAAATGGTGATTGAGATATATCCAGTCATTTTGTAGGGGATGGCGGAAATAGGAGTTAATTCTTTTTCTTTTTAAGGTGCTTATAGCTGTTTTAATGATTAAGTAAAACTTCAAGAACAACCCTAAAAGTCAGAGGCACTAACATTTCACCCTCTTTCGTACCTCCCAAAGTCTATGCACGATGTGTGTGTCCAGATGCCAGGGAAATTATTTTCTTTCAAGTGACAAAAAGTTTGTTCCGTTCAAGTGCTATGTTACTACTTGTTTTTCATAATATTTTCTTACTTACATACAAATTTTGGTTAGAAGAGTTAGATCTAATCAAAGCAAAGGAATTGTTTTAAAAAAAAATTGTTCAGACTATGTTCCTCACTTGTCCCAGAATATAGGAACTCATTGACCAGATTACCAATAAATAGTTATTATCTTTAAAATCACAGATCATCTTAGTCTAAAAAAAAGGTAACCCAATGGCTACCTGTAAATGAAATTTGTAGACCAGGCCAGCATGGTATTTCCACTGGGGGAGGCAATGAAAGTATTTCCACTTGGGGGGGGGGGGGGGCAATGAAGTTACTCCAAAAAAACTCAGACAGAAAAACATAATTTTCACAAAAGGGCTATATAAACTCTTATCTCTTTTAAGGAAACCCCCTTGTCTTATTTAAGGACACTAACCAAAAAGTAGTAAGAAAGAGATAAATTCTTAGAATATCTGCTTGCATTGGTCAAATTATGTTACTAAGGTAGGTGGTCCTGGAGGAAATAAGGGTGGCAGTCAGAAATCTTTTTGAGCAGTTTTTAAGGAGACTCTTCTGATGTTCAACCATTCCAAATAATTCTGAATGATAGATCTGAATGAAAAATCCAGGTAATTTCTTGACAATTTGGGTGGCTTATTAATTAAAGGGCAGTTAAGAAACAGTGTGAAGAGTCAAAAACATAACAGAATTTAATGCCAACTCTGTGGGTGGAGTTGGGTTATAAAAATGGGGGGAAAAAATATAGGACTTTGAAGTTTCCGGCCATGGGGAGATAGCCACTGATAACCCCAAGAGGGAGTCAAATGTCTGAAGTAGTTAGTCTTCCATGAAGGAGCACAGGTTGCTTCCTATGTAAAATGGACTCCTAGTGGGAGTTATATTTGGCAGAATTATATTTGGCAGAAACTAGAAGACTACCTTGCACTGGTATCCTCTGCATCATACTTTCTTCTTGGAAACAAAGTTATTATATAAAGAAATATAGTTATGCATCACAAAATAAAATTTTTTTATATATGCAGTGAATTTTATATATATGCAATGATAGACTGCATATATGGCAGGGATCCTATAAGTTTATAATAGAGCTGAAAATTTTCTTATCCTCTAATGATGTTATATAGGCATTGCAATATTAGGACACAATATGTTACACATGTGTTTGTAATGATGCTGATATAAATAATTTTGTTGTGCTGTCAGCTGTACAAAATAATAAACAGGTATATAACATGCAATTATATGATAATAATGACCATGTTATATATTTACTATACTAGATTTTTCCTTATTTAGAGTGTACTCCTTCTACTTACATATAAAATGTCTGCTATAAAACTATAGTCTACGTTATGTCAGCAGTAGCCTCATACATCTTGTGTTTAACACATCTTTGATTGCATCAAGAGGGAACATTTTTTGACCTTAACCATCAAAGTTTGTGTAAGTACAGTGTATAATGTTCACACAAGGCACATTCCTCTGACTATGTCATTAAGTGACTAGAAACAACATCACAAGTTATTAGTAGAGCAAGGTAAGTTGAGAGGACTTTATATAAAAATAGAAAGACACATACTAGAAAAACTACATGACATATGAAAAAATATTCACATTTTCCAGGGCAGAAAAAATTGTTAGGCTCAAGGGGAGGAGACAGAAAGCCAGAATAGTATTATTGATTAGATATGTCTTAAAGTAAAAAGCATTACTGGAATTGTAAATAGTAGATGGCAACATATATCATTCTTCAAAATATACCTCTTTAGAATGTGTTTCAATAATTATATTTATATTTATAAATAAGATGTTAAGACAATTTTTCTATAAAGGAAATGAAACATGAAAATCCTATACTATCTGTTTTAAGCATATCTATCTTATGCCACCCAATCATGACCACACTTAACTGAATAGTCCATTTCTTCTTCCACATTTTCTTGTGCTGAATATTTTCTTTAAATTACTTTTAATAGGGAATTCATACTTCATTTAATATTTAGGAATAAATGGATTTGACAACAACTTTCATTGTATCATTATGATAGCAAACTCACTGAGATCCAGTCTAATTTATGTGAATTTATATGCATTTGCCTGATCACCAAACTGATAAGAATATTATCAAATTCTACTTCGGTTTAGAGGGAATGTAAAGCATGAGTAAAGTAGTGTTAGCTAGAGTAGGTGATGGATAATTTAAGTGTCTATAAATGCAAAACAAAAAAAAAACAAAGAGAGGTTAATAATAGCAATTAATGCATATATACTTTACATGGTACTTTTTCGATCACTTATTTTGATGCTATGGATGAAACATAGGGGTTTGTAGGTACTAAGCATGCTCTCTGACACTGAGTGGCTCCCTGGGGCTCTCATCACTTTTCATTTGGTTTTGATCTTCAGCAAATATGTCTGAAACTGGTTTATATTTTTCAAATCCATTCACCTCAAACTCATCAAAATAATCTAAATGAAAATGTAGAAAGTCTGAAATAATGTATCTCATATTACAAATTAATCAATTTTAAATACACTTATATGTCTTGGGTTATATCACATATTCAAATTTCACTTTTAAATAGACTTTTCTGAAAACTTTGCAATGAATTTCAAAAATATCAATTACCTGTATTAAGAAAGGAAATTATGGCTCTATTATTTTGTGTGGGGAAAAGATAGTTTTATTTAAAAACAAAGATATGAATCATCAATATAATTAAAAACCTTTTTTTAAAAGATTTTACATCAGACTTAAGCTATACCAGAATAGAAATATATCAAGGGAAGAAATAACCTCTCTATATTATTTGATGGAAAGAATTTATCTGAAAATCATACAGTATGATGGAAAGAATTTATCTGAAAATGATACAGTATGCTAAGCCCATGTGTGTGTCCATTTTACTTCTTAATGCAGAGAACTTATTAACGATGTTGACTTAAATGGTAAGGAGATAAATATATTTTCATTGTGATATTAAACATTCACTGTAAATCAGATGGTAATAAATATCAACAGTTATGACCAGAATGAAGAGGTGCCAAAAGTTTAAAACGCTCTTGAAATGAATTAAATTAATGAGGATTTGCACTTTAAAACAATCAAAATGAGGCTTATAGTTGTTTACATGATATTTAAAAAGTGATTTCTGACCAAAATAACTTTTTTCTATTTTCTAAAACAACAATTCATGGAGCTATTCCTAATGATAGTTTGTGCTTAAATGAAGGTAGATTGGCCATGCCACTTGCTCATATTTCTTTTAAGCAACAGGTGCAGTAGAGGATAAGGGGTCTGCAGGAGACTATTACTACTTTCCATAAATTTCATTGATCCTCCTTTGTTGAAATTATTTCAGTGCCTTTTTTGGTAAGTTAACCAGATGGTCTTTGTTATTTTTTTTTAAGTATAGTTTTTATCAGCGTGCACACACACACACACACACACAAAACACACACACACCATATTTGTAACTAATATATTTTTGTGACACCTACCATATATTCCATTTAGAAAGCATACATAATTTTAGTTGTAGAGGGTTTTTTTTATCTGTAAGCATTTTTATTTTCCTTATTTTTACCTTGTCCTTTTGAAAGTATGTCAAATTTCATTTATATAGACTTTAGTCCATGTTTAAACTCTACTGGCATGGCTTAGACATTCTAAATTTCTTTTATCACTTTATAAATTCTGTGGTGTGTTTGTTTTTCTATTTGTACTTGATCTGGGGAGACACAGATAACATTTATGATCTTTACTTGCTCATATGAGAATTGCTGCTGTTAAAATACCCTGAAAACAGCATTTCAAATTAAGCCAAAAATGATTTGCCCCATGCTGTTGTCATCTTGTGTGAGACTTAAACAAGAAAACAACTGTGAAATAAAAGCCACTGGTAATGCCCAGAAAACTGAAGTGAAACATAAAGAAACTCAACCATGACTGGATAGTACATTTTCTTTCCCCATGCTTCTCCTAAATGAAAAGAAGATGATAATGTGTGACATAAAATTCCTAAAGATGACAAAACAAATTTTAATTCTAAATATAGTAAGAATTAATACAATGGCTCATTTCTCTTGTATATTGGTTTTTATATAACTGAGCAATGATGCATTAGTGGTGTATTAAAGGGTGATTCATTGAATGTGATTTTTTTTAAATGAAAAGAAACACCATAAAAATTGAAGTTATGATCTATCAGTGTCAATGTTAGAAGAATTATTTCATATTTCTCTTGTTTCTTTCAAAATTACTGTACAATTATTTCTAGATCATGGACACTCATTTTTAAACAATATTTTTCCAAATCTTTGCTGCAATAGCCATTCTCTTGACAAATTCTGCTCTATTTTCCATGTTTTAAAATTCTAGCCCCTGGGATAATGTTAATGAAGCACCTCATGGAGTAGCAAAGGCTGAACATATCTCAAATTAACCTCTTCAATTCAGAGTTATCTTAAGTTACATGAAGCATTATAAAAATCATTAATTGATAGAAAATAATTGATTTCATTTTCAACATCATCCTAATCAGAAGAATCAAACAATATTTACAACTAAAATGGTGCCATTAATAACAGGGTCATTTGTAGGGCTGATTATTAACAACTGAAGTGTTAAAAGATGTACTCTATTTGCTCTCACATCTAATCTCCTATGTGGACATTTTGGGAAATGTAATTGTATTTGAAGCCATGTTCCAACTAAAAATTATTATCATAATAATCATTTGCTATAAAAGTATTTCCATGTAGTTCTATAAAAAATTGATTCATAGTTAAATTTATATTTAATATTCACCATGTGATAGTTTTTAGTGGAGTCCTTGGGAAAACTGATAAAACTTGTGGTTTGCCTTAGGAAGACTATAATACATACACATCTCTCTTTGCACTATTAGCTTATTTTTGTATGAAGTATACATTTTTTTAACTTATTAAGTACAATGCTTAATAGTTTAATGTATGATAAACTGAAAACAAACATAATTTTTGCTTGCTTGACTTTATTGTAAACATGTGGTTGGTTTTGAAATACATTTAGGATTTTTTTAACAATGTGATATGGAATAAAAACTATAATTTTCAAGCTTGTTGTATGCTATTAAAACACATTTTATCAATATAATACCATATACATACATTTTTTTAATTTGCTTCTCATAATGGCTTTATAAAATAAATGCTACATGTTTAGAGAGAAAATACACCAAGGAACTTGCCTGAAACTTGACTATTAGTGAGAAGGTCAGAATTATAAATGGGCTCATCTAGTTCCAAATGGTATGTACTTTGCCTTACTAGAGAATGTTTATAAATGTTAGTTCTATAACTTTTTACAATATTTGATCAACTAATTGTTAATTAGGTGAGAAAGAAAAGAAAACCTTAGGAGGAGCAGTTAGACAAGTTGAAGAGGAAGCCTGGAAAAGTTTTGAAAAAGTCCATACATGTATAAACAACACAAAAATTTCTCCTAATCTTTAAATAAAATTTAAAATTTCTTTCTTATTTCTGGGTGTGGTTTCACATTTAGTCCAATACTGTAATAGGTAGAGGTTACCATGCCTTTGTTCCTGAATAGTGGTTACAAATAGACTGAAATAATTAATGCTTTTAATATATTTACATGCTCAAGTCTATGTGAATCCATATAATTCCTTCTAGAGAAGTAAAAATGTTATTGCATTTTCAAGGTTAAAAGCATTCAAAGAAAAGTTTTCCATCTCTAGTTTTCTCATGATATCAGTTGATCTACATCTGATACCTAGAACAGACAGGTACTGTAGAAGACAAGAGCAATTAAGAAAAGGTTAGAACAAGGAAACAAATGGAAGACTTGATAATCAATCATGGCGCTCTTTCTCAGTAAGCCTGGACAAGACCTCAAAATCCTTCTCAACAAGTGCTGCAGGCAGCTGTTACCAATAGATCAGAGTTGGCATGTAAGTTGAAAACCTATTTGCTATCCATGCTCTCAATTCCATTTTCAATACTGTTGCCAGGATTGTCTTTCTTACATTCCATTTCCCTACTAAAATGCTTTAGTGATTTGACAGTGCCTTCAGGATGAAGAATAAACTCTTGAGTATATCATAGAATGCCAATATAGTTTCTGTCCATCTCTGTAGCCTTAGTGCAATCCTGCTCCCCATAACACATGTCAACACAGAGACACATACACAAATACATCCCCACAATTGGGGAAACACACAAACATACCTGCCAAGACACACACAAAGGAACACACAGACATATGCACTTATCTAAAATCAACAACAGCAAATAATAACAATAATAATTAGCAAACTCTTCTGTAAGTTTAACCATGGGCACATATCATTGCCACTTTATTTTCAAGATCCTATCACCCTCCCTACTTTTCAAATTTCATAATTCTTACTTATCCTTTTTGAAAGTTCTATTTCCTAATCACTTGAACTAAATTGGGTGACCGAGGGTCCTTTTTATATTGTGTTTTTTTTGGTTTTTGTTTTTTGTTTTTGAGAGAGGGTGTACTTGGGGTTGAACTCAAGGGCACTCTACCACTGAGCCATGTCCCTAGCCCTATTTTGTATTTTATTTAGAAACAAGGTCTCACTGAGTTGCTTAGTACCTCTCTTTTTTTTTATATCACTTTTTTAAAACTGCTAGCCTTCTGTGATATCATGCTATCTAGATTTATTTTCAGCATTGGCTTAATTATCTGCCTTTCCATATAGACTAAATATACTGCATTCTGCTTTTTTCATAGTAGACCAACTTAAACATTAACCTTCACAGAAAGGTCCAGAGTAATCTTTGACCAAAAATGTGTACACCATAGACACATAAAATTTATCATCACATGCTCTTTTCTAACTACCTTGAGAAACTTGTTAAACCTGTGAGACTAAATTTTCTCTACTTCTTATTTTTTTCTTTGTCATCTTGTTGTTATTGATAATGCCAACAATATTAGTTTGAGCCAAGCATAAAATGAAATAGCATACCTTAAAACACCTAGGAAAGTTATCCTTAATAAATACTTCATAAATAGTAGTATTTATGTAAACAAGTTCTGTTCCATGCCTCTCTCTCTCAAAATTTGTTAAGTCTGAATTTTCAAAATTTCAAAAGTCATGTGCTACTCATTAACTTGTTTGAATAATTATAAGCATTCAGAATATACAGTTGTTCCTTTCATTATGCCCGTAAAAGTAAGGATGTTAGAAATAGTAGTTTGAAAAAAAAAAAAAAAATAATTTTAATAACATTTTCTTGCTGATGACTCATTAATAAAAATTTAAGTTTCATGAACATATTAACTGTCACAAAACATCTAAGAAGTATTTAATGCAATGTTGCTTTCAATGTCCTATATTGTGTTTTACTTGCTTGGTTTTTGGTGATTGATGCTGTTAGAAAAGAAAAATATACCAGATTCAATTCAGTACCTGCTATTTTACTCAGAATGGCCATGGAAGGAATGTTTGATAATTATCAACCAAAGAAGTGTTAACTGATTTGTATTTACAGATTTCTTCATTTTTAAGTCCTAATAGTGACATGAAATTCCTATAACATCAGATTACTTCCAATCCGACAAAAATAATATTATACATATTATAAATGTAATATAACTTCAAAAAAAATCTGGAACTGAGTATAAAACACTAAAATTATCCATGTCATAGCATAGTTTATATAGAATTCAGGAGGATAAATTAAAAAACCTAGACCATTAGAAACATCACATAAGCATACAAAATTACTTTCATTTTATAAGAATGGATTGAAAATCATATGACTTTATTAATTTTAATTCTTTTTTGCTTCTTAATTTATCTTATGAGACAGAATATATTGCCCATAGGAATAGAGACTAATAAAATTTGGGTATTTACAAATTATAATTAGTTCATAAATAGGGTTTATTGGCTCTCTACTTTTTCATGTTCTACTAACAAATCTACCTCAAAGTTATATCTCCTATGGCTCATGAATATCTGCTGATTTTTGGAATTATAGGATTTTTAAGCAGATTATAGAATAAACAGATATAGTATATATAATATTTTATACTTTCAATATAAACTTGATTTTGTCATGAATCAAGAGGGGTTTTTACTGCATTTGCCTGCCTTTTCTTCCTGATCTCAGAAACATGTTCTGGGCATAAGTCTACACCTCCACAGTGCTTCAAAAAGTAGATCATTAGGATGTCTTGTTTACTCATAATAAAAATTTAAGCTTTATAAGTACACAATATCTGTATACTATTATTAGTAACCCCAGATTCATATCAACTGCTTATTCCTAATTCCTCACAAACTATTCCTCCTACAGATTTTCATGTCTCCTTTTTGTGTTTTCTGTCTCTATCTGGAGTCAGTGTCCATTATAAAATATTCCCCATGTGCCTCAAATCTTCTCCAAACATTTATCTTTCATTATCAAAGAGAAACTGACCATGCCTTGAGATCTCTGATTATTTCCTTTCAGTTTTCTCAGAAGTTTCCTGTTTTCTCTACCTCTGGACAAAGGTAGTGTAGATAGTCTACTGGCTTTCCTTCTTGATCACTTCAAGATCATTCTAAAATATGTAAAATATAACATACACAGTATTTTATATTTTTAATATAAACTTTATTTTGTCATGAATCAAGAGGGGTTTTTACTGCATTTGCTTGCCTTTTCTTCCTGATGTCAGAAACAGAGATTTAGAGGTATTCCCATGTACTAAGAATGAGAGAGATTGCAAATCACACAACCAAAAGAGGTGGAACTTCACAGCTGAGAATCTTGTATTCAACACTGATAAGCATAAGGTGTGTACAACCTGAATGTCGTGCTCAATTCTCAGTCTACCATTTCCCTTATTCCCTACTTGCTCATTCCTAATAGCCTAATAAAGGCATTAAATTCTATTACCATTTAACTAGTAAGATCTCTCCTCAAAATCAAAACTTTGGGTAATACACCTGACCTACTGAATATCATAACTTAGCAATCAAGTACATTATCCCATATGGGTTGTTAGCCTTCATAATCAGCTGGATGAAGGGGTTCACTGCTGACCAACATAGAGAAAGTATTATACTGCATATCACTACCTCATGAAAAGATGAAAATTCAGATTTGGAAACAGTTCCTACTAAATGCATATGGCTGTTGTACCATCATAAATTTGAAAAATTGTAAAATTAACCTATGGCTAAGTCAGGAACTGTGGTGTGTGTGTTAGATAATGTAACATTGCTAAGCAATTTATTTGTGCTTGAAACTTTTCCATTTCTATTGTTGGGGACATTAAGAACACGTCAGCCGAAAGAACAGAAGTCGAGGAAATGAAAACCTAACTCTCTGGCCGTCTTCCACTTCCTGATATGTGGACTTGGCCTAGCCAAGGGGTGTTGCCCTGACATATGACGGGAAATCAGACCACCACAAGGATAGGCTAGTGGCTGTTCTGCAAATGTGATCTGCTCGTGCTCCCTATGCTTGTGCACGTGAACTGTTCATGTTCCGCTGACCTTTCTGCTGATTGGCCCATGTCTTCTATAGAGGCCATCCAACTTCCTCAATAAACGAGCTCCTGCCTTGACAGGTCTCCCTGACGCGTCTGATTGTCCTCCGAAAGGAGGGCTGGGTGTGGGCGGTCAGTCAGCTCTTACCTTTCCCGATCCATCCTTGTTGGGGCATGCTCCCCCTTCTCTTGCAGGTAGAGAGGAGTTGGGGGGCTAAAAACCCCAACATTCTATAAACTCTCAGAGACAATTGAACAACATTGTTGACATTGAGCATATTTTTGGGTAGCAAGTTGAAATTTGTAGTATTTATTTATGAATTAAAATATTACTTTGGTCTGTGTGATATAATGAATATGCTGCTTTCTGTCACAGTGAAAACAGAATATTAGAGTTAAGGAGAAATGTGTTTCTGGGCACAAGTTGCTCTTATTTTTTGTTATATTCAAAAGGATTTTACAAAAGCCCAACTGAGGTTTAACATGACATTTCATAACCCATTGTGTTTATTCTGTATTTCTATGTAACAAATCACTCCAAAACTTAGGATCCAAAAGCAAAGGCCTACTATTATTTCAGAGTTTCTGTAAGGCAGGATATGAGAACAATTTAGTTGTTCATATTTAACCAAGGGTCCTTAATAATACTGGACTTGAGCTATTTCCTGGCACTGTAGTCATTTCAAGGCTCACGTGGAGGGTGATCTGTTCCCAAGCATATGAACTTGGCTATGGTCAGACCTCATGTGTTCACTGGCTGTTGGCCGAAGAAAACAATTTCTTACTATGTAGCCCTCTCAATAGGGATACACACACTGTGACACCTTGTTTATCCTGGAGAAAAGCATCTGAGAGAAAGAAAGAGACAAGAAAGATAAGAGAGAGTCCCCAGCATAGAAGATGTACATTCCATCACTTCTGCATATTGTGTTCACTAGCAGCTGGCAATATATTAAAGCCTAAATTCAAGTGTAGCGAATTACAAAAATAAAGCAGGAATACTAAGAAGTCAGGTTCACTGAGGGTTATCCTAGAGCCTGCATAGTCCAGTTTTCCTTTGTTTTCCAATGAGTCATGTCTCTGCTATGCAAAATACACTTTGTCCCCTTCTAATGTACTTTGAAGATCTCATGCCATTATAGTATCAGTTCAAAGTCCACAATCTCAATGTCTAGATCATGTCCACAGCATCCCAAATAAAATTCCTAATGTATAGCACCTCAGGTGTAACTTCTCCAGATGTGTGCATTTGTGAAAGTAGACAACATGTACTCTACATACTACCTCTAATAGATACTTAGCAGATAATATTGGTCTAGGCAGAGAAGAGACAAGTTTAGCAGCAAGGACAGGGGTAGGCAAAATAGCACTATAGCCAATCTTGTTCAAAGAAGAAAATTGTGGAGATAAAGGGAGAAATTAGTTTGTAAAAATTCTGTCACGCAGCCAAGGAAATATTGGTAGTTCTTTGATTATGACTCAAAGCCTAGAAGAAAAAAAAAATTCTCCATGGTTTTATCCTCCAGCTTCTTCTTTTTCTTTTTCTTTCCCCCCCACCCCATGAAACAAGACATGCATCTGCAAAAGTCTGCCTGTGGCTTCCCAATAGAATAGAATACTGAGAACCCTAAGGCTTCTCGTCATTTTGTACTGTCTCTGATTCTTCTAATACAAGCTGTTTTTTGTAGCTCAAATTAATCTCTTAATCACTTTAAGAAAATGAAAGAAGAAGAGGAGGAAGAAGAAAAAGAAAAAAGTCAAAGTAAACTTAAGAAAGAAGATGGAAAAAGACAATAAGATTGAAGTAGAGATTAGTAGATGAAATAATAGAAAAGCAATAGAGAAAATCAAGAAAATGAAAAATTGGTTCTTTGAAAAGATAAGCAAAATCACCAAAACTTTAGATTGGCCAAGCAATAAAAAGAGAAGACATAAATTACTAGAAATTCAGATCCAAAGAAGGATTATTACTAAAGGAATTTTGCACTATGTACTAATGAATTCAATAACTAAGATAAAATGGACAAATTTTAGAAAGACATAATCTATTCAAATTGACAAATATAGATTGAATATGTCTCTCCAGATTTACACCTTGAAGCTAAACCCTCATATTGTGTTATCAGGTCTTTGGGAGGAAATTAGGTCACAAGATAGAACTCCCATAAATGAGACATAAGAGATAGGAGAGAACCATTCTCTCCTCTCTCTCTCTCTCTTTCTCCCCTCACACTCTCCCTCTCCCCCTCTCTCTTTCTCTTTCTCTGTCATATGAGGATACAGTAAGAAAATGACCTTCTGAAAACTAGGAATAGTGTCCTCACCAAACATTGAATCTTCATTGTCTTGATCTTAAACTTTCCAGGCTCCAGAATGGTGAGAAATAAATGTGCATTTCTGGCAGATACACAGTCTATGATGTTCTGTTATTAGCAGTCAAAACTAAGATGCTTACTCAAGAAGAAATGGAAAATTTGAATTGACTTATAACAAAAACTGATACTAAAATAGTAATCTTTAAAGTCCCCATTCAGAAAAGCCAGGCAAAGTGGGTTTTACTGGTGGATTGTATCACTTATTTAGAAAAGAAGCAGTACCAATTTTTGCATGCATTTCCAAAAAATTAAATATACAGAATCATTTCCCAATCCATTTTATCAAGGATTAATAAAAACTAAAACCACATCACTTGCAAACAAATAAAGAAAGAAAACAACTAGAAAAACTAAAATTTGATCTATATATCTGTAAAGGTAATATAGATCATCATTATTAATTTGAAGATGCTTACCATTTTTTTTTTCTAATTGCCCTGCAATATATTTAGAATGCTGAATATCAATAGGCATTAGGTGGTAAGTTTATTTGAAAAAAAGCATGACTTACACTTTCTGCCAATTTTGTTGATTAGTTTCTTTTTTTGTGATATTTTACAAAATATCTCATTGTGTAAATAATTTAAATACTTAGAGAAGTATTGCTTATATTGTCTTATAGTTTTTAGCAAGGGGAAAAACAGATTCAAAACATAAAGTTTGTCCATTAACATTAGGTCTCCTCTCTTAATTCAGAGTTTTTAATAAAATGTCATGCTTTTTGAAATATGGGTTGTTTTAGTGTACTATTTTGTTTCAGATAACCTATTATTCAAAGTACACCCTTTTAAGCATAATTCTTTGTATCTTGGGTTGGCTTTCATATGAAAGAATTCATTCATCCTAGGAGAAATGATGTAGTACTTATTGCACGTTAGGCATTGTGTTAGATTCAACCAGCTGCTGGAAAAGACAAAGGCACTGCCCTGGGGTGAAGGACCTTACAATGTAACAGGCCTCCTCTTTAAACTCTCTCTTTCTTTGAAAGAACTCAAAGTGTTTTATTCTAATTTTGTAGCTTGGTTATACTTTTGACTGACAGTTTAGAGAAGGCCCTAGAAACATTATTAATAATAAAACAGTTTTGTCTTTATTCAGCTCTTACCAGGTGATAGACATTAGACTAAATATTTCTCATTTATTATGACAAAAAAACATAATGCTAATAAGAATAGTGTGTGTTGGGTGCTAGCTTTTAACCACCCCTTGAAGATAAATTACTAATGTTAATTTACAGTGTTGTGATATGTTCAGATTAAAGTTGCTAAGTGACTCCAGGCTTAAAGGCAACATCAGTGTGGTCAGAAATTCAAACTCCTGAATAATATATTATCCTGCCTTCTTGTGTTTGCTTGGAAGATGGCACCTGTTTATTGTGTTGTAATACTAATGACCATTTATAATTACTTTTCACGTTTATATGCTTTAATATAGTTTTCAAAATGAAGAATGCATGAATACAATAAACTACACTTAATCATTTTTTAGAATTAAGAGCCAAGTGATAAATTTTTCGTCTCTCTCTCTCTTTAATTTTTGTTTCTTGATCTTTTATACTTTTGATCCTGACTATCCTGGCATATATTCACCTGCCAAATATATAATTAATACTTGTTAATTGGTATATTATTATTTAATTTAAAGTACTGAAATAATTGTGGCTCAATCTACTTTTTTAGAGTTTTTCATATATCTAATTAGTTTTTGCTAGACAGTACAGGTGATTTACCAAGAAGCACTCTCTCCTTTTGTCCAGAATTTCTGTCTGTAAATCCCTCTTTATCATTGTGTTATCAGCAAACCCCACTAACTTCTTCAAAGAGTTCTTTGTTTATTTGTTTTCAGTGAATGTTCTTGTAGAATTTGAAGCCTGACTTAAACAAAAGGAAGTAGGTTACTGTCCGGACCTTACACTATCAGCCGAGAGGATGGAAAACTCTGGCTTTTCCGGCTGCTTGCTTCGCCCTGTTACAGGACCTAGGCTAAGCAGGGGGCATGGCTGTGAGAACTGAAACCACCCCAAGGATATGCCAATGGCATCTGCCCATGCTCCTTATGTGTCCCTATGATCTTTCTGCTGATTGGCCCATGTCCTCTATAAGACCGTCCAACTTCCTCAATAAACCGAGTTCCTGCACTGATTGGGGCACCCTGGTATGTTCCTGGGCCTTCTAAAGGCGGGGGAGGGAATATCAGCGGCCTTTACTTTCCCAATCTAGTCTCATCGTTGAGATAGGCCTCTCTGGCCTGTTTTACGGAACAAGAGAGGTCCATCCCGGGTATGGGGGGCTAAAGACTTCAACCCTTATAATATTCCGACAGGTTACAAAAGAAACAGATAGCTAGGAGGTAAAATACAGAAGACTTTATAAAATATTTGTTCAGAAACATAATTTAAGAAACAATTTTCCCATTACAGTGATAAAGGATAGATATCCTCTTTTTAAAATAAGGAGGTATAATATCCTTTGAAATGCAGAAAGGTAACATCGCTATATGTATTATTTTGTTTTATTTCTACTGTATTATGTTATGTTTTTTGGGGAAAATTGTTTTTTCCTTTAAGATTCCATTTCACTTTTTAATTATACAATAAATTTTCTACTAGCTATTTAATGTATCTGAATAGCAACACTAGTCTTAAAAGAACTAGATGGAAAACAAAAATCATCTTATGGCGGCTGCATAAGTAACTCATTGCTGGGACTCAAAAAGGCAGAAAAAGTTGCTGGTAAGTGTTTTGTATTAATTATCAGAAGAACTGATGATTGGAAAGGCTTTCTAAAATGTAAGGCATGGCAACCTCAATCTTTTTGTGGCAATAGTAGCTGGCATAGCAAATGAATAATTTTAAAGAAAAGAATGCAGAGAACAATAAAAAAGAATGGGAAGGTTAACATATAAAATAGAACTGGAAAGGATGTGTAATTTTAGCTTAAAGAGAAGTGAGGAATAATGACAAAGCTACAGAAAATCATGAGGTATTTATAGTGTCATGTTTAAAACAACCTTAGGAGGCAGGGGAAGAAATGAGAAATGCTGGCAGATATGAGAAAATCATGATGGTAATTGGATAAAAATTCAGGGTTTAAAATTCAATGTGAATATGGTTATTACTGATATTAAGTCTAGCAAAGGACATGACATATGGAAAATAACACATAAAATAATGATCATATAAATTCATACAAATGTTTACCAATACCTTTCAGAACAAATAACAAATATGGCAGAGCTAAATATCACATATAAAAATCATTAAAATTATTGAAACTTGTAAATTCTAATTCAATATCAAAATTATGTGATAAATTTTTGGTTCTTTATGTACTGTTTATAATTTTATGGTTGTTTTTCTAAGTGATTACAACTAAATTGAGGTTGAAAGTTTTCTAAGAATTCATATGATTTAAAACACATTTGTTCATATCATTTGTTTTGAAGTCATTCCTCAGAAATTATTTGACTAGACAAGGAAAATATACTTGACCCTTTAAGAAATAAGAACCGAGTAATATATATATTTTACAACATTCAGACACACCACACCTCTAGTAGCATGTGGAAGAAGCAGAAGATAATTGCCTTTCTTTAATCCTTGCTTTGCTGAAATGAATGAACTTTTTATTTGTTTTAATGGCCAAAATATATCTCACAGCAGAAGACTGTTGTTTTCTGAGAGTCGAAAGTTGTGGAAGAGTTGGCTTGATCCTACTTAATGAAACACTGATACTATTCTTGTGGAGATATGGATCTGGATTCTGTTCTCACTATTCTCTGCTATTTGTCCCTTAACAACATTACAAATATCTCATGGCAGCCACCAGAAGTAATGACTAAGTTAACAAGAGAAAAAAAAAAAGGAGGGAGATTTATGATTCTGCTCTGGAAACTTCAGTTGTTCCGTGGGGTTACATAGTTACTGTATCAGTAAATCATCCCACTTTTAACAACGACATGGGAAAATTCATAGAGGAAGTACTGTTCTACTATTTGTGGGTAACTTATGCAGAATTATTTTATTTTCCTTTGACCACTCACACAGTATGTGAAACCAAGCCAGATGAACTGAAATGTAAAGTTGGGTGGTGGAATTTCTTGGTCCTTGCTAACTCTGAGGCAGCCACTTGATGGATCCCATGTACATTTCTGTCTGTACCTGGTTTATCATGAAAGTGAGAAGACAGAATTAAATATCAACTTAGGAGTATATATGTAAAAGTAAAGGAAACACGTTTTGAAAATGTATTATCATGTAAAATTCTATAAAATAAAATGCTTGACAATTTTATTCTTGTTTACACTCATTTCTCTATTACATGCATCAAAACCTCTTGCATTTCATATCTCACTTCAAAATGATATCCTTTCTTATTTCTATTTAATTAAAAATGGCAAAAAGAAGGTGGTAGTGGATTAAATTTTAAAGAGCAAATATTTATTCTTTTAAATAACATTTGCTTTTGTAAAGATCATTCACTATTTTGATATATGAGTGCGTTATTACAAAGAAAGGCAATTCAGGGCCAAATTGACTTGCTAGAAAGACTTTTTTTTGAGAATACCTGGTCAAATTTGCTAAAACACATAGAATTTATATCTCATAATTTTCTATGCAGACAATAAGCATTTATTTAAGACCAAAACTTTTTCAAGGATTATATACATTAAGTACTTAATGTGACACTGAATTCATAATTATGATTATCCTCACTTCAGAATTAAGAATCAAATATTTTTATGCTGTATTTTCCCAAAGGGTTCTTAAGAAAAATCTGTAAAAATCTGGACTGTTTACTTTAGCTCCTGCTATTTAATATATTGATTTCTATAAAATGTATTCTGAAGTCAAATGGATATTTTGAAATTATCTCCGTGAAGAAGTAATGATAATTATACTTGATATCAATAAAGTTTGGATAGTCACTTATTAAAACTCTATGATTCTCATTTACAGCTGCTGGTGTGTTCTCTATATATACAGCTTATGGGTAGTGAACTTAATGTTATAGAGAAAAAGATTCCCAGGTTGAAAGTTAGCATTTACTGCTTCACGCAGGCATTTTTCCCCCTTTTCTTTCCTAACAAGCCATCTGTGTACTCTCATAATTATACCACTAGCAGTGACATCCTTTAAATTGTGATTACTCATGGTTTTGTAATATACTTAAACTGAAAGTGAAGAATATAAAGTGAAACTAGATAGAAAACACAGTGTAAAAACAACTAATTGAAACATAAAACTAAAATTCAGGCATGAAATAGTAACAGTAACTAAAAGTAAATTGTAAGCTGCAATTCAAAGTGTTTCACCATGAATTTAGATTACACAATGCAAAATAATTTCATATAAACCTGGATTCTTCCTTGCTATCCAGCTCCCACTGTAACTTTTTAACAAGAATCTGAGACTTCCACAGAGGATACTTTGTGACAAGTTCCATGAAATAGCACCCATGTATTAAGCCTCATTGTTACTTTCACCATCCTAATATGAAGACATGAGACCTCCATGTCAGATTGGCAAAAGGTTGGTGGATATACAGTCCATAGTACATTCTCTGGGTTCATAGACTCATCCAATATTCAGTTCCTTTGGTTCCTAAACATATACATGTGACAGGCACACATGGGAATTAGCAAAATGTTCAGATTGATTACTTGTTTTTTTGGAGTAAGAATTTTTTGTAGTAGGGAAAGAAACATAGAAGTTTATGATACATGATACTTATCTCACACAGGTAGGATACTAACACCAAAATAAAATCCTAGATAGGATGGATGGCAGCAATTATTGCTATAATAGGACCCTCTAGGGGGCACGATTCAAGTTTTGTTTCATTACACCAGATATTTCTGCCTCTGTCCCCAGTAAAGAAGATGGAAACTGGAAGGTATAGTGGACTTCAGAAATATCAACTAAGTAGTAGTACTAATTACAGTTGCAGTGAAATACTTTTTCTAGAACAACATAACATGACCTTGTGTGAATGATAAAAGGACACATCAAACAAACGTGTTCTATAATATTTCATCAGAAAATAAAGGCCAGAAGCAGTTTAAATTGACAAAAGACAGATGACAGTATTTATTATGATTTTGCCCCAGGTTTGTGTTAACTGCTTCATCCTTAAAAAATAAAGTCTAAAGGGATGTGAACCATCTGGATATTCTCATGACTCCATGTTAATTGGCAGTGAGTAAAAGTGAAAAGCACATTGGCAGCCTTGTTAAAAACTATGTTGTTGGACTGGGTATGTAGCTCACTGATAAAGTACTTGTTTAGCATATGCAAGGCCAGGTTCAATCACCAGTTCAATCACCGCAAAAAGAAAAAAGAAAAAATGGGTTTTCTTATATGAGAAATAGCAAAAAAATAATTAAGGATACTTGCATATAAATGCATATTGATGACAACTTAATGGTTAATGGGTAATGATTTAGATCATGTCAAGCATTCATTTTTAGTGAAAAACAAGCATGAGTGCTGATTTCTGATGAAGATGTAGAAAAACTAGGAAATATACATTCCTGTGGGAAGCAATTGTTAAAGTACTTTTAGAAATTATTTAAGTGTTTTGTGTTTATAACTCAGCAATCCCCTACTCCTGAGTATTTAAAGAAATGAAAGAATGCCATCACACAAAAAATGTACAGACAAATATATACTGCAGCTTTATTTATATGTATGAAAATACTCTGAAAATTTCCCAGTATCCTTCCATTGGTAAACAAACCATGATGCAGTCACACAATGGAACTTTTCTTGTCTATAAAATGAAATGAACTGTTGATGCATGCACCAACTTGTATTAATATTAAATGTGTATTTGAGTAAAATTAGCCAGTTTCAAAACATTGTGTACTGTATGATTCGTTTCATATCAGATTCTCAAAAAGACCAAGCTGAAGTGAGAGAGAGAGAGAGAATAGATAAGTGGTTGCTAGGGATGGTGAATGAGGGGGAAACTGTTGAATAGCAATTTCTGTGACTGACAGAACTATTCTGTACTCTGGTTTTCATACTTATTTTTACACAAATACTAGCAATCATAGAAATATGCACCCAAATTTCAAAGTGATTATTTAAAATATTATATTTAAATAAAAAGTAACAAATTGTTGTACCTGATGCTAAGAATATAGAACACAACTTATAAGTCCTATTTTACTTCTGAAGATAACATATTCCATACATGGGAAAACTGTTCTGACTTATTTACAAAGTGACAAGCAAAGCTGCTAACCTTAAAGGTATTTCTTAGAAGAAGGAACGAGTAAGTACATTTGTGATAAAAGCAACCATTCCACTTAGGGTTTAAACTGACACCCTTTAAGTTATTAGAAGATACCTTCTAGTATTCATGATATGATACCTGAAGAATGTATCACAAGCCACAATTAAAAATATCACAATTCAGATTCTTAGACTGGAAGAACAAGATCCTTTGACCATACTCTCTAAAAGGTTAAAACAAAATAAAATTAAATACATCACCATTCTGATACTGGGTACTCCTGAACACGAGGAACCTGACCGATAATGTCAAGAGTTAATGCATCCAGAATTGCCTGTGAATGAACTTCTTAAGCTCCAGAGTCATAAATTTTGGCTAGCTTAACAGTACTCTGTAGGAAAATTAAGTTCTATATCCAGAAGCAGTGGCAAGCAGTAAGTCTCCTGTGTAAGCTACATAAGTAAGCACCCCAGACATTTAAAGTCATTCACCACTACTTCAAATGGAAGAATCAGCATGAGAGAGAAAAAGAGAGACCATGCATATGTGTGTGTGTGTGTGTGTGTGTGTGTGTGTGAGAGAGAGAGAGAGAGAGAGAGAGAGAGAGAGAGGTAGAAAGGGAAGGAGGAGACAGGGAGGGAGGGAGGGAGAGAAACACATTTTAACTACTTCCAAGGAATAGAAGAGGTGATGGAGAAGTAAGAGGAAAAAAATCAAATGATTTTCTATAGTTCTCTTTATTCCCATCTTCCTAAGCACCCCAAATTAGCACAAAATGTGTGAGAGGAAGAGGTAGACAGAGATAGAGAGAGGAGAAGAGAGAAGAGAGAGAGAGGAGAAAAGAGAAGAGAAAAAGATGTGTTTATATGGTTTGGCTATTAGAATAATGCTGGCCTGATAACATGAACTAGAAAAGGTTACTTCTGTTTTCCGGTGTTTATGGAGAAGTGGCAATATTCTTTGAATATTTCATGAATTCTACTAGTGAAACAAATATTCTTGTTTAGAAAAGCTGTTAACTACAAATTTGTGTAATAAATAAAGCACAACTTAGGTTATTTAACTATACTTGATTAAACTTTGTTAATTTGTGACACAAAAGAAAGGTATTCATTCATTCCATGTTGTAGAAGTCATGATTAAAGAGTTCATAATATTCTTCTAAATTACTTTTGGTATCTCTGGGACTGATGGCAATATTGGTAATTTTGGTCTTCTATCTTTTCTTCTTGGTACCCTGGCAAGAGATTTACAATAATCATTTATGTTGTTATATCAGAATTTTTTTTAGCCAGGCGCAGTGGCGCAGGCCTGTGATCCCAGCAGCTTGGGAGGCTGAAAGAGGAGGATTGTGAGTTCAAAGTCAGCCTCAACAAAATTGAGGCACTAAGTAACTCACTGAGACCCTGTCTCTAAATAATATACAAAATAGGGCTGGGAATGTGGCTCAGTGGTCAAGTGTCCCTGAGTTCAATCGCCAGTACCAAAAAAAAAAAAAAAAAAAAAAAAGAAGAAGAATTTTTTATGAAGTTTATCAGGTAATTAAGTTAATTTTGAATTATAATATTGTCATCAGAGATTTGCATTTCCTTGATAATGGTAAAAAACGTGTTACTGATATTATAGAGATTTTTTTTCCTCCTTTATGTGTATATAAATACAAATGTGTGGAATGCTTTTATAACTAGAGTTATCTGCTCCCTTGACTGTTTTCAGATTTTTATATGTGGTTGTAATGTATACTGGGATGTCCCAATTTACTACACTATGTGGATGACATGTCATTCTTATCCTAGAAGCAAAACTGGTGCCTAATTTTCCATACATTCTGTGGTTAACATAAAGAATAAATGATTTCATAACAAATCGCAACTCAGTTACTGATTGTTTACACTAAAGGGACTTCTGCAGCTTTGTATGTGAAGTATATGTCATTTGTCTGATCTTTGCAGATCAGATTTCCACATAATTTTTATTTCTTCCTGTGAAATACTGTTTCTACAAGAGTGTCATGAATTTTTGTCCTTCTTCAAAACTATTGAATGCTTGGACTCTGAGATTTGTGTCTCCTTTTTAACATCTGTCTATTCATATCCCTGTGGCCATGCCCTTATTCAAACCTCTTCCTTCTAAATTGCATGCTAATGTAAACCATATCAATCACCCTCTATTGTTCCCTTGGTGGCTGTGCTTACATTTTCAGGTCATACCTGTACAACCACACTTTAATTATCAATTTAGTTGCTACTGGTCTGTCTTGTAAGACCTGTTTCTTCTGTGTTTAGTGCAAGGATTGACTGACAGAAAGATCAATGGCAAAGAGTAAATCAATTCTGTAGTCTTTGTAAGATGCCCTTACTTAGTATTGAGAACATATTTTTTAGTGGCACTCACAAACAGAAAGTCTTATATTTTAAGAAAAGAGAACTCACCACGACTTTTCTAGTAGTTTGATTTTTGAAATTCATGAATATAATTACAATAAGATGGCAACTCCTCTGTTCTGTCCTATCTCTTTCAGTATCTTTTCCCCTTCTCCCTCATAAAATGAGATGTATGTAAAAAGATGCTATATATATGCATTATGAATTGTAATACATACTACTATTATAAATTAAAAAAAGAAAAAAAAATGAGATGTATATATATTTTCTTCAAATAAAATGGAAAATGTATGATTGCAGTTATTAGCCCAGCAGTTCTACTCTATTTCAATCAAAACCAAATCAAAACCATGAATCCTTTCAATAATGTGAGAGAAAATACAATTTTCATGATAATTTTAAAAACACAAGCAATAAAAAGTAACTATGTTGTACTTAAACTCATTTTATATGGGCACTTTTCTAAAATGATAGTTTATAGAAACATTTAGCTGGTTAATGCTTGTACTAAAATCTAATTTAATAAAAATGAATGAACAACTTCTTAATATCCTATGAAATTCTAGGTTTAAAATTCCACAAAACTATTAGGAGACTACACTTATTTACTCACTCAGTCACTGCCAATGCTTTAGTGGAGAGTAAAGAATATTTTCCTCTCACAGAGAAATTAATAACCTATATTTTGGACAAAGATATGTGACATATTTAAGTCTTATAAACAGACAAATCATGTTTATTTCATGTGCATAGAATAAACATGACTTGACTGATCATAACTTGTGTTTTTTTTTTTTTTTCTTTTCTTCTTCTCCTTCTTTTTGTGGTACCAGGGGATTGAGCCTAAGGGTACTCTACCATTTAGCTACCTCCCAGTACTCCTTTTTAATTTTGAAAAAAGGTTTCACTAAATTGCCCACACTGGCCTTGAATTTAGGATGTTCCTACCTCAACCTTCCTAATTGCTATAATTAAGATGTACTCTGTCCCTCCAGGAAAGTTGTATTCCCATTAGCTTTCCTTTACCCTGTTAATAAAGCAGAGACTCTGCCGTAGAGTTTGGAAAGGTGGAGGACACTCATGTCATTAGAGCCATATAGAAATTAAACTCTGGAACAGAAGGAACAATCAGGAGCTATATAGTATCTAGAAGCAATGTGATCCACAGTTCCCTCAGAAGAATATCACTGACTTCTTTTAATGATTTAGGTGGCTGATGTGGAGCTGGAACATGCTCAGCAATGAACAGACCTAGTGTCTTTGCCCATGATCAGAAGGGTTGTCCACTAGAAATGCCCATCTGAATGTGTGGGGGACCGGAGCTTGTACTTGGGTCATTCAAGGCTTTGGAGGTCTCAGATGTGAAGACAAAAGATAACATTGAATCATAATTTCTGGTATTGCACCACCACAACTAGCCATATAGATAATTACACAAAGATATAATTAAGAAAATATTTTAATTTTTATTATAAATATCTATTTTCTTTTTCTTTTAAAAATCATATCAATTATCTCCTTAATTGGAAAATTAGGTAATAGTAAGATTATATTTCTTGATTATTGCCAAGGATATTTTTGTGTACCTTTAGTTATGCCCATGATGCTAATTTTTATGGAATGATTCCTTTCCCCATGTAACCTGTCCTCCCTACAATATTTGTCACAAATGGCCACTCAAGGTCACCTGTCTTCTGAGTTTCCATTATACCACACTACTGGATTTCTTTGTAATCTACTTCAGAAACTTCTTTCTATCATGATCTTCAATTTGTGAATTTCCTTAAAGACACATGTTAATATTTTAAATTATTTATCAGACACTCATAGTATATAAAATAGATACATTTTTTTTATTAATTCCTACAGTATACATAAAATCAATATTAATCTGCAGTTGATGTTGAACTAAACTGTCACTGCCATTTTTGGATATTAGACTGAAGTGAAGGACTAATTACAGACAAAATTATAAATTAAAAAAAAAAAAAAAACTGTAAAGACTTCTGTGAAGGAAAAGATCCAGAAACTTTAAAAGACACTAATGGGAAAAATAAATAATTGTAGATGATATATTCAATAAAGAACTCAATTCAAAAATATTTTAATGCAGTTTTTACTTATTTATTCATATATATATACATATATTAACATTTATTGTTCTTCTGTAGCACATGAGTTCAGTTGATTCTATCAACTGTTTTCCTTTGAAGGATTATATAGAGCCTATTTTAATTTTTAAGCTTTGTTTCTTACTCCTTTTCTCCTACACTTATCTTCACTTTGACTACCAAGCACTTTTCACATATGGCCTCAAACTCAGTGCTTATACAGTATCTCTCTCTCTATCCATCCATCCATGTATCCAGGTGTCTATCATCATAGCATTAAAAGATAATTATCATATTATTTTCAGTTATCTGAATCTTGTTTAATAACACCTTGGACAAATATCTCTTTTTTAATTGGCAGGACTCTAACCCATTTATTAAAAAATAATGTATATTATTCCTTGGAATAAAAAAAAAAAAAACTATCATTTCCCTATTGATGTAAATTTTTCTCCTTTCAGTTTTTGTAAACATCAATCATATTTATTATGAACTATTGGTCTTTATGTTTTTATTCGCTAGTATGAGATCCATCCAAAGATCGATATGTATAATGTCTTTGTGCTGTAAATAGATGTTGCCTATGTTCTTTTCAAAATGCATGAAGTATGACATACATGTACCAGTAGGAGAACTTTCTCAAAGTATCTCCAGGGAAAGCTTTTTTCTGTTTCCTTCTAACTAATTTCATTTCAAAGTGGTTGTCATACCGTGTTACTAAATAGGAAGTGTTTTTACAAAAATGGAATTTAGGAATTCTTCCTTTTATGGTTGTGATATTTGTCTATTATATAAATCACAACATATTTTTTTTCCTCCAGATCACTTGATTTGTAATTTATTTTACCTGTAGTTTGGGCTGGAGCATGAATTCAAGTTTGCCTGATGAACATATGCAAAATAGGCATTACTAATATTGTTAAACATGTCATTTCAGACTGCTACCAGGGAACAAGAAATGATGGGGAAGCAAGAAGAAAAATTCAAATGATTTTTCACAGTTGTCTTTATTCCCATCTTTCTTAGCACCCCAACTCAGAACAAAAACATTTTCTAAAATAATAAAACTCATTTAAAAATTTTTGGTGATTAAGAGAAAAAGGTCAGCTTCTTTTTTAATGCAAATTCTATAGTAGCTGGAATTAAAGAAAACACATTTTTATGACCTAAACATATGGCATAGATTATAAAATGGATAGAAATGAGTTCTCATTGGCTGGCTAATATTCTAATGAGATAGATTAATCAATGTAAACCACATAGCTCAGTTGAAACAGCCTTTCTAAATTGCCAATTTCATTTTCTTCCAGCAGAGAAAATGCCAATCTTTTCCTATGTAGTAAAATCTTCTTGTTATAACAACTAAGCAACTCCAGAGTTACTGTTATTGTGGAACATCTGGTAACTACAAGATGTGGCTCCTCAGAGATAACCACATTGCTGCAAAATAAGAATGTCCTTAACCTAGTTGTATTTCATGTTTTGTTATACTCTGGAGCATGGCTGCCTCATAATACAGTAATCACTTTTCTTCGGCACCATAAATGAAACCACAGATGCTACAATTTGCTATAATTGGAGCAGCTTACCATAAATAAATAATCAAAATAACAATATATGCATAAACTATGCATCTTATAAAAGTTGGATTGAAAACATTACAGAATGATTACCTAAATCAAAGAGACCATGCCCTTCACATTTATTCGTTAAGAAATAAGAAGATAATTGGGTTCTCTTACTAATCTCATTATTTTTCCAAATTGTATAATTTACTTCAAACCTCAATCCAACAATGAAATTTCAAAGATTGAGAAATGGAGCAACTAACTACTTTTTTTTTTTTTTTTTTTTTTTTTTTCTTTTTTGGTACTCGGGATTGAAACAAGGGGCACTTAACTACTGAGCTACATTCCCCAGCCCTTTTTATATTTTATTTAGAGATAGGGTCTCACTAAGTTGCTTAGAGGCTTGCTAAGTTGCTGAGGCTGTCTTTGAATTCACAATCCTCCTGCCACAGCCTCCCTAGCCACTGGGATTGCAGTCATGTGCCACCAGGCCCAGCTAACTAACTACTTTTATATAATGGTCAGAAATGATTTGAAAATTACTTTAAGACACTCCAATTATTTGCCATGTTGCTACAGTTCATTATTATTTTCTCTAAGAGCATTTTATTTCATATTTTATATCATGATTCTAATAGTTAATTAAATTTTATTTAATCAGTTTCAAATTTCAAGGGAGAAATAATAATGAATTTTGTAATTTGCTAAATTATTATATAGTTAAAATAAATATTTCTGTGTGAACTTTAATTTATAAACTTGTCTATTTTTTAATAAACCTATGAACATTGAAAGTAATGCAATAAGTGTTTTGAATATTATATAAAATATTGAGTTAATTCATTACAATCTTAAGTAAACTGTATGCAAGATTATTTAAATATATATATTGCTTATATAGTAAATATTGCATATATGTTGTGTATATAATATTTGATGAGTTTATATCCAATAGTACCTTTTAAATTAATAACTTTCAAAAACTTAAAAAGTTAAATAATGCATGAGAACATTTTAAAAATGTATTTATGTGGGAATATTGTTTCTCCCTATGTTCAGTTTAACTTTACCCTTGAAATGAAGAAAAATCCAAATAAAAGTTATGTAATAACCAAATTACAATAGAAATTTTGTTTCCTTAATTTCTACTTTCAACTGATTTTTTAAATGTGAGTTCTTTGTCTAGACAATAATAATAAGCGTGAGGATATTCTATGTATATAAGTGATGAAGATTTGGCACCAGTATTTAATTGGCAATATGTTCCTTTGCATTGGAACTTCTAGACATATGTTCTCCTGACATACTTGACTAGTTTATACTTTTTTTTTCAGATAAATGATTTTGAGAACTTAAGTCTTAGAGAATTGTAAGGCTCATCTTCAATGAGCTTCCAAAGCCCTGAAAATGATCAGAACCACTGTGAATACAAAATAGCTTATCAAATTTGTCCCATGTTCTCTACTTATTTGTAATCTTGGCAGCATACTTGTATGTTTATAGAAAATTATATCTGAGAAATAAATCTGAGCAGCTTTAAATTTTGGAAAAAAAGCATCATGCATTAATTATTTTATATTTTTCATCAGTCTAACTCTTATGCAGTTTCCAGATGTAGCACACCCCTAGTACTTCCTAATTTATTCCTTATTGAAACTTCTGTATACAATTAAGGGACAAATGACCATTTGCACATTGCATGTATTCCCAACTATATTCTTGCATTAATATCTATGTGATAGATATCAACTAGAAATTACATTTGATATGCTTTCTTGCATTTTGACTGTACAGTAACTAAATCACATGGAAGAAGCAATCTTCAAAATATGTTGAACAGAAAAATGATTTAATCTTTGATTATCTACAGTTAAGTCAGGAACACATTGATGTATTTACTCATTTTGGTTTGCCAATGATTTTGCCTTTTTTTTTTTCATTCTTAGAATTATGTGTGATTTTCCTAAATCTAAATTAAATTAAAAAATTGAGGATCTATAAAATCTACAATGCCCTCTAATTCAGTTTCAATTAAAATAGTGTTTCTCTTTATGCATGGAAGGGGACAATGTGTTCATCTTAGTTAGTTATCCATTAAGACTTGGTTTGTATCATTAAGACTCCTTCAAAGCAAGAGTTGTAATTCTTCCGACTGATGAAGCAGATGCCGCATTAAAAGAATGTGAAATGTGTGTCATCTTTTTATTGACTCAGAGCTCATGAAGATTCAGAGAGTTATTATCCTGCTCACAAATGTCTTCTTCTTCAGTTATGACAGACATAAATTAGCAAGGCCAGGACAAAGTAGAGCAATTCATGATCATTTTAAATTAAAACATCCTAAATATTTCTGCACTGAAAGATTCTAACTATAACCCAGCAGAATGGTTTTGCAGTCCAATAGGTGACATCAGATTGTGCTGAGAATATGGATTATGTATTATGTGTTCTCTATACTCAATCTGCCTTTTCTATCACCTGATTAGTATAGACAGGTATTCAAGGAGGTGAAAAATGTACAGTGAGCTTTATTTTAGTTTTAATGAAATCATTTGCTCCTCCTAGCAGTTTTCTATCATATTAGTAATGTTTCTTCATAATGCATGAATATTAAATTTTTCTGATATAATACTAAATTATCTTATTAAGAACTCACATGTTATAATAGTGGGAAAGAGAAGTAATGGGATATAACACTAATTCAATTGATGAAAGTTACTGATACAGAAAAGCAGCTCTTTTTCCTACAAGGATGTCAAAAATATTTATCATGCCTCACTTCAAAGAATTTCTCCCTTAAAACCAGTAATATTATTTCTAGCTAATTGTATGCAGACTGAGTATTTAAAGATAGTAAAAAGAGACAAGCTGGTGTATATATGACTCTAATTGAGAGGGTAGATGCCAATGATTTAAGGAATATGCACAAAGAAGACACAAATGAAGAATGAAAACTAACACTGAATAATCTATGTAGGCTTCACAATGGGAATGGAAAACATTTGGAAATGGAACATGTGCTACCTCAGAAAAAATAAAAAGAAAGAATGACACATAAGAATGGCAAAGACAAATTGGTTTTGTAATTACACTGGAGATTATTTTAAAAAGTGGAAGTCATGGAAATGTCCATATCTCTATTACTGAAAGGATGCATATTTCTCAACTAGTCCCAGTGTTTTCTGTCTGTGATTACTTGGGTTGCTTGAAGAACTCAATACATGCCCTTTATCCCTGAGTGCTCATCATAACCTGCACAATCATCTCTGTTGAATGAAAAAGTGTCTTCCACTAAACTAAATGTTTTTTGTTTGAAATTCTGATGAAAATTTTATCCCTTAATCAAAATCAGGATAGCTGTTCTAGTTTATAAACAAGGAATCTAGTAGTTTTTGTGTATATGAGACTCTCAGTGAAGCAAAGGGAAGAGATTTACAAAACCTGATCATGAAAATTTTGTCTACAATGATATGAAAGAAAATAGTTTTAGAATTAAATACATAATTATGTAATCTGTTTCATCTATCTCAACTACAATTCCAAGTATAATAAATCCGTTTTTTTTAAGTTCCCTCTACTATACATATGGAAAATTTACTACCATCTATTTCCCCAACTTCATCTCATATCTTAAGTTCCTTTCAGTCTTTTACTTACACCTACAGGCTCAGTTCAAATATTGTCTTCTTAAAATATTTTGAAAACCTATAATTGAATTATGTTTTTTATTTATAAATCACTTTTAAGAATTATGATTTTATATTATAGTTATTTGTTTATTATTGTTTCTCCTTCACTAGATTATAGTTCTGTGAGACAAGAAACATGTTTCTCTTTCTCTAATCAAAAATATGTAGAAAGATAGAGAACACATAATATATATTCCCTAATTGCTTTAATTTGAATTGTCCACAGGGTCTCAATGAAGCTTATTTCATTGGAAAACTGTCAGCTCTGACATATCCTTCACTATTTCACAGATTGAAATATTATGCTAAAATAAAACTAAATATTCTTTTAAAATGTCTTTCTCTGTCTTTTTGATGTTTCTGCATATCACATATAATCCCCTTTTAGCAATTCATAATTGCTTTATACAAACCTTGACTCAAAAGTAAATGGACATAAAACCACTATTCCTATTTAATTTTACATTTCTGTGCGTCTTGCAAAAATCTTCGTGAAATGGCATGCACATGAGAGTGCTGATAAACACCTGCTTATTGAATAAAGGATCTTTCTATATTTGCTTATGGAAATTTGCATTTAATAAGCAATTTAAAGTAAAAAAATATGCAAGAGCAGCTGACATTTCAATTGTGTAGCTTGATATTTTATGTAAGGAAATATCATTTTGGTATCCAGGCAAAATTGATATGTGTTAAATCAAAACAAAGGAGATAGCATTTTGTTTTTGTTGTTGTTGTTGTTGTTTTTCAAAAGTGGACTTGTGTTTGACTACTGGTCATATGGTGCCTTGGTTTTATTTTATAAGTTTAGTATACTCTTCTTAGTAGTGATGGAATACTCAGTATTATACTGAGAAAAAGTGGATAAAGTAAACATTTTATAAATGAATTTCTTCCCCAAAACCCCAGTGAAATGTTGGAAAAATTATGAAATAAATTTTGACATAAAGAGTTAGAAATATGGATTTATTAGCAGTTTTCTAAGTAAAATAATGTCTTAGATTCATTCTTAGTAAGAATTTTCTTTTGAGTTATATTTTTCTTTTCTAATTTAAACATCTCTATCCATGTATTCTAAGAGTAAGAAATAAGCTTAAAATATTGAGGATCTTTAAGCTTTGAAGTAATGACAAATGATTGGTTTTACCACAATGACTTTTAAAAAAATTAAATATGCTGGTTTTTACTGAGACATGTAAAAATCAAGGTAGGAAAAATTTCATTCAGTCTCTCAAAGCTTCACCAGTTGAAGAAGTTTCTATTATATTCAGCAATGCTCATCGTAATCCCCAGACATTTTTCTTTGTATGGATAAAAGACAAGTTTTAAAAACTTAAGATTAAAGTACTATTTTGTTTAAAAATTCTAAGTTGATTCTGATTTGGTCTTAACACTTAGACTTTCTCCTTTTTATTTAAGTTTCCAAAATATTTCTTAGTAAATCATGACTAAGTCATATTCTATAGAATAGAACATATATATATATATATATATACACACATATATATATATATATATGCCTGTTCATACCCTCAAACACTGACAGTCTATTTAGTTACAGATTATACAAATATAACATTTATATGAAATAAAATAAACACATAAAATATACAGAATTGCATAATTAAGAAAAATTCAACACATTTGTTATCTTTCATAGTTATATTGAATACAGTTATAACTGTAAAATGATAATATTCTATCCTAAATTACTTGTAATGGTATATTTTGTACAAATTCCTATCCTCATTTATTTTAATCCCACTCATCATATCTTTTAGATTGAAAGCTTCATCTTATTTTTTTAAAATTTTGGCCCAATTAATTAAAATTTTTGAACAATTTTATTGCTGATAATAATATGTATCATTTCCTTACGTGTTTATTAGGACCATTCATTACTTGTCTCCCAGAGCACAAGTGTACACTTTTTCTTTATTAACTGCTGAGACATGAAATTTTATTAGATTACATTAGCTTGTTTTCTAAAATAGTACTAATTTATACTCCCACTTAGAGTGTTAAGAGTACTTGTTATTTTTATTTAATTTGACTTTTGTCAACCAAGTAGATGTGTTTATGTATATTGATAATGACTGATAAAATATTAAGCATTTATCTTCATTTAGTTAATTTTATGTCTTTTCATAAAGTTTTATGATATTTTTCCACAAAGATCTTGTATTCCTGTAGTCTTTAATCTAGTTTGGATTCAAACAAGAAAATTGTACTCTAGATAATTAAGAAATGAATAGATATAACATAGGGAATTAGATGCTTATAGAATTATCCAATGGGCTAGAGGAATAATAATCGAGAACAGCTATCATAACAACTGTAGTTAGTATTAGGAAATAGCTGCTGACACTGTGTTTTAGTTAGCTTGTTTTCATTCCTGCAGCCAAAAGATCTGACAAGAACAATTTTAGAGAAGAGGTGAAACAGAACATCAGGGCAGCAGGGTGTGGCAGAGGAAAGTAGTTTAGGACATTGTACTAGGAAGCAGAGAGAAAGATTAATCCATTCACCTGGATGAAATATATATCTCAAAGGCATACCCTCAATGACCCAACAACTCCAGCCACACCCTACCTGCCTGCAGTTATCCCCAGGGGAATAATGCACTGATTAGGTTAATGCTTTCATAAACCAATAATTTCATCTATAAAGTTTCTCAAATTGTCTCACACATTAGTTTTTTGGGGACACTTAATATATAAATAACAACACACTGGTTAAAAAAAATCTACACTGAAAGTTAAAGAAAGGCTTTATTCAAGACTTTTACAAATAGGAGACACTGAATTCAAATCCTCTGAATGAAAAGGCAAGAAATTATTTAAATTTTAAGATGAGCTGTTACGGTTTGGATATAAGGTGTCTTCTAATATGATTAGATTTTGAGAGCTGTAACTTAATTGGTAGATTAATCCATTTGTAATTTGAAAGGACTACTGTTCTGGGTGATAACCACAGATAGGCTTGGTATGACAAGAGCAAGTTAGTCACTGAGAGGTGGGCCTTTGGGTTTATGTTTTGCCCTGGCTCCTCTTGAACTCAGTTTCTGTTATCTGGCTACTGTGAAATAAAGCTACAGCTTCTCTCATTCATGCCCTTCTGCCATGATGCTCTGTTTCACCTTGGGCCCAGAGGCATGGAACTGGCAGACTATGGACTGAATCCATGAAACCAAAATAAACCTTTTATTTTCTAAGTTGTTTTTGTCAGGTATTTAGTGACAGCAACAAAAGCTGACTAAAACCTGAACTTATGGCAAAGGACAGGCGGGAATTAAGAGGGAGTTTGGTCAGTATAATCATGCCATTTGTGATTGCTAATTGTTCCTTTTCCAAGTAAGTGTCCTACCTTCCCACAGAAGGTGACAGGCAGTGGCCTATCATAGACTTAATGACTATACTTCAAAGGGATGGCTCTCAGGACCTCAGAAATAAATTACTGGAATGTAGAAGACTTACATTTCAAAAGAGCAGAGCATATATTTGCAATTATACCTGTTTTATAAAGTATATGCTCTAAGAAAAGGGAATTGAGGATACTAGGTTCTAGAATATACCAAGTTTATAAAATCAAGTCCAGGGGAAAGAAAGTGGTCTTGTCCAAGGCCTACATCAGGGAGCTTCAGAAAGGGTTGTAGCTCAAAAGCAATGCTGAAGTAGATAATTCACAGAGGAGCAACTGGAGACTTCAGAAACCCATCAGCTTTGAGCAAGTCAAAGGGACTTCTCATCACTACAGACACAACTAACATCCTCTAAGTACTTGTCTGTATTCACCATAATTTTGATTTGTGGAAACTTCATTAAGTTAGAATATTTTGTAGTTATATTATGGTTTTTTCTTTGATACACTGTGCGTTACCAAAATGAAACTTCTAGTTAACATTCTACAATTAATTTCTGGAAAATATTTATTCTTGTCAAAAACATGTCAATTTTCACTTAGATATTTTAACTTTCTTTGGTTAAAATATAGGTTTAAATCTACACTTACATAGGTGATAAGTTTGGTAAGTTCTTAATGCACACATGAAAATAGAGTTTATTCTGCTGTTTGGGAATACAGTGATGTCTATATAGTCAATTAAAACAAATGTTTTATTATTTCATACCTATTATACAAATTATTCTTATTTTACTTACATTTTGTGTCTTTTCTATCAATTACCGGGAAAGAATTGTATTAATACCTCTCGTTGTGAAGACAGATATTTTTATTTCTTTGAGTAATTCTGTCAAGACTTGCTATACATATTTTGAAATGATGCTATACACTTTGAATTGATTTTCATTTTAATTGAATATTTTATTATGTTATTATCTTTTTATAGCAATGCTTTATAATAGAAGCCTACTTTTGGATTAATATATATACAGCAGACTTTTGCTTAAAATTTCCTTGATATAATTTGACCTATTGCTTTGAATTCAAATTTTGTGCACCTCTGTTTTATTCTTACCTATTGCAAGTAGATGGATTTTTAATAGTCTATTAATTTTGTTCTCTATCTCAGCATTTAGTAGTTCAGTTATAATTACTATAATTACTAATATATTCATTTATTTAATTTTCATCTTATATTGTCTGTCGGTCTTACACACATATAAGATACATAAATATACATATATTTTTTCTTACACATTCATTTGAATGAGCTGTATTTTTAATAATTCAGTTATTCCTACTTATCTTGAAAGTTATGCTCTCTAATACAATTTACTGAGTAGATAGGTAAGTAATCATAGTCAATGTAATTAACTGCAGTATAATGTAAATTATTAACCTCCTAAACGACAGTGTCAGGAGTCACCATTTTTCTGATATATTCTGTTGTGATGTGCATTAATTTTATGTTAACATTTATGTTAAGATGAAAAAGCCTACTAAAATACCCTTCTAACTGTATGTTTTTTTTTTTCATTTTTCATATTTCCATCTGTTTTTTCCTCCAGTTGGATTATACTTAATTTCTCCAGATATAGTTTATTTTATTTCCCAGTTATTTGGCAATCAGTTGTACATAATGAATCTTATTTTAGTCAGCTTTTCATCTCTGACAAGACCTGACAAGAATAACTTAGAGAAGGAAAAGTTCATTTTGGCTTATGTTTTCAGAGCCTCAGTACATAGTTGGCCAACTCCACAGCTTCTGGGCCTGAGAGGAGGCAGAAAAACATGAGGGAAGTGCAAGAAGGAGGAAAGCAGCTCAGAACATGGCAAACAAGAAGCAAAGAAAAATCTCTGCTCACCAGGGACAAAATATAAACCCCAAAGACACACCCCCAGTGACTTACTTCCTTGAGGAATATACTACCTACCTACAGTTACTACCCATTAAATTCATTCAAATGAATTAATCCATCAGTTAGTTAAAGTTCTCATAATCTAATCATTTCACCTCTGAACATTCTTGCATTGTCTCACACATGAGACTTTGGGGGACACCTCTTATCTAAATTCTAACAGGTCTATTCACAGAATTTTATATCTTATAGATATAAAATAGAATTTTAATTTTATAAAATATATGTGTTTTCCTCCAGTTTTTATTTCAAATTGTGTTTCTCATCATTTTAAGTGTTTTGTTTCCTGTGAAATTGTGAAAACTGCTTATTTTCCTAAATGGTTTAAATTTAATTGATTGTGTACTCTGTGTCTGCTAATTCAATTACTTGGAGTCAGCTGGGGTTTCTTTTCTCTGTTGTTTCTGCTGGTTCTAAATCACCTTATTTTTCTTTTGTATTCACTTGCTTTTTCCATGCACTGCTAATTTCCCCGTAAATTTTTTTTTTTTTTTTTTTTTTTTGGTACAGGGTATTGAACTCAAGGGTACTTACCACTGGGCCACATCCCCAGCCACCCCCCTGCCCCCGTTTTTTTTTTTTTTTTTTTTTTTTTTTTTGGTATTTTATTTAGAGACAGGGTCTCCCTGAGTTGCTAAGTGCCTCGCCATTGCTGAGGCTGCCTTTGAACTCATGATCCTCCTGCCTCAGCCTCCCAAGTGCTGGGATTATAGGCGTGCACCACTGAGCCTGGCTTTCCCTGTGAACTTTATTCGCCAAATCTTTAATACATGATAAAAGTGGCATCTTGAGATACTTTTCTTGGGGGGATTTGCTCCTCAGGGATCATTTCAAATCAAATTTCTACCAAAGTTTTGCCAAATGACAAAAAAAAACCAAACAATCAATTAAGGATACAGACTTAAAGTGAATATCCCCATGTGTTCATTGCTAAATGTACATGCATAGGTTACTTCATGGTCCACTGATGATCTCAGTAGTGTTTATATTTACAGTTATATTGAGGGTATAACACTTCATATTCTAATCTTTTGGGGACAGATTATCTTATTGAATTTTGTATTTTCAGTGATATCTCAAACTTATATTCTTGTACAATGATCCATAATGTCTCAATTTTAATGTCTATTTTCAGCAAGTTCAACAGATATTTTCCTTGCGAAAATCTCATGGTGTATCCCTATTACAAATGTACTTTTAAGCTTTTCTTAACATGCAGACTGATCACTCATAACTTTCTTGTAAGGTCAGTAATTTTAATTTGATAAAATGCATTAATATACTGTATTTACTTCTTAAGCAGAAGAATAAATCCTAGTTCCTAATGCAATGTATCACTGGAGGCAATGACATAGTTATTTTAAAATATAAATAACTAAAAATGGCCATTTTATATATATTAAAAAAAGAAGGTAAAATATTTCTTTCTATCATAATGTCTTTGAGTCTTCTACACAATGTATTATTTAACTGAGTCTTCTACACAATGTATTATTTAACTTTTATCTGTTTGAATGACTAATATATGTTGGCTTCTTATTGAACATCTGTTGATGAACAAATAGACTCATTTATTATTACTCCCATAAATTCAAGTACTAGAGAAAAAAAGTCAAAAATAAAACAAGTAATTCTCAATCTTATGGTTGCATTAATAATTATAAACTGCTGCATGTACTTATGGAAAAGAAACCAAATCGGGTGAAAGATATGAAGAAAAATTTACATACGTGTGAAGAATTACACAGTGTTTGCTGAAAACTAGAAAATAAGTGTGTCTCAAGCCTAAAATAAGTATGTCTAATGCCCAAAGAGGGGTATAATTCAAATTGAGGTAAAAATAAACTACAATGTTCACAAAGGGAAGCACATTGTACAGAAGGTAGTTACCAAATGCTCTTTAAAGAAATTTTATAAAAATGAAAGGAGATCTTAAATTGTTTCCTAGACTATTTTAAAGGTAATAATACATAAACATTGTTTAATAGCCTGTGCTTTTGTTAATCTTACAAGGAAAGAAACTATCCTAAACTGGTGATTTGCTAATTAAGCTCTTATGTAATGCATTACATATGCTATGGAAAAGAAAGAGATATTTCCCAACAATTCAGGAATGCTAAAAATAAGATTAAACTTTAAAGGAAAATAAATCAAATCAAGGTAAATTAGGTAAACTTGTATTTCTAAATCAAAGATAGGACAATTGGCCTCAAAAATCCAAGTCCTCAATGAATATACAATGATATTCTACATTTACATAAATGAAAATTATTCAAAATATAAATGAAAAATATTTAATAGACTGATTAAAATGAATGCTTTAGCCCAGGAAAACTTAAAAAAGTAATAAGAACTAATAATTAAGTTTCTTGCACATAATAAGTTTCTTCCCAGAGCAATCGTGTCTCATAAAAATTAAAAACAAACATCTCCACTGCCTTCAAAGCACCTGCCCTCGTTCAAGGACTGTAACCTTTTTGTTTACTCAAGGAAAAGTCAAGTATCCCTTTACTTCTTTACTTCTTTCCTGTTAACTTCCAAAGTCTATAGACACACTTCAAGATGCTTGCTCTCTGTCTCCTTCCTGCTTCTCAGATTCAGTTCACTGCTTTCAGAGATGAAGCATAAATGTTATGACTAAAGTCAGAAAAAGGGTGTCCATGGGTGGAGTAAAAGCTGTTACCTGCACTATAAAAATCACAAAATAGGAAAAGACCAGCAAGATGAGGATATATCTCAATATATCATTTTGAAATCTGACAACATCATCTTATTTCTAATATTGTTAGAATTCCAACCACAATCTATTAAGCAAAGATTTTAATGGGAAAATTTTCATTTCATTTTATTATCTAGTTTAAAATTTAGTTCCTTGATAATGTTTTTTTAAATAGCCTGAGATTGCAAGTTTAATTACAGAATAAAACAAGCACTATTTTTTCAAATGCAAATAAAAAGTGAAAATTCCCTTATAGTCAAAAATATTCTCATAAGAAAAAATAATAATTTTGTGTTCAATTTTATTTGTGTCCTATGTTTTATTCATAAAATATTATTATTCTCATTATTTTTGTCCAGAAAAAATGTAAAATGTAGTTAAAATGTTCCATAATTTTCTTTTTCTACTAACAATGAAATGGAATGGAAATTTTTTATATTGATATGTATATGTATTGATTTCACTATTTCTAAAACAATTTGGCACCCCATTTCTTAGATTTATTATACACTGTGTTAACTAGCTTACTTTCGAGGGACATTTGTTGTCAAATACTATATTATTTTTGACAATGCTACAAATGCCATTATTTTTCATGTACTGGTACACCCTCTACAAATGCATTGTAATAAAGCCTTTTCCTAAATGAGAAATTTCTCAGTCAAGTAGCAGAAAAAAAACATTCCTTATATATTCTGAGATGGTCCCAAATATAAACTTTCAAAAAGATAATTTAGAGTTTGAAATACTGTCATTCAATTGTTTTTTTAGAGAATCTTTTTAGCATTCCAGGCTAGCTACATTATTATTTTTTTTTTACTCATAGTATCTTATTCTTTTTATGAATGTTGCTTCTTTAAATTATCTGAAAAGATAAATTAGATTTATTCAAAGTTTCTTAACTTTTTTCATTTTTTAAAGTTTTTCCATTTTCTTCAGTTTTCTACTTTCTTATCTTTGTTCACTTTGACTCTTCTATTTTATGATAATGGGTTTTTAAATACCTGTGAATCTTTAATAATCTATTGGCATTTGTCACTGGAAACTTAGGTTGATATAGAGAGCAAGATTTGACCTGCTCTGAGTTACTCCTGGGTGGACAGAACAGTAGTTTTCAAGATGTGCATAATGTTGAGTCACTCCATTTTATGAAGCAGTAGTTTGATGTGAGTTATTCCATTTTGAGTACAAGCACTGGTGTAGAATGACACCATACTTGGTTTTTAATATCTGTATGCTTAGCACAACCATAAGGCACAGAATGATAAGTTAACTGTGCTAATAAAAATCCCCATATCAGAAAAAGCAGGCCCATGTATTTGTGAAACATACCAGAACACCAAATCAAGCAATCCCCTCACCTGAAACTTATAAAAGGAGAACTCTTGAGATGAGACATGGAGATACACTGGCCTCATGACCTCCTCACTCCTCATGAGCCTTGACCAGGAAAAGTTCAACAGTGACAGACACTGTTTCTGTCTTTGGGCTTTAGTGTAGCCCAATTTCTCTTGACTGTGAAGACCACACGCTTCTCTGAACTGATATGCCAAGCTGACACCCACAAACTGCCAACCATCTAGACCATGGCTTAGAAAACATTCTTTACTTTAACAACTCTATGCAAGGAGAAGTTCTTTAGCTGATAATCTCATTTCATACCTACAGATACTTTTTGCCTTAGTATCTTCTCTCTGCTTTTGCTGTCAGTTCAGTCAACCCCTCAACCTTAGTGGCTTTGTTAACCCTCTCTTTTCCTTTCTGTTCTGATGTGTGGCTTGAATGTTACAGATATTAGTAGTTAAGATTAGAATAAAAGAAACTATGATTGTATAACTATGACTATTGGGTGATCCCTGAGCATTTGGAGAATTTTAGCCGGTGAAAACAGTAAAGCTTATGAATTTATTATTGTTCTGTGAATTCGGACATTGTGGAAAGAAACAACATGTTTGGTCCACATTAATAGTATAAATCACTCACAGCAACTGACTTATTAAGACGACTTGTAAGAGGATCCACATGCAAGATTATATTATGAAAGTGCACTATGAAGGAAATCAGGCAAGTGGTAGCTTTCCACATTCGCAAGATTAGGGGAAACATTTCACTTCACTAAATTAGAATCCCTCTGTGTACTTAATGTCTGATATATATCTTTTGGCATTTCTTCTGGTTTCACGGTGAAGATCCAAAATCTCTTTCTATTTTGCTCTTCTTTTTAATTTCTGGCCCAATATTCAAGCACTATTGTGGCATATTTTAATAATTCATTAGAATTTTTTTTTTTAATTTAACAACTAATTTAACACCTTCACAACTTGCCACTCTTAAATGTAAGAGAACTTAAATGTCCTATGGACACAAATTTTTCACAGGTCATTAATCTATTAATTACTCATTCTTTTTTCACATTTGATGTTTAGTACTTAAGTTTTTCTGCAGCTCTCTCCTCCTGTATTGTTTCAGATTAATAGCTTTTCCTACAACATTAGTTCTTAAAGCCAAGTCCACTACTTTGTCTATTATATCACCACTTTAATAATGCCTTGTTAAGCAATATCCTCTGGGAAAAAAATGATGAAGCAATACATATGTTTTTTGAAAAGCTATTATGGATTAGCATGGATTCTCTACTTGACCAAATTTTAGTCAAACTTCTGAAAATCCTACCTGGCTCATAAGTGTACTTGTTGTAAAATTCAGTTTTAACAAAGAACACTGCTGCTAAGTCATTTTTAGCAAGCACTCTCATCCTTGATATCTGATCACCCTGGATATCTGATCAAGTTCCCCATCAGATGCCATCCCTGTAGGCCTCCACCATCTGATCATCATCCACCATCCTCTACCAGGTGACAACCTTAGACTGTCTACAGCAAGAGTTCTGTGAGCTCAGTTTAGTCAGAATCCCCCTTGTCCATGATGTCTTCTTTTGCTAATTTTCTATTCACTGACCTTCCCCAATCCTGTTCCTTGGCTATAAATTCCCACTGTTCTATACTATATTTTAAGGTGGGCCAAAATTATTTCCCCATTGCACAATTCCATTACTTCCATCCCTATTCCTAGCACAACAGTCCTGAATAAAGTCCTCCAGTGTATCAATGTGTCATTGGATCATTTATTTTTTAAACAGAATACGTGATTGATAATGGATAGATGGAGACAAAGATAATTTCTAAAATAGAGAATGACCCAAACCAACTGCATTATAGCTACCTTTTTGAGAATATCTATTTCTATATCTTATCTAATTTTTCTCCTTTCTTTTTCTTAAATTGTCCTCCTTTTAACTCTGTTTTCTGGTTATCTTTTCCACAATCTCCTTATCTCCAGATCAAATGTGCATGGCAGAGGAAGGCTTTTGTGATATTTCCTCCATGATTACAACTTTTCGATACCAGATTTTGTTCTAGTGGTTACTACTCTCCAATTTTAAGTGCTATCTTTCTTTGAGAATATTAGGTTAAATTACACAAACATTGGAATACAAATTTATCATCATTAAACGATTTTTCAAAATATGATTCACTGATTAATAAATTATATATGTAATATATATGAATTACAATGAATTAAATATAGAACATATGTGTATGATTTTAAATTGAGATGTAGAAGTTAGAATTGAGAGCAAATCACCGGGCGTGGTGGCGCACGCCTATAATCCCAGCACTTGGGAGGCTGAGGCACGAGGATCAAAAGTTCAAAGGCAGCCTCAGCAATGGCAAGGCACTTAGCAATTCAGTGAGACCCTGTCTCTAATGAAATACAAAAAAGGGCTGGGGATATGGCTCAGTGGCCCAGTGGCCCAGTGGTCAAGGGCCCCTGAGTTCAATCCCAGGTACCAAAAAAAAAAAAAAAAAAATTGAGAGTAAATTTGAAAAGACTATTATGTAAAAAATAAACTATTAAAGTAACTATGTATTATAGCAACTAGAAGTTTTAATCTACATTCATGTAATAGTTAAATAGTTAAATGACTTTTTCTCTATTTTTATGATGTTAATAAGTTTTATTACTCTGTACACCAGTTTTAATTAATAAAATAAACAAATATTTTATAATGGAAAAATATATTTACATACTTTGCATTCTAAATTTTTAGTGAATAGTATTCTAGAACAAGATGTAAAAAGTTTATAACTCAGTGTTAGAGTGTTTTTTCCAGCATGTACAAGGCACTGCATTCAATTCCCAGAAACACACACACACACACCACACACAAAAAAAAAAAAAAAAAGTGTAATCACTGAATTCTATTGACCTTAAAGAAAAAAACATATGCTTGCATTTAATTTTTTGGCAAATGTTTTTTGCCTTGTGCATTATATATATGGATTATGAAAGGAAATCTGGATGGTTTCTTTTTATTAGGTTTTTAATAAATGTGCATATCAATATAGTAATTTTATTAAGACCACATCCTAAACCATATACTGATATAAAATATCCTGATTAACTGTAATTTGTAGAATGAAATAACCCCTTCTCAAAAAAAAATTCTTTTGTTCCATTCTACCAAGCAAATGCTCACCTATAGATGATAAATTTTCAGTGGAGTTCAAGTCTGTTAACTTTAACAGGGGCTTATTGGAACAGTCATAGTGAATGATGTAAGAATTGTGCCACTGAGACTCAATTATGAGGTAGAATACTGCTCAATCTTGATGGTTACAGTGCTGCTGGGATTATGTTTCTCATCTTTCTTATAGTTCTATGTCTCAGGTTGGTATTTTCATCTAGGCACATAGATAAATTCAGTTATCTTTAACACTTTAGAATTTAATCCATATTTCTATTTTACTTTATTCTTTCTTCTTTCTAAAATATAACATGGAAGCTGACTGTTTTCCTACTCAAAACATTTCTAGTACCTCATTATTATATGTTTGTGTATATACATGCATGCATAGTAGTAGGAGAATTTCAAAGGTATCTTTGAAATTGACATCTATTGACATTTCACTTACAATATAAAGTTATATTTGTCGGAGTATCTCTCTAGTAATTCTTGTTTAGTGGTGTTGTATTTCAGTCACTAATGTGATAAGACTGTGTTTTAATAGTATTCTAACAATTCAGTATAAAAACAGATATAGCGGCTGGGTTTGTAGCTCAGTGGTAGAGCACTTGCCTAGCATATATGAAGCACTGGGTTCAATCCTCAGCACCACATAAAATATATAAATAAAAATAAAGGTATTGTGTCCATCTACAACTAAAAAAAAAGTATTTAAAAAACCAGATGACAACAGAAGTATGTATTTTTTCTATAGTATATTCAAAAATAATCTTTCAGGTAAAGTGGCTCATTATGAAACAGAAAACTAGGTAAAATATTTTGAAAAACAAGGTCAGAAAATGTTTGGATAGGGGGGGGGGGGGGGGGGGGGGGGGGGGGGGGGGGGGGGGGGGGGGGGGGGGGGGGGGGGGGGGGGGGGGGGGGGGGGGGGGGGGGGGGGGGGGGGGGGGGGGGGGGGGGGGGGGGGGGGGGGGGGGGGGGGGGGGGGGGGGGGGGGGGCAATGATTACAAGTATGATTTTAAATCAATTTTTTTGTTGCTGAATTGAAAATAAATAAAAATAACTAATCGTATTTCAACATGTCATAATGAAATATGATTGGAAACACTGGTGATGAACATTCTTGATTTTTGAGTCATGAAGAGTAAAACAGCAATTCAAGTTAGTGCAGTGGTAAAATTATGTAGATATTGGATAGTGTCAGAAATATTACACATATCGAATGCAGAAAGGGAGGAGATTGTCCCAGGTACCTTAGAAGACGTGACAGAAAGTTGGGTGAAAAACCCTGTATTATGCCCTAAAGTCCAAGGAAGACAGTGGGTCAGGAAAGAAATAATTAGTCATATTTTCTACAGAAGTCAAATAAAACTTTTTGAGTGTGTCTCAGTGTAATTGTATGGGAAAATAAGATTTCTAGAAGTTAATTCACAAACTTGAGGCCAAGAAGAGTGACAAGGAAAGTGGAAAACTCTGTAATGGAGGGGATTTCATATAGAATGCTAATCATATATATCTCAGGAATCTCTAGATATACCTGTTACCTGGATTAATTTTAAGATTAGTTTTTACTTTCAAGATTGTTTCAATGAAGTTTCGGTTTTGGATAAGACAGTAAGATAGTTATTATGCACTGTCCTATCCCTGAGCATAGCTATAAAATCTTCTAAGATTAAGTAGAGCAGATAAATGAGTACTCTGAAAAGTTAAAAAATAAAAAATGTAGTAACAGAGAAAGAGCTTAAATCTCCCATATTTTTCTTTATTTAACAAAAATATTTACTTTTAAAAACCCCAGTCCCCAATTATATGGCCAGCAGAAGCCTAAAAGTTCAAAGGAAAGGAAACTTCTTATCTGCATTCCATAATATATAACCCCCAAGAAGATGAGGAAAGCAGAGAAGGAGATCTCCAGAAACCAGAAAGAAAAGAGAATGCAGACAGAAAGGATATTTAAAAAAAAATATTCTATACATTAATAATTATAATTTTTTCAGTTGTTAGAAACTATGGTAAGAAGTCTGAAATGAAGTAATCTTTTATTGCCAGAGAATATTGTTTAAAAATAGAACCCTTTGTGAAGGCACAGTGGTACAAACCTATAGTTCCAATGACTTGGGACATTGGGACAATAACTGACACAGAAAAGACCCTTGAACCAGGAGTTTAAGATCAGGCTGGGCAACATAGTGAGGCTCTGTATCTAAAAAATAAAAACAACATTAAAAAGTGAATAAAAAATTAGGGTTAAAAATATAACTCTTTTTTCAATATCTTTGCAAAACCAAATCTCTGCTATTTCTAAGACCACATAGTTCAGAAAAATCTCTCTTCCATCAGTGATGTGAAGTAAACAAAATATTTTATTTCATCAAGTTTAGTAATGACAATTTTGCATTCCTGAAAAAGTAAAAATTCTCAAAAAATTAAAATATAATATTTAAAGATATTGAGACATGACAAAATGTCTCGACCTTCAATTTAGCACTTTGCAATATATAATGCTATGTATAATTACAGTAAAACTGGTATTTATATAAAGCAAGTGTTAATCCTTATAACAATCATATGAGATAGATAATTCTATGAGTAAAACATCAATATAAAGACATTTATTGTCCCAAATTTAATATCATATGTATTTGGTGTCCTAGTTATAAGGAAACTATATTAAAAAAAGAACATGTATGAAATTTTATATTTAAGGTTTAAAGCAATGTAAAAAATAGGAAATAAATCTAACATACAAAAGAAAAATATTAATTCAAATAATTAAACATTCTTTGTTATAAAGAGGAAATGATTCTGTATCTATTGGAATAGGGGAGAACAAAACGAACCCACTAATGACATGACAGCAAATTAAATAGCTACCAATTAGCAATAAAAAGTTTAAACATTTAATTAAAATGAAGTTGAAGAGAAAATATCAGAATGTAATCTGACAATTATTACAGAATTTACCATAAGTGTTTGAATTAAAATTTTGAAACAAATAGTTTTATTTGATTAAAGTATCCTTACATTTGGTAGAAAAGATATAAATTTTATAATTTTCACAGGATTCCATGTAGCAACTTCAAAATAATATTATTTCAGAACAACTTAATTCACAAGATGAAGGATATTTATTATCTATAAAAGTTAATTAAGTAATACTATTTATGTAAATACAGGTATAATAAGCAGAAAAACCAAATGGATATATACCCTATCAACTCCTATGCTAATACATGAAAAAAATATACTCAGAATAATGATGGCAAAACAATATTTTTATATCATTTTTAGAGTCCCTAGTTGCCTTAAAAAGGCATGGCCACATATTCTTAGGCACCACCAAGAAATATTTGACTCTAGTGATACCAAAGATAAAAATAGCTGCTGCTCAAGATAAAAGCACAAATGTCCAAAGTGGAAGGCTAAATGATTTTTCACTATGTACTATCACAACAAAAAAGAAAGAAAAATCATGAATATTACTTGATTCTTCCATGATGACAATTTTAGTATTATTTGTTTTTTTATACATTCACATTCTTATTGCAAACTAGACTTAGAATCACGAATGAGCTTTGTGTGTTAAATATCAATGTGGCAAAAATTATGCTGCATGGAAATTATCTATATTTGCAAAACAGCTTCTAAAATCTGTATTAAAATTAATTCAGAACACAGGTGAAGGGTAAGGGAACACCCTCATCTCTGGTTTATGGAAAAGAAAAATTAGCAAATATACAAGGAATAGAAGTTGGTAGACAATAACATGAAGGGACAGAGGACTGAGGCTTGAGTAAGAACGTCTGTAAGTCTGATATTCTGACAAAGATTCTGGCCACTTGAGAATCTCATCTGATGGTGCAGTTTTTATAATTTTGATCAAAGGGTAATGGCTGATAGATAAATAGAAGAAGAGGACACACCAGATAAACAAATGGTGAGAAGAGCGAACATAATTCACACTTCATTCTCTTATGAATGTATTTGTTTTGGGTAGCATCGAAGGCCATATGGAAAAGAGCCAGGACAAAAGACATAAGAGACTAGCCAAAATTTGTTTATATAGATGGCCTCAGAAGTGCTTGCTGGTGATCAGGACCCAGCAAACAACCACAGAAGCTTGGCTTACAAACGCTGAATGTGTAAGTCAATGGCATTGACCTCCACAAAGTATTTCAACAATAATGGACTTTGAGCAGATGTGGCCAATCTAACCAGACTAGGCTGCTAATCTTGAACCACATAGATACAATGTGGCTTAATATTGCAGACAAGTCTAAGGCTGACTGGAATCATGTTAGGTATTGCTTGGAAGACACAGTTGTTGCTTTCAGATGTCAATATTGCTGAATTTTCTAGGCTAAGAAACAAAAGGAAATTTACTCTTGATTTTTTTTTTTTTTTTTTAAATTGTGAGCCTAGGTAAGTATCATTGATTGCTCAAATTCCATTCAGTTTGGGACAACGAATGAACTGTAGATGAACCTTACAGGGTTCATGGGCTCCACAGTTCTTTCCTATGCTACCCACTTGGCTGTATTGCTTCACAACATATGCAGCACAAAGCCTTCTTTAAACAAAAGCCAGAGAGGAGAGAGAGTAGCCATTATAGAAAGGAATAGCTTGTATGTTTACATGTAAGTGTAGATGCTATAACATTATCTGAAACTTACAACTAAGAATTAGAACTGAAAAAATATGGAGTATAAAGAGGAAATAAAAATTCAGAAGATTTGAATATATAAAAAAAAGACTTAGATAGGATATATTGGCTGAGGTTATCAGTGTTTTGTTTGTTTTGTTTTTTCATGGTACTGGGAATTGAACCCAGGTGCCTTTTTATTTTTTTATTTTAAAGCATAGTCTCACTAAGGTACTAAATTGCTGAAGTTGGATTTGAATTTGTAATCATCTTGCCTCAGCCTCCAGAGCTGCTGGGATTACAGGCATGGGCCAGAAGTGTTCATTTCTAATACCTGATAGAAAGTAGTGATGATTACAATGTCAGTCTGAGGGAAAAGAAACCATTTAGAAAGGATAACTAACATCACTAATAAATATATATATAAAATGTCAAAATTATTTACTCACTGTATTTCTCCCAACTGAGTTTGAATTCACATAGAAATACACTAAGTTGTTTTTTGGAGTTATTTTGTTGGTATGCTCTCTTTCAGATTCTGAGTCTCTCGTATGGTTCTTATATCTCTCTGGGTTGATACTGGGTTGGAATACTAGGTTAATGCTTTTGGGACTGGAAGGAATACTTTGTCTCTTATAGCTGCACTACAGGTTAGAAACTGGTTTCTATATTTGGCAGGTGAGGTGGTAGAGTTGGAATAATCGAGGGCATTCTGTTAATAAGGCTTTGATTTTTTAAAACATGAGACTTAACAGACACTTTGAACTAAACTAATTAAACTTCTCACATTCTGAAGGAACCATATTCATTTCTAGGGAAGATGACCCTAGAGGTAGCTTCTGAAAGGACTGGATTTGTCCTTAACTGAAAAAGAGGCTCTCAGAGTAAGATTGAGCAGGATATGAAATTATAACAGACTTGAGTTTCTTTGACTTTTTATCTCAAATAGGATTAAACATTGATTTTGGATTTTAATTTCTTCATATTTGACATTAATATATTTTCATTTCCAAAATAATTGAATTTTTAGGCTCCCTTTCCCCAGGAATTTGATTAGGGTTTTTATGTTAAAATGTGAGAATAGACAATGATTGACATTTTATCATTGGACTATTTTTAACATTATATTTGATGTTTAAATAAATTATTTGATAGAATACACAGGACAATGTGGTTTGACAAAGTTTGGATTGGAAATAGAGGCACAATCTTGACTTTGGACACTTAATTCCTTTGAAAACCAAGAGTTAACACGTTATTCTAATCAAATTTCAGAGACTTTGTACTAGCCATAGGTATTCCTGGGAATAAACATGAATGGCTAGTGGAAAATACCAAGAACCCTTTTATGAACACATATAAAGGATTTTTTAACATAGCTGGCTCTCTGATAAAGACAACCATGTTGTTTGCTGATTATACTCTACTATAACAAGCTCAGTTCATTTGTTTTCTTGGTCCTTCACCCAATCAATTATTTACTGGATTTCTTAAACGCAAGATAATCTCATTGACCTCAAAAGTACAATTATGAGTAAAAACCATATACCACTTTGACCAAATAATTACAGAAAGTATGCATGCATAATTAAAATATAATGAGTGATATGAAGACCATTTATGTATACAATGGGAGAATTCAGCAGGGAGAGTTAATTTTGTACAGGGAATTTCAAGGAGCACTCCCTTGAAAAATATGCTTGACTGAGATATTCAGGTTAAGTAGGAAATAAAAATTGTGTGCGTATCTTAAAGAAATATGTAGGAAAACAGGTTGATAAGGAGTGGGAATCTGAACAAAAGCCAGTGTAGTTTAAACACAAAAAGAAACTGGAGGAATGATGTGTGAGTTGAGGCGTACCCAGAACAACCAGGACTCACAAACTGTTAGAGATTTTAATTTTATTGTGGGGAAAAAAAATGGAGACTATGGCAGCCATCATTAATAACCTACAAAATATACATTCTCATAATAACAGACACAAATTTCATTTAGTTTTGTTTATAACACAAAGTGATCATTTGACTAAGCTCTAAATAGTTAACGGCAGTAACAAAAACAGTTGCGTATAATGCAGAAAGCTTATTTCAAAGGAGCTGACAGCTGAGGAACATATTTTTCTTCTACCAACTGTCTAAAATATGGACATTTTTAGTAGTACTATTCAGCTGGTCTGTACTTTAAAGTGGTTTTTTTTTTTGTTTGTTTGTTTTGGTACTGGGGATTACACACAGGGGCACTTTACCATGGAGACATTGAGCTACATACCAGTCTTTATTTATTCTTTTTTTTGAGACATGGTCTCACTAAATTGCCCAGTCTATCCTCAAATATATGATCTTCCTGCCTCAGCCTCCAAGTTTCAGGGATTACATGTGTGTGCTATGGTGTCCGGCATGAAATTGTTTTGAAAAGGCAGTCAGTAGTGAACATGGTAGAGTAGAAAATAAGAACCTCTGCCAGGGCTGCTGAGTTATAAATGGGGCCGAGTTCTAAGCTACCCCCCTTTTGGGCCCATACTCGGCGAGGATGGGCTTAAGGACAAACATACGCTGAGTGTCTCCTCTGCCTGATGGGCAAAAACCACGCCACACCCAGGGAGTTTTGTATAGCAAGCGAGAAAGCCAAAACTCAAACTTTATTGGCAAGGTGCTGAACTTAAATAGGCCTAGAACTAGGCAATCAGCCAGCAGGGCGGTTTGGTCTCTCACGCTACGTCATAGCCACACCCCTTTGCTTAGCCCCGGTCCTACTAGGGCGTGGTAAGCAGCCAAAGTCCTTCCCCTTGGCAGACATGAGTCCCAACAAACCTCGAACCTCGAGTCTCTACAACACCACAGAGTCACCAAGTTAGCCTAGATATTTTCATTTCAAAATTTATTTGATGGAGTAAAATATCATATCTAATTTTAATCCTGTGTTTTATTCCTTATTCCAGTGGCTATATTTGTACAAACCTAATTTTGATTGAGATATAAACCACAGCAAAATGGAAAAAGAGCCCTGAGAATATTAAGATTACAGTTTGTAAATATTCCTCTGCCTTGAATAGAAAAACTGGAATGAAGTAGAATCTGTTTAGCAGTCCTCTGGCATGGATTCAAAGATAAATCAGGGTAAATAGGCTAGGAAGATGCAGGTGGAGTGGGAGAGAACATGGTTTATTAAATAATGAGTTAAAGAGATATTTGAAGAGATATTTGACATGTCTTTATGATTACAAGTTTGTTTTTTTTTTTTTTTTTTTTTGAGCAGATTCTCACACCCAAACTTATATTGATTTCCTTGAAGAAACAAATCATTTTCAGTTAGTTTCTATGTCATGAATTTTATAAAAGTTATATAATATGCACTTTGGTATCATTTAATCTAATGTTTAGAATTCCAATGTATTTTAATTTTTATGGTGAAATCATAAAGTAAAAAGCTAGCAGCATAACTGTTGCAACATATAGGAAATAATAAGTACATTTAGTTAGGTATCCATTAGTAAAAGATTTATTCTTCTCAGGATCTTTGATGGGTATACTTAAAAAGCACATAATGTCTTGTTCATTATCAAATATACTGGGATGAAAGTTAAAAGATGGATTCAACCAAACACATTACACATAGAATATATTTCACTTTTATATTTTTATTTCCTGTCATCCTGTTTTTTGTTCTATATACATTATCCACACAGAGGCAAAACTGAGTGTTCCTCAAAGAAAATGGAAAGCGAATTTCAATGTTTGCATGACAGAAGCCTGATCAATTCACTAAAAATAGCTCTTTGGCACTTTCATCTTGCCATCTCACCAAAAATAATTTTTAAAAAATCCCAAAAACTGTCCAACAACATATATCCACTATCAATACCAAGGATTTCTCAGTCTGATATTTAAAACATTGTCAATGTTAAAATGCATAAAAATTAAGTTGTTTTGTAGTAATTGAAATTGTTTTCCCTGAGAATCAGCAGGATCCAGAAACATAATGTATTTCTCTGTGAACCTGTTGTCTTTTCAGAAACAGTGAGTGGGCAGAGCTGCAGTGGAAGCTGAGATCAACCCAATTAGAATATTGAATTCTAGAACAATTTCATTAAACTAAACGAAGAAGTATTATTAAAATAACCTACATTGTAAAATAATCACATAACATTTGGATATATTTTTAAATACATTTAAAAATTTTCAAAAAATAAATCTTATTGCAAGGTACAGTGACACACACCTATAATCCCATTGCCTCAGAAGGCTAAGGCAGAAGGATTGCAAGTACAAAGCTAGCCTGAACAATTTAATGACACTCTGACTTAAAATTTAAAAAAAAAAATAAAAGAACTGGGGATGTAGCTCAGTGGTAGAGTAACCTGGGTTCAATCTCCAGCAATCCATGGCCCCCCTCTCCTGCTCCCTGGTGGGGGGAGAAAATATTTAACAAATATTTTTTAAAAAACCTTTAAAAAATATTAAAACAAAACAAGCCAGCACAGTGGCGCACGCCTGTAATCCCAGCACTTGGGAAGCTGAGACAAGAGGATCATGAGTTCAAAGCCAGCCTCAGCAATGGCAAGGCACTTAGCAACTCGATGGGACCCTGTCTCTAATAAAATACAAAAAAGGGCTGGGGACGTGGCCCAGTGGAGTGCCCCTGACTTCAATCCCTGTTGCCAAAAAAACAAAAACAAAAACAAAAAAACAAAACACAAGACAAAAGGCAACCAAACCAACAACAGCAACAAAAACAAACAAACAAATATAAAGCACACTTACTTTGTGTTCTGTTAAATATAGCTTAATTCTCAGGATGCCCTTCTCTTTCATCCACTATAAACTGGCTTGATTTGCAGACCAACTGAAACATAGTTTACTTTTATAACAAGTGGCTGAGTCCTCATTAATCAGAGCAGCTGAGGTGGTCAATCACATGAATCCATCTGATTCAAATAAAGCAAAATTCTAATCCAAACTCAATTAGGCTGTATCTGTAATCTTTTCCATTTTAAATCCTTGAATTTTGTATGACCACATTATAACCACAGGGAAAGTTCTTTGAATTTGTTCTGCTACTGAGGGATGCTCAATTCTGGGGTGGGGTGGGGGGGAAGCAAGTGAAGATCTTTAAATTTGTTATTATTTGGTCTTTTCACTGTTCTCATAGGAAGGAGGCAATTTAAACACAGTAATTTTTTTCAACAGTAATGAGTTCACAACAAGTATAAGCAAACATAGCTAATAAAAGCATGGTGGAAGTACTAAGTATACACTGACTTAGACTCTAAAAATGAACAAATTTATACCTTAAATCTACTATTTAGAAAATTATGGAAAAATTACAAATATTCAGTTGCATATTCCATTGCCATTAAGAGAAATTGTATCATCTCATGTCATAAGAACTTGGAAAATCTCTGCTCTACAGTTTTGAAAAATTGAGAGACAAAAGGAAAAATATTTTAGTAAGATGGTGAAAGTAATTTTGATCCAGTGGGACTGAAAATCCCCCAAATTCCTGGCCTATCCTTTAAGAACTTATTTTATTGGAACAGCTAAAAAAAGAAGTTTGAATTAGAAGTGTGTTAAAACAAGGGAAAAATGAAAACTTGGAGACTTTTTTCTGGAAACCCGGTTACTAACAGATTCTAGTAAAGTACTGAGGAATTTATTTTTCAGAACATGAAAACTGGTGAGAAAATTGTTACAGAAGACTGGATAATAATAATGCATATGATATAGCTTTAACAGTTATAAAAGGAATGACAAAGCTCTCACTTGTGGTGCCTTGGAGAAAAAAATTACCCAATGAAATTAAGGATTTGAGCAAAGAAGTTTTCACGTAGAATGTCAATTTAGCATGTAACTCATACCAGGTACACACAATACAATAAGATAATAGAAGAGAAAAATAAAGAAAAATGGGAGAAGTAGAAATCAAGACTTAGATGAAATGAGAGAACTCAAGTATCCCTAGGCTGGAAAAACAAAACTCACTCTTTTTTGGTTTGTTTGTTTGGTACAGAAGATTGAACACAGGGGCACTTGACCACTGAGCCACATCCCCAGCACTGTTTTTGTATTTTTTTAGAGATAGGGTCTCACTGAGTTGCTTAGCACCTTTCTTTTGTTGAGGCTGGCTTTGAATTCACAATCCTCCTGCTTCAGCCTCTGAGTTGCTGGGATTATAGGTGTGTGCCATGACACTGGGCTAAAACTCACTCTTTCTTATCCTCAGTTCTTTGCAACAAAGATTCTGAGAGTAAAACAAATTTGGGTTCAAAGACCACACAGAAAGCATGGAAGTTTCATTGTTAATGTCATTGAAAAAGAATAGCATGACCTCTCAGGCAAAAGGGCTTCTAGGCAACTTAAGGACATTAGTCTGAGCAGTAGTACAAGCATGGGCTGTATATAGAGGGGTGGATATAAACTTAAAAGAGTGTGGGTGTGGTTTTGAGCATGTGGAATGGAAGAAATTTCAGTTTAAAAGAAACTCATATCTTCAAGGAGATTGTCTCAGCTTGGACAGAAAGGGACTGAAATTGTTCAAAATGGAATCCTACTCAGGCAGTCAAATTTTACCAGGCTGGAAACGGGGAGAAAGTAGTGTTGAAAAAACTATAAAATTCAATGCCTTATTCAAAACTGGCCAAGAAAGGTAAAAAAGATGGACATATGAAAAGACAAGCAAGATTTGTAGGGATATATGGAAGATGGAGTGGTTCCAAGGGAGCAGAACAGAAGTAAGAAGTATTTCCTAGCTCCCTAGTTTGACTGTCTACCAATATGTGGCTCCTGGATTGCACAGTGGCTCTTATCCATAACATCTCTCTCTCTCTCTCTCTCTCTCTCTCTCTCTCTTTCATTGGAGTGCTTCTCTCCCATGGAATTTTGAGTGTGCATAGAGCAAATAATTGTCTTTTATATTTATATATATGTAGATTAAGCAAAACAATTGGCATGATGCTACAACTAGACTGAAGGTATATCAGAAAGTCTTGGACTTCAAGCCTAAACTTATGATTTTATGTAAATTTTGGGGTTCTTGGATGAATGTGAACACATATTAGGTCTGGGAGGTATGTAAGTCCATAGCCAGAAGGTGAATTATAATAAATTAATTGCATGGAATCCTTGATTTTTACAGTGTCTGGCTTAGAAAGTGGTAGGGTTATTCTACATTATTACTTTGCTCAGTGAGAAATCATCAACAGTGATATAACTAGAGACCTGAAAATCACTTTCTTATTGGTGCATTTATAATTTCACAGTTTTCCATTGCTATATTTGAGAGAAAATTATATGACTGCAGCTGTTATGGTTTGGATACAAAGTGTCTCCCAAAAGCTTAAGTGTGAAAAAGTGCAAGAATTTTTAGAAGTAAAATTATTAGATTGTTGGGACTCCATGTCTGCCAAGGGGACGGGCTTTGGCTGCTTACCACGCCCTAGTAGGACCGGGGCTAAGCCAAGGGGTGTGGCTATGACGTAGCGTGAGAGACTGAACTGCTCTGCTGGCTGATTGGCTAGTTCTAGGCCTATTTAAGTTCAGCACCTTGCCAATAAATCGGAGTATCTGGATTCTCGCTTGCTATACAAAACTCTCTGGGTGTGGTGTGGTTTTTCTGTTCACCAGACAGAGGTAGACACCCAGCTATTTTTGTCCTTAAGCTCATCCTTGCCGGGTAAGTTACATTTTCCTTCTGCGGGCAGAGGGAAAACCCCCTTTAGGGCCCAAAAAGGGGGGTAGCTTAGAACTCGGCCCCATTCATAACTCAGCAGTCCCGGCAGGTTGGCGTCCAACGCAGATCGGGGGAAAAAATTATCGGTGGGCTTAATACGGTTAGAGACGCAGCATCTCTTTCGCTGGCAAAACTACCCTTTATTATGGGGCAAGCATTAACATTCAGGAAATCGCAAGACCCAGCCCTCGAGGCATGGCGGTGTATTTTAAGAAAGCAAGGTCTCCAAATATCTAATAGCCAAGTGGAGGTGATTTGGAATTCGTTAATACGGGCGGCTCCCTGGCTCCCAAAGTCTGAATTTAATTCTGGGAAACGTGGGACGAAGTGAAACAAATTTTAAGAGACAGAGAGATTGAATATGGGGAAGTCCCACCTCCGGGAGTTTATCCAGCTTTATCCGCCCTAAAAACATGCTCGCTCTTACAAAGAACAAAAGGATCTAATCTTTCCCGGTCCGGAGAATTAAACACCCCCTCCCGGTCCGCGAATTTTGAAAGGCCGAACCAATCCCTAGAGACAAAAAAACTCCTGCTCCAGGGAATTAGAAGTTACAGCCCCTCATTTAGAGATCTTTAACAAATGCCCTGGGGACAAAGACCACCGGCCACATGGCTCAGTACCTTACTAGCGAAATCCGCCATTTCATGAGCCAGCGCCTGTTGAGCCTTCTGCGCCACCGCTATACCAAGAGGCGCTAGCGCCCTCTAGTGGGCTTTCACCTGTAATGGCATTTCCAGTTAATTTAAATCCTAGAGAAGACAGGCCAGGTATTTGGTATCCCTGGGAGACTCAAGAATTAAAAGAATTAAAAAAGGCTGTAGCAGAAGATGGTCCAAATTCACCATGGGCAGAGTGCATTTTACAAATCTCGCTCATCACGCCTGTACGAGTAGAGATTGGAAAGATTTAACAAAAGCTGTGTTCCCGGGACCGTTATTCCTTAAATGGTGTGCATATTTTTCTGATGAATGCCATACGCAGGCTGAGAGGAACCAAACTACAAATCTTCCCATACCAATAACCTTTGGGATGCTGTCAGGAACTAGTGATCAATATGCCACAGGAATTCAAAAAGCAGCATTACCAGCTCCGTACCGAGAACAGGTACGAGCTTTAGGGCTGGCAGCACGGAAGAAGCTAGAGGAAGGCCCCACAGAGCTTCCTATAGCTGGAATCACTCAAAAAGCTAATGAGGATCTAGCCACATTTATTGAGAGAGTGGAAAAAAGCCTTCAAAGGAAATTTCCACCTGGTGCGATGAGGGACCAATTCGCCAAAATGTTAATTTGGGAAGGAATGACTGCAGATCACAAACTGGCCTGTGCTGGGTTAAAAGATAGATCTATGGGAAGATGGATTATTGCCACCAAAGATGTGGGTTCGACAACTCACCAATCTCAGATATTGAGCACTGCTCTCAATGCCCACACTGAGGTATTAGCAACAGTTTTAAATGGAAAAGGAGCCTGTTTTAAGTGTGGAAGACAAGGCCATTTTAAAAAAGACTGCCCCAATGGCCATGGTCGGCCTCCAGAATGCTCCCCTGGCCAGACTCAAAGTCCAGCTGCCCCCAGAACACTTTGTCCTAGGTGTAAAAGAGGATAAAATTGGAAAAAGGATTGCAGGTCTAAATTTTATATTCAGGGGAAACCTTTAAACTCCTGATGGGGCAGCCTCCAGCTCCATTACACCAAGGAGGTTCCCCTGCTCACAGTCCCCCTCAGGTCCATTGGACAGTTCCTATTGTTCCAGGGATTAGACCAAAGATGGATATTTATATATCAGGAAAGAAATTTCGTTGCCTAATTGATACTGGGGCAGATCGTACTATACTAAGGAAAGAAGAGATTCCACCCCAATGGGAACTAATCCCAGGGCCTCAGTTACTTGGAGTAGGTGGAAACACTCATTCAGAAGAGACCAGAAATTGGCTTAAATGGAGAGATATAGATGGAAACCAAGGGGAAGTTTGTCCCCTTGTGGCCCTTGGATTAACCTCTAATTTATTAGGTCAAGACATCCTAGGAGAAGCTGAGGTGTACATTACTACAACCCATAGAGAGCTTAAAAATGATATGGGGAGAAAAACTTCCAATCATCAAATAGGGTCTCAACCCCAATCCTAAGGGCCACTGCTCCCCAAGTTCCTGCCATTCAATGGCGAGATGGCCCCCCAATCTGGATTGAGCAGTGGCCCCTTCCTACTGAAAAACTAAACCATTTGAGGACAATTGTCCAAGAACAGTTAGCTCTAGGACACATTAGACCTTCTCTTAGCCCATGGAACAGTCCTGTTTTTGTTATACAAAAGGCCACAGGGAAATGGAGGATGTTATAAGACCTTCGAAAAATTAATGATAGGATGTTCCTTGTTGGCACACCTCTGCGTGGCCTCCCCTAGATCCCTTCTATCTCAAGAGATTTAACCTTAATTGTTATTGATATTAAAGATTGTTATTTTTCAATACCTCTTCATCCAGATGATTATGAAAAATTTGCATTCTCGGTCCCCTCAATCAATTTTCAGAAACCAGATGAACAATATGAATGGATAGTTCTCCCTCAAGGTATGGCTAACAGCCCAGCTTTTTGTCAATATTATGTTTCATGTCTTCTGTCACCATTAATGAAAAATCACAGCTCACCTTATATGTTTATATAGATGACATCATCCTGGGAGCTGCTGATGTCCAACAACTAAACTCTGCTTAATTAACCCTTCGAGAGCTCTTAGAAAAAGGAGGATTGGACATATCCAATGATAAAATACAGACTATTCTTCCCTTTAAAATATTGGGGACAAAAGTTAGCCTAGACTCGGTTTGTCCTCTCAAACCCCAGCTTCTCATTCAAAAATCTTATTACTTGGCATAGTTACAAAAGCTATTAGGAGAGCTAAACTGGTTAAGACCTTGGCTTCATATCTCTACTAAAGATTTATTACCTCTCTTTGAGTTGCTACGGGGACAATCCCCCTCTGATATAATTATACTAGAAGAAAGTCATCTGTCAATATTACAAAAAGTCCAAGATGCCCTCAATTCAGTCCAATTCGCTCGATACCAACCAAAACAACCTTTATATCTGTGGGTTTTCTCAGGTGCCAAGCTCCTGACAGCTGTACTCACCCAGATGGGAAATCCATTAGAATGGATACATTCCTCTGTGGGAGGAGCACCTCGAGTTTATTCCCAATTAGATCAATTAGCAGATCTTGTAATAAAAGGGAGAGATACATCATTGAGGCATTATGGAAAAGACCCAGATATTTTAACAATTCCTTACCGTTTGTCAGACTTTGAATGGATACAGAGAAACAACCCTAGAGTCTCCTATGCTTTAGAAGGATTTTTAGGACACGTTGACTGTCATTATGGGTCAACCAAATGGACCTCTTCTTTTCCCAAACTGGAGTGGACTCCCCCCATCCTGTTTTCCAGCAAGCCACTCCCCAAGGCAGTAAATGTCTTCACAGATGGAGGAAAAGAAGGGTCAGCAGTTGTAATATTTCACCCATCCTCAGGCCAAAGGACACAATACTTTGAAGCAGTTACTGGTTCTGCTCAATGTAAAGAATTATATGCTGTTACATTAGCCTTGACCCATATCCAAGAGCCTATGAATCTTTTCTCAGATAGTTTATATGTAATTAACCTATTACCTACTCTAAATGCCTCATATATAAAGATAGATAATAATCCTATCACCCCTCTGATGATCCAGGTTCGATCCCTGCTAAAGGGGTGTAATGAACCTGTTTTCCTCCAACATCTTAGGGGACATCAGGCTTATCTGGGCCCCTCTCTGAGGGAAATCAGGCCACTGACCGTTTGGCTACCACAGGTGTATTAACAGTTACAGTCCCATATCAATAAGACCTTCAGTTAGCCCAAGGTCTTCACGACCTTACTCATTTAAATTGGAGAGGTCTACATAATAGATTTCCTTTAGTTCCTATAAAAGATTTAAAAAAGATTATAAGGACATGTAAATATTGTTTGCCCTTCTTACAGGTCCCACCTCTCCAGTCCCCTGGGGTAAATCCCAGAGGCCTACGGCCCAACGCTATCTGGCAGACTGATGTAACCCATTATATGTCATTTGGAAAATTAAAATATATATTTATGTCCATAGATACTTATTCACATGCTTGTTGGGCCACAGCACATTCTGGAGAAAGGGCTAAACATGCTGAAAGTCACTTTTTACAATGCTTTGCTATTCTTAGATTGCTAAAACAGGTTAAAACTGGTAATGGACCCTGTTTTGTGAGCAAATCATTACAAAAGTTCTTCCAAACTTGGCATATTAAACATACCACAGGGATCCCATATAACCCAAAAGGACAAGCCATCATAGAGAGACATAATAAAACCCTAAAGGACCAATTAATAAAACAAAATGGGGGAAGCAACCCCCATGACCAGTTGAAAACAGCTATGCTTACTTTAAATATTTTAAATTTTTCCAAACAGCAGCCTCTGTCTGCGTTTCAAAGACACTGGTCTAACCAAACACCTTATGTAAAAGTTGAGGTCCGATGGAAAAACCCATTAACTGGCGTCTGGAGAGGTCCTGATACATTAATAAGTGCTGGCAGAGGTTTTGGATGTGTCTTCCCTATGGGAGAACAAAACCCTATATGGGTGCCTGCCAGAGATCTCAAATACTGCCAATCTGACCAAAATGACTACCCAAGAGCACAAGCTCTTGAGGAGTGATCCTTTCTTTTTTCCACAGAAATGAAAACACCATGACAAAGCTCCTGTTCTGCTATGATTAAACTTCTCATCACATCCATTCCAAAATTCATCAAAAACACTATATTGGACTCCTTCTTTGTCAGTATCTCAACCCTCTGTGATGAGAGAAGACAGACTGGGCCATTCCTGTGACAATTATCTGGACTTTATGCTAGACGACTTCCTTTGGACTCTGAGAGAAGAGCGCTATATCTTATGACAATTATTTAGACTTTATGCTGGACGGCTTCCTTTGGACTCTAAGAGAAGAGTCCCATTCCTGTGACAATTGTCCGGACTTTATACCAAAAGACTTCCTTTAAACTAAGCTAAATGGATGGACTTTCTCTTTTTGGTGAAATCCCTGATTGTCATTGTCTTTGTGTGCACTTTTAGCCCTATAGAACTAGCCAGATTGATACAGCTTGGTGGTCTGCTGTCACGCTGAGCTATAGCCCTATAGGCTTGGCCGCGGTCCTTAACAGGATGCAGAGGTATGCCATTCAGTCAAGCCTTCCCAAAGGTGACTGTCATGTCCCGTGTGCTCGCCTAGGCCACCCGCTGGCCCTAGGTATGTCCACCTAAAGTGCTAGAGTGATAGCCAATGACAGGTAAGATTTTTCCCAGAGAGGAGAAGTCGACCTAGATGGGCACACTCTCTAATGAGTTGGACACCCTACAAGATGGGACATCCCATTTTTATATAAATGGAGAGACCCCATTTTAAATAAAACAAAAAAAGGGGAATTGTTGGGACTCCATGTCTGCCAAGGGGATGGGCTTTGGCTGCTTACCACGCCCTAGTAGGACTGGGGCTAAGCCAAGGGGTGTGGCTATGACGTAGCGTGAGAGACTGAACTGCCCTGCTGGCTGATTGGCTAGTTCTAGGCCTATTTAAGTTCAGTGCCTGGCCAATAAATCGGAGTTTCTGGATTCTAGCTTGCTATACAAAACTCCCTGGGTGTGGTGTGGTTTTTCTGTTCACCAGACAGAGGTAGACACCCAGCTATTTTTGTCCTTAAGCTCATCCTTGCCGGGTAAGTTACATTTTCCTTCTGCGGGCAGAGGGAAAACCCCCTTTAGGGCCCAAAAGGGGGGGTAGCTTAGAACTCGGCCCCATTCATAACTCAGCAGTCCCGGCATTAGATTATGAGAGGTGTAACCTAATTGATGGATAAATCCACTGATATGGAATAACTCGGTGGTGGCTATAGGCAGGTAAAGTGTAAATGGAGGAGGTGAGTCAGTATACCTTTGGGGTTTATACTTTGTCCATTGTGAATGGAGCTTTCTCTCTACTTTCAGATTGCCATGTCCTGATCTGCTTTTCTCCTCCATACCCTTCTATCATGATGTTCTGCCTTGCTTCAGGCCCAGAGCACTGGAGTCAGCTGTCTATGGATTAAGACCTCTGAAACCATGAGCCAAATTAAACTTTTCCTTCTCTACATTAATCTTGTTAGGTTTATTGGTTATAATGTTGAAAGCATGCATGTGGTATAGACACATGGAAGACAGCTAAAACTTTATTTCAAGAAGATTATAAATTTTATTTTAAACAATAACAAGATTGAGAAAACTAAAATTAAAAGCATGCAATTGTAAATAGCATTAGGACATATCAAGTTGAAATTAAAAATAACTGAAATTGTACATGATACTACATAAAATTTATAAACTATTTATAAGGAAATTAAAAGAATATATAAATAATGGAGAAAAATATCATGTCCAAGGTTTAAAATACTTACTAATGTAAACCTTTTGATTTGTCCCAGGCAGATTTATAGAAATTGAGAAGTACAATGATATTCATAGAAGTCCTTGAATGCATTTATGCATTTGTGTATATTAAAGTGGGTGATTGATTTTAGAAATTATGTGAATATATAAAGGATAAATCATTTAAGACAATTGTATTCATGTGGGTTTGTCTTTTTGTCTTCTATTCTATTCCATTGGTGTTCCTACTTGTTTTGGTGCCAATACCCAGCTGGTTTTGTTACTACAGCTTTGTAGTATAATTTGAGGTCTGGCATTGTGTTGTCTCCAGCTTCCCTATTCATACTAAGGATTGCTTTGCCTATTCTGGGTCTCTTATTTTTCCGAATGAATTTCTGAATGGCTTTTGCTAGTTCTGTGAAGAATGTCAATGAAATTTGATGGGGATTGCATTGAATCTGGATATTGCTTTTGGTAGTATGGCCATTTAGACAATATGAATTCTGCCTTTCCAAGATCATCAGAGGTTTTTTTCATCTTTTAAGATCTTCAACTTCTTCCTTTAGCTTTCTATAGTTTTCATTGTAGAGGTCCTTTACTTTTCTTTTTTTTTTTTTTTAATATTGATTCCCAATTATTTTATTTTTTAAAGCCTATTGTGAATGGGATAGTTTTTATTTGTTTTTTCTTTAATTTCTTTTTCAGCAGATTTATTTTGGAGTGTAGAAATGTGATTGATTTATAGGTGTTGATCTTGTATCTGACTATATTGATGAATTTGTTTATGAGCTTTAGAACTCTTCTGGAGGAGTTTTTTGGGTCTTCTACAAACCCATGTAAATGTAGTTATCTGATAATAGAAAAAGGTGCCAAAAACATATGTTGGAGGAAAGAGAGCCTTTGTAAAAAATGGTACTGGAAAAACTAGAAATCCTATGTAGAAGAATAAAATTATACCCCTTTTATTCTGCACAAAAGTCAACTAAAAGTGGATCAAAGACCCAGAAATTAGATCACAAACCCTGCAACTAGTAGGAAAAATATAGAGCCAACACTTCTGCATGACAGCACAGGAACTAACTTCCTTAGCAAGACTCCTAAAGATCATAAAATAAAATAAATAATCAATAAGTAGGATGACATAAAAAATTAAAAAAAATTCTCTACAGCAAAGGAAATAAGAACATGAAGAGAGAACCTGTGGACTGGGAGAAGATTTTTGCCACCTGTTTCTCAAACAGGACATTAATATCCAGAATATACAAAGAACTCCAAAAAATCAACACAAAAATCAATAGGCAAAAGAAATAAACAGGCACTTCTCAAATTAAGAAATACAAATGGTCAACAAATGCATGAAAAATTTTCAACATCTCTACCAGTTAGGAAATGTAAATCAAAACAGCATTGGGATTTCATCTCACTCCAGTAATAATGGCAATTTTCAAGAATACAAATAACAATAAATGTTGGTAAAGATACGGGGAGAAGTACACTCATACATTGTTGGTGGGACTGCAAATTAATGCAACCACTCTGGAGCACAGTATGAAGATTCCTCAAAAAACTAGGAATGGAACCACCAAATGACCCAGCTAGCCCACTCCTTGATATTAAAAACGATTTAAAATCAGCATGTTACCATTATACATTGTTTATAACCACACAATACACAATAGCCAAGCTATGAAACCAACCTTCAACCAAGCCCTTCAAAAATGAATGAATAAATAATATGTGGTGGGGCTGGGGTTGTGGCTCAGTGGTAGAGTGCTAGCTTAGCATGCATGAGGCATTGGCTTCCATCCTCAGCACTACATAAATGTTAAATAAAGATATTGTGTCCACCCAAAACTAAAAAATAAGTATTAAAAAAAAAAGAAAGAAAATGTGGTACATAAACACATTGGAGTTTATTTAGTCAGCTCTAAAGGATTATGACATCTGCTGATTAATGGATGGAAATGGAGACTATAGTACAAAATGAAATTAGCAAGTCCCCAAAGTCAATGGTTTAGTGTTTTCTCTGATATGTGTAAGCTAAGACAAGTTAGAGTGGGCTCAGGAGAAAAAAAAAAGAGAAAAGAAAAGGGAAAAATAAAGAAGTGATTTCATCAAAATATAGGATATTAGGATATTAACCCCTGCCCCCAGGTGGGCTGGAATGTTAGGATAGTAAAACACAGGCTAGAAGGGATGTTAGGATAGTAGGATAGAAACCCCACCTCCAGGCGAGCTAGGAAGTTAAGCCCAGAGGCTGGCTATTTGAATTTTGTGCATGCGGGTTATTTGCTTGAACAAGGACATAAGTAATCTGAGGCTTCTCTTTGTTCACTTTTACACGGGCGATGACATAGGTAATACTATATAACCTGAGGTTTTCCTTTGTTCGGCATCTTGCCCTTCCTGCGTGTCTGTGGGAAAGCTTGACCCCAGCTAGCTGGCTCAATAAACTCCGTTTGCATATTATATACTGTCCGGCTCTTTGTGGTTTGTGGGAAAAAGCGAAACTGGACCTTAACAAGGAAAGATCAGTAGAGTAGATGAAAGGAATTGAGGAGGAGAAAGAAGGGATAGAAAAAGGGAAGAGAAGTGGAATGGGTCTGACTAAACTTTTGTATGTACATACATGACTATATCACCGTGAATTCCAACATCAAGTATATCCATAAGACAGTAATTAAAAAAAAAAAAAAAAAAACTATTAATAATTTACAGAAAAATCAGTACAGGGAGGGGAGCAGGAAGAGAGAGAAGTGTGTGTGTGGGGGGGGAGTACTGGGGATTGAATTAGACCAAGTTATATTCTATACTTTTGTGATTATGTCAAAATTTATCCTAATGTTATATAAAACAAAAGAATTTTAAAATAGAAAGAAAAAAAAAGAAGGCATGACAACTATACAGTTGTCATGGGACTATGAATCTACCCACTGTGAAATCTCCTTATCAAACCTCAACATTTAAGGCAACATAATTTTGATGCAAGAATAGGAAGAAACATCATGAGGACAAAGTAAAAGTACATCCAAAAATAACTGGTTGTTTATTAGTTTTATAAAAAATAATAAGCACCAATGCTCATAGGAGCTAAGTGGTTAAAGACATTGTCACAGAAAGTAGTGTGGATCAATTGGACACTTATGAAAATAAAGAAATTTAATCTTCACCTCAGACCATATACAAAATCAAATAATATTAGATCACAAGCCTTATTATAAATGAAAAAAAAATAAAGCATGGAGTATATAACATAGTTCAATATGTATTATTAACTGTCTTATAGAGCCTGATTTTCCCAAAATAAAAGTACAAATTATAAATAAAAATCTTGACAAATTGGACTACACCAAACTGAGTACCTTATGCCAACATAGTTTACCATTTCACTGAGCACTGAAAAACAGCACAGTAAGAAAGGTATTTGAAACACAGCAATATACACTGATGTCATGAAGATACTTGTTAAAATTATTAAAATTTATTAACATAAAGAATTGCAATTAAGAAAAATGGAGAGTTACTGGAATAGCACTCACAAAAGAAAATAGTCAAATGACCAGTAAGCAGACAGCAATCTTTTGCACCTTAGTGATTCACAAGGAAACTCAAATCAAAGCCTCCCCCCCCTCAAAATTGTAGTTTTGAAACTGTAGTTTTGAGATGAGACTAGATTTCCTGCTTTGCCAATATTTTTCTGATTTCTTGTCTTGCAAATTTGAAAAATAAAATCCATGGACAATAATGGAAGGTAAGAGTAAGAACAGTAGGATTTATTTAGGTGAAAAGAGCTAGAACTCTCATGATGCTGAAGGGGGCCTGGTAGCAGGAAAAGCCCGTTTTGATGTGCTAGGTTAGGGTTTAGGGTATGATCAAAATCTTTGCTAAGCAGGCATTAAAAAAGTATGAAGGCTACTGTAGGCATCCTTTAGCCTTAAAAGTTTTAATTCTTTCTGTAAGTCCCATCTGAGTTCACCCCCACCTTCCATTTCCTGGTCTCTCTGGAACAAAGGATTTCACCTGAGTGTTTACACAGGTGAGCCTCATGATCTTTTACATTTGAAAAAAGGCCTTGATGGTGCCCATTAATATTTCTATTGGTTTGCCTCTAGTTGTCCCTGCCTTTGAATAAGACCTTAATGGGGCCCATTGCCTGACCATTATTTATTCTTATTCCTACCAAAATCCAGTGAAAATGTGGGGAAAGTGGACAAAAGAGGAGAACAAAATATACCTCTATTGAGGAAAACTAATTGGCATTATATGTTTAAATGAAGTTAAGCATTCAATATGTAGGAGGAAATCTGTCCTGGATGTACACGCAATATGCATGTGCATGGGCAAAGAAATAAAAATCAAATACAACAACATTATTATTTATATTGGTCTTAAAATAAAAAAAAAAAATCCAAACACCCCTCAAGAATAAAATTTTGCTACAAACTAAATAACAGTAAAAATGAATATACCAATGAAAATACAAAATTATAGGTGGTGATACTGCCGTTTACAGGTAAAAAGTTCTGCTCCCCAAAATGCTGACGTTTGAATATTAGAGAAGCACGCTGAGGCAAGCATATAAAGTAGGGTTTATTTAAAAGGGGTAAAATATACTTCTCCCGGGAGCTAGAAGGGGGCCATTGTTGGTATGCTGGTGTCCCAAGAAGCAAGGCAGGTCTGTCTTTTTTATATGTCCCAGGGCTTCCTTTGTTCTCCTCTTCTCTTCCCCTTGTCTCTCTCCTTCTGCTAATGTGACCAGGCCAGGTGGGATGGCCAGAAGGTGAGAAACAGATGGGCTGAAGGGGGAAGGGCAGGATGGAGCAGCCCAGGACACATTAGCAAATTTAAAGCTCCCTGGGGAGGGGGGTCAATTCCTGGAACAGGTTACCTTGGCAACAGGTTGGGGCTGGTTTTTGATAAGGGTGGAGGAAGGGCTCTGAAGGAATTAACATTCTAATCACTCAGGCCAACAAGTCTTCAGCTTCCCAGGACTCACTCAAAATTGGCTTTCTTGATCTGACCTGACTTCATTTATCTATCTGTACTAATTGCCTAATAGAGTCTGGCTTCAAGGGACAGGGGATTCAACTAATATTGAGGAAAATAATTCATGTTTTATAATTCCATTGATACAAATTACAAAATATATGACTAAACTGTAGTATTTTGGAATGCATGCTTATGAAAGCATGAAAATGATGATGAAAAGGAGCACAATGTTTACTCTCTGGAAAAATGGTAAGATAATGAGAGTAAAGGATATTTTGGTGGTTCCAATTACTGCATTATATTATTTCTACATCTTGGTGTTACTACATAGATATTTTTTCATAACCACTTAACTGAGACATCAAAATATCAAATATATAAAAAATTTGATATATGTACAGAAAAGTAATTAACTATGTTTGAGATATAGCAACACAAAAATGACTAACCATGATTGAGTTCTGCTGTGTTTATGAATTAAAAACATGTACAGATATCAGCTTGTACTTAGCTATAGAAATAATATCTTTGTAAGTTTCATAGAAACTGAAAAAGTGTTTATAATATTTATATAGAAATGATGATGTCTGGGAAGAGACAAGATACATTTACAGATGTATAAGGTGGTCTGCAATAATTATGTTAGAGCTCAATTAGTTAAGATTGTGTGCTATTGGTAGAAGGGTAAACAGATCAATGGAATAGAGAGCCCAGAAACAGATTCATGCACACAGGCACTTTGATCCAGGAGACGAAGTGCTTTCAATAATGGCCCTGTATAGATTAGAAAGTATGTGGGAAAATTCATGCCTACATCACACTATTGACAAAATAACTTTCAAGAAGACATTACATAATACTTGACTGCAAAAAGAGCAACTAGGATAAAATATAGGAGAATTAATTTTTTCTGTCAAGTTTGTTCAATTACTTTAGCGCCATTATATTCTTAATTAATTTTGGCAAAATTTGTTCCAAGGGATATGAAAATTTTTTGTGGTTTAGATTTTACCTTAGCAAGTAAACAATATTTTGAATATTCTATAAGAAAAATATATTCACAATAGTACACACAAGGCCACTCAGGAATCACAAAAATGATAAATTAGCACCTTTCTCTGACTAACAAGGATGATTACAGCTTTTTTTTTTTTTTTTACAATGAAAACAGTCCCACTTCCATCATCTTATTAGATAAAATTTATTAAGATGTCTATCTGATCACTGAGTCCTACACATTTCTTTTCTTTTTTTTTCTTTTTTTTTTTTTTGGTACCGGAGATTGAACTCAGGGGCATTAGACCACTGGGCCACATCCCCAGCCCCTTTTTTTTGTATTTTATTAGAGAAAGGGTCTCACTGAGTTGCTAAGTGCCTCGCCATTGGTGAGGCTGCCTTTGAACTCGTGATCCTCCTGCCTCAGCCTCCCAAGTGTTGGGATTACAGGCGTGCACCACCATGCCTGGCTCCTACCTATTTCTTGATAGTATTTAATGGATAACCATATATCCATATTCGAATTCCTTTTTTAAATCCTCTGTTTCAAGCCTAAATATTAATTCTCATTCCAGTTTTCAATAGACACACTCATTTCTTTTTCTTCCAGTGCCTATTGTCTTTAACTAGCAAGCTCAATATACCTGACTTTTTTTTTTTTTTCTTTTTAAACACAAACCTGTTCTTGGTGGGCTTTACCTGGTTTTCACAACCCAAGAGGAGCACATGAGAGAGCATTTGGGCATCTTCTTGTCATACTGAGGACAGCTTATGAAATAGTGTGACTGGTTTTTCCACTTCCAAGTTCAAACCACGTATCACCATAATATAGAATACTGCTTTATATCTCTTTTTTAAAAAATGATTCTAAGTAGATTGTTTTAGTAATTCCTTAGTGATTTGCTCAATGATTAAAATGTTAAAATATATTTCCCCCAAATAAGTTCAAAGGCAGATTTTTGTGTGATTTTAAAAATGTTTGAATTTACAAGAAAACCCATGCCTTCCAAATTGCAGATACATATTTAGAATACAATTTGTTGTGATTATACATCTCCTTAGGGAGGACATGTGTATGCTCTGAGAGTGTGGCAGCAATCATTTTCAGTGTTCTGATTATACCCTTTATGATCTGCCTTCCTCATTCAGAGGGCAGGCATATTTTTTCTTACTATGTTAATTAGTTTTTCTTCAACAATCCAGATGTTTTGTTTATGTAATTTATTCCTTCCTGTTGACTTTTTAGTAATGAGATTAATCTGTCTGATTTTCCTCTTTCTAGCTCAATATTGTGTGTCTATAAACATTCCTTTTAAAATGAAAGTAAAAACATCAAATCTATCAAATCTTTAAACATTGAATAATTTTCTTTAAAGAAAGGTCCCTGGCTACTTTTAAAAGTTTAGACATAACTCTAACCTTGCAATTATACAACAAAAATCCGAAAGAAAGAGAAATAACAGAAATGATGCATAATAACATTATTGTAAAATGCAAAACAAAATATTCTGTAGGACACAATTAAGTAATGATATAAGCTACATCAAAGAAATGTATGTTTCTTCCATTACAACTCTAGAGGAAGGGTCCACTTGTTATTTTTTGCCTCAGTATGATTCATTTTAGATTTCCATCTTTTATTTAAAAAAAAAAAAAATCTATGTTTCAAAGGCATCTCTGTGCCCATATATTTGTATGTATTTTATATTTTTAATTAAACACATGCTCATCAGTTATAGTGACTCGCTTCAGATGTGATTTTCAAAGTATATGTAAGGGTAGTGTAGCTGTAGCTAATTTCTATTTTATTTAATAGTCTGTGATTATTAATGACAATATATACAAAATGAATATAAATATACGTATCTGCCAAGCAAATGTTATTTGAATTGGAATATGTTCTCTAAAAGTTTCCAAAATGTATGTCTCTCTTCATTTATATAATGAGCTACCCCCAATCAATACTCCATTGTCAATCAATCTCCTATATTTAACCTATCTTAAAAATTATTTTGTTTTTCTAGGGCTGGGGATATAGCTCAGTTGGGAAAATGCTTACCTCCCACGCACAAGGCCCTGGGTTTGATCCCCAGCACCTCAAAAAAAAAAAAAAATTATTTTGTTTTTCTCAGTTTGCAATTAATTCAAAGGAAACCTTTAGAAAAAAGAAATACTAGGAGCTATTTAGAGGTATGACATTCCTGTGCTTTTCATAAATAATTACTTTCATACATGTAATCACATTCATATTAGTCTTTTATTTTCTCTTCAAAATAGTTTTCTTTTATTACATCACTACTACATTCTTTTAATAATTGCTATTTGTGCTAGTTAATTGTTTGTTTCTATAATGAAAATACCTGAGAAGAACAACTTAAAGGAGGGAAAGTTTATTTTGAGTCAGTTGCAGAGGTTCAGTCTATGACTGGCTATCTTCATTGCTCTGGACCTAAGATGAGGCCTGATGGCAGAAGAAAGTGTCAGACGTAAGCTGCTCAGCTCACAGCAGCCAGGAAGCAGAGAGTACTAGAACCCAAGGCAAAGTATTTTCCCTAAATGCATGTCCACAAGTGACCTACTTCCTCCAGCTAGCCCCACCTGCCAGCAGTTACCATGTAGCAATTTATTCAAATTATTAATCCACCAAATAGATTAATCCATTGATTAGGAAACAGCTCTCATAATCCAATCATTTCACCTCTAAATTTTCTAAATATTTTCTAACATATAAGTTTGGACTTATATCCAAACCATGACAGTTTTCTAGATGTATATAAATACTTAATAGAGATATAATTATTAATTTCTCTTAATAGAGATTATAATTATTGATTACTTATAATCCTTAGTTTTACATTTAATATATTTTCACATGAAAATATTTGGATAATTTTTATGTAGTTCTCACAAGTATTTCTTTGTGATTTTGATAGTACCATGTAATAAATAATAATAACTTTTAGGGGAAAGAAAACAATGCATAATTATAGTATATGCTACATATATCATATTACATATTAACACATAATATTGCATGTTACATATTATGTTTTGTTTGTAATCTACTATATATAATACATATATTTCTCCTTGTACTAATGTTCTTCAGAGATATAGTAACAATAGGAGATAGATGATAAATAGATAATAGGTTTATCATGAGTGATAGGTTTATGCAATTTCAGAAGCAGATAATTCCTAAGATCTATAGTCAGCAAGTTGGAATTTGAGGAAAATTAATGGTGTACTTCCATTCTAAAAGACAGAAAAAAAAAATGGGTAATATATCTTAAAGGCAATCAGGTACAGGGATTCCTTCTTCACTGGCAGAAGTTCAGCCTTTTGATCTAATAAGGTCTTCAACTGACTGGATAAGACCCAATCACATTTGGGAGAAAATCTGATTTACTCAATTTACCTATATAAAGTTTAAACTTATCCAAAAGCACCCTAAGAAACACTCAAAATATTTGACCATATAATCTGCACATTCTATAGCCTGATGAACTAGACACAAAATTAACCCTTATATGTACAATTTTAGAACATGTTTTTTTATCAAGTTACTTTTTATAAATTTGCCTGCTCTCTCTCTTTCTCTCTCTCTCTCTCTTTTGTACTAAAACACATCAATAACAATTTCATTTCTATTTCATAATAGAAGAGATGAAATAGATACAACTTGTAATTCTGTTTGCATGTACATGAATAAGTTAAGGGAAAAAATTGAAAGAAAGTAAAGACATCATGATGCTTAATTGTACAAGTAGGCAATGTATTTTATGTTGATGTAAAGGTTAATGAACATGATTAATGATTATAATAATTTAACTTTTAGTAAAACAGATTGCCCTACATAGGGTGAGTGGACTTCAGACAATCAATTGAAGGCCTTCAGAGCAAAAATTGAGGTTTACCAAAGAAGAAGGAATTGTATCTCAAGACTACAACATAGAAATTCTGCATGTATTTCCAGTCTGCAGAGATTGGACTCAAAAATGCAATGTTGGGCTGGGGTTGTGGCTCAGTGGTAGAGCGCTCGCCTAGAATGTGCGCGGCCAGGGTTCTATCCTCAGCACCACATACAAATAAACGAATTGTGTACAACTAAAGCAAATAAATAAATATTTAAAAAAATGCAATGTCAACTATTACCTGAATTTCTGGCCTGTAAGCTAGCCTTACAAATGTCAAATTTGCCCAAACTGACAATTAAATAAGCCAATTCTTTAAAATATATCTACCTCTTTCCCCATTAGTATTCTGCTGCTCAGTACAGAGAGAAAACCTTCAGGGTTTTATTTTTGTTACTTTATTATAGTGCAAGAAGAGGCTGAGACAGAAGGATCGCAAGTTCAAAGTAAGCCTTAGCAACAGCACAGTGCTAAGCAACTTGGTGAGACCCTGTTTCTAAATAACATACAAAATAGTATTGGGGATGTGGCTCAGTGGTTGAGTGTTCTTGAATTCAATTCCCGGTACCCCCGCTCCCCACCAAAAAAAATGTTTTAAAGGCATAGACCAGATGCTTTATTTTTAAAACATCAAGAAATTTGTATAGATAATGAAAATGGAGATGAATCAATAGTTAGGTATTTCAGTAAATTTGAAAAATTATTTTTATGATATTTCTAGGGATTACTGGTTGGTCCAAGATTTTGGTTTTTTAATATTGATAGTTTGGTTGTATGGCTTTTGAATTGTCAGCAGTGAAGAGAGACAAATGTTCTTGAAGTTTAAGAGACCAAGCAATCATGACACCAAGGGCTAGAGGAGACACATGGGTATTTTGTATGAGCATATCTATCACTTTTGCCTACCATAGCTTTTGAGTTTCTTTTCTTTAATTAGGAAGACCTCTACATGATAAGTTTTAAAAGTATTAGCTTTAATTTTTTTAGCTTTTAGACATTGATTATATCTTAGTTATTTTTACATATTATATGGGGTAAGAAGTTAGCATAAATTTTTGCCCAAATGGATTTTGGACACTTTAAAAATTACATTTCTTTAAATGTTATTTACTACTTACCAAATTATTTAAATACACATGCAATTATTCTTAAGAAATAATATATATTGGTTAGCAGAAAAAGCAAATTCATGAGGAAACAGTGGTACTTCTTTATCAAAGCTACATATTTCATGAGAAAATTGCATCATATTATGTTCTTAACATTTTTTGAAATTTTTAGCTGGTCACTTATAAATGAGAATAGCTGAATTAATTTCCTGATGATAGACACCCATCTAGGACTCTGTTTTCCAAAGTTAACAACAAACTCTTCTTTGTAAAATAATATTTTTAATTAAATTGTAATTTGAATTGTGTGAATAACTCCCAAGTACATTATAGTTGCTTTTGGAAACTATGAGTTCTTTTGCAGCACATTAATCTTCCCTAAAGGTACTGGTGCAGGAAATTCCTGAAAAGAATTGCCTGAAAAGGCAGCCAGCATTGTGAGAACACAATTCTAAAGAAACAGGAGTTGTGCAGAAATTTGCTATGACATTCTGTAATAGTTATTCCCCTCAGGATATTTTCCAATTGAGAACAGAGTAAAAGGCAGACAATCAGCAAAGTGCTTGAAAAATAGCCTTACACTAAGAAGCATAGAAAAAGAAATCTTGTAGCCATCTTTCAAACTCTAAAGACAAAAGATACTGGAGGGATCTGAACACTGCGCTGTCTATATGTAAACCATAAACATAGAATATCCAAGACTTTAATTAGAACCATTAAAAGGCTATGGATGCTGGCATACTCATGTAATCCCAGCGGCTCAGGAGGATGAGGCAGGAGGATTATGAGTTCAAAGCCAGCCTCAGGAACAGCGAGGCGCTAAGCAATTCAGTGAGACCCTGTCTCTAAATAAAATACAAAAAAGGGGTTGGAGATGTGGTATAGTGGTTGTGTGCCCCTGAGTTCAATCCCTGGTAATTCCCCTCCAAAAAAAGGTTATAGTTTTGGACCAGAGGTGAATCAGGGACTAGAGATTGACACAAAATATTATTCATAATTAAGTCATTATGGTTTTAGTTAGGATTAAACTGATTAGACACACTATCCTCCTACAAAGAACATAGGTGAACTCTCTATCTAGGGTGAACATAAATTACCCAGAAACTATAGAATTCCATAAATAAACCTGGTTTTCAGTAAAATTTAATGCTTCCCTGGCATGGGAGAACAGCAACTGTCATAAAGCCAAAGTACGTAAACAAACAAAATCACCCAACTCTTAAGAATTTGGAATACACAGAAAATATGTAAATTAGAAATGAAGGCAGATGAACGTATTAGATAATTGAAATATGCAAAATTACTAGAAAACTGTGGGAACAAAATAAAATAACAAAAGGTAAATACTTAATAAATAAACTTTTAAAAATCATTATAACAAAATAAAATGTAAAGACACATTGGAAAACAATATGTGAATATATATAAAAGCAAGAAAAGGATATAAATAGAAAACAAACAAACAAAAAAAGTCTGCAATACAGATATATGGGACATTGTGATAAAATAGTGCATGTTGTTTATTGAAGTTCCAGAAGGGAGAATAAAAGAATAAAAAGAGAAAAGGGCAAAAGCAGTAGCTGAGAAGACAATTGTTGAAAATTTTCCAAAATCTAAAATTCAAGTAGGAGATTCAAGAAGATGTGAAAATTTCAAGCAGGATAAATACAATAAAAAAGAGAGGCAAGAAAAAATGACTTTCAACCAATGAAAGAGAAAAATGTCATGTTGCCTTTAAAGCAACAAAAATAAAATTTAAAATTCACTTTCAGAAATGCTGATACACAAACAGATGCTATTCTACTGTAGCTAGAGAGAAAAACTGCCAAAAAAGAATTGCATATTTAACAAAAATGTCCTTCAAAATATGACATTTTCAGCCCAACATGAGCTAAAAGCCAAAAGACATGCCCTAAAGGAATATCTTTAAGAAATTCTTCAAAAAAGAAAAATAATCACAGACCTAAACATGAAAAGGCAGAAAAGAATGAGGAGCAACATTTTTTTTTTTTTTTTTTGTAAATGTATGAGTGTCATGTATATCCAATAAGTGTTAATATATAATATAAACAATGACTGTAAAAAATTAGTAAAATCAAAAATACAATATTAGATCTAAAGTAAATGCAGAATTAAATAATGTGGATACTGTTGGAAAGAGCAAAAATGTTAATATTACACTTTAATATTACACTTTAGGGTAAGTAAAGAAATAGTAGTAACAAAGTGGAAATAAGTTGATTAATAAGGACATCAACAATTGCCTCTCAAGCACTATTAATTTTATAATTATTGAAGTATATGCATAACTTCTCCATACCTAATAATGTTAATATCTGTAGCAATATATGTAGGGATCAGATTTGTGTGCAATTCCAATGAAAAATTTCTATTAATATGTTTTTATTAGATGTCTTTGAACATACTTGTGTGACAATCACATTTTCTCATAATTAAGGACTTTTTTCCTTCTGTAGTCTATTTTAGTTATCAAAATTATCCTTTGATCCAATAGGTTCACTTTTTACATCTTTTAAGCTACATTGTTATCTTTATTAGAATGAATAGCTAAAATGGATCCTTTTATCACAAGTTTTCAGAAAATCTGACAGTTGATAACTAGAGGAAGATTATATTAATTTACTTGCCATAGGTTTTTGACATAACTATTTCTTTAGTGTTTTACCTCTTATTAAAGTAAGGAAAGGCAAAGCTGGATAATGGAGCTTTCATTAGTTTCTCCTCCAAGGCCAATGGCAGACTTCTGTGCTAATTTCTTCAAGTTTTAAAAACTCATAGATTTAAAAACTCAATTTTCCCCACAGGAATATCTTATCTTTGTGCAGAGCAACACCAATTTTATGATATAATACTATATTAATTTGTCAGATTACCTCTCCAGAGAAGTAGAATTCATGCTCTTCAAGAGCTTTTTAATAGTTCTTATGAGTATTATCAAATAATTTTACATTGTATCATGATACATTCAGTATGCATTATATATTGAGTATATGCAGCATACAATTACATATATACTGAAGTTCCATATAAAGAAAGACTATCAGATAATACAATTCTATTTACTAACATAAAGCTGAACACGGATAGTAAATTTATGCTGCCATGTATAGGTACTTTTGAAATTGAATGGCTAAAATATCCATTTTCACCCAGTATTAAATTACAAATTTAGATTTTTGTCTTTCAGGGGCTTTATATTGTTAAGTGTCTACTATTTTCCTGAATTTGGATTAAAACATCCCTCCCCCCTATTTTTTTACATTTCATTTACATCAGAATACAGTCTTATATGTACAGCTCCAAAATATATTGAAATAATTTATTTCCTATTATATCATGAGACAGTGAAAAAAAAGATGCTATTTTTAAGTGAATTCACGTGTTCTACATCTATTTTTCCTAGGAACAAGATGATTCTAGCAGAAGGGGGAAAACTGTGGAATTGAGATTAAAAATAATAAAACATCACTACTATTAAGTGAAAATGGTAGCAAGCAAAAAAATAGGTAACATCTGTAGAGGTTTCACAAATAACTAGATACTGCTCAAAGTATAGGAAATTCAATTGTGCAAATATTTGTGAACAAAATTAAGGGCATTGGGCTTATTTGTTGTTTTATTGAAAATATTCACTCAAAATTCTGGAATCTTCTGCTTCTGAGAAAGATATATTTGGTCATAGTAAAACAATAATCCTATGTTTACACATAAACATATTTGATACCTATAAATTTTGATGTATACATAGATATATTTATGTAACAATATATTTATATTGTTTAAATCAACATGTGTGTATCCATCTTTATAATATATATATTTCCATACTGTATGTTCATTTGTAATTAAATAGTGATAGTACAAGCAAGCAGAGTAAATAATCAGGTCATTGTTTAGAAGAAATGGGGACACTTCTACAAGCTGATGAGATGGGGATCCATCTCTTTCAAAAGCCTGTGTGCACTCATGAAATATAGAATTGAGCCAGATGTGCAACAAATATCATTATAACACCAAGTAAATCCCAAATTAATTCAATTTAAAATTTAATGAAAAATAGATGCATGATGCTAAAAAGAGAAAAATCATACTGTATGTCCTTTAACCACAGGGAGAACAGAGGAAACAGTGTGAAAAATACGTGGAATTCACAGAGGTATCAGAAGAGAGCTGGTATATCTCTTCTCACGTAGATGAAGAAGACTTAAGAAAAGAAGTATTACCTTAAGGCACATCACACTGTAACTGTTCATTAGTTTTCTTTCATTTTTACCTTTCTGTACAAGATAAATATTTCATACTAAGATAAACAAGATGAATATTATATATCTATTTCACAAGAAGATTTTTAAAAATTAAAATATTATAAGGTCATTATAGACATTTAAATTACCCTGGATTAGGGAAAGTTACCCCAAACAGTGCCTAAGGACAGAAACCCATAAAGAAAATGATAGATGAATTTAAATACATAAATTAAGAAGTGTTTTTGATGTCAAGAACTGTACTTGACCAGTATACATATAAAAATATTAACTCATAATAAAAATCAAATAAAGATAACATACAATGATATAAGGTTTATCATCAATTAAATTAACAAAATTATAATTGATGTTGGTAATAATATGGGACAGAGAAAATTTCAAAAGTGTGTCAACTTCCATTTCTCAACTTTTCATGTGTACAATTTGGCAAGACAAATGTATGAATTATAACTTCTATAAAGCATTTCGTATTAAAAAGGCTCAATTCATAAGTAAGATAAACCAATTCTATATCTATACACTTGTTTCTTGTATCCATGGGGAATTCATTCCAGGATTCCCATGGATACCAAAAGCCACAGGATCTCAATTCCTATCTGTCTTCTATACAAAATGGTGTAGTATTTGCATATGACTTATGCACTTCCTCTTGTATACTCTAAATCATATTTAGGATACTGACAACACCTCAAACAATACAAATAATGTGAAAATACTTGTCATGCTGTATTGTTTAAGGGAACAACAACAAATTGTTATTTTTCCAATATTTTTAATCCATAGTTTTATAAATGCCTGGATGTGGAATCTGTGATATTCCCAGTAACAAAGGTTTTTAAAGCGAAAATAGACAGAAGTAAAAATAAGTTAGAATATCTATATATTTTAATTGTCATTGATTTTTAATACACTTATCTCATAAGCATTTTGCAACCACAAAATAACAGTTAAAATATAGCATATTTGAAAAACATTATTGATGAGTTTTATCTAATAGCTAAATCATATGACACTCAACAGTTGTTGCTTACATCTCAAAATCACCCCATGTTGGATAATAGATAAATCTCAACAATATTTATCATATAGAATGTTATCTGATCTTAATGGGAATTAATAAAGAAAGTAATAACAATATAATAAAAAGACTCTCCCTCAACATTTTTGAAAATGAAGCAGTACTCAATTTCCTGAGCATGGGAGAAAGAAGAAATCACAGTACAATTTCAAAAATCACTGAAGATGAATAAAATTATATTGAAAGCATGACATAAAGCAAAACACAGGGAATGCAGATAATGGCCTTATATAAAAATATCTCTAAGTGAAAAATATTTCAAAGCCCCAGTAATTTAAATCTAAATAAATGAAAAGAACGTCATTAGTTGAGAAGAGCAGCAATAATAAATGAGAAAGCAAAAATCTAACAAAAAATTTAATGAAATTAAAAATTTTTTCTTTGAAAACTTTAATATAATTTATAAACTTCTATTGAGGTTGACAGATGGGAAAAAGGAGAAAGAACCAGTAACTGAAAAGTGAAAAATATTGCTTTAGAACAGGTCATGCTATGCGGGAAATAGAAAGAATTCATAGAGCAATAAATTTGAAAATCTGGACAAAGCAGAATATACATCCGAACTACAATTTTCTAAAGCTCACAAACGATTTAGAAAGTGAATAATATATTAATATATATGCATATATAAGTATGAATTATAAATTATAAAAAAATGATAAATTATAAAAAAAATCTATCCCTGAAGAAATTTATAAGCTTAGATAACTATTTAAGTAATAAATTTTCTGAGAATTTGAGAATGAAATAACATAATTTGTCTTAACTGCTGAGAGTTGAATAAAATTAAGAAATACTTCTTAAACTACTGTATAAATTTTTACAACATATAATTAAAGAGGAAAATTCCAGACAAATCTTTATGATAATAAGTGCACAAATCTTGTCTGCAGTAATGGACATGAAGATGTAAAACTACCAACACCTTTTTGTAGCAAGATTATAAACACAAAAATAGAAAAATTTCAGATTATAAAAATTAATAGGTCAGATTACCATGGTGACTAGGATCAACTTCTCAGTAAAAATGTTATAAATGCTATGAGGGGTATTAGGTGTCACCCCAAAAGTTTTATGTCAATGCAGGATGTGAAATGATTAGATTACTAGAGTCTATAAAGTTATCAGTGGTTAAATCCATTTCATAGATTCATAAGTAAACTAGATTGCTGTAGGATGGTAGAAGTAGGTCATTGATGGTATTCTTTGAGGATTATATATTTTTCCCTGGATCCTCAAACTCACTCTTTGTTTCTTTTCTGTGTTGAACTGAGCAATATTCTTCTACCACGCCCTTCTACCACACCCTTCTGCCTCATTTTAGGCTCAGAGCAATGGAGTCCACTTGTCAGATTCCGGGCAGGGAGGCCAAACCTCCCAAGTAGCTCAACTAGCCACACCTCCCAGGCACCTAGACAAGACACACCTCCCAAGCACCTCAGGCTAGCCATGCTGCTGGCCATACCACAGGTGCCTCACTGAGCCAATTACGAAACACGGGTTTTTCTTTTGACCCCCAGCAGCCTATGGAACTGGGGTTTCCTCTGGGGGATCCCTCAGTCCACTGGTTCACTATTTAAGCGCTCTCCAGACTGAAACCCTCTCCTTTTCTTCTTCTTCTCTTCTCGCCACCCATCTCCTCTCGCTAGTTTTCCCTCCCGGCTCCACGTGTCCCTTCGGGTCATTATTAAAACCCCCTTTTCTACATGGCGGTTCCAGCGTGTATTCATCTGCCCTTCATTCTGGTGCATTGGCCGGGAAACGCGTGTCTATTCTGAGGGCATAAACCTCCTGGAAATTGCCTCCATTCTTCTGTTCATCTTTTCTACCACAGCATCAATGGATTTGGTAAGCCACCCCACCCCTCCCCCAAGTTCCTAAACCTGTCTGGTCACTACCTGGTGAAAATTGACCGTTGATTTTCCGGCAATCTTGCCTGTGACCTGTGTATAGGGGAAAACACCCCACCCGAGTCTTTAAAGGCAAAGGTGGACCCCAGGAACTCCCCCACCCACTTACATCTGCCTGCTCTAAAGCTTTCAGCTGGGAGTGATTAAAGAAGTTCCTCTCCACACTCTGGACTTGAGTCTCTCCTTCCAGTTCACACAGGACACAGAAAACCCTTGCACAAGGTGGCTCATCGTCTTCCAGTATCTTGAGAAGGACGCTTTTTACGATACCCCATATCTGCCTGACCTGGTGACAACTGAGTCACAGACTTGGATCTCACTCTAATACATATTGCAAGGGACGCTTTTCAAAATATCATATTAGCCTCTCCCCATTTGGAACAGCAAAATATGGGAGCTTCTCTATCTTTTCCAGCTGACTCCCCTCTTAACTGCCTTCTAAAAAGTCGGGCAAACCTAGGCTTAAAGCCACACATAAAGAAAAATAAATTCATTGAATTATGTACAAAAAGATTTGGCCTTCTTACCCATTAACTAACCAGTGGCCAGGGTCAGGGTCTCTGGATGCTCGGGTTTTGCAGGAACTTTCCAGCTTTTGCCAATGGTCGAAACGATGGACAGAATTACCCTATATACATGCATTTCTCCTTCTTTATTCAAATCCTTCCCTGTGCACTGATTGTAGCCCGGAAACCGTTTTCCTTGCATGCTGACCCAGCAAGCCACATCCACCTTTAACTGATCTTGACTTTGACCAGGGGTTAGAGGCTCCGCCCCTCCATACTGACAGTCTCTCTTCTCCTGGTTCCAATTTCCGAAATCTCCGTGCCTTCGTCTTTGGTCCCTCCTCTTCCTTATTTGTCATCTCCTGTGCTTTCGCCACCATCTTCCCCGCCCACTCAGCTTCTGTTGCTTGGTTCGAGTCATCTCCTGTGATGCCTCCTCCTCTCCTCTGCCATCTTCTGCAACATGTTCTTCACCAGCCGCGCCGCTTCCAAATGATCTTACTTCAGACCCCTCCTCTGTGGATTCAGTGCCAATTTCTCCGGTTTATTCCCCAGAGGTTCCCTCAGAGTTTATCCCAGACTCTCGGGATATTCTGCTGCCTTAACTCGCAGGCTCCACTGTCCAATTCCGAGTTCAGCCTTCCCATAACTCGTTGGAGAATGCAGGCAGGACAGCCCACTCAGATCATTGAGCCCTTGAGGGATGTTGTGGGGGCAGAGGTAGTAATTAGAGTTTATGTTCCATTTTCCATGGCAGATCTATCCCATATCGAGAAGCGATTGGGTTCATTCGCTACAGATCCCACAACTTATTTGAAAGAAAGAATTCTAATAGGTCACCCAAGTGTATAGTCTCACTTTTCATGGTGCGTATGTCCTTTTAGCAAATACTCTCCTTTCTGAGGAGGGCAGATGGGTCTGGGAACAAGCAAGTGCCTATGCAGAGGAGACCCACAGAGTCAATCCAACTTTTCCCATTGGTCCTGAGGCTATTCCAGATCAGAATCCAAACTGGGATTATAATGCTCCGGGGATGTGGTCTCAAGAGATCAGTTTCTCACTAGCATAGTCGCTGATCTTAGGTGAGCAGCTCAGAAACCTGTTAATTTCGATAAGCTGCAGGAAATTATACAAAAATGAGAAGAGACTCTCTCAGTTTCTTGATCGGCTGAAAAAGCTCTTTGGTGGTACACTCATCTAGACCCCGAGTCCTCAGGGGGCCCTCAAGTCCTTATGACTTATTTTCTGTCCCAGAGTTACCCCGACATATGGGCTAAATTAAGGAAGTTGGAGCAGGTGCCTGAAACACCTCAGACCGAGATTTTGGCCATGGCTTTTAAGGTCTATCATAACCATGAGGAAGATGCCGAATGTCGCAGATTTCAAAAATATGAAAAGGCCGAGCAATCAAATTTCCAAATGTTGGCCCAGGCCCTTCTGGGCTCTGATGCTCAAGCCTCAAATACAGGGGTTCGTAAGTCCATACATGAGGAACCTCCAGGGCCTTGCTATAGGTGCGGGAATGATGGACATTGGGCTAAAGCCTGTCCTAACCCCAGGCCCCCTAAGCGCCTGTGCCCTAAATGTTCCAAGGTGGGGCGTTGACTGCCCCAGTCCCCGCAGGGGGGCTGGACCAGTCACAAACCCCAGCCTGCTGGCACTGGCTACAGAAGATTGATGGGACCCGGAGGCTCCTCTCCCGACTATTGACATCACCTTATAGGAGCCTAGGGTTACCCTCCTTGTTGATGGCTGCCCCATAAGTTTCCTGCTCAATACAGGAGCCACTTCCTCTGTCTTGAGGGAGTTTTGGGGCCCCACCACCATAGCACTGTCCCCTGTTGTCAGGGTAGAGGGAAATTCTGTTCACCCCCGCAAGACTCCTATCCTGTCTTGCTGTCTACACCACCATCACTTCACCCACCAGTTCCTAGTAATGCCTCAATGTCCCTTGCCTTTACTGGGCTGAGACATACTGGCCAAATTTTAGGCCTCAATTGTGTTCTCTGATCTGCCTAGTTCAGTTGTGCTCCCTGGCTCTTTTCACTCCGTCTCCTCCCCCATCTTTCTTCTTACTGTTTCAAAGGCCACTGGTGACCATGAGGAGACCCCTTAACCCCCTTCCGATGGAGAAACCCTTTAACCCTTTACTGATGCAGGAAGCCCTCAACCTTCTACCAATGCAGAAACTCTTCAACTCTCTATGGTTGCAGAAACCTCCCATTACCCTGTCCCCACCAATCTGATAGGCCCCAAAGTGAAGGAGCCCCAATTAGGGAGTAGGGAGATGGCTATTGCGGTCAGCTGGAAGCCATAAGTTCCACCTGATAATAAGTATGTATGTGACGCACCTGTAAATGCACGTGAGGCACCCGCAAAGCTAAAGGTATATAACCGGGTGAAAGCGGTCAGAGTCAGGAGAAGAATGAATTCATTCAGTCAGTCATGCAGTCGCTCTCGGTCGGAAGAAGAGTTCGGGTCGGAGAAGAAGAAAAGAATCAGAGCGGCCAGAACGTAGGCAGAGCGGTTACAGAAGAGAAACCAGATAGAAGAAGTAATTCCTGGTCAGAGTCAGGCCGAGGCTCCTGAGGAAGAAAGAAGAAAGAAAAAAGAAGAAAGAAGAAGAAGAAGAAGCTCTAAAAGCTAAAAGCTAAGCTCTCTCTCTCTCTCTCTAAAGAAGAAATCTCTCTCTTTCAAGCTCTCTCTCTTTCTCTCTAAGCTCTAAGAAGAAGAAGAAAAAGCTCTCTCTAATCTTTCTCTCTAAGCTCTTTCTAAGAAGAAGAAAAATCTTTCTTTCTCTCTCTAAGCTCTCTCTAAGAAAGTAGAAGTAAAAGTAGTAATAGCTTTACTCTGCCTCCGAGAGTTTTCCTCCCGCGGCGTTGTGGCTAGCCACGACAGGCAGCTTACACCAAAGTTTGGGATACTCAGACTCCCTCCCTTGCTCATTGTGACCCTGTACGAATACACCTTAAAGATCCTCAGTGTTTCCCCAACAGAGCCCAGTATCCACTTCCAGCCACTAGCCTTAGGGGTCTCCAACCCATTATCTCAGATCTTCTACAGAAACGTTTTCTCAGACCCACCCATTCCCCTTATAATACTCTTATATTGGCAGTTCAGAAGTCCAATGGGTCATATCGGCTAGTCCAAGATCTTTGTCTCATCAGTGATGCCGTTAAGCCAATACACCCTCTGGTCCCAAATTCTTATACCATTCTCTCCTTAATTCCCTCCTTATCCACCCATTTCTTGGTTATTGACCTCAAAGATGCCTTTTTCACTGTTCCTTTAGCTCCGGAATCACAAGACCTCTTTGCCTTTTCCTGGACTGACCCCAATACTCAATGGTCCTAACAGTTGACCTGGACAGTCCTCCCTCAGGGTTTTTTGAGACAGCCCTCATATCTTTGGACAGACATTGGCTGTGGACCTCAAAGACCTTGAATTCTCTGACTCCACTCTCCTGTAATATGTAGATGACCTTCTCCTCTGCAGCCCTTCCTTTCCCACAGCTCATGAAGATTCTTACACCTTTTAAATTTTTTTTGCCTCTTGTGGGTATCATGTTTCCCCATCTAAGGTGCAGCTTGCCCAGACCCAGGTAGTGTGTTTAGGAGTTCAGATTTCCCAACAATCAAAGGCCATTACGGTAGACAGAAAGGCTCTCTTCGAGGCTCTCCCATGTCCCAAGACAAAGGAAGAGATTCTTTCCTTCCTAGGCCTAGTGGGATATTTCTGTGCCTGGATCCCCAATTTCTCTCTTTATGCAAAGCCCTTATATGAGACAGCCAAGGGTATCAAGGAGAAGTTTCTCCCCAAAGACATTCAGGCAGAGTTTAAATGCCTGCAGCAGGCACTGTCACAGGCCCCAGCTCTTCACCTCCCAGACCTTCTTCAGCCATTCACCCTTTATGTTCATGAAATAAAGGGTCTGGCTCTAGGTGTTTTAGGCCAATACAAGGCCTCCACCTTTGATCCGGTTGCCTATCTTTCTAAACAGCTTGACCCCACCATTCACGGATGGGCCCCTTGTCCTAGGGCTCTGGCTGCTGTTTAGCTACTTCTACAGGAATCAAAAAAGTTGACTTTTGGTGCTCAGGTCACTGTTGCCGCTCCTCACCACTTAAAAGATCTACTAACCTATAAGAGCCTTCAAACTCTCCCGCCCTGTTACATTCTCTCTCTCCTCGTTTCTTTTCTGCATGACTCCTCAATCTCTTTCCAACCCTGCTCCTCTTTACACCCAGCTTCCCTCCTCCCAGTCTCCTCAGAGCCCCCAGAACATGATTCTATAGAGATGCATGAGGCTTTAATTCCCCACCCCCCCCCACATTCAAGAGGGACCACTTTCTGATCCTTCCCTAATTTGGTTCACAGATGGCAGCTCTTTCTTTAAGGATGGGCAACATTTTGCTGGCTACACTGTTGTCTCCCTATCAGAGGTTATTGAGGCAGCACCCCTTCCCCCCAACATCACAAACCAACGGGCTGAACTAATAGCTGTTATCGGTACCTTCGAATTAGCTGCTGACCAATCCCTCACCCTCTGCACAGACTCAAAATATCTCTACCATATTTTGCTTTCCCATTCAGCAATATGGAAAGAGCGAGCGCTCCTGACCACAAAAGGCTCTGCAGTTACTAATTCTAAAATAATATCAAAGCTCCTGCAAGCCTCTCTTCTGCCCAAGCTCATAGGGATCTCCCATTGTCCTTCACACCAAAGTGGTGAGTCTCCCATAATTCAGGGAAACACGAAGGCTAATAGGGCAGCAAGGGAAGCAGCACTATCTTCTCCTTGTCTTCTGTCTCCAGTCTAATCTACTACCCAGACCCCCACATCCCCTTCCACACAATCAATTCTCTCCTATCTCCATTCTCTTTTCCATCCTAACCCTCAGGCCCTCAAAACTTTCACTACCTCCTTCCTAACTCTGACTTAAGAAGACACACAGTTTCTCCATCAACTCACCTCCACATGCACCAATCCATATACTCCCCTTAAACCAGGAACATTTCCCTCTCACCAAGCTCGAGGTCAGCTTCTAGGAGCCGATTGGCAAATAGATTTCATCAACATTCCAGCTGTCTGGAAACACAAATATCTCCTGGTCTTAGTAGACACCTTCTCTGGATGGGTGGAGGACTTCCCTACATCCAACAAAAGGGCCTCCACAGTAGCCTGTATTTTAGTCTCAGAAATCCTACCCCGCTTTGGGTTGCCCATGTCCATCCAGTCTGACAACGGGCCTGAATTTGTTTCCCATGTCACCCAAAATATTTCTACTTCCCTTAACATTCCTTGGCATTTTTTACATCCCACATCACCCCAAGTCCTCAGGGAAGGTAGAGAGGACTAATAGAACTCTTAAGGATATTCTGACTAAACTCTCCCTAGAGCTTCACTTGGACTGGGTCAACCTACTTCCCTTCGCCCTCTTTAGGCTCCCAAAGAAACCTTCCTCACTAGTCTCACTAGTCCTCCCAAAGAAACCTTCCTCACTATCCCCTTTTAAGGTTATGTTTGGGCGACCAGCTCTTCCTCCTGGAGTTTCCCCAACTCAAGGACCCTTACCTAAAGATCTTTCTCTTCCCATCTTGTCCTTCATCAGACATCAGCTATAGAAGTGCCAAGATTACATTCTGCCTGACCCAGGTAGACTCACTACTTCATTCCCATTAACACCGGGTTCTTGGGTATATTTCTCCCCTCCCCAGGACGCAAGAACAGTCTCCCTTGCCCCAAAGTGGACAGGCCCTTTCCAGGTTGTGCTGTGCACACTCACAGCTGCTAAGCTTCGTGAAACCTCAGGGAGCTTGACATCTTGGATTCATATCTCCAGACTGAAACCAGCTGCTCAACCAGCTGAGGAGCCACAAAAGGACGACAACTACCTCAGTATACTTGCTCTCCCCTTCCCACTGATCCCCTAAAATTCCACTTCTCTCATGTCTCTAACACTGACCTAAAATGACCTTTTCTGTCCTTTTCATTCTCTCTGGCTTTCTTTCTGCTTGCCCCTGCAGGTTCTGTGTCCTGTTGCTCAACTCCTCCATGCCATTACTTTTTTAAAGTTTGACAACTAGATAACCATGGGCAAAGGATATGCCTCCTTAATCAATCGTCCTGCCCTTTTGATAATTGCCCATCCATCCTACTCACCTTTTTTTTTTTTTTTAAATATTTAATTATTTGCTTTAGTTGTACACAATGCATTTATTTTTACGTGGTGCTGAGGATCGAACCCGGGTTGCGCACATGCTAGGCGAGCGCTCTACCGCTGAGCCACAACCCCAGCCCCCTACTCACCTTTGTTGCGGTCTCTACATGTGCTTGCCATTGCTTTCCTGAAATGCCACAATCAACAAAGTACCTTTGTTTTAAGGAGGACCTGGTGGATGGGTCGGATGTACATCCTGGAGCTGTAATTATCACTGGTCCCATCTCATTATGGGAGTAACAAATACGTGGGGAATTACACCAAGTCAACTCCAATCCTCGAGGTAAAGTAACAACATGACTTTCAAGATTATTAACCCTTCTTCCTGGCAGAGTCGTGCTGCTGTGGTAGGGTTTGTTAATCATGAATGGGCCCACGGTCGAGGTAAAATCATTATAGAAAAGACTATAAAAGACTCTATTGCTGCCAGGACCCTCGAGATACTTAATGCCACAAGGCAACAGACTCGGACCCATCTTTGACATTTGAACGAGTCTCTTTCTCCTGGAACTCCATCCTCTAGTTATCTCTCTCCTTATTAGCAAACTATTCCACCTTTAATGCCTCAACCTGTTTCCTCTGTGTGCTGCTTCACAAGTCTCTATTGGTCCCAATCCCAGTTCAGGCCAATGACACCCTGACCTCCTCATGCCACAACCAACCATATCTCTCTCTCCTTCTTTCAACTATTCCCCCTTTCTTTAATGTTACCTCTTGTTGGGCCGCTGCCAATGTCTCTTCCCAGAACACACCTGGCATCCCATAAAGGATAATTTGACTCTCTCTTCCCCTCTCCTATTTTGGTGCTCCACCCATATGTTCCAATGCATTGACTCTAAGACCCCAGGTCCCTGCTACCCTGTTGTTTTAATTCCAAGCCTGACCTTATATACGGAAGCTGAGGCTGAGGACCTTCTTACCTCCCTACAGTCTCAAGGGGGACACTCTAAACAAGCAGCCACCCTGGCAATCTTAGTGGGTGTTAGCTTAGTCACCGCAATTGCCTCTGCAGTACTCTCAATTGGAGGATTGGCTCATTCACTTGTAGTGGCCCAATCCTTCGGACAGGAGCTCTCTGATCTCACAGATAAGCTTACCACCATGACTGAAGCCTCTGCCTACTCCATCCAGGCCCTCCAGCAACAACTCTCATCGTTAGAGGAGGTTGTTCTCCCGAACAGACGAGCCTTAGACCTCATCACAGCAGAAAAAGGGGGTACCTGTATTTTCTTGAGTGAAGAATTCTGCCGTTATGTCAACCAGTCAGTCAAGGTTGACTGCAACATACATCGCTTGAAGAAGGTGATACAAGATCTAGGGGACAAGAGGATTTGGTAGCAGCAGAGGTCCTCATGGGAATTATGGGAAGGGATGGCCCCATGTATCCTCCCTCTCCTAGGCCCACTTTATATGTCTAGTCCTGATGTTAGCCTCTTGTGTCATAAGATGCCTTCAAAATCAGATTTCTCAGATTTCTAATCAAACCTTTAACCAGCTTCTCCTCAGGGATTTATCAACTGCTAAAAACCACAGATGACTTTCCAACCAGAGATGACTTCTCTCCACCTCGGGACAGACTTAACAATTTCTAGAGGGATCAACTACACCCTGAATGACTCCTCGACGGCTACCTCCAAAGGGCCCTTAAATCTGTTACTCTACTCTCTATTGGCCTCTTTGCTGTGAGTCCCACCTGGTGGAACATAGGCAGTTGGACAATAATCCCTCTCACCTTCTTTCTCTTTGTTGTTTTCATAATAGTGTTAAAATGCTACCTGTAAACTCGAGAGGCCTACAATTCCTGCATGCTCTTCAAGAGGATAGCTGGTTGATTCCCCCAGTGACTTCTGCAGAAGCTTGGTTTGACACCCTCACCCATTTATGGCTTCAAGGAAACTTCATCCACTTCACACCTGCAGAGATTCATCTTTTTGGTACCTGCCTCCTGGGAATTTTTTTCGCCGTCAAGCCTGACCTGCCTGCCCACATCTCCCCCCTCATAACACCCTAAGTTGCCCCATTTCAGCTCAAAGCAGCCAGATCGAAACATGATGCCCCGCTTCCTAAGAAAACAAAAAGGGGGAAATGTTAGATTCTGGGCAGGGCGGTCACTCCTCCCAAGTAGCTCAACTAGCCACACCTCCCAGGCACCTTAAGACAAGACACACCTCCCAAGCACCTCAGGCTGGCCATGCTGCTGGCCATACCCCAGGTGCCTTACTGAGCCAATTATGACACACGGGTTTTCCTTTCTACCCCCAGCAGCCTATGGAACTGGGGTTCCCTCTGGGGGGGAGTCCCTCAGTGCACCAGTTCACTACTTAAGTGCTCTCCAGACTGAAACCCTCCCCTTTTCTTCTTCTTCTCTTCTCGACACCCGTCTCCTCTGGCTGGTTCTCCCTCCCGCCTCCACGTGTCCCTTCGGCTGATTAATAAAACCCCCTTTTCTACACACTGGTTCCAGTGTGTGTTCATCTGCCTTTTACCCCCACCAACGGTCTGACCCTGTGAAACAATGAGCTCAAAACATACTTTTCTTTCTCCAAGTTGTTCTTGTAGAGTACTTTGGTCGCAGCAACAGAAAGCTGACTAACACAATAACCAAAGAAGATTATATGTTAGATAATAAATGAAAACATTGAAAGAAAGAATTGAAACAAAAATAAAATAAGCAGATTTTACACAAAAGTATATACTTGCATAGGTAGTATAATGTCAATTCCTGCTTCATAAAAGGAAGAATCTATAGATTATATGTAAGATATTAATATACAATTGTGGTTTAGATATTTTAAATAATAGGAATGTTTGAAGAATGTAGGAAAAAACTTGCAAAAGAATAAAGGTTGTTTTCACACAAATAACAGACAAGATTAAATTAAAGGCCAGAGTTGTTAAATGATACACAATGGGAAAAAAAAAATGTATAGTACATAGATATGATTTGATTACATAATTATTTAAATGCCAAATAATATGAAAATATATAATAAAAAATCTACGGCAAGTAAAAAAAAAAGACACAGATAAATTTTAAGTATCTCAAAGGGTTGTTTAGTAGAAAAAATTGCTATAATACATAAAGAGTCTGAATAACAATTATTTGTATTATCTAATAGGCAAATTTTGAGCTTTATTTTATATCAGAGTAATAATCCTTCTTTTAAAGAAAGAAAATGCAATCTATTTTTTTTTTTTTTTTTTTTTTGTGTGTGTGCGTGTGTGTACCAGAGATTGAACTCAGGAGCACTTGATCACTGAGCCATATCCCCAGCCCTATTTTGTATTTTATTTAGATACAGGGTCTCATTGAGTTTCTTAGTATCTCACTTTTGCTGAGGCAGGCTTTGACCTCATGATCCTCCTGCCTCCACCTCCCAAGCTGCTGGGATTACAGGTGATATGAACATCATTACCTTAGGTACATGTATGACTGCACATGTGGTGTGACTCCACATCAGGTACAACCAGAGAAATGAACAGTTGTGTTCCATTTGTGCACAACGAATTGAAATGCATTCTTTTATCATGTGTAACTAATTAGAACAATTTCAAAATAAATAAATAAAGGACACAGGGAAGATTTGTACAATATAGACATATTGTTCAAAAATAAAATTTCCTGCCAGGCACTGTTGCACATGCCTGCAATCCCAAGCAGCTCAGGAGGCTGAGGCAGGATGACTGAGAGTTCAAAGCCAGCTTGGACAATTTAGTAAGGCCCTGAGCAACTTAGCAAGATGACCCTATGTCTAAATAACATATAAAAAAAATGAATGAGGATGTGGCTCTGTGGTTCCACCCTAGTACTCCCCCAAAAATAAATAAATAAAATAAAAATTCAAACCATTAAAAATGTAAAGCAATACAGAAAATATTTTCTGAACAGAGTGAATAAAAGTGCTAAAATTATACTAAAATTAGTAATAGGCACACATCGAAATGATCTGATAATTAAAAATACAACACTGACAGCAATTGTGTTTTAAATAACTTTAGGAGGAGAGAAAATTAAATTTTGTATTTTAGAATATTTAGGAAACTATAATAAAACTCTGAATAGATGTCAAAACAAAATGAAGTAGAATTATAAACCAACTTGGGTATCATATATCTTTATATAATATATATTGATATGTAAAATAACTCAAATGTAGGATTTCAGAAGCAATCTTTTTTGTGTTATCTCATTAAGATGCATAATAATTTACAGGACACAGTGGTGTACACCCTTAATCTCAGCAATTCAATTGGCCAAGATAAGTTTGAAGCCAGTTTCTGCAATCAAGTGAGACTCTGTTTTAAAATAGCAAACTAAAAGGGGGCTGAGGATGTAGCTAAATGGTAGAGTTCCCCTGGTTCAATTCCAAGTACCAAGATTTTTTTAATTAAAAAAAGAGGGAAAAAGATACATAGCAATCTTAATTTGGATCTATTTGCTCATTTTCTGTTCCATTCATTTATTCAAAACATGTTTACATGCTGGGTGTCTTTACATGTTGTGAGATCAAAGAGTAAACAAAAAACAGGTGTGTAGATGGTGGAGGGGATGGGTGGTGAACTGACCAGCAAATAGAAGAAAATTGACAAGATAGTTCAGTAATGACGAATTAAAAGAAATGAAATGGGGGAAAGAGGAGGGAAGGAAGGAAGGAGTAAGGAGAGAGAGAAAAAGCCTGCCCATGTTGATGTGATTTAAAAGAGTTGGCAAGAAAGGATTGATAGTCTATTTTTGATTGGATGTTCACTACAGACTTCATTTTTTAGTTTGGAAATAAATATCAGTAACCAGCCAGCAATGAGAATACCTGGGTGCAGATAGTCACAGGTAGAGGAAAAGGGCAAAGAAGCATAAATAAAATAAGTTTGACCTGAATGAAAACTAGAAAAGTAAGTTGTTTGCCCTGATTACAGTTTGGAGGAAGTCATAACTTGCCCATACTATTTAGGAATCACTTTAGATATAGCCAAGAATGAAAACATAAATTTCTTTCATTTTTTATGCCATTTTTACTTATTCATCTACATGATTGCTTAAAAATCAACTCTTTAATTATACAAAGAATTTTCCAACATATATTCATATATTCTACTGTCATGTACAACTAATTAAAACAAGAACAAAAAATATTTAACAATTTTAAAAGTGTACAACCACATATTTTATATAATGGTGTTATGGTTTAGATATGAGCTATCCCCTAAATGCTCATGTGAGACAATGTAAGAAGGTGTAGAAGTGAAATGATTGGGTTATGAGAGCTTAACTCTTAACCCAGTGCATTAAAACCCTGATAGCCACTAACTGGGAGGTAACTATAGGCCGGTAGGGTGTGGTTGGAGGAGCTAAGTTCCTGGGGATGTGCCTTTGGGGGTTTATATTTTGTCCTTGTTGAGTAGAGGTCTCTCTGTTTCTTGGTGGCCACGTTCTGACCTGCTTTTCTCTCGCACACTATTCCACCATGATATTCTGTCTCACCTTGAGCCCTGAAGAATGGAGTTGGGCATCTATGAATGGAAACCTCAGAATAAACTTTGAAAATTGTGAGCCCACGAATAAACTTTTCCTACTCTAATTATTCTTGCCAGGTATTTTGGTCATAGCAGTGAAAAACAAAATGGTAAAATTATTATGTGGTAAAATATTAGATGATAAATGTAAAATAAATTTTAAAATATTATACAGCTAAATGTTACAAATAGCTTCAAAGACAAATATAAGAATCATTTTGATCTATTTAGTTTTTCACAGTGGACAATGACATTTAATTTCCTATTGTTGTGTTTCTTTTAAGTGAAATCACAGAGTTACTGAAGGGACCCTACATGAGAAATCGTAAAAGCTTTGCTGTGTAATATGACAATTGTTTTAATGGTAACTCTCAGCTTCTTCTAATTAAGAAACTGAAATGGCCACACTGAGTCCCTCAGGAGGCTAATGCCTTTCGCACCTGACATTTCATGCCAAAGGATGAAACAGGAAAGATGTCCAACAATAGCAGCTACTACTTTGATTGGGAAATGGGTTTGAGAAAGCCTCATGCCTTTGGGTGCATTTGATGGATTGTCTATTCAATATCTCAAGATTTTGTTCTTTGTAATTGACCAAGAAAGTGATGAGATACAGATGGTGTATTTTTTTTTTTTTTTTTTTTTTTTAATGGCACTGTGGCAGAATGCAACAGTATGTTTCCTTTTGTACATGTAAGCACTTAAGTTTCACAAGTAAAGCGTAAAAATAACTTCTGTGCATATATAACACAGTTCATCTGTTAAAATACAGGGAAGAACTGAACCCAATAAACCTTTTGGTTGACTAAACAAGACATTATAATGAATAGTCCTGCTGCACCATAACAGATGTAGAACAATGACAGTCTGGCTTATACGTGAACATAAAAATATCTCTGGGAGGAAGCCACAGGGTACCACTCAGTTTCCCATTATTAAAAGGAACTTGCACTCTGAAATCAATTTAGTGATACTTGAGATTTGATTCTCTGCTTGTGTGTTTGTGCGCACATGTGTGTGCTAAAAGCACAGCATGAAGTTTACTATGTAATCTATTTTAAGACTACAATTCACTAGTAATGTAGATGTTCATATATTTTTGAAAAAGCTATCCAGAATTTTTTCTTTGTGGGGGTTACTGGGAACTGAACTCAGGGACACTTGGCCACTGAGCCATATCCCCAATTTTATTTTGTATTTTATTTAGAGACAGGGTCTCATTGAGTTTCTTAGTGCCTTACCATTGCTGAGGCTGGCTTTGAACCGGGATTCTCCTGTCTCAGCTTCCCAAGCTGCTGGGATTACAACCGTGCACCACTAAACCTGGTGATATCCAGAGTTTTTTGATCTTACACATCAAAATTTATGTGTCCCTTTAAATACTGCCCTTTTTTTGTCTTTTCTCCTATGCCTGGGAATAGGGTGGGTTTTGTTTACTTCCACTTTTAATTTTAGATTTAATAAACAGGTTTCCTGAAAAGTAATTTTCCTTTTTCAAATAAAGTTAGAGTAATTTAATATTCATGTTAAAATTATGTAAAAATCTTTAGAAGAAAATTATGTGTGTGTGTGTGTGTGTGTGTGTGTGTGTGTGTGTTTGTACTGAGGATTAAACTCAGGGACACTCAACCACTGAGCCACATCCCCACTCCTTTTTTGTATTTTATTTAGACAGGGTCTCAGTTGCTTATCACCTTGCTTTTGCTGAGGCTGGTTTTGAACTTGAGATCTTCTTGCCTCAGCCTCTGAAGTTGGTGGGATTACAGGCCTGTGCCACTGTACTCAGCTATCTATATATATGTTCTTATATACATATTTATATTACTATATATATGTATATTATGTCTATGACTTAAAATATAGACAGTTGGCTTTGATAATCTTATGTTCTCTTTGACAAATTGTCAACAAGATATTTTCTGATAAGGGGACAGTTTAATGAAAATAATGTTGGGGACTTGTTCTCGATTACTTACCTCTATAATCTGTGCACTTAGATTAGTGGCTAAGGATTCAATGAACCCATTTTGTTTGGGTGAATACATGGAATATTATGTAATAACTCAAATAATGTTAACATAGTTACATCATCATGAAAACAAGTAAAATATAAAATATTTATTATATTTTCTACTAAAATATGCATAAAGAAAAGTTAAAAAACAAAAACAACTAAAAGTTAAAACCATTTCCAGTTTCAGAGAATTTTAAGTGGACTCTTAAACTCTATATGTTATTTCTTAAATGTTACTTTCCTTGAAGAATATCAATTTATGTGTATGTGTGTATGTGTTTCTGTTGGAGTGTGAACTAATTAACACTGTAAAAAAGAGTATACATTATAGGTTATAGATTAGTAAAGGAGAGATTATAGGTCATAGATTATACATATAAGATTTTGATGAGAAAGATAAGAACTGATATAGGCAAGCATAAGTAAAGCATAACCAAAGTGACTCTGTTTTGAATGTTATGAGAAATTGAAACAAAAGCTGTCTTCTTGAGAAAGTTATTTTTCTGTACTTTGTGCCCCACAAAATGTGCCCCACAAAATGTGCTCACCCCACGATATGGTGGTCTTAGTGATCTGTCCTGCTCAAACCCAGGATGAGGTTTGTCTGAGTTGCTATGCTAACTGCTGTTTTAGCTTCTGTGATTGGCTAGCTTGCATGCTAGGGACTTTCTAAGACTTACAGTTTTCGTCCTTAAATAATAGAGGCATAGACCAAGAAGCTGCTGTTCTCCCAAGGAGCTTGAGTCTCTGCGGGAAGCAGTCCCTGGCCAGGCAATAAAGCTTTCTAATATGTTTTAAGTTCAGACTTTGAGTGTTTACTGAATGTCTCCCTGTAACATTTCAACACATGAAGCATGAAGATAGACTCTACTCGTGGAACTTGCCAAGTGGAAATATTTTAGAGGTTTAGAATTCATATTAAAATATTACATAATTTCATAAACACAATGATATAATTTTGTTTTATGTAGTTTATATATACCATGGGAAAATATATGAAACATCAAATATCAACAAATTTCAAAGCAGCAAGAGTCAGGCGCAGTGGTATACCCCTCTAATTCCAGGGAGGCTGAAGTGGGAGAATCTCAAGTTCAAAGCCAGCCTCAGCAAAAGAGAGGTGCTAAGCAACTCAGTGAGACCTGTCTCTAAATAAAATACAAAAATAGGGATGGGATGGGACTCAGTGGTCAAGTGCCCATGAGTTCGACCCCTGATACCAAAAAAAAGAAAAAAAAAAAAAGCAGTAAGAATAACTGTAAATAACTAACCAAACAGCTATCTTAAACATTTTATTGAGTTAAATATGTATTTTTTAAAATTTTTATTTATATTATTTTATCAAATATATGAAAAATATAATTTTGGTTGCTTTTATTTTAAATTACATTATTCTATAACAATATTTATTTTACATTTTATAAAAAGTTATATCTGCAGAAAAGGATTGGGAATTTTAAGAATTAAGAGCATTTCATCTTTTCCCAACACAATGTATTTTTACTCACACTGTCTTAGAAAAATGTGTTTTGGGTTACTTGTTGAACATAATGATAATTTTGCTTGTCTGTCTTGCTTTCTTAGAGTATTTTCCTTACTAGCTTGAGTATGAATTTCTAAACATGATGGATATGCTTAAAGGCGGTGATACTTTTGAAGGTTCTCACCCTCGTTTGCCCTTTGGATTCTTTATTTACTTATTCATTTAATGAACAGACATTTATTAAAGCCCTATTATATGTTGAGTATTCTGCAGATGTAAAAAGTGCCCACAGGAAATGAACCTGTAGACTTGGCTTCCTAAGTGCATTGCTTTAATTAGTTGAGCTACTCCAGACAAATTCATGAATATAATGTACAGACATAGTTACACTAAGATCACCCACAGAGGAACCTATCCATTTATAATTCATATATTCAAATATAAAGTCGCTACTAACAAATATGCATCATCGACTTAAATATATCCCACGAGTGCAAAGTTTCTCAGCTATCCTCCAGCCCACAGGGCAATCAGCATCTCCAGTTTGGGGTCCATTATCAGTTTACTGAGTGAGTAGTTTCAGGAGATCCATTGCCTAGCCAACTCAGACAGCGTTCTGACCACAGTACTTCACACCCACAGTCAGGAAAGACTGTACATACTACATCCCTTGAGCCCTTCAAACTTGTTTTCATCAAACTTATTTTCATCATTCAATGCTGAAACATAAACCCCCAAATCCCCACCACACACACCCGCACTTTGCATCAGCATCATCTGCATATTTATGTGTGTTTCCTTATCATGGAAACGAACTTTCTTTCTCTCCTAGACTGAAATCTGTCATCCTTGTCCTCTGGGATCATTATGCAATAAATAATCAAGTTTCCCATATCCCGAAGCTGTTCTTCACAAGTGCCCTTTGCCTTTCCATCTTACTCTAAATCTGTGTCACTATCATTGATGCCACCTCCTCTGAGTTTCCTCCCACACACCTTTCATACCTGCTTCTTTAAGAATCCCTCTTACACTGTAATCCAAACTATTTTGACTATACTACCTTAATGCCTCACTGTTTTATTTGTTTATTTGATGTAGTTTGACTTTTTGGTTTCTACCCAAGTTTGTTCACTTAGGAATTCAAATATCTCAAAACCCTCATCATTAATCTTTGCATCATTTTTTCCAAGTGTCTTCCAGATACATGTTGATTACTCTCCAAATCTGTAGTATCTTAGTTCTTATACCTTCTTTTCTATAAAAACTGTCCTCCCTGGTGCCTGCTAGTTCCTGCTCACTTCTTGATATGTGTATTTCTCCAAATCACTAATGCTCTACTGTGTGATTATAAGTTCTTTAACTTTTTTTTTCTAGAACTAAAACCATTTTTAAAAATCATGCATATTAATCAAATTTAAATGAAAAAAAAAATGGGCCTGCATGAAAAGTCATCCACCTTCTCTACCAAAATCCAGAAGTCCAGCACACAACTGAAGTAATAAGATGAAGAAAAAGAAGCTGATATGTTAGGAGGGAGTAAGGAAGTTCTGTCACAAAATCACATAGCACATGAATTTTGTATATGCACATATGTGTTTGTGTGTGTGTGAGTGTGTGTGTGTATACACATATAGGAATTTTATGTTGGTGTATATATGTCTATTCACTTTATAGGTAGTACACTTAAAAGAGAAATTAATTTAACAGAGTTTAATTGAGCAGAAAACAATTCACAAATCAGGCATTCCTCAGAAATAGAAGAAATTCAAAGAGCTACACTCTATAATATAAACAGGCAGTATTTATGGACAGAAAATAGAAATTGGGTACAAAACCAGCTAGATTGGTTACAGCTTGGTGTTTGCCTGTTTTGAGCATGGTCTGTTTATTTGATCACATGTGACTGAAGATCAGCCAATGTGATTGGATGAGACTTAGCTATTTCTTACAAAAGTATATTCCTAAGTTGGGCTTTCAGTTCATTTTCATGCTAAGTTACATATATACTAAATTACATACTGAGTAACTAATAGTTTACACCTGTGGCAAAGTTTTCTTGGGTTAGAACATAAGAAAACAGAGAGTAAGCCACTGATTTTGTTTCAAGAATACTTGGGGCTCAATTATTGCATGTTCAATAGTGTCATGGAAGGAAGTCCTAATGAAGTTGGTTAAGAAAAGATCAGCAAGTGTGGACATACAGGTAGATCATGCACAGTATTGCACATTCTTTTCTTTTCTTTCTTTCTATTTTTTTTTTTCCCCTGGGGATTGAACTCAGGTACTCAACCACTGAGCCACATCCCCAGCCCTATTTTGTATTTTACTTAGAGACAGGGTCTCACTGAGGTTTTTTAGTGCCTTGCTGTTGCAGAGGCTGGCTTTGAATTCACGATCATCCTGCCTCAGCCTCCTGAGCCTCTGGGATTACAAGTATGCACCACTGTGCCCAGCCACATTATTTTCTTCTTAAGTTTGGTATGGAGAAGACCAGAGAAATGGGGACACTACTGACATGGAGGTGAGGCTGAATTTTGTTTAAGGAGGAAAATATCAGACACATTTTATTTTCTTTTAAAAATTTTTTTATTTATTTATTTTTTTAGTTGTAGAAGGACACAGATATTTATTTTATTTTATTCATTTTTCTGTGGTGCTGAGAATCAAACCCAGTGCCTCACACATGCTAAGCAGGCACTCCACCACTGAGCTACAAATCCAGCCCAACGTGTGTTTTTTTAATTATGGTGATACAGTATGGAGGAAAAACTGAACAATAAAGTCATGATAAGATGAATGTAGAAATAATGTCTAGGAGACTTCATGAGAGGATGGTGTGCAGAGCAATTGAAATGACTCAGACATTGATTAGAGCCAGAATCTGTTCCATAGTTGCTGCACATAAGAAGGAAGAGGTGAAATTACATGGGCAGAATACATCTGGGAAGATTAAGAGGTTCATTTTTAACAAAAAGAGGCCATTGGATGAGAGTGGTAAAGACTAGATATTTGAAGAAGGAAGATATTAAATACCTCTCTCAGAAGATATTATTCCAGAGATGAGCCAAACTGCTGTGATAAAGACCTTAAAACACCATGCCTTGAACAGGATAGAATTGTGGATATTTTCCTCCTATATAACATCTTGGAGCTGGTAGGAAGACTCTCTTCTACCTGCTGATTTGCAGGGACCTGGGCTAAAAGTGTAGCTCTGCTATCCTCAGCACATAACTTCCACTGTTATTTTAGTCATTATCATTTTTCAACCTGATAGAAGGCGTAGAGTGAAAGTCTGGTGTAGATAACTTGTCTTTGGAAATGTGTTCACATTTCACTATCTAAAAATGTGTCCCATTGCTACATCTAGCAACAAAGATGTCTGAGAAACATAGTCTGTGCTGGGCAATCCCAATTTAAAGCACTCAGGAGAGGGATTCCAATATTAAAATGAAGAGGGCAAGATTTCATTTACATTTCAATAGAATATTTATCTATGCCACAAGGAATGTGAGAAAGAAAACTTTTTAGGCAGACATCATCAATGCACAGCCATACTGTGGGTCCTTAGAACATTTCAGTCACAAATTGAGTCAGGTGATGCTGTTTTTCAGGTGCTTTTGAACTAGCTCATCAATAAACAACTGTAATCCAATATATGTCATGCATACTAAAGATAGAATAGTAAAAAATTTATACAATAACTTTTGTAGCATGGAGCTTTAATTCTAATAGGCTAAACACGATAAAACAAAACACAAACAAGCAAGAAGTATATCAGGCAAAAATACAATGAAAGAAAGTTAAACAGTTGTGATCAAAAGGAAGGAAAATCCTTTGGCTGAGAGAGCATTAAGGGAGATGTAAATAAAATGGTAAAGCATTCATGGAAGTGGACCACTAGGCACAGAGACCCCAGGTGTGAAACAATTTATGATAAAAGGGAAGAGATGCAAAGATACAAAAGCACAGTGGGTAGAGGAGGGGGTGAGGAGGCTGAGACTGAACATGTAGCTGGAGGCAAAACGTACAGTTTCAGAAATTGGAGTTTGAGGGAAAAATGAACTCACTGTGAAAATTTAATAATTTAATTGAAGTGATCCAATTTTACTTTAAATACATGACCAAGGAGAGAGTTTATAAAAACAGAATGTCTCCAGAAGAGTTCTGCCTTTCCCACTTTAGGGCATTGACTCAAAAGTAGTGCAAATGCATGCTATAAATATATTTGTGCACAAATATTTATATCTGATTTATTCATAATAATCCTAAACAAGAAACAACCCAAATGTGTACTAGCAAATGAGCTAACAGGCAAATTATATCTTATTCTTAAAATACTACTCGGCAATAAAAAATTGTTGAGTTATATATTATTAATACACACACACAATGGCTGATACTCAGAAACAAACTAAATGAAAAGAACAAGAATTAGAACAGCACATGCTGTATTATCCCACTTATAGGAAAATCCCACCATATGAGGTCTAATCTTTAATAATAGAAAGCAGGGCTGATGCAATATGAGTCTACAGTGGGCCGAGGACCCAGGGGAGTGAAGGAAATAACCTGAGGTGATGAAAATGTCCTGTACCTTTTGCAGTGAGTAACAGATAGGCATAGCCCTTTTCAGAACTCCTAAAATTGCATTTCACTGAAGATAAATTGTACCTTATTAAAGCAGATGGGTTTGTTGTTGTTGTTGTTGTTGTTGTGTGTGTTTCAGATGAGAAGGATCAAGGGAGTTTATAATGTTTCCTAGTTCTTAACAATCCTTTATTAACATCCTATTTCACTTAGAAGAAACATAGTAAATTTTTAATATGGAGAACAATCCTCTGAAAAATGTGATTCATGTGTAACTCTGTAGCCTAAATTAACTTACTCGAATTATCTTTTCAACCCCAGGGCTTTTATACATGTTCTCTCTAGGAGGAAGTTTCCTAAATTCCTTCTCACCTACTTAATTCCTATTCTTTCCTTATCCCTTCTCACCTACTTAATTCCTATTCTTTCTTTAGATCTCACATCAATCTTCACTTCTTCCAGGGAATAATTCCAACTTCCCTCTATATGTCTACTTCTCAAAGAATACTTCTCATCATATATTGATAAAACTCCTTGCTTAATGAGTGTCTCTCCTTTCATAAAACATAAACTCAAAGAATAGGCTCTTTAAAAAAATATTTTTTTTCTTGTCACCATATCATCAGGACTAAGAGGATTTAGAAGTTGGAAAGTTTTAATGACTATAGCCAATGACACACAGAATCACACATCAAACACACCATATGATATTTAGGCAAGGGCTCATATCAATTATCTATTTGAGCATGTATAAGCAGAGATATCTATGAAGATTTTGAATATCACTAAATAAAAGAAGACGTGGGTCAATTCATTGATGAACAGAGGCTTAAGCAAAAGAAAGACAAAATGGAAGTGAACAGATGGATAATTAGTTGAAATGATAGTAGTTTTTTATATGCATTAATAGATTAAGGATGTGAAGGAACTGTGTTCAGATGTGGTTTGACAGTGTTATATATTCCACAGAGTGAAATATCACCACTTTAGAATGACTAAAGAACTGCATTTTGAGTTTGTCATGTTCTCAAAGACTTTCTGTACAATGCAATTTAGAGTCATAAATACCTGAAAATTCAGCAATAACTGAACAGACAGCAGTACTGAGAAAGTTTCAAGACCATGTCCAAAGTCAAAACTCAGATGGAAGAGGAAACAAATAGCACTAGGACTCTCTATGCTATACCATCAAACTAAAAGACAGCAATTGAAATCCTGGATGTTTTCTGAATTTCCTGCTGGGCCCAGTCTTCTAGTTCTCCAGTGGTAATATTTGGGTGACTCAAAAAAAAAAAAAAAAAAAAAAAAAATCCAGAAAAATAATTTTGTGTATCCATGGAAACCCTTTTATGAAGATGGTTGAGATAAATATGGCTGTCTATATTTTTGGTAGAGGATGAACCCTGCTACCTGTAAAAGCAACATTAAAAACCCCCTAAGGAGAGGTAAATAGAATGAGTGATTTTATTTTTTGTGGTAAGATTATAGACATAAGTCTTTTAGCTGAAAATAACCCTGTCTTACAGGGAAGTAGAAAAGTGCACACTCAAATACTCAGTAGATTTGACAACAATTACATAAACATTTGAAGGCCATTTTGTACACCGGATACAGCATCCCAAGGGAAGTGTATTTTTCTCATATTACCATGCTTTTACTTTTTTAGGACTTTCTTGGTAATACTCACTTTTTTTTTTACATCTGTTATAACTTCAAATTGTATTCACTAAATATCCACTTGTGTCACAGTGTTTTATGTGAAATATGTGAAGTAATATGAAGACTTTTTTCAATAAATTTGGAATATAATGTAAGAATATTTTTCAACATACATTTATGTTAGGCATTAGGAAAATCAATATTTCAAAAACTAGAGTAACAATAATGAACTATTTAAAATATATGTACATAAACTTTGTTATTTATAGTGGTTGAGTTATAAGAAGTTGATTTAGCAAATATCAAATCATTGCTCCTGCGGGGGGGGGGGATATCATTTCACAAAGATTATAATCTTAATTCCTAAAAACATTTTATATTGGTTGATTCTATTTCTTTTATTTTATAAAAGAGAAAGAAAAGTATGTGTTAAGTGACTTGAGGCTCCCCCACCAATAGTTGTCACATTTAGGATTCAAACACCATCAAGCTGGCCCCAAAGTCACAGCATTTTGTGGACACTCTATTGCCTGCTCCCCCACTGTGTACAACTTCTGGTCATTTGTCTGTATGATCTTACTGGACTACAACTAGGAACATGCCAGTAGAGCAACTCACATTTTTCAGTACTGTGAATCTTTTCTTTCTTTGTGTGTGTGGGGTGGGGGTGGGGTGTTACAAATAAATTTTAGCACACAGAAAGAATTTGCAAATATGGATTCTGGGAATGATGTAGAAGGACATATATCTTCATGAATTTGATTCTTTCACTATTATGATTTCTAGTCCATTCATTCTGAGATATATCATCCATTTTTTAGAGTAGTTTCATAAATAGTTTTATAACATAGGCTGTATTCATTTTTGGCTTTCATATGTATTTGATTTACTTTGTATAGGAATATCAAATCTGCATGTACCTTACACATATTATAAAATAATGGTGTCTTCGGCTAGAAGATCATCTGAATGCCCATTTATCTCTTGTACATTGAGCTTAGTGACATTGATTGACTATTGTAATCATCTGTCAATAGCAAGAAGTACACTGGGTGAATTACAGAACCCAGATTTGATTTTCAGTTATTCCTTTGTGAATAGTTAGTCCACTAATTATGAAAATCATTAATAGTCTATTGGAAATACATGTGATTCTTCATATGTTTATAAAAGAAATAAAATGTACATGCAGCTAATAACAATATAATACTTAAATCCTTCACAGATTCAGAGACTAAAGTTTGGAAGTGGTAAATTTTCTTTCTAATGCATTGTAGCAATGGAGATTAAAATTTAAGGTATTTTAGCTATCATCCAAATTAGTGTTTCAATATCACTCCACACTACTTTTGAGCACAGTTTCTAGAAAATTAGTAAAATCATAATGAGGAGGCAGAGAATCTAGTTATTACTTCAATAATTGATTTTTAGATTTCTTTTTAACTGTGAAATGATTTTCACACAACAAAAGGCAGTTTTTAAGTGTATTGTCATGAGTTTCACAAGTGATTGTAATTCTGTAGCCATAATTCCAGTGTTATGGAGATTCACCTAGGTTATGTATTAGAAGTTATTTATTTATTTTTCTGTACTCTTCAGTTTGTATGATTTCTGTCCACCTCTTCTTACTAATTGATCCCTTCTTATGTGTTTCAAATCTGCTCTTAATTCAAGCCAACAGAACTTCATACATATGTTATCAATATTGTGATTTTCATCTAGTTTTTTCAATTTATAGAGTTCTTATGTTTTCAATGGTTATAATATCTTTTTATACATTATCCAAAATATTTACAGTTATCGAAAAAAACATTTTCTGCTCAGCCCAACATTTGAGTTTCATTTTAGTCTATTTGCATTGACTTATTCTTTTGACTGTGGGTCATATTTTCCTGCTTTGTGCATGTCTAATAAACTCCTATTTTTTACTGATATTTTATGAATATGTAATGGAGTGCCTTGGGTTTGGTTTTTTCCCAGGAGAGTGTTAAGTTTGTTCTAGAAGCTGGTTACTAGAAGTTCAGTTTTGCTTTCTGCAGGCATAGTTTCATTCTTTGTTAGTATGTGTGCTGGGATGTGGCCCTTACTTCTAAGTTATAATTCTTTCAATGCTATAAAAAGTTTAAAATAGCTGGAAAACCCTTTTAACTTCATGATTTTCAGACTTCAAAGTGTCTTTCATTATGGTGGGCAGCTAATTATCTTCTTGGCTTTTATAGTCTCCTAGTCCTTGTTTCCTTCCCAGGATCCTTGCATTTCTAGGGCAGGGAAAAGTAAAAGAGAGGGGAGCTTCAGACATATTTTCATTTGTCCTTCTTTGTGGTTTCACCTTCTTGGGAGTTCCCACTTAATTTCCCTTGCTTCTGGTAGTTTCAATCTCTATCCTATGACTCTGCACACCAGTAAAACTGTTGCATTCTGCTTATACTGTATTTGTTCTTCCAGGTTGTGGGCTAGGCAGTGCTCTATGGAAATTGCCAGGTAAATGTGGATCTCATACCATGTGTACCCTTCTGGGAGGGTTATATTTACTCTAGTGTCTTCTTGGCCTCTTTTCCAGTGTCTTCAAAAATTATGTTCTGTATTTTCCCAGCATTACTATTGTTACCAGGAGGAGTATTAGTCCATTAAAAATAAGCCTATCATTAGCAAAAGTACAATTATTTAAATATAAAACAAATCACTATTGAACTTTATTTCAGATTTTCCACCTGTAAGAAATTGTCAATGTATGCTGATTTTTTTTTCTTATTACAAATAGTATGCTATATCCTGGGCTCAGTGGTGCATGCCTGTAATCCCAGCAGCTTGGGAGTTCAAAGCCAGTCTCAGCTAAAGCAAGATGCTAAGCAACTCAGTGAGACCCTGTCTCTAAATAAAAATACAAAATGGGTTTGGGGATGTGGCTCAGTGGTAAAGTGTCCCTGAGTTCAATCCCTGGTACCCCCATACCCTCCAAGAAAGAAATATTATTCTATAAGCTGGAATAATTTAGAAATTTATGCTTCAAGATATTTAGAAAAAATTGTATGTAAATCATAGTTTCATTATTATGTGTTCCCTTACAATGACTCATTTTTTGAAAATGTCAAACTTCTATAAAAGTGAAAAAGTAGAGGTAAGCCAGTTTATAATATCAGTGCCACATAGAAACGTAGGAAGATGTTGAGTTTTTAAGAGTCCATTCTCAGTTGTTGCAGCCATAGAATGAAATTCAAAAATAAAGCCCAGAATATATACACAGAAATTACATTTGCCCAATTAGAAACTATGAGATTTTTATCATCTGCATATTTTGAAATGAAAATACTAATTCTAACATTTGACTTTTATTTCATAGGGGTGACTAATGTACTTTTACAAATTAACTTATTGTCATTTAAAAAACCTTTACCTGACAAAAATGTAATATCTCTAATGCAGCATATTTTTATCAAAAATTAAAAGAGGTTCTCTTATAAGTTCTGTATTAAACAGTGATTAAAAATAAGCACCAAGGGAAAAGTAAGGATGAAATTGTTTTAACTATCTTCCAAACTGTCTAATATGTAGTATGACTTTCTAAGCCACAATTTTAAAATACCTTGAGTGATTATACATGCTTCTTAAGTAATATTTTGAAGTAGCAGCATTATATCATCATTTAAATAAGCTAGATCTTTTTAGTGATGTATTAACATGAAACTTCAAAATATTCTGACTTTTTCTCAATGTCAGATTTGTTTTAAAATTTTACTTACTTATTTATTTTTTTTAGGGATTAAATCCAGTTCCTTGTGCCCAGTAAACATGCATTGTACCACTGACTTACTTCTTCATCACCCAAATATTTTAAGTGATAGCAAGTTACCTTGAAATTATTTAAAATTATTGGCTAACTGCCTTACTGTATGGATATATTTGACAAAATAAGTATTTTCAGTGTTAATTTCTGGTTTTCTTGTAAAACCTATCGCCTATTCTTAAAATATGAAACTTTGAGTTTTTACCACAAGACATGTTATCAGTAAAAACAGTCATCCCCCATATGTATCTAAAAACACCTTCTACCCAATACTACTTTAATCTACTGTATTTTCAGATTCTACTCTCATTTTTTTCTTCTTTCTCCTCACCTATTGTAAAGCCAGAAAATTACATTTTTGTTGGGCTTTTACAATTTCTTTTTGGTGGAAAGAGTAAAGGTCAGGTAGCATTCCATTTCAGGAAGATAGCTAAATGGCTGGCATTAAAGTGTCTGCCAAAATGATGGAGTACTATTCATTTTTATTTTCCAGTGAAACCATATGAAATCACAAATAAAAGCACTCTCTACCTTTAATGTCAGAATTTAAATTAAAAAATCTCTTATGTACCTGCTTCCTGAATCAAAACTTATTATGAGTGATCCATATTGACTTTGAAGACCATTCCTTTTTTTATGATAGTTTCAAAATCTGAATTGTCACAAAAATAATTTTAAACAAATTTAAAGTAGCTTTATTTATCAGGAATATAAATGGATAAAACTCTTTTTTTCAATGTTAATTTTTAACCTTATTTATTATTCAATGGTTTGGATTCAAATTGTTCAAGATACAATTAGGACAAATATAGTAAGAGGTGCCTGGGAAATGGAAAGCCTGGGAAGACTTTTCAATGTTTAGTTGGCAGTGAGTCAGAAGAAAGAGAAAAAAAATCACTCTTGTGTGTGCATGTGTCGGTGGCACTTTTTGTTTGCTTATTTTTTTAAATTTGCTTTTCTAGTTTGGTTTTCACAGCACTAGTTTTAATTTTTCTTCTTCTTTTTTTTCTTTTAATTGAGCAGTCAATGTAATCATTTTCCCCAAGAATTAGAAGCAAAGGCTATTGTATAACATCCTTCCTTACTTTAAAATTTTAAGAAATTTAACTATGAATTCAAAATTCAGAAGAAATACTAAGAAACTATGAAAGTTGTATGTAATTAAATTCTGAAATCTATACCAGATTAAACAATTCTCCATATCAAGTTTCCTCGACTTTTTGCAAAATAAAAGGATTAGTCTCTATTAAATATTATCTCTATTGCTATGTTACAACAAGTATGATTTAGGGAACATGTGTCTAAACAATATATCTGCTGATTAAGTTATTGTTCGATCGTTCATTAAGAATTTGTTTTATGTCAGATATTGTATTGGGGAGGGCTTTAAAGATGAATTTAGAGTGGGAAATATAATCTCTGGCTGGGTATACATTTTAAAATAAAAACTCTATTTGTTCAATTGTGTCCTGGACTATTCTTTTTCTTTTTAGAACTATATCTTTCATATTATAGATTCTACTCTCATTCTTAAAGGAATGCTTTATATTGAAAAAAACCCCTACTTTTAATATAAGACATAAAGTTAACATAAATAATCATTCACATGCAATATTTATCTCACAAAATTAAATGTTTAACATAAATTTTGTTGAATTTCATCAGGAGAAGGATATAGAGGTCTGGCACTTTGTGACATCCTTTAACTCTGGGATTTTATGAATAAGAAGATAAAATAAGAGAAATACATAAAACTGCCATCTTCTTACAACCATCCATTACATTTTATCTTTGCTCTGCATGTAATTTCCTATGTTTCTTTCTTATACTACACTTTGTGTTTCATTCAGAGTAATCTGGCTTACTGATTTTGTCAATTGTTTTGTTCAGGATGAGGTATGTGCAAAGATCTAAATATGAATATAGACATGTTTATGGATGTTCATATAGAAAAGATATAGAAATATGATTATATAATGCAATAATAAGTAAAATGCTCCTTTAAACTAATGTAACTGAGTAAACTTGAACCTAATATTTTCCCATTTCATTATTATTATATTTCTGAATGTCTATAATAGTTTTTAAACTGCTGATCTTTAATATGTTCACAAAAATGCAACCAGACAATGATAAAACCAATAAAGTTGTTTAATATAATTTATCAATATTTACTTTGCTTATAGCTAATCAGCAAGACAATAATGTGGAGAAAAAGTTATAAGACTTAGTCATACCTTTAGTATCACTATGTCTAATAGGAACAGCCTGATGAAACTCTTAGGCATTAAAGAAAAGTATAATTAACTAAATTTTACCATAATTTTATGCCTTCAGATGTAAGTGTTTAAAATTAAAAAGTAGATTTTGCAACTCACTATTCTGAATAATATGTTTCTGACTGGTGAGTCCAGAAACATTTTCTATTCTGCCCATAAAATTTTCATTATGTTTTTGATGTATTAATAATTCATAGGATATGAAAATATAAGTGATACAGAAAATAATACAGCTATCTTCATTAAAGTGGCCCAGGAGATGAGCAAGATGCTCGATTTTTTTTTTTCTTAGTATAAACAACATTTCTATATGACCAGAGGATATCATTGTTTATTTTTATTAACGATTTCCCTATACATATTTTTACAATGGCAATATTATTCATATAAAAATACATGCATGCATACATACTTACATGAATTTACCATAAATGATAGTACATATCGGATTCTGTGCATGATTCTGTATCTATTTTAGTTAACAGACAAATATAATTCATAATAACAAGCAAAAAACTGTTTGAATTATTCACATGCATTATGTACAAAATTGTGTATACATAAGTATACACTTATACCCATATAACTTACATATGCATGCATAATTTGATTTTATGTGTATAATTACCAATGGTATGTTTTCTAATATTTATTATCAATCCAAGCCACATAAACACAAAGAAAAAGCAAGAGCAAACAAAATAACTATTTTCTCTTCTTGTCCTATAGTTACTTGACAGATTTGGATTCCTAAAATAAGACTAGAAACTTCTCTTATCTTTCTTTCAAGTATCTAATGTTGATATACACGTGAGATCTTCAAAAGACAATTAAGGTCTCTCCAGTCTGTCATTAAAGAATAGACATTGATCTAATTGAACTCATAAATATATATTGCCTTTAATAAAGAATAAATGCATTTTACTTTAATATCAAGACAAAATAAGAAGCAGATTTTACCATTTTTTCTAAAGAAAAAACCAATGTTTTCTTGAATTTTGCCTTTTTAAATTTTTAAATGTGAAAACGCTACAAGGTAAAATGGAGTCTGACATTATACAGTCCTCAGTGGAAGTTCTGCTGATTCCCCATTCTAGGACCTTAGACTTATAAAATATTTTAAAATTTCTCTATTTATTGAGAAAAAGTTAATACATAAACATAAAGATAAATAGAAATGAATGCGTACGTATATATGCTTATCCATAAACATAAACATACATATATATTCATATATATATGTTTTATATATATATATATATTTATATATATATATATATATAAACATATGGATACATAAATTTAAATCTTTACCTTTGTGGGCACTCTCACTGATTTCAAAGTTAATAACTTTTAAGTATTTTTTTAATCTTTGTAATAAACTAATAAATTCAAAATCATTGTTAGTCATGAATATTTGAAACATAGTATATGTTGACAATAATTAGAAATTTATATATATATATTTTTAGATAACAATCCATTGCTTTATTAGATCTTTTCTTTTTTTTTAATTTATAATAGTAGTATGTATTACAATTCATAATGCACATATATAGCATCTTTTTACATACAACTGTTTGTATACAAAGTATATAAGTACCATTCAGATCTTCAATCATGCATTTAGGATAATGATATCTATCTCATTCAACCACCAATTTTTTTTTTAATTTTTTTCCCCCTCTCTCCCCACTTGCTCCCTCCCTTCCGCTCCCTTTCTTTTGACCATTCCTGTGCTCCTCTAATCCTCCTATGTACCCCTATCCAACAACACTGTGAACTAGCCTCCTTATATCAGAGAAAACATTCGGTATTTGGATTTTTGAGATTCACTAATTTCACTTAGCATTATATTCTCCAACTTCATCCATTTACCTGCAAAGGCCATTATTTTATTCTCTTTTATTGCTGAGTAAAATTCCATTTTGTATATATACCACATTTTCTTTATCCACTCATCTACTGAGGGACATCTAGGTTGGTTCCACAACCTAGCTATTGTGAATTGCACAGCTACAAACATTGAAATAGCTGTGTCACTGTAATATGCTGTTTTTAAGTCCTTTGGGAATAGACCCAGGAGTGGGATGGCTGGGTCATAGGGTGGTTCCATTCTCCACTGTTTTCCATAGCAGTTGCACCATTTTGCAGTCCCACCAGCAATGTATGAGTGTGCCTTTTTCCCCACATCCTCTCCAACATTTATTGTTGTTTGTGTTCTTGATAGCTGCCATTCTGACTGGAGTGAAATGAAATCTTAGAGTAGTTTTGATTTGCATTTCTCTAATTGCCAGCGGTGTTGAGCATTTTTTCATGTATTTGTTGATTAATTGTGTATATTCTTCTGAGAAGTGTCTTTCCGATTCCTTAGCCCATTTATTGATTGGGTTATTTGTTTTTTTGGTGTTAAGTTTTTTGAGTTCTTTATACATTCATGAAATTAATGCTCTATCTGATGTACACGTATTAAATATTTGTTCCCAATTAGTTGGCTCTCTATTCACCTCACTGATTGTTTCTTTTGCTGAGATGAAGCTTTTTAGTTTAAAGTCTATCCCATTCATTAATTCTTGGTAATAATTCTTGTGCTACAGGATTCTTATTAAGGAACTTGGGGCCTAATCTGACGTGTTGGAAATTGGAGCTTACTTTTTCTTCTATTAGGCATATTGTCTCTGGTCTAATTCCTAGGTCCTTGATCCACTTTGAATTGAGTTTTGTGCATGGTGAGAGATAAGGGTTTAATTTCATTTTGTTGCACATTTTAATGATTTTTTATTATATAAGAATAAATATGTCACTTTAATTTTATTTTCCTAAGTACTAGGTTCTTGAAATGTGATTGCTCATAAAGGAATATTTTAAGTCTTTCCAAATACAAACTTATTTTACTTTAAACAATAAGTAAATTAAAAAGTTAAATAATCTTGATCTTGACACCCATCCTTAATAGAGATCAGAATGATATATCTAATAAAATGGAAGATATAGAATTGATATTATATTATTTTGCACTATCCTTCCTACATATTTTAAATATATGATTCCATGAACTTTCACAATATCCATTTAGGAAAGATGTACTTATTTTTATTTTTTGAGAAAAGAACCAAAATTTAGAAACTGTAAATCAACATCTAGTATTACAGAAAGTAAGACATTGAATTAACAATTTAAGTTGGTCTGTGTGACTTCAATATATGGACTTTAACAGAAAACATTGTTTATTTATTTACAGCACCCAAAGCGTAAATCAAAAAGCATATAAATTCTCTTGAAATTTTGAAATAAACAAATTATGTGTTTAGATTTTTGTGTTTGTTCTTTTTGTATATGCATGACAGTAGAATGTATATTGGTATACTATACATATATAGAATATATATGTATATATACTATATATATATAGTATACTATACATATATAGAATAAGTTACACTTTATTCTAATTACAATCCTATTTTTGTGGTTGTACATGATGCAGAGTTACCCTGCTGGTATATTCACATACAATGTTATGAAAGGTATGTCTCATTCCTGTCCTTCCTATTCCCCGCCCCCACCCTTCCCTTCATTCCCGTTTGTCTATTCCAATGGAATTCTATTCTTCCCTTCCCCATCCTCCCTTGTTGTGGGTTAGTAACTTCATATCAGAGAGAACATTTGGCTTTTTTTTGGGGGGGGGACTGGCTTATTTCACTTAGCGTGATATTCTCCTTTTCCATCCATTTACCTGCAAATGCCATAATTCCATTCTTCTTTATGGCTGAGTAATATTTCATTGTGTATATATACCACATTTATTTACAAATTACATGTATCTTAATTTTATGTACCTAAACAAGTTATTAAGCATTAATTCTTCACTATGTTTGAGATTAAAAGATACATTTTGTATTTTTCATTGTATGCATAACAAAAATATCTTCTAAGATATGGAAAAGAAAATAAATAAATAATCAAAGCATGTCGAATTAAATTTCAAGTAAACACTGAAGAAGGCAGCAGGGGAGGAAAAGAGAGACAATGACGTTGTAATACATACAGAAAACAAGGTACAAAATGATAACAGTAAGGTAATTTTGTCAAAAAGTAATTAAAGGTATAAATACCTCAATGAAAAGCTATAGATGATCGACATGATTTTTTTAAAAAGTCAGCTGTATATTGTCTACAATAGAGTCACTTGAGTTAATAGAACATGAAGACTGAAAATGAAAGGGTAGAAAAAATATTATATATAAAGATAAGCAAAAGAGAACCAGATGGCCATATTTATATTAGAAAAATTAGATCACAGGTCAAAACTGTCACAAAAGATGAAGAACAAAATCCAGTGATAAAAGGGCCAATTCACAAGAGAGGTACAATAATTAAAAACACATACACTTAACAATAGGAAATAAACACTGACAGAATTGAAGAGAGAAACAAATAGTAACAGAATATTTATAGATTTTAATACTCAATTTTCATTAGTGAATAGAACAATTAGGTAAAAGTTCAATAAAGTAACAGGAAGCATAAACACACTGTAATGGACCTAAAAGGCAAATAAAGAACAATATGCACAGCAGCAGAACATTCATTATTCTCCAGCATATATGGGACTTTGTACAGAATATGTCGTATGTTGGACCACAAAATAGGTCTTAATAAATCTAATAAGACTAAAATCATACCAATTATCTTCAATTATCTTTTCCAACACACACACACACACAAAAAAAAAAAAAAAAAAAAAACTAAAAATCAACAGCAAAAGTAAAAATGAAAACAAATATAAAGAAATTAACAAACGATTGAACAAACCAATGGTCAAACAAGAAATTATAATCGAACTTAGAAAATATCTTGAATAAACAAATTTAAAAGTTCTTCACAACAAAAGTATGGGTTGCATCACAAACAGTTCTCAGGAAAAAAGTTCATACCAATAAATGCATTTTAAAAATGCAAAAAAATTGCCACTTATGGTGGCACACACCTGTAACCACAGTGGCTCCAGAGGCTGTGGCAGGAAGACTGCAAATTCAAATCAGCCTCTGCAACTTAGTGAGTCCCTTAGCGAGTTAGTGAGACCCTATCTCAAAATAAAAAATTAAAAGGGCTGGGGATGTGACTCAGTGGTAGAGTGCCCCTAGGTTCAAACCTTGGTACCCAAAAAAAAAAAAAAAAAAAAAAAAAAAAAAATCAACTAAAATCAGCATTGTTGTTTTTTAAAAATCAATAAAATTAGCTCTTTAACTTTTTGGTAAAAAAGAGATAATAATCAAATAATAAAAATCAAAAGTGAAAGAAACATTATGTTAATGCATTGAGATGAAAAGCATCCAAGTATATTACAATGAACCATTATGCATCCATAAAATGAAAAGCCTAAAAGAAGTGGATGCATTTCTAGAAACATAAATGTATCAAGATTAAGTCATAAATAAAAGTAAAATCTAAGCAGAATCATAAATTATAAGGATTTAAATCAATCACTAATAAAAACTTCTTAACAAAGAAAAGTTTCAGACCAGATGGTTTCATGGAAGTATCTTACAAAACATATAAAAAAAATAATTAACATTAATCCTTCTCAAACTGCCAAAATATTGAAGAGGAGGAAGTATTTCTGAATTCATTTTATGTGGCCATTATTATCCTGACACCAATGCTAAGCGAAAAACCTGAGAGGGATCTAAACTACAGACCAGGTACACAGTTGGTGGTTAAATGGATGAAGCAGAACGGCATGAGATTTCATCATGCTAACCAGTTAGCTACTCAGAACTTAATGAATTTTTTATTTCTGTGACTTTTTTCATTTTCATTTTCAAACCACAGTTGACTTTTGAAAACAATTCATGAAAACTGAAATCTGGAAAAGAGGACTACAGCACAAAGCTATAGTAATTAAAACAACACTATTCTGTCATAGAGACAGACATACACCAATGGAACCTATTATAGAGTCCCCCAAATAAATCCTCATATATATAGGCAAATGTTCTTCAACATGATGCCAAAATTCACAAAGGGAAAGATACAGGCTCATTAACAGATTTAGTTGGGAAAACTGGATGCAAAACTGCATGCAAAAGAAAGAATTTGTATCTTCATCGTATACCATACACATAAATTTACTCAAAATGGATGAAATCTCTAAGTAAAAGACATATAACCATAAACCCCTAGAAAAAAACATAGGGTGAAATCATGACATTGAATTGAACTATGATTTCTTGGATATGCCACAAAAATCAAAGACAATAACATCAAAATTAAACAAATGGGACATCAAATTTTAATAACTCTTGTGCAATATACAGTGAAAATGAAACCTATAGAATGGGAGAAAATATTTGCAAATCACATATTTGTTGTGGGAATATTATCTAGAATACATAAAGAACTATAATTCAACAACAAATATCCAATTAAAAAAAAAATAGGCAAAGGACTTGACTAGACATTTCTCCAAAGAAATACACAAATGCCCAACAAACATATGAAAAGATGCATGACATCTCTAATCACTAAAAGAATGAAAATCAAAACCAGAAAGAAATATCATCTCTTAGAATGGCCATTATAAAAGAAAATTAACAAAATAGGAAATAGTCACTGTAGGAAAGGATTTGCAATCCTGGTGCATTCCTGTTTTGGATATAAAAGTGTGTGACTACTATGGAAAACAATATGACAGTTCTTCAAAACCCTATCATAGAATGACAATATGATCCAACAGTCCTTAACTCTGAGTTGTGTTAACTAATTTTTTATTGCAGTAACTAAAATACATGACATAAACAACTGAGAGGAGGAAAATATATTTTAGGCTCACAGTTCCAGAGTTCTCAGTCCATGGTCAGTCTACTCCATTATTCTGGGCCTGAGATGAGGCACTGGTGAAGCATACAGAGCCAAGGAATAGGGAACAAGATATATAATCCTTAACAATATACCCCCAGTGACCGACTTTCTGTAACCATTCCCACCTGCCTACAGTTACAAACCAGTAATACATTAAAATTATTAATCTAGGTACATACACAATGGAATATTACTCAGCCTTAAAGAAGAATGAAATCATGGCATTTGTGGGTAAATGGATGAACTAGAGAATATCATGCTAAGTGAAATAAACCAATCCCCCAAAATCAAAGGCTGAATGTATTCTCTAATAAGGTGATACTGATCTATAGTGGGATGCAGGGTAGGGAAGAATGAAGGAACTTTGGATTATGCAGAGGGGAGTAAGGAGAGGGGTGGGGCTGTGGGATGGGAAGGATAGAACAATAAGACAGACATTATTACCCTATACACATGTATGATTATACTACTTTGTGTGACTCAGCACCATGTACAGCCAGAGGAATGAGAAATTATTCTTCATTTGTGTACAGTGTGTCAAAATGCATTCTACTGTCATGTATAACTAATTAGAACAAATACAAAAATTATTATTCTTTCAAATGAATTAATCCACTGATTAGATTATATCTCTAATAATTTACCTCTGAATATCCCTGCGTTATCTAAATGAACTTTTTTTGGGAACACTTCTTATGGGAAGAATTGAAAACCACATCTCTAAGACTTGTTTGGTATATCCATATTCATTGTAATATCATACATAATAACTAAGAGGAGGAAACAATCTGAATATTGACTGATGGGTAAGTGAAAAAAAATGTGGTATATGCATACAATGGAATATCATTCAGCCTAAGCCAATCCTGTCATATTCCACAATGTGAATGAACCTTGAGGCATTGTGTTAGGTGAAATAAGCCAGACACAAAAAGATGAACATTGTATGAGTACTTTTACATGAATATCAAAATAGTCACATTTTTAGATGCAGAAAATATAGACTGTACATTCCGGTGCTGGAGTTGGGAGGAGATTTGTTCTGTGGATATACAGCTTCAGTTTTGCAAGATAAATATTGCTAGACATCTGTGGAACAACACTGTGTATAGATTTAACACTATTGTTCTGTTCACTTAAAAGTGGTTAAAGAAAATTTAGCCGGGCGCGGTGGTGCACCCCTGTAATCCCAGCACCAGGGAGGCTGAGGCAGGAGGATCACGAGTTCAAAGCCAGCCTCAGCAATGGCGAGGCACTTAGCAACTCAGTGAGACCCTGTCTCTAAATAAAATACAAAAAAGGACTGGGGATGTGGCCCAGTGGTCAAGTGCCCCTAAGTTCAATCCCAGGTACCATAAAAAGTAAAAATAAAAAAGAAAATTTTATGTATTTGTTTTTTACTACATGAAAAATGTAATAAAAATGCAAAAAAAGTAAGTATTGTTTTGTTTCTCAAATTATATCTCATTAACATAGACCCAATATTTTAGAAATTTAAAATAGACTGGAGAATTTAAGGGATTTATGTCAGAGAGTAATCAGGTGACATTTAATACTTGACTAATAATTTCTGAAATCTAGTTTTATTCACACTTTTGCTGGCATAAACATTTCTTTTAAGTACATTCTTGCTAGTGCAAGAAAAGCTCATATTTAGCATACTAAAAGTGCTGGTGTTTTGTTTTAGTCAGCATCTCATCCTTCTAACAAAATACCCAAGAAAACTAACTTAGAGAAAGTTAGTTTTGGCTTATGAATTTGTACAGAAAGTTAATTTTGGCTTATTAATTTGTAGTTTCTTATGAAGATCAATGGATCTCCCATGAGGGTGGTGGATGACAAAGTGTGTTGTGTAGGACACTGCTCATGTTATGACCAAGAAGTAAAATAGAAAGAGGAGTCTAGGGTCCCATTATTCCCTTGCGGGCACACCCATGACCTAAGGACCTCCCACTAGGCCCCACCACCTAACAGTTCTATGACATCTTAATAGCAGCACTGTGGGAAAAGGCTTTTTAACAGATGGACCTTTAGGAACATTAAACTTCCAAACTATAGCAAATGCTAAAAGAGAGTCTATTGTAACAATGAGAAAATAATTATAAAGTGTGTGAGATTTTCAAACGCTATTAGATTAACCCAATGAGACAGTGTCCTTATCTAGTTTGTATACATATGGGAAAGCACATAAACAGAGGATTTGACACATATGGAGCTTTGAAATTATTCTTGATTCCTCTTTTTTTTTTTTTTTTTTGTTTCTCAGATAGCGCATCAAATAAGTGACAAAAATCCTACTAGCTCTCTCTTTATGAACAATTCCACAATGCCTCTATTCCTAGTACCACTGCCCATAATTTCTCTCTTTGATACAACTGTTTTTGATGCAATTATTTTCTAATTGTTTTCCCTGTTATTATCTATTTCCACCCAACAATGAATGTAATCCTTTCAAAATGTAGGTCAGATCAAGGTCACTCTGTTTTAACTCTATTTTTTGTCTTCTCATGTTATTTGATGACTCAGAAAATTATTTCATTGAAATTCTTACTATCTACTTTCAAATCCTATCTCAGGAAAAATTTCTGACTTAATTTTCTACATCCACTCCATTCTCACTGGCCTCCTTAGTAAACTTTGAATCCTCCAGACACCCATTCTTAGAGAAATTGCCACCACTTTGATCCTCTATATTGAAATGCCTTTCTCTGGAAATCAGCATCATTTGCTCCTTTAACTTTCTGAAGTTTGGTCTAAGTGTCACTTCCTTGAAGACATAACTACTCTATAACATTTAAAAGAACACATCATTTCATATCTATAATATTTCCTATGTAACCTTAATGTTTGAAATGTAAATTTCATTCAATGCATGACATTTGTTCACCCCACCGTCAATGTATTTCATGTGCTCCTCATTACACATTATTTTAGTGAAAATTCATACAAAGGACTTTGAAAATGCTTTCAAGATTTACCCTGGAAGTGATTTTTTTGGTATGAAATTATCTAAACTGAGATCTAATCCATAGTAGATTGTTGCTTTGAATATGTTATTTTCTTACATGAATTTAATGCAACCCCACGGTTCATTAAATATTCACAAAGAACTCAAACACAAGTCTCTAGTGACATCTTACTATGCAGAAATCTTTCTAAAAAAATCCCTTTGAAAATATAACTCTCTTGTTCCACTCAAATTTAGCATTTTTAGTAACTTGACAAACTTATAGACAAAACTGATGTACAACAAAACACAGTTTATTGTTCAATATCTGGTAATTTAAAAAACCTGATTATGTTTTGCTTATAGTTACTTTTTAGTTTATATGAGAAATAAATAAATGCAAGTATGTTTATAACAAATCTTATTTTTTAAAATAGAAATAATAAACTTCAGAAATGTTAAAGGTTTTATTCAAGAAAAATTATTTATTTAATTAAGTTTGAAAAATACATATTATCTATTACCAGTAAATTTAGGAAAATTTCGGTTAAGTAACATATCATTATGACTAATTACCACTAAATATTTGGATAGGACTGCTAATTGAATGCATGACTTGATTACCTCAGGTCAGGTCATTCCTAAGATGTATGTATTATAAACCCTTCAGTCATGTACTCTTGCTTATTTTTCACAGAGCTGATACTGTTACTATATTGTGGTATCTCCAGATGGCTAGTACATGAGTAGGAGATTGGGAAAATTAGTAAAATCAATTACAATTTCAGGTTAAATTAAACTTTGAAACCAAATCATTAATATGCTGAGTATACATCTGGTTATAAATCCTTGAGCTATGAAGGAATGTCTATCTTACTGTAACTGAAAAAGCTCTTATGTGTTGGAACTTTTAAGTGTCCTCTAAATTAAGACCATATGTGAACACTAAGCTTATCCCTGAAGAGTCAATCTAGAGAAACTGAAGCAGGTTCCATTGTTGAAAGCAGGTTCCATTGTTGACTGGGTGTCCATATAAAAGCCTGAGAGAGTTTGCTGGTTACATGAGTTGATTAAGTAGACTTTTGTATTTTTTAAATAAATATGTTTTTGAAATTTAATATTTAAGAATTTTCAGATCAAAGATTCCTTTTATTTGGAATTAAATTTATCATTATTTATATTAAAGTAATTAATTTATAATTAATTGTCAAACTTTTTGTGAAAACATACTAGTTCTTCTGGAATATCAGAGTATAACATCCAGCAACATTGCAGAAATTTATGGTGCAATTTATGAAACATTTCTTAAGAAAATTAAATATATGTACCTAATAATTTAATGTCTAAAGATATTATATTAATGTTTATATTTTATAAGCTCATTAATAATATTTTGTGTAATAATCTTAGCTAATGGGATTTGCTGCCCAAAGACAAATAATTTCATTAGTGTTGTTGGTAAATTATTAAAAAATAAATATTCAAAAAAATAAAAATATTTATTATCTTGACAGTCATGCTGACTTACAGTTACTCCAGACATCACTTTTCTATAGTCTAGTTTCTCTGAAATAAAATATTTTTGTCTGAATATGAATTCATGATGTTCAAAACTCTGATAATATTTAACCTTTTAGAAGAAAGTCAAAATATTATGAAATCTTAAATCCAGAAGCAGCATCAAGAAATTTGAAAAAAAAAATACAATCAATGTTCTTTTTTACAGCATTTGTTTTCTGTTTTGGAGTAATTTTTTTTTCATAGAGATTATACAACATATTAACATATAATTAATTTGATATTTTATTTGACACATAAAAATTATACAGGCCTATTAGGTACCACCCGATATTTTGATACATGCATGTGCTGTGTAATATTCAAATCAGGGTAAGCATATCTATCTACTCAAATACTTATCCATTCTTTTTATTTATTGATTTATTTTTTTTTCAGTACTGGGGATTGAACTCAGGTTCAGCCAGTGCACCACATCCCCAGCCCTATTTTGTATTTTATTTAGAGACAGGGTCTCACTGAGCCTCCTTATCACCTTGCTTTTGCTGAGGCTGGCTTTGAACTCGTGATCCTCCTGCTTCAGCCTCCTGAGCTGCTGAGATTATAGGTGTGCATGCCACCCATGCCCATGTATATCCTTTCTTTAAAACAAAAACATTCTCAGGTTTTATTTACAATATGGTAAATATTGATACATGTAGACCTAATAAACAATAGCTCTTTGGCATCCTTACTAATTTTTAAGAAGATAGAGTGTACCTAGAACCAAAAGTTTAAGAAATATTGCCAAAGGTCATGTTTTGCATTCCTAAGGGAATACAGTTTCTAAGAAATAATCAAAACATGAAACTTATTAAGTAAAAAAGGCTGGGGATATAGCTTAGTTGGTAGAGTGCTTGCCTTGCATTCACAAGGCCCTTGGGTTCAACCCCCAGCACCATACACACACAAAAAAAGAAGAATGAGTAAAAATAGGTTGTTTTCATTTAAGAAATGTATATACTACACTTACAGAGATACAGTATATATGTTGTTTCAAAATTTCATGTACACTGGGGAAACCTGGTAATCGAACGTATCTAAAAGGATGTGTTGTGTGAGATAATAATGAAAAGAGATTTATTAACTCTACTCTAGATTAAAGTTTGCGTTCCAGAAGATGATATGGCGTGTTCTTACTGAGTATCACTTACTGAGTGTTTATGGAAAAACATTCACTTCATAGTCCTTTTTTATCCTATTTTGTTACAATAAATTTTATTTGGCTGAGTGAATATAAGCCTATGTGACAAGTAACTATCATTCCTGATCATCAGATTCATGTAAACTTATTGTGGTCTGCTCATCCTAACCCTCTTATTCCCTCTAGTATAACAACACATCCTCAGACTATCCATATCTCTCTTTGGGGTGAGAAGCACCTCTACCATACTGTGGAGTCTTTGAAACAATTGTCAAGCATCTGCTTCATGTTTGTTTCTTTCCCTACACACTCCAAGATTCCTATTCTAATTTGCTTCAGGGATGCTGTAGTACATAACCCCTGGGCAAAGATTCTACCTTTTAAACTTCCAGAAAAAAGAAGCTTGAGATTTCTCTGTTCTTGAATCTCAAATCCAGTGATTTTGTACACAAAGGGAGGACATATTGAGTTGACCTCTTTCAATAAATCAGTAGCTTCTAAGGTTGGATTTCAACAACTCTCTTTTCCTTAATTTTGTCCAAGAAAACTATATCTAGTCTCTGGCTGGGGAAGGCTGACATAGCATCTATGAAGCATTATACCAATAAATATACATCACTGTATTCTTTACTACATTTGTTGTAAAATAAAGGGTAGGTAAATAAAATAAGGTAAAAGGCTGAGGCAAGAGGATCACAAATTCAAAACCAGTTTTAGCAACTTAGTGAGGCCCTAAGCAACTTTGCTAAATACTGTTTCAAATTAAATAATAATAAAAAAAAAATTCATAAATAAACCTTTGTCTTTGCCTTTAAATAAATAAATAAATAAAGGGCTGGGGGTGTGGCTCAGTGGTTAAATAGTTCTGGGTTCAACCCCCAGTGTAAATAAATAAACAGATAATATAATTAAGTAAAATAAATAAATGGAAATGTTAGTTTCACCTAAGCATGTCCTTGATGAAGCTGGAAAATCTATTAATTGTATTGACACTTAATAGTTGAGAAGACATCATTTTAATATTCTCTATGACAAGATTGAAAGTATTCATAAAAACTTTCAGTGGAATAATGTCCAACCCACAATTAATTTTACGAAAACACTTGGGCAATTATTTCAATTGCAAGTTGAACTGTTTCAGTTATAATAATTAGAAAAATAAAATAGTTTTAGAGGCTTATACTTTATTATATACTGGCTATTGCTGCCGTGAGCCATTTAACTCTAGATACTGGAAATAATGAAAGAATCATCATGTATTCTTAGAATGATTATATAGGAAATATCTGTGGGAAAAATTAAGTACATTTATTTTCTTGTGTCAAGGTCAATTCCTTATTCTTGTTTAAGAGTTTTGCCACAATGTTTTGCTTATATAAGATGAAACTTTAAAATTTGGGATGACGTCTGTTGGTTCTGAAATTTTATATTTACTGATATTACAAGATTCCTTTACATAATTTTCATTTCCATGTTTACAACTTACAAAACCATCAAGTGTATGTTATAGTTTCATTATATTAAGGAAATAAAAATATCTGGGTTATAATTTATAATTTTTTAAATAATAGAATCTTCTTATACTCTTAGCTTCTTTTTTGTCTATGACAACCTATTATTCTCAAATATTTCCATAAAAATTACCAAACACATATATGAAATTTTTACTGTCAGAAAAATAAGTTTAATAAATCCAGAATGGAGACTCAGTAATTATTTGATATGTTATTAATGATTCCCTATTAAGTAGAAAATTTAGGGCTTTATACCAAGAGTCCATGGATCTAAAAATGATATTCAGTTTATTTTAGTAAGGGTTCTAATTTTAATTGCTTGTAAAGGGATATTTAATTTCATTATATAAGTTACGTGAAAAATCATTATTTTGTAATATTTTGTAGGGTAAACAATAGAATAATAGAAAACATACTTTTCCAAATTAATCTGTCAACTCATCTATTATGGAATTAAATGTATTCAGACATTTTTAGAAATCATAAGTGTATGGGTCAATGAATTTCTAATTAATTTCTGATTGCTAGATACTAAGAACCAGTTTGGTTGAAATAAAGGATGGCAAATTTACTGATGACTTCATAGTGTTTATTTAGTCTAACAGGAACTTTGGAAAAGTACTCCAAGAGAGGAATAGGAGCAATGTCAGTAGAAAGTCACTCTTTACTATTGAAAGTAATAACACTTGGCACATGGGGAGAGCCATTGGAAATATATAGAAAAAATAGAGAAACACTTTTAGAATGGTTTGTATATGTTTTCCTGAGATGTCTTTTGTAAAACCTAAATCCAATTAGGACAACTTGATCTTATCAACGGCAGTGTAACTACAGAAAGTGTTTGTCTAATCAATTTTATTGTAACCTTACGTTCGAAGTACTGGGTTGGCAGAAGGATGGCATTTTCAGTGGGAGTTGCAACAAGAGAGGGTCTTAAAGAATTGAAATTTGTCAATAGATCCTCAGCACTTTCTAAAAAATGCTCACTTTGATAAAGTGACTGCAAAATGATTTTAAAAGTATAGTTTTAGATAATTATTCTTCATTACTTTGTTACTTAATAACCAAAGATTTTTCTGACATTAATTTGGCCATTCAATATGGAATGTATTAGAAATAGATGTAATGACCCAAAATATTAGTTTTCCTTACACCTACTAATATTTCTATTTTCCTTCACAATTTTCTTCTTTTTTCTCTTTCTTTCCTTGTTTCCTCATTGAATTTAATAAAAGTTCCCAATTTTCCTCAAACCCACAGTAACTTATGTGGTACATTCCTTTCCTCACAGTAATGTTTGCTTCAGCATCTTTAATGATATTTAATGATATTTAATGATATTTAATGCCCAGATTTCTTTGAATTCTGGGAAACCTTTGAAAAGTGATAGTCAAATTGGCATTGAGAATTCATCCTCACATCATAAGCATATATGGAAAACAGGAGGTTACAAACCATTTATTTTGTGTTTCATAAGGATACACTCACACACATATAATACATATATTTTGAACTTTTGAAATGAATTCCATTTTTTCCATAGTTGCAAAGGAAATACTCTGAATATTGTTAAAAATAAAATTATGGAAAAGTAAAGAAAAAATAAATAAACTCCATATCCTGTCACCATCTTTTTCTCTGAGAAAACCAAGCTTTCTGCCTACTATGCAGATACTCTCATAGACTTTTCATTTTGTTTTAGTAATATAATATATATTAACACAGATACCTTGCTTTTTTGCATTTATATGGAATCATATCATACCTCATACAGTACTTTCTGTACTTGTATAGCAGGTCATTTGGCTGATCACCAGGGTCTCCTTGACAAACTAATTGCTATTAATGCTACACTGGCTTTATTTTTATTAAAACTGTTTACACCTATGAGTAAATTTATTCTAGACTTATTCTATCCAAATGTCTCTTGTATTAATATCCCTCAGTCTCAGACTTCCAGGATGAGCTAAAACACTGCCATATTAAAGCTTCAGAAATGTACATCTAAGTAACCCCAGATCTCATACAGAGAGCTGAAGAGAAACAAACCAACCAACAATGATGTAACATTACAAGCATCACAGAACATTTCAAAAGGCTTCCTTCCCTTGAAACAGATAGGAGTGTGTTTTCTTGTTTTGTTTTAAAATCAGGAAGTGACATAAGTCTCATCTTGTTCTAGGCTGAAGGAAAATAAGAGAAATCAAAGAGGTCAATGAAGCAAATTGGATGCTACCACACTTTGCCAGACATCGTTTTCTGCATAGTGATCCATTCATTGCAAATTTCACTAAATGATGTTGTCTGGATAAACTTAACATGTTAGTTATAACTAGTCTTTTTAAAATTTTGAATATAGTCAAATCTTCACCCAGGTCTTACTTTCAGTGCTTTATAAAAATAAACATGATTAAGTACATTTTGTTAGATTGGATTAACTTCTTCTTCATATGCAACACTTTTAATGTTCCAAACAGCTTTCAAGAAATTAGTTCTGTGAACAGTTTTATAAATGATGATGCTAAAACAAAGAGAGGCTAAGGAATGTGCGCAGGGCTACACAGCCAGAAAACACAAAGTTTCTCCTTGAGAAGAAGGCATGTATTTCCCCTCTCTGGAGTCATAGATCTTTACCCTAGTAATTAAGGAGCAAACAAGATAATTTCAAAGAGACAAATTTACAGTAACGTGTTTTATTTTAAAACTCCTAAAATGCATTTTAGGATAAACAAAATGATAAAACATTTCTAAAATATATTTAAGCTTATTTTCTAATTGCAATCCTTTTATGCTATACTGCCTGTAGCTTCTGTAAGATGTGGTGTTTAAATGATACTTTCCTGAAGAAGGATTAATTACAGAGCTTATATTTTATCTAAATAATTAGTCAATATTTTCTAAATCATATCTCCAGTATTACAATTTTGAAAATATGTGGTTTTGTTTTACATTTTAAACTTTTCTCCCATTACACAATTCTACTTAAGAAATTAGATGGCAGCATGAGCCCTGAAATAACATTTGACAAAGATAACATCTAACACTTTCAGCAAATTAATTCAGTCTTGCTCTGGAGAAGTTTTCTAGATTCTCCAATGCTCAGTCTGTGGGAGCATGATTATACTCTCTGAACTTCCTTAGAGTGATAAGAGACATCCAAGAGGGAAAAAGAGCAAAGGATAGTGAAAATAACAGGAATTCATCCTGCATAGGAATGCTACACAAAATTCAGAAGCTCAAACAATTTGAATTTTAGATAATAAACAAATTTTAGTATAGGAATGTCCCAAGCATTGTAAGAGGCATGTCATTTAAAATATGCTAATTTTATGAAATTCAAAATTCATCAAAGTTTTATATTTTTCCTTGTATAAATCTTATATGCATTTGATTATTTCTCCTAAGGTTTTTTGCTAATGTAAGAAATGTTTTGTTTTCATTTTCAAAATCCAACTGTCCATTGCTGGTTCATAAGAAAGCAAATTATATTTGTATAATTCCCTACAATATTACTATATATACTTATTAGCTTAGAAAGATGTTCCTTAATTCCTTGGGAATTTCTACACAGACAATCATACAATGTATGAACAGAGACAGTTGCATTTCTTTTTACCCAGTCTTTCTTAGTGTATTTGCTAAGATCTACAATACTCTGTTGAATCTGTTTGGTGTGAAGGAAAATATTTGTTCCCAATATTCAATGGAAAGCATCTAACATCTCAGTTGTAAATATTATTTATCTGTAGGTTTTTGTAGATAGACTTTGTCAAGACTGGACAGTTCCCCATTACTTCTAGTGTTCTGAAAGTTTTCAGTCATGTTTGAGTGGTGAATTTTCTCATTGTTTTTCTGTATCTAACAATATGATCATGTTTTTTCTTTTTTAACTTTCTGATGTGATGGATTACATTAATCTAGCTATTCTTTAATCCCTCCAATCTATTGTATTTGTTATAACAGCTTAAGCTGATTAAAACATAAAATTTATATATTCAGTTAACATTTTGTCCAAGAAGACTTTTAAGTAAGTTGGTAATTAAGCTCAATCAGAGCAGTTGATTTGGATCCAGGTACTGTGGAACATGCCTGTAAAATTACAGTGGCTCCAGGGACTGAGGCAAGAAGAGAGTAAATTCAAAGCCAGCCTCAACAACTTATTGAGGCCCTAAGCAATTCAAGGAAACTCTTCTCAAAAAAAAAAGGAGGCAGGGAGTGACTAGGGATGTGTTTTGGTGGTTAAGTATCTTTGGGTTCAATCTCTGGTAGAAAAAAAAAAAGGTATTTTAAATATTCTCTTCTTATCATTTATTTTGGGCTCCTCTTTGCAATTCTAAGCAACAAAGACTAACAAATTTTTGAGAAGGTTTAGGTAAGTGTCCAGAAAAGTGATCTCAAAATTATGAGAACAGTATTTTACTCAGATAATAACATATTTTAGATTATTAAAATCCACTTAGCTATTCACAACCAGCTTCCAAATTTCAAACACAATAATAGAATGAACAAATCAAAGCATATGCACATAGTAAGAATAATTATTATTATATGGGACTTGTTCTAGTTGTGTGTTTATGTATGTTTTTGTTTCCTGGATTGTCATAAGTGACTTCTTTCTTACTATGAACCATAGTTAAAATTTTAGTTATCAGTTAGTGAACTGTTTACAAGAGTGTGGCTGAGAACATATAATGGAAAATATAACCATGTGTTAAATAGCCTTTATATCTCTGTCTACTAATTATTACACCATAACATCCAATCATAGAAAGTTGTGTGATCTCAGATAGAAAGAAAACACACTCAAATTTATTTTAATGTATTCACTTGCTTGTTTTTTTTCTGAAAGTTATAATTAAAAATCCCCCACATATTCTAGATCTGTTTTTAAGTTAGATATTATTGTAAATAGCTGAAAAATACTGTTTTTTTTTTTTTTTTTTCCAGAAAATTATTCACCAATATCTATAGATTTTCTTAGCACGACAGTTTTGGGTTGAGTCAAACTAAAGGTTATAACAAAATTTCAACTTAAATACTTTTATTTAAATATATAATTATATTTGATTTCAAATTAGGAACACAGTATGTACCCATTATATATAAAGGAATGCCTATGTATCTATCTATTCAATTTGTAGAATATTTGTAGATATGTATGTGTATACATATTTGAATGGTTACTATGTCTAAGATTGAATGAGGATTCATTTTTATGAAATCTTTACAGAAAAGAGATTACAGAGAAATCAAGTTCATGAGTAAGTTCTGTTGAAAATGGAAATCCTTAAAGAATGTTAAGAGAGGTATCTCTTTGAAATTTTCAATAAGAAATGGTGTAAATTTAGATTGTGAACATATATTTGACTAAGAAAACGTGGTTAGAAAAGTAAGAAAGAAGTACTCGAAATTAAAAAAAAAAAATGTCTGTTTTTGGCTTAGTAATATCTATAGCAAGAATGCTGAGTTTCAGGTTAAAGAGATATTTTCCTTTAAGGGTAAAACTTTCTTGAATAAACAATTTAGAATTTAAAGATGCTTGTAGATAAGTATCATAGTAATAAAATTGTCATATTACTAAATAAAGCAAAAGTCAGCATTAAGCAGATATTACATGATCTTATTGACTGGAGATGCTTCATCTCAGTCATGAGTACATTTCACAGGACAAAAATGTAGAAAGTCAAAGTAGGGACATGTGTTACATCAAATATGTGGAAGAAGTGTTTCATAAAACCTTTCAACCTATTTCAAGGAGTCTCTGATAAATTTTTGTTTTGTTACTCCTGGTGTGCTTGAAATCTTAGAAATTGCATAATTGGACAGTGCCTGACATTTATTAAAAATAAAATATTTGCCTTCTAAAACGATCACGTCAACCCTGAAGAAAACTAGAATTGATTTAAGTTGCATTTGAAAAATCTATATCAGAAATCATTGCCAATACTAGTAAGAACGGAGAACTGACTTACTAAGAGTTTACATAAAAATCATCAAAGCATTTTATTGAATTGAAGGGTATGTTGATAAAAGAAAAGTGTTTGCAAAGATTGAGTTCACCACTGCACTGTATCTCAGTAGAACATTTCAAGTATTATTTTCTTTTCTGTGTTCAATGTTTGTATAACATTATTTTCTAAATACATGTTGAGGATAAAGTGATCAGCATAATGAAATCATATGAATAATTATTGAAGGGATCCTTCAAGGTTAGTCTAAGGAATATGAGATTTGGGAGAGTTTCTGGGGAATATGTTGTCTTCAGCAATTTTTACAACTATTGTGTCAATTTTCACATGTTATGATATGTTGAGTTTTTGACCCCTTAAAAAGTAGTGGAAATTTTTACAATACAAATAATATATTCAATGTAAGAGAGAAACTTAAACAGAAACCACATCACTAAAACATAGGATCAAAGGACAAATTACATTAATTTTTTTTTTTTTTTTTTTTTGGTCTTGATTCACAAACTATTATAAACTCACATCTTTAAGGAGAAAAACTGGAGGAGTAACCTGCTTTATTTTGTCTTTTAAATTAAGACTTTTTAAGTTTGTCTTTAATATATCTGCCTGTTTAAAAAGTAATTGTACTTGAGCCTAGTTCAATTGCAGAGGACCTGAATTAAAAAAAGGGACCCTGATTCACTGTTGGTAGAAATGTAAATTAGTGTAAGCATTATGCAGAACACTATGGAAATTCCTCAAGAAATTAAAAAATTAAAATATTTGAAAGGTTCTAAAAACTATTAGCATGACATGGAATAGCACTTCAGGGATAATCATCTTATTTTAACTTTGCTGAAAGAAAGATAGAAAGAAAAAAAAAAAATGAAATCTTTACAGAAAAGAGATTACAGAGAAATCAAGTTCATGAGTAAGTTCTGTTGAAAATGGAAATCCTTAAAGAATGTTAAGAGAGGTATCTCTTTGAATTTTTTTCAATAAGAAATGGTGTAAATTTAGATTGTGAACATATATTTGACTAAGAAAACGTGGTTAGAAAAGTAAGAAAGAAGTACTCGAAATTAAAAAAAAAAAAATGTCTGTTTTTGGCTTAGTAATATCTATAGCAAGAATGCTGAGTTTCAGGTTAAAGAGATATTTTCCTTTAAGGGTAAAACTTTCTTGAATAAACAATTTAGAATTTAAAGATGCTTGTAGATAAGTATCATAGTAATAAAATTGTCATATTACTAAATAAAGCAAAAGTCAGCATTAAGCAGATATTACATGATCTTATTGACTGGAGATGCTTCATCTCAGTCATGAGTACATTTCACAGGACAAAAATGTAGAAAGTCAAAGTAGGGACATGTGTTACATCAAATATGTGGAAGAAGTGTTTCATAAAACCTTTCAACCTATTTCAAGGAGTCTCTGATAAATTTTTGTTTTGTTACTCCTGGTGTGCTTGAAATCTTAGAAATTGCATAATTGGACAGTGCCTGACATTTATTAAAAATAAAATATTTGCCTTCTAAAACGATCACGTCAACCCTGAAGAAAACTAGAATTGATTTAAGTTGCATTTGAAAAATCTATATCAGAAATCATTGCCAATACTAGTAAGAACGGAGAACTGACTTACTAAGAGTTTACATAAAAATCATCAAAGCATTTTATTGAATTGAAGGGTATGTTGATAAAAGAAAAGTGTTTGCAAAGATTGAGTTCACCACTGCACTGTATCTCAGTAGAACATTTCAAGTATTATTTTCTTTTCTGTGTTCAATGTTTGTATAACATTATTTTCTAAATACATGTTGAGGATAAAGTGATCAGCATAATGAAATCATATGAATAATTATTGAAGGGATCCTTCAAGGTTAGTCTAAGGAATATGAGATTTGGGAGAGTTTCTGGGGAATATGTTGTCTTCAGCAATTTTTACAACTATTGTGTCAATTTTCACATGTTATGATATGTTGAGTTTTTGACCCCTTAAAAAAGTAGTGGAAATTTTTACAATACAAATAATATATTCAATGTAAGAGAGAAACTTAAACAGAAACCACATCACTAAAACATAGGATCAAAGGACAAATTACATTAATTTTTTTTTTTTTTTTTTGGTCTTGATTCACAAACTATTATAAACTCACATCTTTAAGGAGAAAAACTGGAGGAGTAACCTGCTTTATTTTGTCTTTTAAATTAAGACTTTTTAAGTTTGTCTTTAATATATCTGCCTGTTTTTAAAAAGTAATTGTACTTGAGCCTAGTTCAATTGCAGAGGACCTGAATTAAAAAAAGGGACCCTGATTCACTGTTGGTAGAAATGTAAATTAGTGTAAGCATTATGCAGAACACTATGGAAATTCCTCAAGAAATTAAAAAATTAAAATATTTGAAAGGTTCTAAAAACTATTAGCATGACATGGAATAGCACTTCAGGGATAATCATCTTATTTTAACTTTGCTGAAAGAAAGATAGAAAGAAAAAAAAAAAGAAAGCAAAAGGGAAGGGTAAGGGAAGGGAAGGGAAAGAAACCTATGACATTATTGACATAAAATAAGTTAGAGAAGAAAAATTGACTCTAACATTTTAGTAACTTTTTTAATCCTAAAGGAAACTATGGATAATCCCTCATCAATTGATGTTTCTTCTACTTGTCAATATCCTACCCAAGTTCTCAAAAGCACTTCCTTCCTTTAAAGAATAAATAACTAGGTTTCTTTATTCAGTACCACACCTGAAGTACAAGATTTAAAACACTTTTACTAACCTATGAAGCACTGTTACGATCTCATTTTCCAGTAGGAATACGTCTTAAATTCCATGGATATATTTCAAACTGATTTTTTTTTTCAAAACTGTAAAGATATTTAAATCATGTTAAATCGTAAATATTTCCTTTCTTATTAAATTGAGGATTTTGATTTTTTTCACTTAAAGGAAGTACTTTATAACCTCTCTTTGGCATATTCAAATTGTATAATGACTCCTTTGTTTGGGTTACTAGAATCCAAGCACTGCCATTAAACAATCTGATAACTTTGATGAATATTTACAAGTGGGTAGTATATATAGTAGGCATACACCAGAAAAGGAGTGCTTCACATGCTGGGTGGGAAGCAACTGGTCATGAAAAACGTCATAGCAATACTCAGATGTAATTTATAAACTTGTTGTTATGGTTTGAATATGAGGTGTCCCCCCAAAAGCTTGCATGTGAAAAGATACAAGAAAGGTCAGAGAAGAAATGATCAAGTTATAAGAGTCTTAACCCGATCAATGAATTTAATCCCCTGATAGGGATTGAGTGGTAATTGAAGTGATATGGTGTGGCTGAAGGAGGTGGGTATTGGGCGTATCTGTGGGGTATCACGTTTCTGCTTCTTTATCCTTATGTGAGCTGTTTCCCTCTGCCACACTCTTCAGCCATGATATCCTGCCTCACCTGGAGCTCTGAGGAATGGAGCTGGCCTTCTATGGACTAACACCTCTGAAATCGTGAGCCCTCAAATAAACTTTTCCTCCTCAAAATTGTTCTAGTTGGGTATTTTAGTCACAGCTAAAGTGAAAAGGCTGACTAAAATACGTGTAAATTGTTTATTTTATGGATTTTTGCTAATATTTTTGGACCACCGTTAAACATAGTAACTATCTTTGCAGAAAGGGAAACTGATGATAAAAGCGTGACTACTGCAATTAGGTAAAATTTTGCCCAACTTATAGGTCAAATAACTCAGATATCTGGTAACTGCTCTAAAGATAAAGAACTAACCCCAAAATCTAATTTTCTTACTTTTATTTTAAATATGTCTGTATTTTACTAAATTAAAATTTACCAAGGATGATCACAGAAAATGTATTAAAACCTTGACTTATAACAGGCACTTATCAACAAATAAAAAGTAAGTAAATAAAAGGTACTTCTCTGTTTCTGTACAAAATTTTCTCCCTCTGTTCCTCTTACTTACCTCATTATATTCACTCACATAGAAGGTGAATAGTTACTATCTGAGATTAAAACCAGTTCTAAATTTAGGAAGAAGATATGTTTTTACAATGCCATAAGTTTTTAGCTCAGTATCAAGATATTGTTAGTTACGCTTTCTTTTTCTTATCCAAACTCATTGCTTAAATCTCAGTTTATTGTGTTCAAGTGTTTTAATCAGCTTTTTCATCACTCTGACCAAAAGAAGTTCTAGGCTCGAGTGAGGCAAGACCACCATGGCAGAAGGATGTGGAAAAGAAAGGCAGCTCAGGACATGGCAACAAGGAAGCAGAAGAAGAGATACCTTCACTCACCAGGGACAAAATATACACCCCAGAAGAAGAGATACCTTCACTCACCAGGGACAAAATATACACCCCAAAGGGCCTACCTCCAGTGCTCTGCCCCTTCCATCACACCCTTCTGCCCATTGTTACTATGCAGCTAATCCCTATAAAGGGATTAATGCACTGATTAGGTTAAGACTTTCATAACCCAATCATTTTACCTCTAACTTTCTTGCAGTGTCTCACACATGAGCTTTTAAGGAACACTTCATGTCTAAACCATAACTCAAGGAACTAGTACAGTTTTTTTTTTTTTTTTTTCTTAAATCTCAGATAGTAGTTGCTCTGATTTGAATGTAGTTTAGCTAAACATTCCTGTCCTTGCTATAGTTGAATTTCTTGAACTTGAGCCCTTGCTTGGTTTGATCTATAATAACTGCTTTCAATATTTGAACATCTGTTTGAACTTTCTTTCAAGTAGATCAATTATAAATCCTCCTCATTTTGTTGTAAATTCTTTAGGTTTGAGCCCTTTTTGTCATATCATTTCCTTAATTGTTCCCATTATTAAGTGAAATTCTAAGTACTATCTAGAGTTCCTGTGACTAATACATTTTTCTTCTAATTTTCATCTCACTTTTAAAATGAAAGTACAGAAAGGTCTTCAGGTTTTTATAATACTTTGAAGTGAGCAAATTGTATGTATTTTCTCTTCACCTTTCCCCCTCTTCCCTTTTATCCCTAGATCTGAAATGCCACACAAGAACAATGCACTTACCATAATTATAGTTTTATTTCACTTTTTCAACTCCAGGTGTATAACTATCTTCATTTTATTCTCTTTTAAGAAATGTTACTTTAGTAAATCAATCACTGCCAAACATATAAATTATATTAAGGATTATCAATATAAAAGATAATTTATTCTTAAGACCCTAGAACACATAATTTGATCATGTATATTCATAGAAGCATTAGAAGTATCCATGTATAGAATTAAATTTTCATGAAGTTGTGTTTATACTCTTTCTCCCATATTCTTGTCATGTAATTTCACTATGCATATAAGTAGGCCATTCAATTAACGTACTAAATTATACAGTTATACAATTTTTCAAGTCAGAAAGATTAAATAGCTTTCTCTAATGTATTAATAGATTCAGAAAAAGCCTTTTATTCTCCCAAACCTTTAATATATATATAATTATTTCAGCATATTTTTGTGATACAGCATGGATAAATTGATAAAATGAATATGTGAGTTGAAGATGTCAAACCCAAGGGTGACACAGAAAGGAAATCTTTTAAAACTTGTGATTTAATTAAATTTTCATTCAGTACAATACTTATGATAACATGTTTATTGCTCGTTCCATGTCCTGCTGTGCAATGAGACACAAGAGACAGTAAATATGGAATTAAATGCCAATAGGTTGCAGCTTTGTAAACACATAAAATGCAAAATGGCATAAAAGATCTTGAGTCCTGCTGATTCCTAATTGTCATCCTCAGCACACTGTATTCTACATTGCCTTAAAGTGGCTGATATCACATTAAGCCCTAAATGCCTTGTACATGAGATAAACTACTTTTCAAATTATGAGATTCTTGAATTTATAACATACTTACATAATTCTCCACTTCTATAAATTATGATTATCTTATTCCATCTTTATTTAATCTCATTGCTAACCAGAATATAAAAACACTGATTTTTTTTGTAAAAGTTCATTTTGTGATATGAAGTAGAATATAAAACCATGAGTTTTAATTTTTTAATTTATAAATTTCAATTTTTTTTCTCCTGAAACACAAACATTTTGGGGAATGAATTGGCTCTCGTGGCAAACAATATGACTGTGCCAGAGAAAAGATATTATGCTTAGTCTGAATTAGACAAAGTGAATATCAGCTAGAAAACAAATTCTGAAGTCCTTCCCACTTTTTAGCTGTGAGTCTTTAATCATTTTGGATACCATAGTTCAAGTTTGTATTTGCTTCCATCCCTCTTTCATTGGTATGCAGTCTTGTGTCCCTGCAATATCCTTATTCACATGTCTATGCATTGGACATTCTCTTTCACAAGGCTCTGAATTCTCCTTTTGTATGTAGACATCAAGTTGCACACTCATGAATCTGTGGTAAGAGACAGAATAATTGAGTGAATACTATTCATGGTCATTTTGAAATATCACACTATTTCAAGATTTTTTCTTCAATTTACTATTGGCTTAATTGAGATATAATACAGTTCACATATTTACGTAGTATCATTCAACAATTTTTTTTTTTTTTTTTTTTTTTTTTTTTTTTTTTGGTACTGGGTATTGATTGAACTTAGGGGAACTCAACCATGGAGCGATCCACATCCCCAGCCCTGTTTTGTATTTTATTTAGAGACAGTGTCTCTCACTGAGTTGCTTAGCACCTCGCTTTTGCTGAGGTTGGTTTTGAACTTGTGATCCTCCTGTCTCAGTCTCCTGAGCCACTAGGATTACAGGGGCGGGCCACCCTGCCCAGCCATATCATTTAACTTTTTATAGCATGTTTACAAAGTTGTATAACTATAAGCAGAATAAATTTCAGAATATTTTTGTTATCTTAACTCCCTCAAGCATATACCCATTAACAGTTATTTACCATTTCCTTCCAACACCTCCAGCCCTAGGCAGCCACTAATCAACTTTTGTCTTCAGTTTGATCTCAAGGAAGTAATTTTAACCTCATAAAGTTGAAAATTGATGCCTTTTTTGAATTATTTGCTAACCTAAAATTGTTTCTTCCTTGTTTTCTTCCATATACCATACACATTTGCATGCCCATAAGCACACAATTTTATCATGTGTGTTACATGGATAATGTCCTACTTAACTTAGAAAGTTACCCAGGTTCCTCTTTCGAAAACTGAATTATAGTGGATGAGTGGTGATGGAAGATAGTTTTATTTATTTAGCACTAACAGATTCAGGCATACCTTGAAGGAATAGTTTCTTAGCAATAGACTTTTTTAGTAAGAATTAAAATTAGCACTTTAATCTTCTTGCTTCTTCTCAATTCCATGAACAAGTAATTGTAAGAACAAGCTTACTTAGAAGTAATTTCCATGTTGACTAAATCTTTTTTCCTTCAGACTTCTGGGACTTTGGCCATTTCTTCTCCTTTAAATTAATGAGTAGAAAACATTATAGTGAACCTTGATTTTAGGAAGATGGATTATACAGTCCTAAAGTTTGGTTGAAAAAAAATTAGATTGACAATTTTATCTTCTATCAAAATAGTGTTCCTTACATTACCACTTCAAATTCTTGCTGCTATTTTGGGGATGAATTTCCAAGTTAACTGGACTCCAGAGTGACTCATACTACTGGACACAGAAAGTGAGCACAATCCTTATTAACAATAATTTCTTATAATAGTCAACAAATTGTTAGAGGCTGAATGTTTCCTATAGTTTTTTCTGGTGCCACAACTCAGATGATGGTTCAACTTTTCACACCAAGGTACAGCAAGTGACAGTTTAACCAAATAGTTTGCTGCCTTCAAACAAGGGTTGCCAGCTATGAAAGGTAGTATACACCTATAATCCCATCTATTTGGGAGGCTAAGGCAGGAGGATGGAAAGACTGAGGTCAGTCTGGGCAACTTAGTAAGATCCTGTCCAACAAAAACAACACAGATAAACAAAAAAGGGCTGAGGGTGTAGTTCAGTGATGGACCAATTGCCTGGCATGTGCAAGACCCTGGGTTAAATACCAAGCAATGAAAGAAAGAAGGAAAGAAAAAAAGAAACAAAAAAGGAAGAAAGAAAAAACAAAGACAGAAAGAAAGAGAGGGAGGGAGGGAGGGAGGGTAGTGAAAAAAGGAGAGAAGATAGAAGGAAAGAAGGAAGGAAGGAACTAGAGGGGAGGCTAGAGGAGAGGAGAGGAGAAGAGAGGAAAGGAGAGGAGAGGAGAGGAAAAAAGAGGAACAAAAAATGAAGGTTGGCACTTTTATGAGTTGCCAACTTTTAGCCTGAAGTAGTGATTCTATTATCTGCTCTCCAACCATTTCAACCACCTCAATAAATTGACACATGTTTTTCTTTATCTTGCATTTTGTCGTCTAAGGTACTTAAAAATTACTATGATTTTGCATGGAGGAAATCAAAGTATGTTTTGAATATGTTCATTTTGAGATAAATATATGACTTTTAGTTTGAAATGTTATGAATTTTATGAACATAAAATTCAGAAGAAAGGCATGAGCCAAGATGAAGTTCTATGAGTCATTGACATTTAGAAGTATGGAACTTAAAGCCAAGAGACTAATAGACTAAATTTCCTAGTTAAGAATATTGGATAATGGAACATAATCAAAATGTTATGGCACATATAAGAAACTCAACCCAAACTAAGAATGCAGAAAAATTGAGAGGATGGGGAAAATATGCCTGTTCACATAATGAAAGCTTTTTGACAATTTTTCCTCAATAATCACAGAACAAAGATGAATAGAAGAAGACAATGATGTATTTGAACCATATAATTAATACTCTTAATTGAATGGATATGTTTAGAATCATGACATTTACAATTAGTGAATGTACATTTTTGTAGAATCTGTGAAATATGGAAAATATTACATATAGCTATATAACAAGTCTTCAAAACATTTTAAAATTCCAATATTATATAGTCCATACACTTTGATGGCATATAAATCAATTAAAATAACTTTAAAATATGACAGACTGTTTGAGGTTATTCTCTTTGACATTAAAATGAAAGCTCTATCTGAAATATACTCATAAAATAAATCTCAGCCACTACCCACATTTCATAAATATCTTGCACCAAACCTCCTTTATACTTGAAAGGAAAGGCAATAAAATAGAGCTTATTGCAAATTGCATGAACATATAAATTGTTGCTTTTTAAAAGTCATAAAAGTATATTCAATTACTAAAAGTTTTCCCCAACTTTTGTCTTTTTCCTTAATGTTCTCTAGTTTTATTATCTTTAAGGGTCATGTATAAGTAGTCAATATAGGAAAGGATAACTCAATCAAGTCTTCTTTACTATATTGAAAAGTCACACTCATTTCTTCAAGTATAATTACAGTGAAATGAAATTAAATTCATTTCCCCTTGAAGAAATGATAGTTTAACTTAGAACAATATGTCCATGCATTATTATTAAAATGGTTCACTTTTTTTTTCCCTTTCCCTAACTGCATACTTTAGCAAGGGCATTGGTATCACTGTTTTCTCTCAAATTTTTAAATAAATTATATGCTAGCACTATATTGCTTTGCAGTAACTTTTGTTATCTTACTGAGGAAAAGAGCTACCTAAAATTTTTATTATTTCTACTATTATTTCATCACTATTTTTTATTTGACCCAATCAAAGAAAATGGTTTTATAGCAAATGTTTACAAAATATAAATTATTTTCTGTATCTCCATGTGCATGACTTGAAATAACATAAAAAAGATATTATTATTTAAAAGGTTTAAACCTTATCTTAGAACAAAAGTTAAAACTACATATAGTTATAAAACTGGTGACAAATGAGTTAACACAGAAACTGCTGACTGGAATTCAGAGTAGAAATTTGCACAGAAAAGGTAAATTCTAATTAAGGAGATAAAATAGGATCCATTTCATATATTTTAACATACATAAGAGATCATTTTCTAATATAGTCTTAAGATATATTTAGATAAAACACATGAAATATTTAAAGTGAGAGGAAGGATGTGGATGAAAAGCAAGATCAGTGAATAACAGGTAGACCACATCATAAGAAAAACGGCCTAAATGTTATATAATGTTGTTAATACCAGTTTGTTTTCAGTGCCATATACAAAAATAAAGGGAGGTAATGGATAGTGTATGTGTGTTTTGGAAGGAGTGGGGTAGAAGGTGAAGCAGGATGTATGCTAGGCCAGGATCTTGAGGGGTCTGTACACTCACTTCAGATGCTTAAATAATGTTTTATACCATTGTGGTATTTACACTAAACGTGTGATAGCAGAGGTTCAAAATACAGGCAGTAAATAAAGAATTTAGAGACATACCTGCTTCTTACATATCCAAAATAGAAAATGGAAAAGTAAAAAAAAACCTGATGTGTTAGGTATATTACCATAGTTGAAGAATAGATGTCGACAGTGCATTCTGCATGGATATCCATCTGCTTGCAGAGAAAAGAAGCAAAGACACTATAGTAGTCAAAATTGTGGGCCTGAGTCACATTCCAGATTAAATTCCATTTCCACCCCATTATCCTGAGCATGTGACCTAGCATCTTTATATTTTAATGTCCTCAACTGTAAAGTAAACATATTATAATATTTCTTCATAGAGTTCTTGTGAGATTAAACAAGTACATCTAAAGCCTTAAAATTTTTGGTTCATTGTGACTACTCAAAAGTCTTAGTAATTATTGGTATTACATTACTTATGATTTTGTGAACCTAATATAAAATGTGTTCATCATAGTATATTAATCATTTGAGTAGGGATATGAATTAATCCTTTCTGTATTTTAATTTCACATATCTAAATCTGCTTCATTTCTGCTACTAGCACTTTTGCACCTAAAATTTAGTTATTTTTCCCATGTTCTCAAGTCATAAATATAAGGTGATATTTTTTAAAAAACATTTTAAATTTTCTCTTAAAACCTTGCAAACAATGCATCTTCAACTTAAACATTAATTAGGCAAATGGTGTATAGAAAAGATGGAAAATGAAGTATTAATCAATAAAATGTAGCACATTTAGTACAACAGACCTCCTGTAAAACAGAAATGCATAATCACTATGCTTCACTTATTTCATTCAAATATGTAGTATATGTGACTAAGAAATTTTGTGGACTTGGGAATGTAACTCAGGGGTAGAGCACCTGCCTAGCATACACAAGGCTCTGGTTTCAATCCGGGCATCAGACACAGACACACACACACACACACACACACACACACACACACACAAGAAATAAATATGGTTACTAAAACTATATTTGAAATATATCAATATTCAGAAGAATAATATTCAGTTATGTAGTTTTAAAACTAAGCTTGGCTTTTAAGTACAAATGTGATGTACATAGTTACTCTTCTGCTATACTTTGAAGTATAATCAAAGATGGATTTACAGACTTTCATGGGGCATTATACATTTCTACCTTGCTTTACAAAATAAAATTATAGTTCTATAAACATCGTCTCTATCAAGCCTATCTTGAACAGCAATGTTTCCCTTTCTTTAAAAACACAAACTAATAGCACTTAATTCAGAATTAAATTAATTCAAATAATTGTCTCAAAGGCAATGCAGAAAAGAAGGTCATAAGGAAAACCACATTTCACAGGAAGTGATCAAAGATTAAATGCATGGTGAAACTGAAGACATAGGTCCTTTACATTCTATAGATAGAGCAAAAATAAATAGTATTTGCGTATGTGTTTAAGTAAAGAAGAATCACTTTCTTTCTGAAAGAATTATTTATTATAGTCTCACTGCTCCTGTGATGTATTGAATGGTTGACATTGTTATAGAAAATCAATTGGATTCAATCTGAGAAGGTTGTATTTTATGCATTCAAAACTGACAGTTGTATAAATCAGTATTTTTGTGGAAAATGGCAAACCAAAACAAAATGAAAATTTATTTGTTTACCTTTTTAAACTGGATGTGATTACAGCTTTATTTTCCTTTAGAAGAGATTATGTTACAGATTGACTTTGAACTCTCAATTAAAGTTGAGCCTTGGATGATAACTCAAAAATTTGATTAGAAAATATGATTTAAAAACATTTACATTTTGTTTGTAGAATAAAAAAAAATTGACATTTCAGATTTTCCTCCTAAGAAGACATAGTTTTAAATAACAAAGTCAAGTAGCTAGTGAAGACTTTTACAAACATTAACAGATATTACTCAACTAAAAATATTTTACCCGGAGATCCCGGTTCCACTTGCGGGCCCTACGACCTACAGACGGACGGAATTCCCAGTTAAGACTGCCAGCATAAGTTCCCAGTTTGGCATGTGGGGCCCTGCGACCTGTGGGCAGAGTTCCCAGTTCTGCGGCTGGCTTAAATTCCCAGTTCGGCCTGCCCCTGCCCGCGTGAGATCCCAGTTCAGCCTGCGGCCCTGCGACCTATGGACAGAATTACCAGTTCAGACTGCCAGCGCACCCGCCCTGAAGGAGAGACCCAACCGCCAGTTCAGCTGGCCTTCAGGGCCCAGAGTAACAGCTCCCTGCTGCAGCACGCAGGACTGGACCTGAGAAAAAGCCCCCTCCACTCCCAGGGGAAGTGTGACCTGCCTAGCTGCAACCAGAACAAGATGGGAAGTGCAACCTGCCCAGTTGTGACAAGAACAAGAGGTAGGCCACTCTTCCGCTGTGCCATTCTGCAACTGGCCAAAGGTGCAGCCTTGACTCCACTAACAGGACCACTGACTGGACTTGAACCAAGTAAATTGGCTTAAAATGGAAAGGAAAAAAGGAGGGCTTCCCAGGGTCCATTTTGTTTGAGACTGGTTCCTGGGTTCAACTCTGAGTTTGTTTTGTTTTTTTGCGTTTTTTGTTTGTTTGTTTTTGTTTTGACTGACAGTGTGTGTGTTTGCTTCTGTCCCTCTTCTCTCTCTTTCTTTTCTTCCTTCTCACTTTTGTATTTTTTCTTCTTCCTTCATCTTCCCTATTTACACCCTGCCATTGCATACTCAACAGAGGCAAAAACAAGTTATACGCAGAAATTGGGATTTCTAGAACGGGTACAATTGAAATATATAGCAAAGTGGTGTTATATATAGTTTATTCTCTATTTTCTTGACTCACTCTCTCCTCTCTCTTACACTAATTTCTACCCCTTTGTAATTTGGTTTTCTTTTCCATCTTTCTTTATTTCTTCTCTCAACTGCTGCATAATTTAGGTTTATATATAAAGCACACTTTCCACTTAAGCATTCACTACATTCTCTTTCCTCTTTAGTCTGCTGATACTAAACCACTTCCATAAAACTCTCTTCTCATACTTTCTAAGAACGAATAATTCAATATACTCACTTCTTTTTTCCTAAACATATCACCTCTGTATCCAATTCTTGAAACTATAAAAACCCATCAGAAGCGTACAGAGAAATTGGAAACAATATCTGTGTTAACTAAATCTGTACATTGTGATCAAACTGGGATTTTTTTGAATAGAAAGTGTTTGATTTTAAAGTGTAAAGGAAATATAAGGGAATCTGATAGCATTGTACTACAGGAGCAACATAAGGCTTTAAGGTAAAATCAAAATAGTCAAGGTCCCACAGTGCAGGAAGATAAGACACACAAGCAATATGAAGAAACAGGGAAAGAAAGTGACACAAACAAATCAATATGCCTCCTCAGTAGATTCCATGGCAAGCACAGTTGGTGAAATGCCAGAGATGGAATTTAGAAATTACATATTCCAAGTGTTTGAGGATATTAAGAATGAACTCAAAAATGAGATGAGGGAGCAAATACAGGAGGTGAAAGATCATTTTGACAAAGAATTCCATAAACAAATACAGGAAGTAAAAGATTACTTCAATAGGGAGATAGAGGCTCTAAAGAGAAACCAAACAGATATTCCGGAAATGAAAGAAGCAATAAACCAAAATAAAAGCTAAATCGAAATTATAACCAACAGAGTAGATCACTTGGAAGAAAGAACCTCAGACAATGAAGACAAAATATATATCCTAGAGGAAAAATCTAGATTACACAGCAAAAAAGGGAAGAAATCAAGAACAGAACATTCAAGAATTATGGGACAACATAAAAAGACCAAACTTTAGAGTGATTGGGGTAGAGGAGGGGGCAGTTTCAAGCAAAAGAAATGAGTGATTTATTTAATGAAATAATTACAGAAAATTTTCCAAACTTGAAGAATGAATGGGAAAACTAAGTTCAAGAGACACACCGAACACCAAACATACAAAATCACAACAGATCCACACCAAGACACGTTATAATGAAAATGCCTAATATACTGAGCAAGGAGAGAATATTAAATGCCACAAGAGAAAGGAAGCAGATTACATATAGGGGGAATCCAATCAGACTATGTTTAGACTTTTCAACCCAGACCTTAAAAGCAAGAAGATCCTGGAATAGCATATTTTAAACTCTGAAAGAAAAGGGATGTCAACCAAAAATCTTATATCCAGCAAAATTGAGCTTTAGATTCAAAGATGAAATAAAAACCTTCCACGACAAGCAAAAGTTAAAAGATTTCACAACTCAAAAGCCAGCACTTCTGAACATCCTGGGCAAAATTTTTCATGAAGAAGAAGAGAAAAATAACAATGAAAATCAACAAAGGGAGATATTAAACTAAGGGAAATACCAACCAGAAGAGAAACCAAATCAAACTAAAGACCATAATACAAATAAAAATAAATGGGAATAAAAATCACATCTCAATAATAACCCTAAATGTTAATGGCCTAAACTCGCCATTCAAAAGACACAGATTATCTGAATGGATTAAAAGAAATGACCCAACAATTTGCTGTCTCGAAGAAACACACCTCATAGAAAAAGACATCAATAGACTGAAGTTAAAGGCTGGGAAAAGTCTTTTCACTCACATGGCATGCGGAAGCAAGCAGGGGTTTCCATTCTCATTTCAAATAATGTAGACTTTAAGCCAAAGCTAATCAAAAGGGATAAAGATGGATATTTCTTACTACTTAAGGGAACCATTCATCAACAGGATATAACAATCATAAATCTATATGCCCCAAATAAGGGAGCACCTACATTCATCAAACAAACGCTTCTCAAATTCAAGAGTAAAATTGACCACAACACAGTTATTCTAGGGGATTTCACACACCTCTCTCACCAATGGATAGATCATCCAAACAAAAGCTAAACAAAGAAACTTTAGGCCTCCTTAAAACAATTAATAACTTAGACCTAAGACACATATATAGAATATTTCATCCCTCAGTAAACGAATACACTTTTTTCTCAGCAGCACATGGCTCCTTCTCCAAAATAGACCACATATTATGTCACAAGGCAACTCTCAGCAAATATAAAAAAATAGAGATACTACCCTGCATTCTATCAGACCATAAAGGGATGAAATTGGAAATCAATGACAAAACAAGGAATAAGAAAAACTACTCCAACAACTGGAAGCTAAACAACATGCTACTGAATGAAAAAGGGGTTGAAGAAGTCATCAAAGAGGAGATTAAAAAATTCCTAGAGGTAAATGAGAACACAGATACAACGTATAGAAATCTCTGGGACACTATAATGGCAGTAGTAAGAGGAAAATTCATTGCACTGAGTTCATTCCTTAAAAGGAAAAAAAACAACAACAACAACAACAACAAACAAATGACTTAACATCACACCTCAAAGCACTAGAAAAAGAAGAACAGATCAACACCAAGAGCAGTAGAAGACAGGAAATAATTAAAATCAGAGCAGAAATTAATGAAATTGAGACTAAGGAAACAATTCAAAGAATTGACAAAACTAAAAGTTGGTTCTTTGAAAAAATAAACAAAATTGACAGACCCTCAGCGATGCTAATGAAAAGAAGATGAGAAAAAATTCAAATTACTAACATTCGTGATGAAAAAGGGAATATCACAACAAACACCTCAGGTATACAGATGATAATTAGAAATTACGTTGAAAACTTGTACTCTAATAAAATAGAAAATACTGAATGCATTGACAGATTTCTAGAGTCGTATGATTTGCCTAAACCGGATCTGGAGGCTATACACAATTTAAACAGATCAATTACAAGCGAAGAAATAGAAGATGTCATCAAAAAGCTACCAACAAGGAAAAGTCCAGGACCTGATGGGTTTACAGCCGAGTTCTACAAGACTTTTAAAGAACAACTAATACCAATGCTCTTTAAAGTATTTCAAGAAATAGAAAAAGAGGGAGCTCCTCCAGACTCTTTCTATGAAGCCAATATTACATTAATTCCAAAGCCAGGCAAAGATGCATCCAAAAAAGAAAACTTAATGAGCATAGATGCAAAAATCCTCAACAAAATTCTGGCAAATTGGATACAAAAACATATCAAAAACATAATGCACCAAGATCAAGTGGGGTTTATTCCAGGGATGCAAGGCTGGTTCAACATTCGGAAATCAATAAAAATAATACATCATATCAATAGACTTAAAGATAAAAATCATATGATTATCTCAATAGATGCAGAAAAAGCATTTGACAAAATACAGCACCCCTTTATGTTCAAAACACTAGAAAAACTAGGAATATCAGGAACATATCTCAACATTATAAAAGCTATTTATGCAAGGCCCAGAGCTAACATTATCTGAAATGGAGAAAAATTGAAAACATTCCTTCTAAAAACTGGAACAACTCAGGGATGCCCCTTTTCACCACTGCTATTTAACATAGTACTGGAAACTCTGGCCAGAGCTATTAGACAGAAGAAAAGAAATTAAAGGGATACAGATAGCAAAAGATGAGCTCAAATTAGCACTATTTGCTGATGATATGATAATATACCTAGAAGACCCAAAAAACTCTACCAGAAAACTTTTGCAACTAGTAAATGAATTTGGCAAAATAGGAGGATACAAAATCAATACCCATAAGTCAAAGGCATTTTTGTACATCAGTGACAAATCCTCTGAAAGGGAAATGATGAAAACTACCCCATTTACAATAGCATCAAAAAAAAAAAAAATCTGGAATCCACTTAACGAAAGAGGTGAAAGACCTCTATGAAGAAAATTATAGAACACTAAAGAAAGAAATCATAGAAGAACTCAGAAGATGGAAAGACCTACCTTGCTCTTGGATAGGTAGAATCAATATTGTCAAAATGTCCATACTACCAAAAGCATTATACAGATTCAATGCAATTCCAATCAAAATCCCAATGTCATTCTTCAAAGAAATAGAAAAAGCAGTCATGTAATTCATTTGGAAAAATAAGAGACCCAGAATAGCCAAAGCAATCCTGAACAAGAAAAGTGAAGCAGGTGGCATCACCATACTGGACTTTAAATTATACTATAGAGCAATAGTAACAAAAACAGCATGGTATTGGCACCAAAACAGACTGGTAGACCAATGGTACAGAATTGAGGATACAGAGACTAATACATATAATTTCAGCTATCTTATATTAGACAAAGGCGCCAAAAATGTACAGTGGAGAAAGGATAGCCTCTTCAACAAATGGTGCTGGGAAAACTGGAAATCCATATGCAACAAAATGAAATTAAACCCTTATCTCTCACCATGCACAAAAATCAATTCAAAGTGGATCAAGGACCTAGGAATTAGACCAGAGACAATATGACTAATAGAAGAAAAAGTAAGCTCCAATTTTCAACATGTCAGATTAGGCCCCAAGTTCCTTAATAAGAATCCTGTAGCGCAAGAATTATTACCAAGAATTAATGAATGGGATAGGCTTAAACTAAAAAGCTTCTTCTCAGCAAAAGAAATAATCAGGTGAATAGAGAGCCAACTAATTTGGAACAAATATTTAATACGTGTACATCAGATAGAGCACTAATTTCTAGAATATATAAAGAACTCAAAAAACTTAACACCAAAATAACAAATAACCCAATCAATAAATGGGCTAAGGAATTGAAAAGACACTTCTCAGAAGAAGATACTAAATTAATCAACAAATACATGAAAAAATGCTCAACATCGCTGGCAATTAGAGAAATGCAAATCAAAACTACTCTAAGATTTCATTTCACTCCAGTCAGATTGGCAGTTATCAATAACACAAACAACAATAAATGTTGGAGAAGATGTGGGGAAAAAGGCACACTCATACATTGCTGGTGGGACTGCAAAATGGTGCAACTGCTATGGAAAGCAGTATGGAGATTTCTTGGAAAACTGGGAATGCTACCACCCTATGACCCAGCTATCCCATTCCTGGGTCTATTTCCAAAGGACTTAAAAACAGCATATTACAGTGACATAGCCACTTCAATGTTTATAGAGTACAATTCACAATAGGTAAGTTGTGGAACAAACCTAAATGTCCCTCAGTAGATGAGTGGATAAAAAAAACATGTGGTATATATACAAAATGGAATTTTACTCAGCAATAAAAGAGAATAAAATAATGGCCTTTGCAGGTAAATGGATGAAGGTGGAGAATATAATGCTAAGTGAAGTTAGCCAATCCCCCAAATCCAAATACTGAATGTTTTCTCTGATATAAGCAGGCTAGTTCACAGTGTTGTTGGATGGGGGTACATAGGAGGATTAGAGGAACACTAGAATGGTCAAAGGAAAGGGAGGGGAAGGGAGGAAGCAAGGGGGGGGGAGGAAAAAAATTGTTGGTTGAATGAGATTATTGATATCATTATCCTAAATGCATGATCGAAGATCTGAATGGTACTTATATACTTTGTATACAAACAGTTGTATGTAAAAAGATGCTATATATGTGCATTTTGAATTGTAATACATACTACTATTATAAATAAAAAAGAAAGGAAAAAATATTTTACCATCCGTTACAGTAAAAAAAAATATTATAAATTGATTAAATAATATAATTTAATGCCAAGATAGATTTTAACTTCAAGATAAAACTTCAATTAATATATTTTCCTTGAAGTTTTATGTATTTGGACAGTTTAATAAGTACGGTGAATCATTTCTGACCATTAAAGACTGAGTTACACCAAAGCATGACTTGGAAATCCCTCTCATTTAATCATCCTTCCTCAACCTACTGTGTCAGGATCAACTCTCCTGGGAAAATTAGATGTGCGAAAGTTTTGCTTTGTTTATTTCTATTGCATAATTGTGGGCTTAATTCCATTGATTCTTGTTTATTCTTAATCTCTCTACATATTACACGTTATAAGAGAAATTTAATACTAGTTTCCCACAGAATTATCTCTGACAGTTTCAGCAAACAGTGCTCTATATTCTGAATTTCGTAAATTTGTAATTTTTATATGTTTTTATTACTATAAATAAGTTACAGTAAATTGAAGGACTCTTTGCATGATAGGCATTTAATAAGATTATAATTACAATTTAATTTAGGATTACAATTCAATACACCATAAATACTTAATCACAAGCAAGATAGTGAACACAAATATCATATCCAAACTTTTCTTTGTTCTATTTTATAATCTCATTTGCTCTCATCTACATTTTCTTTAAACAGAGATAAGTGTTATAATTAGTAATGTAGTTTTTATTTCTAATTATTCTCTTAACCCTAGTTTCCACATTTCTAGTGTACAACTGAATGTACATTACGAAAATCTGTTTTTTTAATTTCCTTCTCTACCTTCCCATAACCTTATATATTGTGTTCTCCATAAGTTTTATGGAGAAACAATAAATAAGTACATAGGTGTAAAATTCATTAAACAGGGAAACAAATACTCAGGGAATTTACACTTATCATAAAAGCATAGATGTTTGATGTTAGCCAACAGTGCAAATAAAATAAGGGCCAGTCAGTAATATTAGATTATTAATAATGAAAAGGCAATTACAATAAGTACTATTAAGCATTACAATTAGAAAAAATGGTAATACTTTATGGTCTATGAGAAGTGGACTTAGTAGAAGCCCAAACGGATTAGTCCTTGAAATCTTTTGTATTTAAGTCATTAGTATTATTGTGAATAAATGACATGTTAAGGCACAGATTTTGATCTAATTTGAAACCAAAGTGTTAAATACAGAAACAAAAAGCCCTTAATTTTAAAATATGTAATATAGAAATTTTAGAAATAATATCTTGCAACAATATGGATGGAACTGGAGGTCATTAAGTGAAAAATTCTAGATTTAAAAGAAAAAAGTCCCACCTGATCTCACTCACATGTGGGATTTGTAAAATGTGATTCCATAGATTTTGAGAGTAAAATAGGAAGAGACTAGGAAGTGTAGGCAGATGAAGGGTTGAAATGATGTTGATCAATGGATACTAAGTTATAGTTAGATGGGAATATGAAGGTATGGTGTGCTATTGTACAGTAGAGTGATTGTAAATAATGATAATACACTATTTGTAAAAAGCTAGAAAATATTGTGAATGTTTCAGTCATGAAGAAATTATGTTGGCTGGGTGCAGTGTTGCATATCTGTAATCTCCACAATTTGGGAGGTCAAGACAAGATCACAAGTTTGAGGAGAGCCTCAACACATTAGCAAGGCTGTCAGCAACTTACTAAGATCCTGTAGACTGAGGATATAACTCAGTGTCAGCACTCCCTGGGTTCAATCCTCAGTACAAACAAAAATCAAAACAAAACAAAACAAAAAAAAAACCCAAAGAAACAAATTAGATGAGTTTAACCTGATTTGAAATTACATAATGTATATATGTATCTAAACATCACATGATGTCCCATGAATATGTGTAGTTTTTATGTCAAATCAATTATCACATAAAGTAAAAAATAAATAAAATACTTTATAATAACACCCTGTATATCAACTCCTGCAATATATTTTAACATAAATATTGAAAAATTACACTATTGAGAATATAAAAAACTAGCAATGAAAGATAATGCAGGCTTAATATAATTCATTTGCTGAAATTGTTAGATGTTATCTTTGTCAAATGTTATTTAGGGGCTTATGCTGCCATCTATTTTCTTAAATAGGAATGTGTAAATAAAAAAAAAAAAGATTAAAAAGTAAAAATGTACCATAAAACTACATATTTTCAAAATTGTAATACTGGAGATCTGATTAAGGAAATATTTACTAGGTGAAGATTGAATCATATAAATAAAATGTAAGCTTTATAATTTAAATTAATCTTTCTTTAATAAAATATCATTTAAACACCACATCTAAAATATACTTTAGAAAGATATAAGCAGTACAACATAAAAAGATTGCAATTAGAATAAAAGCTCAAATGCGTTTTAGAAATGATTTATAATTTTATTTATCCTAAAATGCATTTTAGGAATTATAAAATTATAAAGTAAAACACATAAATTTATCCATTTAATTTTTTTTTTTTTTTTTTTTTTTTTTTTTTTTTTTTTTTTTGCTCCTTAATTACTAGTTTGAAGATGTATGGCTCCAGATAAGGGGAAAAATGCTTTGGTTCAAGTAGAAACTTGGTTTATTTTCTGGCTGTGTGGCCCTGGGCAAGTTCCTTAGCCTCTCTGTGTTTGAGCATTATCCAAGACTATTTGTCCCATGTGGAAAAGGTACTGAGTGGAAAATTTAGACTGCTGGGGAAAATTGAAATATCTTATTTTGTGTTATTAATCATTTTTTCTGACTTTCTTTTTTGTTTGTTTTTTTCCAGGAAAACATAGTGAGAACTCATCTTTTTTTTTTTTTTTTCCCAGATATTTTTTTAACCCATCACTTAGTCTTCTACAACTTAAATTGAAAAAAATTTAGTATACACATGATGTCAACTTCTTCTTCAAAAATAACTTCAACTAGAGTAAAGTTTATTGTAAAGTTGTCAAAATCAAAAAGTCAAAGAAAAAAACTTCAATTTCCATAGATGCCTGCTGAGGCTACCAAAATGGATTTCAGATAAGGTCAAAATTATGTCAGGAATGGCAAGAAATACTTTATAAATTTTGAAAGCCTTTTAACTTGTAAAATTGTTTACCATGCCTTGTATATGTTGCAGAAGGAAATTTATAATGGTTGTGAAACTTATTAAATTATTAGTTTTCAATTAATGATTCTATTTTTGATATATTTTAAACTAATAAAAATATATTCTTTAATGTTTTAAAGCAGAAAATAGTATATTCCTTTTAGAAGGCTGTGAAAAATCAATGTGCTTACTTTTAATTTTTTCAATGCAGTGCAGAACATCTGTGAATCCCCATGGTAGTAAGATCGACCACAAATGGACAAGGGCCTTTTTTTTCTTTAGGCATAATAAAATGCAATTTAGCCTTTTTAATGATAGTCTAAATATGCCATGCCTGCCAGGAACCTATGCCTACAAAGCATCAGTTCATCAATCATTAACCTCTGTGATCGTCATCCTCAGATACTCGACAGGCCTGCAGTTTTTTGTGGCATAAAGGTTAATATTGAATCCTTGGGTAAAATTTGAGAATTTCCTTGATCTTTGGAAGCCACGGGGAAACTAATAAAGTTTCAACAGCATGGAACTCAGTCCAACATTATCATGAGTGGACTGATTGTTAAGAGATCTAGTGAATAAAATCTAACAAGCGTATCTCATATGTGATATTGTCAAATGATATGTAGGATTGGTAGTAATTATAAAATATAATGGAAACATTCTCCTTTTTTCTCCTCTGTCCTCTTTATTTCTCTCAATGTTTGCTTTTGCAAATCTTCTGGAAAACAAAGAAAACCATTAATGTCTTGAGCACATATGACCATGTATATTTCCAGCAGCATGAATAGAATTAAATAAATTAAATATTTTTTCTAATTAAATTCATGAGTTTAAAACTATTTTGCCTGAGTCAATATGTTTTGTGTATTTAAACAAGAAGGTAGAAATAAAAGGTAAAATCACAAAGGCATGACAAGTTAAACAATATTACCCACCATAAATATTTGAGCCTATATTTATATTGTTGTTACATGTCTTTTTTTAAAAATAAAAATGATGAATAGTGCTGATATCTAAATGATCAAATATTTAATCATTTAATAGTGTCCTTGATTTCATTTACAAATACTTATAGACTTTGACATTTCATTTCTGTAGTGCCTCTCCTCAATATTAAGCAACAAAATAATCATAAATCAGAGATGTTTTCTTAGTTTTCTTTTATATAAAATGTTCTAAATACAACCAAAATACTTTATGTATTGATTGTTATAAAGTTCATATTTTAGTACAAAATCAAGTATATGTAAAGTATTATATATTGCTCAGTCAAACATTTGAGCTCTGTTGGCTGAGATTTCCAGAGAAAATTCTGTGGGGAATGAGTAATTCAAGTTTCTCTTGAAATGTGTAAAGTGCAAAGAGAGTAAGAAGAGACAACCAGTGAATGTAAATAGTGATTCTTGCCAAGAGGGATCAGTAAAATATTTGAAAGATATGGCACATATTATAGGTTATGAAGCATATTTGCAATCTTGCAAAGCTCTCAGGTGAACTTGAATGAAAATAACTTCTCTTTTGGAAGAGATACAAAGAAATTTTGTGAATGTCAGTAAGGTCAGTAGACAATGTTATTTTTAAATATGAATTTTCCTGTTAAGAGTAGAAAATAACACTAAATTATTTTAGATAATTCAGCTAATCATATATATTTAAGATGTTATGTTTATCTAATAGAATTCATTTTTTTTAATTAACAAAAAATTATGAAAAGGAAAATATCACATTCTCAGAACTAGCTGTTAGACTTGCTTTGTATAGCTTAATTAAGTTTCTAATTATTTACTTTATGAATGTATATAGCATTGATTTTATCTGAGCAAATTCATGAGTGATGATGATTTTTCCATTTAGAGGAAAAAAAAACTTTTTTGTAAATAATCATGATGTTATATTTAATCTAAATTATTTTTCAAAAGATTTCTTCCATTGTACATTGGGACCTTGTACAACACAGTTCAACAAAGACCAATTACAGCAACACAGTTTCAGTAACATTAAGGTTATTCCAAAATAGTCTTATTTTAAAAACAGGTTATAAATATGGACTCTACCTAATTTTCATATTTATCTGATATATTTAGTGTGGCTTTCAAAGATGACCCAACACATACTTGGAAAGGACAAGAGAAAGCATTGTAAGGACAAATATTCTAAGTTAGACATCAGAGGTAGTAAATAGAACATTAGTTTTTCTCATGGTAACATTTCACATGCTTCTAAACACCCGAGACAATATCGATTTTTGTCCATTTGGGGTGAAAATAAAGATCAAATTATAAATATGTACAAAATATTTATAAAATCTTATTCTCAAAGAAGAAGTTGCACAGTAATTTGTCTTATAAAGATATGCGAGGTAGTCATTCATCTGCTTCCTGAGGCATCAATGACTTCATATTCACAATTCACTTTTACTTTTGAAATCAACCAAAAAACAGTGATAGCAAAGATCAAAGGACACTCCTGCTAAGGGCAACAAAATATTAATTTCCTCTTCCCCATCCAAATTTTTCACATTGTTCATTTTCCTGACTCAGATTACAGCAATTCATATTGACTCCTTTCTTTCACTATTACTGAATCTCTCACCATAAGTTTTGAGTTTTCCTCATTTAAATCCTTGAATTTTTCAGTGTTTACTCATTCTCACATAACACAGGAATAATTTAGACTCATTGTTTCTTGCTCAAGTTGCTATAACTGTAAAATATTTTTCGTTTCTAGTCTTTATTACAGGGAGACCCTGTGTCAAAATATAAATAAATAAATAAACAAATAAATAAACAGGGCTGAGAATGCAGCTCAGTGTTAAAGTGCCCCTGGGTTCAATCCCCAGTATCAAATAAATAAACAGAGAACATTTAGTATTTGTCTTTCTGTGCCTGTCTTGTTTTAATTAGCATAATGTTTTGCATTTTGGTCCATGCTGTATCAATGAAGAAGGTTCTTAATTTCTAAAACTGATTACCATTCCTTGTGTATCTGTACCACATTTGCTTTATCCATTCTGTTGTTATGGGATACATATATTGGTTACATAGTCTGATTATTGTGAATAGTGTCGCAATGTAAATAACAATGCAATATCTCTTTAGCATACTCACTTGAAATCTTTTCGGTATACTCCCAGAAGTAGAACTGCTGAATCATATGGTAATTCTACTTTTAGTTTCTTGAGAAACATATATAGTATGATCCATAACAGCTGTTAGGGACAACATGCTCACCAAGCATGTACAATGGTTCTCTACTTGTACAATGGTTCTACCTACTTATAATCATCAAAGAGGTAAAAATGATTAAAGCAATCAGATTAAAATGCAAAAATTATGTGCTTGTAATATCCATTTCTGTAATGATAAACAGAGAATTGTATTATTTGTTTTCTTCCTACAGTATATATACATATATATGTATGTATGTATGTATATACATATATATGCATACATATGTATACACATATATACATACAGATGTATATATGTATAAATGTGTATATATGTATATATGTGTATATATATGTGTATGTATATATGTGTATATATTTATGTATATATGTGTATATATGTATACATATATGTATACATATATACACATACACACACACACACACACACACACATATACATATATATATATGTTGAATATTTACCCCTTATCAGATATATGTTTTGTAAGTATTTTATCTTAATTCAGAGACTGGCCCTTCACTTAATTTATGGTTTCTTTTATCTTTTGTTTTGCTAAAGCTTTTTTTATATATATATATAATCCTAGTTGTATAGTTTTGCTTTAGTTGACTGTGATTAGGGTGTCCACTCCAAAACAGTCATTGCTGAGATGTTAGGGAAGGGACCCCTGCAGAGCTGATGTGACCATGGGAGTCTGCAATAACTTGTGATCCTACAGACAGGATTTTAAGAAAGTCACATAGAGTAGCAGGCAGACTTTCATTAGAGAAAGTGGAGTAAGTGCAAAAAGATCTCTAAGAGGACCCTCTATGTAGAAAATGACATAGCTCTTACAGAGTCTGGTGTTTTAACGTTTTGAATTCCTTTATTCTGACCTTAGATTCTCGTACTTCCTTATGTGGTATATAACTCTTAGTATAGCCACAGAAAAAAAAATTTAGGAGTGTCATGATGACATGGTCACATGGAGAGGGTTGTGATGACCTGATCACAAGAGATAGTTGTGACATGATGTTGAAAAACAGTTTCTTTAAGGGGTTATAATTATAATTAACTATACCTGGGAGAGGTTTGACATACCAGTTCCTATATTCTTGATACTTGTCTGCTTTAATAACATTTTCGGTTATCTCCAGTCCTGTGACTCATAGACTCTCTTTGATGTATATGTCTAATGTCCTCCCTGTAAGTTAATGCTCTTTGTTTTCCTCCCTCTACCCACATGCTCACAACTGACTAAACTTACCATTCCCACCTCAAGGACTCAGATCCTTAAAGATTTTTTAATGTAATTGGGTATCAAATTGTTCTGGCTAATTCCTGCTGAGAGAGTGGGTTTTAAGGGAAGGTGACCCCAAACATTTGCTCTGTCAGGTGGGTGAGGTTGGTCCAAGTATTCAAGGTAAAATGTGGAGTCATCTGTAGATTATAGTGCCTTACGTTTTACAGGATCTGGATACACACCAATTACCAATTAGTATTGGGAGGCAACAAGCAAAGGAACATAGGAAAATTTCACTTAGGATAATTAAAAATAGATTCATGAGAAAACCCTTTGATCAATGAGAGTTGCTAAACAGAGAACTCTATCAATCCTGTAAAACTGGGGATGAATCCTCCATCTGTTGTACTTTGGGAGGCTGAGGCAGGAGGATCGCGAGTTCAAAGCCAGCCTCAGCAATGGCGAGGCACTTAGCAACTCAGTGAGACCCTGTCTCTAAATAAAATACAAAAAAGTTCTGGGGATGTGGCCTAGTGGTCAAGTGCCCCTGAGTTCAATCCCAGTACACCAAAAAAAAAAAAAAAAAAAAAAAAGAATGATGAGACAGGACATTCTTCAAAATTAAATGGTTCTTGAAACATACTTAAGTTTGTATAATTTGTATAATTCTGCCATGCATTTCTGAACATTATCAAAATATTACAATGGTAAGTACAACGAACCATTTAATTTTGAAGAATGTCCTGTCTCATCATTCTCTTTTTTTTTTTTTTTTTTTTTTGGTACTGGGATTTGAACTCAGGGGCACTCGACCACTAGGCCACATCCCCAGACCTTTTTTGTATTTTATTTAGAGACAGGGTCTCACTGAGTTGCTAAGTGCCTCGCCATTGCTGAGGCTGGCTTTGAGCTCGCGATCCTCCTGCCTCAGCCTCCCAAAGTGCTCGGATTACAGGCGTGCGCCACCGCGCCCGGCCTGTCTCATCATTCTAACTTTTGAGTTTAACAGTTTTGTTCTTCAGAGTGTGTCATTGAGAACCTTCTGTGTACATTTAAAGACTCTACATGGCGAATTAAATCTTTTAGCCCCTAATGATGGAATAAATATAGAAGCCAGGTGATCATACTAATGAAATTCTATTCTATCTATTGGTGTTTTAGATTTACAAAGTTGGTGGTTTTGGTTAAATGAGCATCCATCACCCCTGTAATCAAAGCAATCTAATTATAAGATCACTTATGCAACCAGGGGGTAACCATGGCCAAAGATACAGGCCACAGAACTAAAACGTTTCATTTGGGGTGGACCTTCAAGAATATCTCTCAGGAAGGGTCCAGTCAGTAGAATATCTGTCAGTATCCTTAAAATTACAGTGTGAAGGCAATAATAATATGATATAAGTCTTATCTGATAACTAGAATTTCCCCAATTATCTTAACTATGATTGCTTTGTTTCCAATATAAGGAAGAATTTTTATTTAATTCTTCAGGTAGAAGAGTGAAACAGATGTTGCCCTCTCACATTTGATAATATCCATAACTGATTTATGGATCAAATTTTTGGCATATACTCCATATCTAGAGATATTTTATCTCTTATAAATGTCTCATCTGTCTATTCAGAATGGTTGTAGCAGTGAAACATTGGTCATGGCCTAGAGAGGAAATGTCCTTCAGTGTCCTTTGAGATATATACCATTTTGAGTCTGGAATTTATGATGTCTACCTGTAGCCCAGTACTCCTCCAGGATGTTTCTTTGGAAGAATAGTCAATATTGTAAAGATGAAACCCTCCAGGGAAAATCCAAGGTGCCAGAAAGTGGCATTAAATTGCAGATCAAACAGTTAGTCTTATTAACTTCTTGGGCAATGCCACCTCCTGCATGGCCAAACTCATGGTTCCAGCAAGGGGTTGTGGGGGATTCAAAAACAATGACTCACCCAAGCAGATAATGAATGTAAATAGCTCAGATCTGGTGGAGCACTGCTCTCTGATGGAGAAGCAGCTCTAAAGAGTTATGACAGCAATCTTTATTTATGTATCTCTCATTATAAGGTTAAAGACTGTGGAAGTATTATTCTTTGTACTCAGGACAGCTGCACAACTAGAAACATCTATGCAGCTTTTCCACAATCACAATGTGCAAGGTTGGGACCTCTGGGTAGTGCTCAAGGAGGTCCATTGTTTAAAGTTACCGTTAAGCAGGCAGACTCAGGAGTGGCAGAGCTTGTAAAACATTGTGGTTGTCTAGCATGAGAATTACTCTATCCCTGGGAACTATGTGTCTGTGATCAAGGTTGAAACTGATAAGACTCTTGCACAGAAACTCCTCAGGCTGGGCTGCTAGGCATTCTGTGCCCTTGCACAGAAATGTTCCTAGGCAGCATATGCACCACAGCCATGAAGTCATCAGAGACCCCCAATCTCAGTCACTGCTCTCCCATTCTCTCTCACCACTCTCCACAAGTCATAGTGTTGGGCCCAATTTTAAAAAGAGTTAATAAACTTTTAGTATGGCTAAAACTTAGCATAAAAATGAAAGAGTCAAAATTAGCCATGTTTTATCTCAATAATCCACAGGATAATACCTTCTGTGTATCCCAATAAGTGCAGAATTTCAATAACAGGAGACTACCAGTATTGAGGAAGTGGATAGAAGAAAGGTTATTTGTCCTGGGTAGAACTGTCATACTTTTCTTAGGTCCTATTGGAGTACAGGTATAGTTGGTAGGGTACTCCTTAGGTATCTCATCAGGATCATCCTTTTGATGACCATACACATCAAGTCCATAACCTGATGTGGGAATGACAAATATTTGCTGAAAAATTTCTGGAACCTTGACAGTTAGTAGGAGTACACGGTATTACAGGGAAAGGACCCTTCCAAATAGTGCATCATTGGTGCTTGAATTTGGTGATCTTTATAGCACTTCAGCTGAACCTGTGCTCCAGGAGGTAAGAACACTAGAGAAGTTATTTTTGTGGAGTGTAGAGCTTGTTCCCCAAATTTCTTTATTACCTTTTGGAATCATCCTAGCTCTGTTACAAATTTTCTAAAGAGTTTGTTTCTCCTCTATGGCAAGACCATTCTGAAGAAAGGGTCTATCATAGAGGTACTTGTAAGACTGAGTTAAAATTGCTCTTTTAATTGTGAATCTTCTTCACTATCATAGTCGCAGTTGGGGTCTGAAGTAGGAACTGAAGTGGCACCTACATGGTACTCTTGATACACAAAGTGCATTTTATTCCTGAATTTTCTTAGCTGTCTCTGTCACTGTTTTTATGAAGTGGTTAAATTCTGTCCTAATATTATAGATGTCTTTTTATATTAAGTAAAAAATTTGAGTCAAGTGTTGAAATGTGTCAATATGTAAGTCTGGGTCATCTGAAAACTTGTCTAAATTTTGACTGATCTGTTTTAGATTTCTAGGTGAAAGTGGGACATGTAGCCACCTAATGCCAAATTTTCTTACTGACTCCTTTAATGGAAAAAGTTTGGGGTCACCAATTGTACCAGGGTGTGTTGGGCTAGGATTCATATTTAGGAAGAGCTGGGTACAGAGGAACTTCAGGGATTATATTCTTTTGGTTTTCCTAAGGTTTAGATGGAAGAGTTGAGGAGGATGTCTTTCTTAGCCCTTTAGGTTGGAGAGATTTGTGTGGTGGGATAATATTTCATCTGGCATTATTTATGGAAAAGTCTGGTTCATCCTTCAGGAAAAAGAAAGCTTTACATATGGGATTTCTACCCATTTTCCTTCCCTTTTGCAATATGCATCCAACTAAGAAAGAGTGTATAGCTTAAGCTTTCATCTTGTGGCCAGTTTTCTCCATCTCCTAGCATTTACTTAGAACAGGAAGTATTACAGAAAATTAACCTTTTGTATTTCAAAGTCTTGGGATCAAATTTGTCACAATTTTTCAAAATGAATACAAAAGAAGCATCTACTGGAAATGACATCTGGTTTTCCATCTGTAAAAAGAAGAGAGTAACTGCAGTAAGTCAATGTCCCCTGACTTCCCTAAGTTTAACATATCACCTTAATATCAGCTTCGTGTTTGGTACCTCAAAGTTTGAAGCTTGGTCCTTGTACTTGAAGGCGATATTTACATTGATCTCAAGGCAGAATACAAAGGGTCTGTGGAGCATTCCTGGAATGTGATGTATCTTCTTAAGCTATTCCCTATGTCACTATCCTCTTTATCCTAATCATAGCCTTAGGACCATTTATATATGAAGGGAGGAACTTATATACAAAGATCAAAACCCCATTTATAAAAGGTCAGAAAGTAACAGAGACACAAAGAAAGCTGCTATTTTGTGTGAAGTGGTGACTTGGATCAGGATCTCTGACTGTCTCACAGCAGGATCCTACACCTCTGCTGGGAACTTCCTGTACAAAGGTGCAAGTCAAGATTGCCAAGTTGGTATGGTGATGGTAGCTGCCTGGTGATGCTTTTACTACTTTTACTTCTACTTTCCTGCTAATGAGCTTTTAGAAAGATAGGTTCTAGAGCTTAGCTTAGAGAAAGAAGCTTCTTTCTTCTCTCTTCTTTCTTCCTTCTTTCTTCTGTCTTCCTTGGGAGTCTCGGGGCTAACTCTGACCAGTCATTACTTCTTCTATATCTGCCTACGTTCTGGCCGCTCTGATTCTTCTGACTGACCGAGTGACTGCCCAGCTGACTGAATTCTCCGTTCTCCTAACTTGACCCAGGTGAGCTTCAGACTAAACAGCTGTTCCAAGGAAAGGGCTATATCAGTCTTGAGAATTATGAGCACAGAAAGATAATTACAATTGGCTGACAGTATTCAACCTTCAATCCTGCATGCTTTGAAGAAACTTTCTCACAGAAAACCCTTTTGATGGTAAAACCTATATAATAAATGGTCTGAGCTAACTCTGGATCATTTTCTGTTCATCAGAGGACAGTATCCCATCTCGTCCCAGCTTTCTCTCTCTCTCTGCATCTGTTTGTCTTTTCTAATCCCCCATTGCCCCTCACCAGTTTCTGAATCAACAAACAGCAAGGTAGGTCATGCCACATTTGAGCATGAGGGGCAAAGTTTAAAACATGGCATCTCAACCCAAAGAATGCAGAATATTTTTTTTTTTTACCTTAAACATGAATTAGAGTTCACTGATTAGAGATTTGAGAGAGGTTCTATGATAATCTATTGGTACAGAGATACATATAAAAGGGTAACAAGAAGAGAAAGAAGTGTTTTTACTCTTACAGGGTTTAGGCATTCAGAAATTCTATAATCACTGACCCTCAGTCTCTGTGAAGAAGTAATCTTAGCCAGGAGCTGTCAGTTTTCAATGGGTTTAACCTGATTGGCAAAGGACCAAAAGGAAAGTCTTTGTGTGTGTGTATGTGTGTGTGTGTGTGTGTGTGTGTGTGTGTGTGTGTGTGTTAAAAAGTTAATTCTATTTATTTTTCAAATTTTATTTATTTATTTATTCTAGTTATGTATATATGTCAGCAGAATACATATTGATTCATTGTGCACAATTATAGTACAACTTTTCATTTCTCTGGTTGTAGACGATGTAGTATTGCAACATATGTGTAGTCATACATGTACCTAGAGCAATAATGTCCATCTCATTTCATCATTGTTTTCTGCCCCATGCTCTCTCTCCTCACCTCCCTCTACTTTGCCCAATCATAGTTCCTCCATTCTCCCCACGTGTCTCCCCTTCATTATGGATCAGCATCCACTTATCAAAGAGAACATTTAGCCTTTTGTTTTTTGGGGGATTGGCTTACTTTGCTTATCATAATATTCTCCAACTCTATCCATTTACCTGCAAATGCCATAATTTTATTCCCTTTTAGTGCTGAGTAATGTTCCATAGTGTATATATACCACAGTTTCTTTATCCATTCATTTATTGAAGGACATCTATGTTGGTTCCACAGTTTCGTTATTGCGAATTGAGTTGCTATAAACATTGATGTGGCTACATTACTATAGTATACTGATTTTAAGTTTTTTGGGTATACACTGAGTAGGATGATAGCTGGATCAAATGGTGGTATGGTGTTTCCATTTCGAATTTTCTAAGGAATCTGCATAATGCTTTCCAGAAGGGTTGCATCAATTTGAAGTCCCACCAGCAATATGCATGTGTTCCTCTTCCCCACATCCTCACCAACACTTACTGTTGTTTGTATTCTTGATAACTGCCATTATAACTGGTGTGAGATGAAATCTTAGTTTTGATTTGCATTTCTCTAATTACTAGAGATGTTGTACATTTTTTCATATGTTTGTTGGTTAATTGTATGTTTTCTTATGAGAAGTGTCTGTTCAGCTCCTTTGCCCATTTATTGACAGTTTTTTTTTTTGTTTGTTTGTTTGTTTTTTGGTGTTACGTTTTTTGAGTTCTTTATATATTGGAGAACAGTGCTCTATTTGAAGTGCATTTGGCAAAAAATTTGCTTGCAAAATGTAGGCTCTCTCCTCACCTTATTGATTGTTTCTTTTGCTGAGAAGAAGTTTTTTAGTTTGACTTCATCCCATTTATTGATTCTTGATTTCATTTCTTGCACTTTATGGGTCTTGTTAAAGAAGGAGAGCCTAATCTGACATGATGAAGATTTGGGCCTACTTTTTCCTCTATTGGGCTCAGGGTCTCTGGACTAATTCCTAGGTTCTTTATTCACTTTGAGCTGAGTTTTACGCATGGTGAGAGATAGGGGTTTCTTTTTATTTGGCTACATATGGATTTCCAGTTTCCCAGCACCATTTGTTGAAGAGGTTATCTTTTCTCCAATGTATGTTTCTGGTGCTTTTGTCTAGTGTGATATAACTGTATTTATGTGGATTTGTCTCTGTGTCTTCTATTCTGTACCATTGGTCTACATGGTCTGTTTTTGTGCCAATACCATGTCATTTTTTTTTTTTTTTTAACTATAGCTTTATAATACTGTTTAAGGTCTGGGATTGTGAATGCTTCCTGCTTCACTCTTCAATATGTTCCATAAGGATTGCTTTAGATATTCTGGGTCTCTTATATTTCCAAATGAATTCCATCATTACTTTTTCTATTTCTATAAGGAATGACACAGAGATTTTAATTGAGGTTACATTGAATCTGTATAGCAATTTGGGTAGTATGGGCATTTTTTTTTAATTTTAATAAAATTAATAAATATTAATTTTGCCTATCCAAGAGCATGGAAGACGTTTCCATCTTCTAAGGTCTTCTTCAATTTATTTCTTTAGTGTTAGTGTTTTGTAGTTATCATTGTAAAGGTATCTCACCTCTTTTGTTAAGTTGATTCCCAAGAATTTAATTTATCTATTTTATGAGGCTGTTGTGAATAGGGTCATTTTCCTAATTTCTCTTTCAGAGGATTCATCACCAATGTATAGAAATGCATTTGATTTATGGGTATTGATTTTATATCCTGCTATTTTGATGAATTCATTCATTAATTTTATAAGATTTCTGGTAGAGTTTTTTGGATCTACTAAGTATAGAATCATGTCATTAGCAAATAATGATAATTTGAGTTCTTTTCCTATTCATATCGCTTTAATTTATTTCATCTGTCTAATTTCTCTGGCTAGAGTTTCAAGGCCTATCTTAAAAGAAGTGGTAAAAAAAGAACATCCCTGACTTATTCCAGTTTTTAGAGGGAATTCTTCCAATTTTTCTCCATTTAGAATTATTTTGGCCTTGGAATTAGCACAAAGAGCTTTTACAATGTTGAGGTATGTTCCTACTATCCTAGTTTTTCTAGTGTTTTGAACATGAAAGGTTGCTGTATTTTGTTAAATGCTTTCTCTGCATCAATCGATATAATCATATCTTATCTTTAAGTCTATTAATGTGATGAATTACATTTATTGATTTCCGTATGTTGAACCAACCTTGCATCCCAGGAATGAACCCCCCTTGATCATGGTGCACTATTTTTTAAATATGTTTTTGTATGTGACTTGCAAAAATTGGGGGGGGGGGTTACTTCTATGTTCATCATGGATATTGGTCTGAAATTTTCTTTCCTTGATGTGTCTATGTGTCTCTGCTTGGTTTTCATATCAAAGTGACACTACTCTCATAGAATGATTTTGGAAGGGCTCCCTCCTTTTCTATATCATGGAATAATTTGAGGAGTATTGGTATTAATTCTTCTTTGTAGATCTTGTAAAACTCAGCTGTGAATCTGTCTGGTCCCAGGCTTTTCTTGGCTGGTAGGTTTTTGATGGTGTCTTCTATTTCCTTGCTTGAAATTGATCTGCTTAAATAGTGTATGTCCTCCTGAATCAGTTTGTGTTGATCACATGCCTCTAGAAATTTGCCAGTATCTTCAATATTTTCTATTTTACTGGAGTATAAATTTTCAAAATAGTTTCTAATTGTATTCTATATTTTAATCTATCTGTCATGATACTTCCTTTTTCATCTTGAATTTTAGTAATTTGAGTTTTCTCTCTTCTTTTTATTAGTGTGGCTAAGGGTTTGTTAGTTTATTTATTTTTCATAAAACCAGCATTTTGTTTTGTCAGTTTTTAAAATTTGTTTCTTTAGTTTCAATTTCATTGATTTCTGCTCTGATTTTTATTATTTCCTGTCTTCTACTATTTTTGGTGTTGGTTTGTTTTTCTTCTTTTTCTAGGGCTTTGAGATGTAACATCAGGTCATTTATTTGTTGACTTTTTCTTCTTTTAATGAAAGAGCTTAATGCAAATAACTTTTCTCTTATCACTGCCTTCATATGTCCCAGAGATTTTGAAAAGTTGTATTGGAGTTCTCATTTACCTCTAAGAATTAATTTTTAATCTCCTCCCAGATGTCTTCTCTTATCCATGCATCATTCAATAGCATGTTATTTAGTCTCCAGGTGTTGGAGTAGCTTCTATTTTTTTTTTTTTTTTTTTTTTTTTTTTTTTTTTTTTTTTTTTTACTTTTGTCATTGGTTTCTAATTTAATTCCATTATGGTCAGATAGAATGCAGGGTAGTATCTAATTTTGTGTGTGTTTGCTAATATTTGCTTTGTGGCATAATATATGGTCTATTTTGGAGAAGGATCCATGTGCTTCTGAGAAGAAAATATATTTGCCTGTTGATGGATGGAATATTCTATATATGTCTGTTAAGTCTAAATTATTGGCTGTTTTTATTAAGTAGTATAGTTTCTGATTTAGTTTTAGTTTGGAAAATTTATCTAGTAGTGAGAGAGGTGTGTTAATTCACATAGTATTATGGTGTTGTTGTCTATTTGATTCTTGCAGTATGAAATGTCCTTCTTTATCCATTTTCACTAGCTTTGGTTTGAAGTCTACTTTTTCTGATATAAGGATGGAAACCCTTGCTTGTTTAAATGGTCCATGTGAGTGGTATGTTTTTCCCACCTTTTCACCTTCAGTCTATGGATGTATTTTTTCTGTGAGATGAGTCTCTTGAAGGAAGCATATTACAGCATATTATTAGTTTTCTTTGTTGTTGTTGTTATCTGTCAGTCTATGTCTTTTAGTTGATGAGTTTAGGGTATTCACATTCAGGGTGATTATTGAAATGTTATTTGTATTCCTGGACATGTTGGTTTATTTTTGGCTTTTATCTTGACTTGGTTTCTTTTTTTGATTGGCCTTTCCTTTGCTGATTTTCATTGTGGTTTTTCATTTTCTCCTCCTGGAATATTTTGCTGAGAATGTTCTGTAGTACAGACTTTCTCTCTGTAAATTCTTTTAGCTTTTGCTTATCATGAAAGGTTTTTATTTCATCATCAGATCTGAAGCTTAATTTTGCTGGATATAAGATTCTTAGTTGGCATCCATTTTCTTTCAGAGCTTGGTATATGTTGTTCTAGGATCTCTTGGCTTTGAGGGTCTGGGTTGAAAAATCTGCTGAAATCCGAATTGGTCTTCCCTTGTATGTAATTTGATTCCTCTCTCTTACAGCCTTTAAGATTCTATCCTTGCCTGTTGTAATTTTGTACATTTGGTGTCCTATAAGCCTCTTGTATTTGATTTTCCAATTCATTCTTCATGTTTGAGAAATTTTCTGATATCATTTCATTGAAGAGATTGTGCATTACTTTGGTTTGAAACTCCATGCCTTCCTCTATCCCAATAAATCATAGATTTGGTCTTTTGATGTTATCCTATAATTCTTGAATGTTTAGTTCATGGTTTCTTACCATCGTCACTGTGTGGTCAAATTCCTTTTCAAGATTGTATATTTTGTCTTCATTATCTTACGTTCTGTCTTCCATGTGATCTAGTTTGTTGGTGATGCTTTCTATTGAATTTTTTATTTGGTTTATTGTTTCCTTAATTTTAAGGACTTCTGATTTTTTTTTTTTCAGAATCTCTCTCTCTTTCTTGAAGTAATCTTTTGCCACCTGTATTTGTTCCTTTATCTCTTTGTTGGCATTATCAGTGGTTGCCTGTATTTGCTGTCTGTCTTATCTCTCTTTTGGAGTGATCAATTTTTGCTTGTATTTGCTCTCTCATGTCATTCTTTAATTCACAGATCATTTTAATTATATACATTCCAAACTCCTTCTCTAACATTTCATCAATTGTGCTATTAATGGATTCTCTTCTTGTAGTATGTTGGTTTTTGGGCACTTTCTTCCCTTGTTTTTTTAAGTTGTCTATGTGTCTTCCTCTCTTGCAGTTCAGACCTGAGGTATTACAGATTCTACCCTATAATCTTGTAGTGTTCCTGCAGATTACCTGTACCATACCTTGGTGTTGGGCTTCCAGTCCTCAGCTGGTTTCCGACAAAGAAGGCTACTGCAACTAGGCCTGGGCTCCCAGGTGGGTTTGCTGGGGAGGTCCTGGGCCTAGGCTCCCACGTGGTTCCAAAGACTTAGCTTTTTATCCCTAAAGGCCTAACATGTTCAGATTTTAATCAAAAAAGCTTTTGATTCCCCTAGATAGTGACTCTGGCCAGGAACTTTCATTTGCCTCAGAATCTCTCTCTGTTACCAAGTCCTAAGACATAGAATAAACTTCCAAAAAAGTAACTGGTCAGCAATGCCAGAATATTGTAGAGGAGATCTGCATAGAAAAAGCAGTGATGGAGTCCACAACTATTAGATCTTGGGAGCCCATAGGAAAGATTTCAAGTAAGTCATACAGAATAACAGTCAGGAATTTATTAGAGGAATGAGGTAAGGACACAATATAGGCACCAAGTGGACTGTCTCTGGAGAGAAGAGAGTAGTGCTTATAGTCTTATTTGTAAGGGTTTAGAGTCCCTTTATTCTTGTCTTAACTTCTCATTCTGATATTCATGGTTTATCATCCAGAAAATCTCTTTGTGATGGTTATGATGACCTGGTCTCAAGGGATGGCTGTGACATACTTTCAGTGACAATCTGATCATGAGGGAGATTTGTGATTACCTGGTCACTACAGAGAGTTATGATATAGTCTTGAAATAATAGTTACCTTAAGGGGTTACAATTAACTATACCTGGGGAAGGTTTGACATACCAGTTCTCATTTTCCCACTATTTAGCTGCTTAAAGTTTTTGTTATCCCCAGTGCTGAATTATGGATGCTTTTTGATGGATATGTCTAATGCCCTGCCTGTATGTCATTGCCCTTTATTGTCCTTCCCGTACCCACCTGTTTATGTGTGACTAGCTACCTAATACAGATCAATGTGATTTAGTTTTTCCTCTGTATTCTTCTTGTTGTTTTACAGATTAAGGTCATGTGTTTAAAATTTTTTTATATTTTGAGTAATTTTTTTATAGATGATATGATATAAGTTTCCAGATTCATTCTCCCACTTATGAATATCCAGGTTGTAGAATATAATTTATTAAATAAACTCTCCTATTCTCATTGTGTATTTTTGTACCTTTGTTGAAAATAAATTGTCTATACTGCATGGGTTAATTTCTGAGCTCTCCATTGTGTTCATTTGTGAATGAATATTTTTATGCCAATACCCTTCTACTTTAAGTATTTCCTATTATTCACTTTGGAATGTAAGTTGGAATCAGGTATTATGACACTGAAAGTATTGTTCTTTTGCTTAATTTTTTTTTTTCTATTCTATTTGTGTGTGTGTTTGGGAGCAAGTACAGGAAATTTAGGACTTTTTATTCCTATGAGAAAAGACATTGGGATTTGCATTGGGATTGTACTAAATCTGTATTTCACTTTGGATAATATGGACATTTTAACAATATTGTTTTCAGTCTATGAACTCAGGGTATATTTCTACTTTTTTGGGTCATCGTCATTTACCTTCATAAATATTTTATAATTTTCTACCTCTTTGGTTACATTTATTCATAATTTGGGGTTTGTGTGAAGCTATCTTTAGTAGAGTTGTTACTTTCTTTATCTGTTGGGAAAATTTATTTTTAGTGTACAGAAACACTGCCGATTTTCATGTGTTGATTTTATATCCAGCTTTGTGGCATTTCTCTGTTAGTGCCAAGATTTTTGGTTGATTCTTCACGATTTTCCATGTAAAATATCATATTTTTAAAAAAGGGACAATCTCACTTCTTCCTTTCCAATTTAGATACTTTACTCCCCTTGCCTAATTACTCTGGGAAAGACTTTCAATATTCTATTGAATAGAAGTGGTAAGGGAAGGAATTCTTGACTTCTTTTGAATCTTAAAGGTCAACACTTTAATGATTCATCATTGAGTATAAGGTTATCTCTGGGGTTATCATTTATGGTCTGTATTGTGTTAAAATGCATTCCTTCTATACTTAATTTTAAAAATATTTTAAAATGAAAAAAGGCTAAACTTTTGTCATGCACTTTTAATGACATCTAATGAGATGATCAGATGGTTTTTGTACATCATGTGATATATCAAAAATATTGATGGTAAATATTGAACCAACCTTGCATCCCAGAAATAAGTTGCACTTCACCATGGCGAATGATCCTTAAATTGAATTTGGTTTGGTACTATTTTCATCAGGATTTTTATATCTATGTTCATCATTAGTATTAGCTTGCAGTTTTCTTTTCTTGTAATGTCCTTGTCTGCCTTCATTAGCAGGGTTATGCTGGCCTCACAGAGTTTGGAAGTGTGCTTTCATGTTTTAATTTTTGGAAAAGTTTATGAAAGATTTGTATTAGTACCTCAAATGTTTGGTAGAATTTAACACTGCCTCTTTCAAGGTCTGGGCATCATTTCTTTAATGGAAGACTTTTTAGTAGTGATTCAATTTTATTACATACTTTTTTCCTGTTGATATTTTTTAAATTACTGCATGATTCAGTCTTACAAGTTTGTATGTATCAATAAATTTATCCATTTCTTCCAGGTTTATCCAATTATGACATAGCAAAATGATCCCTTGTGAAGCTTTTCATTTTTGGATCATCCATATCTCTATTTTCTTTCTGATTTATTTGAGTCTTCTCTCTTTTATTCTAGATTAATCCATTTAAAGATTTGTTAGTTCTATTAAAATACAAATCTATTTATTTTGATGTTCTTTAATAATATTTTTTAACTTTCTATTTGATTGATTTCCTCTCTGATCATTTGCCTTCTTCTGTTATCTCTTTCTCTTTTACTACTGGCAGAAATGTGGAAACAATGGTGAATGATCTAGGCAGAAAGCACCCAGGGATATGCTAAAATAAAACAGGAAAATGAAGCTCCTTTGCTTGATAACATATGTGTTCTGGAAAACTATCAACTTCTGGATCATCCCTTGAGGAGGAAGTAAGGTTCAATCTTTTTGAACCCAAGTATTTTGGTCTGTATGTTAGCACAGTTTACCCTCCACCAAAAATAACATTTATATGGAAATAAAAATACATGAAGATCTGAACACTCAGTATGCTGAGGAGTTAGCTATAATACTTACAGAAAACCAAAGTAGAACATAATTTTAGTAACGAAACAGTGGTAAATAAACATTAAATGAAATAAAACATTGCAAGTGTATTTTGAGACATTGAAGATTGTAGAAAATTGAGGAATATTTTAGAATTTAGGCAAAACATCTGTGGGAGTTGACAGAATGAGTTGAGTAACACACAGAAATATTATCTGAGAAAATCAAAAGCTCAAAATAAATTAGAACTATGAATTTATAGCAACAACGCAGGTAAAGAAATTGATAATTTTCTTTCAAAATACACACCAGCCTGTTTATGGATCACACAGGTCGAAATCAAAGAATATGGATGAGTGTATCAGAAATTTTCTATCTCCTCTATGGTGATGGTTACATTAAAAGACAATAAAGAATAGAGGCCTAAAGTACAGATTCTGGATTCTATTTTAGCATTTAATTGCTTTGTAACATTGCTAAATTTTTTAACTACTCTGTTAATTTCGTCATCTGTGAAATGAAGAAAAACAGAGCCTGGTTATTACAATATACTTTGCTGTGTTAACAAACAATGCTAACTCTCTATGGCTTGCAATCAACAACATTTACTATGGACCTGCAGGTTGGCTAGGACTCTATACCATTGGGATGTGCTTGTATTGGCAGTTTTAGCTCTGTTTGAGTCCAGGGAAGGGTTTGTTTTAGTTCTCTCCTACATGATTTTCCAATACAGAATCCAAACTAAAGAAATGACCACTATTTGAAACACGTTCTTAAAAAGAAAAAGTTCTAGAGCCAAGTAGAAATTTGCAATGCTTTAAAGAGCTTTTGCTAAAACATGAGTTTCTTTATAGCTTTACATTCCATGGCCAAAGCAAATCATGAAGCCTGGCCAATGGTAGAGAAAAAGGAGAGAAATTACAGCAGTCCAAGATCATATTTTAGTTAAAATTATATGATTTATTTTTGTTATTTATATTAATCAATTTATTATTATGTATTTATATGTAGTGATATATAAAATAGGGTCTATACATAGAGAAATAAGCAAACCAAGAAGAATCTGGTAGGTTGGGTATAAAAATAGATTATTTCAAATGTGATAGAGTAAAAGAGGGAAGACTGTTCAAAGAAGCAAAACTCATATTTAATATTTATATTAGTTGAACAAAGTTCCAACATTTTGGTAGTTGGAGAGGCAGTAAGGGCCATAGTATTGACAAAATTAAGGATATGTTAGACTGTATCATTGGATTAATCAGCCACCTGGAGCTTCAAAGAGAAAAATGACTACATAGTACATCCTAAAATCCAGACTTAATTGAGGGAATAAATTGGAGTTTGATAACTTTAAGCTACAAAAATTTTCATGTGTTATAACATGAACCACACATATATAGGGATTTTACAATAAAAGATTGTGGGCCAGGCACACAATTTCAATAGATCAAGAGGCTGAAGCAGGAGGATGGAGAGTTCAAAGTCAGCCTCAGTGACTTAAAGAGTTCCTGAGCAACTTAGTGAGATACTGTCTCAAACACACACACACACACACACACACACACACACACACACATATATATATATATATAAATAAATAAAATATAATGAGCTGAGTCTCAGTGGTTAAGGGCCCCTGGGTTCAATTTCCAGTATCAATATAAAAATCAATAGATAAGTAAGTAAATAAAATTGTGGAAATGATGTTTTAGAACTAGTACTGAAGTATTTGTGAAAAGATGACAGTATGCTATTCCATGTTTGGAGATAAGTTTAGGAGAATAAAAAGATGAAAGAGCAAGAAAACAATAAAACATGAAAATAAATGGAGGAATCATTACCGATGCTTTATTTTCTCACAGTTAATAAGCAAAGTTTTTTTTTTTTTTTACATTTTTGACATGTTGGTTTTCCCAGCCTGCATGGTTTGCATTGGCCATTAATCTTTATATGTGTTTCCATGATTTGAAAGTCATAGTGTAACTCCATCTACTTGTGCATATGCATGTACTTTATATCCTTTGCATTGCACCTTCCCAATTGGCTTATTAAAGTGAAGGAACATTCCCTTTGGACTGAGGCCAACTAGTTATTCTCCCCAATTTTTGAACCTAGAGGAGTTCTTTATAGTATGACTTAGCTTACAATTGGATATTAAAATGAAGGGACATTCCCTTTGGACTGAGGCCAATTAATCATTCTCCCCAATTTTTGAACCTAGAGTAGTTTTCTACAGTATGACTTAGCTCACAATCTTGCCTATGCCTATGTTGTTGAGGGATAAAAGCCCTCATCTGAAGAAGTGACAGGTAGGCAAGCTAGTTTTATCAGCCAAAAATTAAAAAAATAAAATAAAATAAAATAAAAAGAAATTTATGGGAACAAGGTATAGTGACTTGGATTATTTATGAGGAAACAATACTTCAGGAATCTATGTTTCTCCAGCAGGATACTTAAAATAGAAAGGGCTTCTTGAATGAATCAACCAATTAGAAGGATGAGAGTATTTTTTTTAAAGATGGTTTAAATTCATTTCAACTTCAACATAAACATCATGTATTGCTTCCAATTTTGTATATTTGACTAGATTTTAACTGTTTCTATTTTCATTTTATGATTGCAAGTTATTAATATTCTCTTTTCCAAATGTTTTATTACAAGATTCATGTTTATGTAAACAATTATGCACAACTGCACTTTAATACAGAAGACATGATAAGCTCTTAAGAATCCCTTTTCCTTTGTGTGTAAGTATGGTTGTGTGAGGCAAGCTTTTTATACTGATAAACTTAGAACCTCAACATAAATATTTTTTTGTCAAATACATTTTATGTCAAATCATCTATAGTGCTTTAAAGAAAAGATCAGTGGGCAAATATTTTTTTGCAAATTAAATAATTTTATTTTCCCCCAAATCAGCTTTTTAGAGATATAACTTGTCAATCCATCTCATAAAAGCAGAGAAAGAAAAGAGCATCTTAAATTATCAAGAGTGTTTTGATCTTAATTAATAAAGCTATTAAATTTGACATCATCACTGTATTGAATGCCAATTAACACTGTACCATTTAACACAAATGCTAATAATGGTTTGCTCATTTATAATCAATTAACATTTGCATTTAGTAACAACTTGTTGAACATATATATTTAGAAAAATTAATTGTAGGAAAACAATTATATATGACTTATGGTAACTGTGTATAGTTATTTATCTAGTGACCAATCTATCAATCTACCATCCATCTGTCCGTCTACCAACCTATGTATCTCTCTCTCTCTCTCTCTCTATATATATATCTCTCTCTATATATCTATATCTATATATATATATATATATATATATATCTGGCTTTAAAGCAAAACTTGGTAATTAGAAAGTAGGCTTTCAATGGATTAAATATTACACAAAAAGCTGATAAAAGAATTTGTTCCCAACTCATTTCAATAAGTAAAATATTGTCTTGACCTAATGATTATCTTGTCTTTGTGGCAATCATTTTCTTTATGATTCACTATCTCACACATAAACAGTGCTCTAATATTTTTCTTTGGCATCCAGATGCCCAGTGTAGAACTGCTAAAAATACGTTTTTGTAAAATTCAACCCAAGGCACAAATTTTGCCAACTTACTCATTTCTATCAACAAATTCTTCTTTCCATAGATTTTCTACATATTTGTTTAAGCTTGTTCCAGCTCATTCTCTTCTTCCAAGGTAATGTTTTCTTTTTTAAATCAAAATGTATACCAACATTATAATTCATTTTTCATGTATTAATTTATGTAGAGATTTTAATATAAAGCAATGGTACAAAGAGTTGAACATTACTTTAAAAATGCTACCTTCAAATTGAAAATCTGAGTTCCTATATATCACCTGTAACTTCTTTTTGCAATTTTTTTTTCAAGGAACATAGAATCCAGCATAAATGACACTAGAGTTCAAACTAAATTCCAGTGCTATATTTAATGCTGAAAAGTCAAATAAAATATAACTTCAGTTATTGTAGATGGGCTGACTGGGGTTCAGATAGGGGATACATCACATATTAATTTGGTGACTGTGATTAATTACTTAAATCTCATGTGAAAACTGGTGAAATATAATAGCAACTATGCAGTATTTGGTATGAAGTCAGGTACTTAGAGAGCATTAGGAATCATATTAATATAATACAGAAATATGTAAATTCTTTTAAACTAATACACTTAAATAATTGCAGAGAACACATTATAACCTTTGTAGGATTGTTCAGTTTTAGCATTGATAGTGCTTCATAAGTTAATAGGTAAGAGCTCTTTTCCTGAACGCAAATATGTCAAGATTCAGCTCTTCCCTTTGGAATTCAGAAAGGTTTGTATTTAACATTAAACTTTTGAGTCTAGAGCCCCTCTTCTTCTGGCCCACCACTGTCGGGGTCTTTGGAACATGTCAGCCAAGAGGGTAAAGAGCTCTGGCTCTCTGGCTGCTTTCCACACCCTGTTATGGACCTGACCCAAGCAAGGGGCGTTGCTCTGACATAACGTGAGAACTGAAACCACCCTAAGGATAGGATAGGGGACTCTGACAATAGGACTTGCCCATGTTTGTTACCTGTTTCTATAATCTCCTTGCTGATTGGTCCTTGTCCACTATAAGACTGTCCACCTTCCTCAATAAACCTGAGCTGACCTGGCTCCCTGGTGTGTCCCTGGGTCTTTTGAAGGTGGAGGAGGGGGCGCTTTTGCCTTCCCAGTCTCATCTCATTTGTTGAGGTATGCCTTTCTAGCCTACTTTGCTGGACAAAGAAGGCTCGCCCCGGGTCACGTAGGGTGAAAGACCTCAACCCCCGACACACCACAACTGGTTGATATCGCACTGTCATATTTTCCTTTAGACAAAAACTGCTGTCCAGAAGCATCTTTCTTCATTTGCCAATAGGATCATTTTATTTCTCTCCCACTAGAGGACCCACAGAAGTTCATGGCATGCCATGGGTACTCAATACCTATTTGCTGTGTGAATGAAATATGTGGGTCATGAAAGGAGATCCTATTCTGTTTTCAAGTTTGGCAACAGGGATAGATAGAATTCATACTTTCCAAATATATGATTATTCAATTATTGTAGTTCAATAACACCAGATGGAAAGTTTTTTGAAGAACTCTGTGCAAGGCGTGATTCTCCAAAACATTTAAATTTTTTTGTCTTTGGGGACTTGAAACAATTTGCTTGGATTTCATCATTTTTTATGTCACATTAGTTTAAGTTACTTTTGTGAATTTTATGGGCCTGCTAGGAACTACTAGTTTCATTTTTCTAATGTAGAAATGTATAATGTCAATAAAATGATATCCAGAAATGCTTTCTATTTGACTATAGAGAAAATTCCATAAATGTGAATGTAAGTTCTGTTTTAATGAAGAAAGAGGACTGATGTGCTTTATAGACCAGATACAAGTGAGTTCCCATTTTCCCTCACTCACTTACTGCCTCCCTGTACCATAATCGCCCTCCTCACACACACACACATGCACACTCACTCACACACATTCCATATAAATTTCTGGCTGGATAAAGATTATAAGAAAAAAATGGCATGCCTTCATGAGAGTAAATTTTATCATGCTTACTTGAGGCAATCTGAGGCATTAAGATGTATGACATTTTATTAATGGAATAGTCATCATTTTAAATGCTGTAAGGGTTACAAACCCCAAAACTTACTACATATTCTGATTTATGTTAATATTTAATTAAACTTTATTATAAATAATTATAATTTTTAAAACAAACCTGAGCAATTGTTCCTCTTGCTTTTCTTATGTTGATTTGGATGCAGGCTTAGCCAACTTTTATTTATATCTATCTAATTACTTTATCTTTTCTAATAAATCAATGTCACTTATTCTTTCGTTAAGTTTCTTCAGTATTTCTACATTTCAACCATGTTTTGCAAAAATAATATTTTCCAGAAGCTAAAGGAATTCACCAAGAAGCCCTATTAATTTCAGATTCATGCTCAGTTAAGATTATAAAACTACTAAATACAAAGTCAATTTCTTTGTACACTCAGTTCATTACTTCTTCTATCTGGTTTCTCTTCTGTCTTCTATCTGGTTTCTCTTCTGTAACCGCTCTGCCTACGTTCTGGCCGCTCTGATTCTTCTGACGAGTGACTACCCGACTGACCGAATGAATTCGTTCTCCTTTTCACCCGGTTATATACCTTCAGGTTTGCGGGTGCCTGTTTCAATTTTGCTATTACTCCATATTCCTTCCCTTTAGTTTAAAAAAAATGGATATTTGAGCCCTTTTTGAGAAGGTGCTGTGGCTTTAAGCCTAATTGGAATGTTCTAGCTTTTTTTTTTTTTTTTCTCTTCTTTATTTTTCTTTATGGCTTTCTTGCCAAAGCTCAATGGCTTTTTTTTCTGCATGGTTTTTTACCATGCTATTTAATTCTCTATTTTCTTTTAAGCTCATGGTCATATTTCATGAATCTTTTATGGATTTGCTTCCATCTAAGCTTTCAGTACTTGCTACTCTGCTTCGGCTTAAAGTCCTATGTATTCATTTAAATGCTCAGTTAAGATTATCAGGAAAACATAAAATCTGCCTACGTTCTGGCCGCTCTGTGCTACTAATGAAGCCTAGTCCAAAGGTTTTTACAAAAAATGTCCTTTTATAAACATTATGGTAGAGATGTTTAAAAATTACACAGTGCTCAGCACAATGAGGAAATACTAAAACCCACCAAAAAATAATCGCACCAGAGATAGAGAATTGATGTTAAGCTTCTGGAGTAAAATAGATCAACTACATAACAAAGATCAGATGGTATCACATTGGTCAACAGTAACACAGTGTATTAAAAACAACAAAATAAAACTTCCAGACTTCTATTAACTAAAGATTTTTATCCAAAATTTCTCATTTCTATAACTAGAAAAAATTATAAGCATTTTTTAGGATGTAATTGAGATATTTCCATAAATCTAATTATCAAGACTGTTTACTTTTCATTAATTCCTTCTTAGAATGTTGTCTTAGGCTTCTTTGTGTTGCTATAACAGAATGAGTGAGACTAGGCAGTTCATATAGAGCCAGAAATTTATATCTCAGGTTCTGGAGGCTGCAATATCCAAGATCAAGACACTGGCATCTGTTGATAAATGTCCTGCATGGTTTAAAAAAAGAAGAAGAAAAGCAACTTTGCTAAATGCTGTATGAATTCTCTCTTAAGAGAACTAATTCCTTTAATGAAGGACAGGCCCTCATGTCTTAATCACCTATAAAATGCCCAACTTATGAATACCATTTTATTGGTAATGATAGAATTTGGAGAGGAAACCTTGAAACTACAGTTCATACATTGCTGCAAAGAAGTTGAGGGGTAAAAATGGGGAATCCAAGGACAACAACAAAGTTAAGAGTGTAAATAAATTAAGCAGTCTAGGAAATAAAAGAGTCCAATAACTAGTGAGAAGTTTTCTTTATATCAAAGAAAGCCTTGAGATCAGTCAGCCCAGATTGGAGCATAGACTCCTCGAAAAAACTCCAACAGACTATTTGATGTATTGAAACACTTGAGCAGGGGACTATTAGAATCTAATGATAGGAATTTAAAGGCAATAAAATGCAACTAACTTAGAGAATTTGATATGGAGAAGATATTAATATAAATTATTATAATAAATAAATAAGCATTTGCAGAATAAAGTATTTACAGATTTAAAAGTATATGGGAGAAGGTAAGTTGAGGAAGGCATAGAGAATTAAAACTGTATATGGTAAAATAAGAATATTTAAAAGGAATAAGTCAAGAAAAACCAGCATTGGCAACTTATAAAGGAGAACTAAGGTTTTGGATTATGATGTTAGGTAAAGATATAAAGAGTAAGATAGAAGACTGTGGGTTTTCATTATAATTATTTTGTGGGCTTGTAATAGGCAGAATACTAAGGTGACTCCCAGAGGCCCTCACCCACATCTCTGGGAAGAACATATGAATGTGATGAGATAATCCTTATGATACTATATATATATATATATAGTATACATATATATATGTATATATATATATATATATATATGTGGGGATTTGCATATGTAACTAAGGTTTCGAACTGGACTATGGGGGAGGGCTGAAATTTTTTTGAGGTACAACGAAAAGCCTAGATATCCTTGAATAAACTGTTGATAGAATTTATATTTTAAAGATACTACTGCAGCAGCCTCTGCCGCAGAAGCTGCTGCCATGCCCTGAGGTCTCTTCTCTGGGCACGGCCTGGGTTTGTCAGATGCAAATTGTAGCTACCTCCATAGTAACTGCTGCTGAAGGATCCCATCAGTCAACTGCTACTTGCACTGCTGCCACCATTGCTGCTGCCTCTGATTCCACTGCTGCCAGCCTGAGGTTACCTGGAGGTCTTCTTTCTAGGCTGCTCTAGAAGCCGCTGCCATGCCTGGAGGTCTCTCCTCTGGGCATGGCCTCGGATACCTCAGATACGAATTGCAAGGCTCCTTCCAAGGTTGCTGCTGCAGAAACAGAAGTCTCCTGTCAATCAACTGCTGCCTGCACCGCTACCACCATTGCTGCTGCCTCTGATTCCACTGCTGCCATACTGAGATCACCTAGAGGTCTTCTTTCTGGGTGCTGCTTCCATAGAAGAAAACACTGCCCTGGATGAAACAGAAGTTGACACTGCTGCTAACCCCCAGAGATCTTTTAGTGATGCTGTCCCCATAGCTGCAGCTGCAGCTGCTGCTGCAACCACCTTTAATGCTGACCCGAATTGTGCTGTCAACAACCACCACCACTACCATTTTTACCATGCCTAGAAACAGTGGAGAAAGCATAGCCTCTTCAACAAATGTTGCTGGGAAAATTTGGAAATCTATATGCAACAAAATGAAATTAAACCCTGATCTCTCACCATGCACAAAATTTAATTCAAAGTGGATCAAGGACCTAGGAATTACACCAGAGACAATACACCTAATAGAAGAAAAAGTAAGCTCCAATTTTCAACATGTCAAATTAGGCCCTAAGTTCCTTAATAAGAATCCTGTAGCTGTAGCACAAGAATTAATATCAAGAATTAATGAATGGGATAGATTCAAACTAAAAATCTTCTTCTCAGCAAAAGAAACAATCAGTGAGGTGAATAGAGAGCCAACTAACTGTGAACAAATAGTTAATACATGAACATCAGACATAGAACTAATTTCTAGAATATATAAAGAATTCAAAAAACTTAATACCAAAAAAACAAATAACCCAATCAATAAGTGGGCTAAGGAATTGAAAAGACACTTCTCAGAAGAAGATACACAATTAATCAACAAATACATGAAAAGATGTCCAACATCACTGGTAATTAGAGAGATGCAAATCAAAACTACTCTAAGATTTCATTTCACTCCAGTCAGAATGGAAGTTATTAAGGACACAAACAACAATAAATGTTGGAGAGCATGTGGGGGAAAAGGCACACTCATACATTGCTGGTGGGACTGCAAAATGGTGCAACAGCTATGGAAAGCAGTATGGAGATTTCTTGGAAAACTGAGAATGGAATCACCCTATGACCCAGCCATCCCACTCCTGGGTTTATTCCCAAAGGACTTAAAAACAGCATATTACAGTGACATAGCCATCTCAATGTTTATAGCAGCACAATTCACAATGGCTAGGTTGTGGAACCAACCTAGATGTCCCTCAGTAGATGAGTGGATAAAGAAAATGTGGTATATATACACAAGGCAATTTTACTCAGCTATAAAAGAAAATAAAATAGTGGCCTTTGCATGTAAATGGATGAAGTTGGAGAATATAATGCTAAGTGAAGTTAGTCAATCTCAAAAATCCAAATACCGAATGTTTTCTCTGATATAAGGAGACAGATTCACAGTGGTGTTGGGTCGGGGTACATAGGAGGATTAGAGGAACACTAGAATGGTCAAAGAGGAGGGAGGGGAAAGGAGGGAGTAAGGGGGTATGGAGGGCGGGGAAAGAAAATTTGGTAGAATAAGATGGATATTATTATCCTAAATGCATGATTGAAGACTTGAATAGTACAAATATACTTTGTATACAGTGTTATTTAAAAAGAGGCTGTATATGTGTATTATGAATTGTAATGCATATTACTATTACAAATACAACAACTTTGAATAAAATAAAAGAAGGAAAAACAAACAAACAAAAGAAAAATAGACTCCTTCAGGTGAGAAACCAGGTTTGTTTGCATGTGGCTACACCCATTTTGGGACACGAACCAGGGCCTGGGGCCTGGATGCTAGCAGGTTTACCACCACAAGACCCTGTCTTGGGACTTCAGATTGGGCCTGAAGATCCAGTGTGGGGGAACCTGGGGTCTTCCTGCTGAGAGTGCTGGTGGCCCTTTCTTGATGCTGCATCTCAGGGTTGCTCCTTTACATGAGGGTATTTTTGGTGGTCTCTCTGCTGGTAGGAGCAGCATTGATATCTTGAGACTACAGCATGGCTGAGACTGAGGTATCTAAAGCCCAGACTGGAGGGATACAGACTGAGTTTGTAAGGGTTGATCTGGGTTTGGTGATCCTAAGAAACATCAGAGACAGGGCTGAGAAACTGTTGATCACTGACAGAGACAGTTCAACTTTCCAGCGAGATTTATTTTATTTTATATTTTGATTCACTAATCTCTACCATATTTGGAACAGGATATTTTTAATGCATCAGGATGTGGAGGACAATGGTATATGAATGGTCTTTTGCATTTTTCTTAGATACTTATGTCTTTAATTTTTTCTCTTTGTATTCTTCCTCCCTCTTATCTATTTTCTTGTATTTTCTTTCCAACTCTTGTCCAAACAACAGCCTATCTCTTTCCACTCCTCATCCACTCTTCGTATGAATTTTTACTTCTAGCTTCTCTCTTCCTTCCTTGTGAATATTGCATACTACCCTATCTCTGTTCTCTCATCCAACATTTGAAATTGTAAGTTCTTTTAACAAATATTCTGTTTGTAATTTAGATAGTTATTGAATTCATCATTTTGGGTAATGTGAGAAACAGTAGATGTCTTAGTGGGAGCTATAAGGTTTAAGACTACATATTGTGTACACTGGTTGCTATTGATATTGGTCTCATCAGTAACGGTGAAGTGCTGGAAACTTTCAGGGACACTATAGATCTACAGGGTAGAATTTATCCTGCCTTAGATCCATACTTTTAGGTGGGAAAACACATTAACAACATGAAAAAAAAAAAACAGGGGAAAAAAGTGGCTCAAATACACCAAGATGCTTCAACAACAGAAACTACTGATAACACAGTGAAAGAAAAGTCAAAGAAGGAGTTCAGATTGTGTATAGTTAAGTTGACATGTGAAATAAAGGATATTATAAGGGGTGAAATCAAAGAAAAACTACAGGAAATGAAAGACCACTTCAAGGAAGAGTTAGAGATCATGGCGGGGGGGGGGGGAGCAGAACTCCTTGAAATGAAGGAATCAGTAAACCAAATAATAAATTCTATAGAAATTATCACCAACAGACTAGACCACTTGTAAGACAGAACTTCAGACAATGAAGACAAACTATATAATCTTGAAAGTACAGTTGAACATGTGGAAAAGATGGTTAAAAAAAACATGATCAGAACATTCATGGGGCTGGGGTTGTGGGCTCAGTGGTAGAGCGCTCGCCTAGCACTTGCGTGACCCAGGTTCAATCCTCAGCACCTTGTAAAAATAAAGGCATTGTGTATGACTAAAACAAACAAATATTAAAAAAAAAAAAAAAAGAAATTCCAAGAATTGTTGGATAACATGAAATGACCAAACTTAAGATTTATTGGAATAGATGAAGGAGCAGAGATACAAACCCAAGGAATGCGCAATCTTTTCAATGCTATCATAACAGAAAATTTCCAAAACCTAAAGAATGGAATGGAAAATCAAATACAAGAGGCTTACGAGACCCCAAGTGTACAAAATTACAGCAGACCCACACCAAAACATTATAATGAGAATGACCAACACACAGAATAAAGATAAGCATCTTAAAGGCTATGCGAGAAAAAAATTAAAATGTGTATAGGGGGAAACCAATTGGGATCTCAAATAATTTGTCAACCCAGACCCTCAAAGCAAGGAGGTTCTAAAATAATATATTTCAAACACTAAAAGAAAATGAATGACAACCACTAATTTAATATCCAACAAAATTAAGCTTCAGATTTGAAGGTGAAACTAAAACATTCCATGATAAACAAAAATTAAAAGAATTTACAACTAAAAAGCCTACATTACAGAGCATTCTCAACAGAATATTCCATGAGGATAAAGTGAAAAAAAAAGTGAAAACCAGCATATAGAGGATCTACACCAAAGGGACATTCACCTAAATGTGAAACTAAGACACATCAAAAACCAGAAATAAATAAAAATGACAGAAAATACAAATCATATCTCAATAATAACCTTGAATGTTAATGGCCTAAACTCATCAATCAAAAGACATTGACTGACAAATTGGATTAAAAAGAAAGATCCAACAATATGCTGTCTTAAAGAGACTCACTTCATGGGCAAAGACATCCACAGACTGAAGGTGAAAGGATGGGAAAAAACTATCACTCCCATGGATTGCATAAATAAGAAGGGGTTTCCATTCTCATTTCAGATAAAGTAGACTTCAAACCAAAGTTAATCAGAAGAGACAAAGAAGGATATTTCACACTTATTAAGGGAAGTATATATAAGCAACACATAAAAATTGTAAATAATTATGCCCCCCAAAATGGAGCATCTATGTACATCAAACAAATGCTTGTCAATTTCAAGAGTGAAATAGACAGCAATACAATAAAACTGGGAGACTTTAACACACCTCTCTCAATACTAGACAAATTTTCCCAAACAAAAACTAAATAATGAAACTATAGAATTAAATAATACAATCAATAATTTAAACTTAACAGACATATATTGAATATTCCATCCATCAATGAGCAAATATACTTTCTTATCACCAGCACATGGATCCTTCTCCAAAATAGACCATATCTTATGCCACAAAGGAAATCTTAGTAAATACAAAAAAAACAGAGATAATACCCTGCATTTTATCAGACTCAATGGAATGAAAGTAAAAATCAATTGTAAGATAAAAAAATTAGAAGCTAAGGTAACAAACAGAAACTAAATAATAGATATTTGAATGATGAATGGATAGTAGAAGAAATAAATGATGAAATTAAATAATTCTTAGAATTAAATGAGAACACTTAAACAACATATCAAAATCTTCGGGACACTATGAAAGCAGGACCAAGAGAAAAGTTTATTGCATTGAGTGCATTTATTAAAAGAATAAAAAGTCAATGTAAATGACTGAACACTTCATCTCAAAGCCCTAGAAAAAGAAGAAAAAATCAACACCAAAAAGCAGTAAAAGACAGGAAATAATTAAAATCAGAGCTGAAGTACATGAAATTAAATCAAGAGAAACAATTGATAAAATTAACAAAACAAAAAGTTGGTGCTTTGAAAAGATAAGTACAATTGATAAACCCCTGGCTATGATAACGAAGAAAAAAAAGAGAGAAAACTCAAATTAATAAAATACAAAATGAATAAGGAGACATTACTACAGACACATCTGAAATACATACGATAATTAGAAACTATTTTGAAAATCTATACTTTAATAAAATAGAAAATATCAAAGACATCAACAAATGAGACATATGACCTACACAAACTGAATGAGGAGGTCATACATGATTTAAACAGATCAATTTCAAGTAATGAAATAGAAAGTACTGTCAAAAGCTTACTAACCAAGAAAAATCCTGGACCAGATGGCTTCTCAGCAGAGTTCTACAAGACTTTCAAAGAATAATTAACACCAATACTCCTCAAAGTAGTCCATGAAATAGAAAAGAAGTGAACCCTTCCAAACTCATACTATGAAGCTAATATCACCCAGCTACCAAAACAAGACAAGGACACATCAAGGAAAGAAAACTTCAGACCAATATCCCTGATGAATATAGATGCAAAATTTCTCAATAAAATTCCGGCAAATTGCATAAAAAAAACATATTTAGTAGATAGTGCACCATGATCAAGTGGGATTCATCCCAGGGATGCAAGGTTGGTTCAACATATGGAAATCATTAGACATAATTCCTCATTTTAATATACTTAAAAACAAGAATCATATGATCATCTCAATAGATGAAGAAAAAGCATTTGAAAAATACAGCTCATGTTCATGTTCAAAAAACTAGAAAAACTAGTGATACTAGGAACATACCTTAATATTGTAAAAGCTATATATGCTAAACCCAACGCCAGCATCATTCTAAAAGGAGAAAAATTGAAAGCATTCCCTGTAAAAAACGGAAAAAGTCAAGAATGTACCTTTTCACCACTTCCATTCAAAATCATCCTTGAAACTCTAGCCAGAGCAATTGGACAAAAGAAACAAACAAAAGAAATAAAAATATGTAAAGAAGAACTCAAACTATCACCATTTGCTGATGACATGATCTTATATCTAGAAGATCCATAAAATTCCGACAGAAAACTTCTAGAACTAATAAATGAATTTAGCAAAGTAGCAGGATATAAAATCAACACCCATAAATTAAACGCATTCTTATACATCAGTGATAAATCCACTGAAAGAGAAATTAGAAAAACTACTCCATTCATAGTAGCCTCAAAAATCAAACAAACAAACAAAACACTAGAATCAATGTAACATCAGAGGTGAAAGAACTATACAATGAAAACTACAGAACACTAAAGTAAGAAATTGAAGAAAACCTCAGAAGATTGAAAGATCTCCCATGCTCCTGGATAGGCAGAATTAATATTGTCAAAATGGCTATACTACCAAAAGTGCTATACATATTTAATGCAATTCCTATTAAAAGCCCAATGACATTCTTCATAGAAATAGAAAAAGCAATCATGAGATTTATTTGGAAAAATAAGAGACCCAGAAGAGCTAAAGCAATCCTTAGCAAGAAAAGTGAAGCAGGAGGCATCACAATACCTAACCTTAAACTATACTACAGAGCTATTGTAACAAAAGTGGCATGGTATTGGTGCCAAAATAGAACTATAGACAAACGGTACAGAATAGAGCATATAGAGACAAACCCACATAAATGTGGTTATCTCATACTAGACAAGGGTGCCAAAAACATTCAGTGGAGAAAAGGTAGCCTATTCAACAAATGGTGCTGCAAAACTGGAAATCCATATGTAGCAAAATGAAATTAAATCTCTATCTCTCACACTGCACAAAAATCAACTCACAGTGGATCAAAGACTTAGGCACTAGAATAGAGACCCTGCACCTAGTAGAAGTAAAAATAGGCCCAAATCTCCACCATGTCAGCCCATGATCTGACTTCCTTAACTAGACTCCTAAAGCACAAGAAGTAAAAGCAAGAATTAATAAATGGGATGGATTTAAATTAAAAAGCTTCTTTTCAGCAAAGGAAACAATTAATAATGTGAGGAGAGTGCCTACAGATTGGGAGAAAATCTTTACCACATGCACCTCTGATAAAGCATTAATATCTAGGATATATAAAGAACTCAAAAAACTTAACACCAAAAATACAAATAACTCAATCAATAAATGGGCTAAAGAACTGAACAGACACTTCACAGAAGAAACATAATTGATCAACAAATATATGAAAAAGTGTTCAACATCTCTAGCAGTTAGAGAAATGCAATGCAAAACTACTCTAAGATTTTATCTCACTCCTCTCAGAATGGCAACCATCCAGAATATAGGCAACAATAAATGTTGGTGAGGATGTAGGGAAAAAGGTACACTCATACATTGCTGGTGGCACTGCAAATTGGTGTTACCACTATGGAAAAGTACTATGGATATTCCTGAGAAAACTGGGACTGGAACCACCATTTGACCCAGCTATCCCACTTCTTGGTTTATACCCAAAGTGACACAGCCATATCAATGTTTATAGCAGCTCAATTCACAATAGCTAGACTATGGAACCAATCTAATTGTCCCTCAATAGATAAATGGATAAAGAAAATGTGGTATATATACTCAATGGAATATTACTCAGCTTTAAAGAAGGGTGAACTTATGGCTTTTGCCAGTAAGTAGTTGGAGTCAGAGAATATCATGCTAAGTGAAATAAACCAACCCCACAAAACCAAAGGCTGAATGTTTTCTCTAATATGTGGATGCTAATTCACATAAGGTGGGGGGCACTAGGGAAAAATATGGTTAGATTAGGTAGAGGGAAGTGAAGGGATGGGAGGGAGGGGATGTGGGGATGGGAAAGATAATGGAATGAAACAGGCATTATTACTTTATGTATGTATGTGACTACATGACCAATATTATTGTGCAACATGTAAACTTAGAAAAATGAGAAATAATATCCCATTCATGTAGGATATATCACAGTGCATAAATGCTTTCTGCTGTCATGGATAACTAATTAAAACAAATAAAAAATTAAGATTAATGGAGATCCTTTTTTTTTTTTTTTCTTTCCCCTGTACTGGCAATTAAATCAAGGTCCTTGCTCATGCTAGGCAAGGGTAATACCACAGAGCTACTTCCCCAGATTAAGGGGTATTTTACAATATATTTTTTTAAACTATGATATAATTTTTATGTTGACCTATATATATATATATATATATATATATATATGTATATATATAAACCATAAACAGAATAATTTATTTGAAAATTTGGCCTGGAATATGGCTTATTTAGAGCAATAAGAAGTGTTTGATAAAATAAGCCATGATCTCATGTGCTGATGCGTTTCCATGTAGAGACAAACATGAGTTTTTACACAACTTCCACTAAATGGAGGTAATATTTTAAGTTGACCTGGATTCATCTATTAAGATACTCTTATCAAATACTATAATATGCATAGTTTTTAAGTTAGAACACTCTATACCAAAAACAGATTTAATGTATCTGAGAGAACAATTAAATAAAATCATAATCCTTTAAATGCTTTGAAACCCCTCACATTAAATTTAGGAAACTCATACATTTAAAAAAAATTGTGTTCTAATTAGTTATACATGACAGTAGAATGCATTTTGGCACATCATACATAACTGGAGTATAAATTCTCATTCTTGTAGTTGTACATAATATAGAATCACATAGGTCATATAGTCATATATGTACATAGGGTAATAATGTCTGACTCATTCTACTATCATTCCTACCCCCATACTCCCTCCACTCCCTTCACTCCTCTCTGCCTACCCAAAGTACCTCTATTTTTCCCTAGCCCCACCTCACACATAAGTTTATTGTGAATTAGCATCCTCATAGCAGGAAAAAACATTTGGCCTTTGGTTGGGGGGGGGTTGCCTTATTTCACTTAGCATGAGAGTCTTCAGCCCCATACATTTTCCTGCAAATGCCATAATTTCATTCTTCTTTAGGGATGAGTAATATTCCATTGTGCATATATACCACATTTTCCTTCTGTGTTCATCTGTTTAAGGTCACCTAGGTTGATTCCGTGAGTTGAGTTGCTATAAACATTGATGTGGCTGAGTCCCTATAATATGCTGATTTTAAGACCTTTGAGTATGAGCCGAGGAGTGGAATAGCTGAGTCAAAAGGTGGTTCCATTCCAAGTTTTCTGAAGGATCTCCATAGTGCTTTCCAAAATGATTACACCAATTTTCAGTCCCAGCAACAATGTATGAGTGTACTTTCTTCCCAACATCCTCACCAACATTTATTTTTACTTGTGTTCTTGATAATTGACAATTTGGAGTGAGATGAAATCTTAGAGTAGTTTTGATTTGCATTTCTCTAATTGCTTGAGATGTTGAACATTTTACATATGTTTGTTGATTTTAAACTGTATCTTAAAAAGTTTCAAATTTAAATGTAAGGCAACAATAGAGAAATGGACTACATAAAAGTATGTGTAATCCTAGCATTTCTGGGGTCTTATTTTTTCTGAAAAGATATAGCTTTCAACCATCTCACTAAATCTATTAAAATGAAACTATGTTATAACTCTTCAGAGAACTAATATGGGAAATAAAAAAAAATTTAGAAATAAGTCAAGAATACTTAGTACATGGAATTTTTATAAACAATTCCTCAAAATGTTGGCCTGACAGTTTCTTTGTTTCAGATCCTTACCTACAAATTATGAGAAACATTTTTAAAAGTTTGTTTAGAATACTGGAAAATTTAGTCTTTTAAGTTTAAAAATCATACAGTCAAGTTATATCTTGGACAAATATTACTCTATATAGTTAAACAAAATAGCAGACAATGTGTTTTTCTTATTTATGAGAATGACATAATGCAGGGTTTTTCTTAAATCCATATCCATAATGGTCCAGTGGACATCCTTCTATACATATACTGTGTTTTGAAAATGCAGTAATTTTAAATGTGCTTTATATATTTTGTTTCCTTGTAATTTATTTAAATGAGGATATCTAATATCTATTATACCATGCATAAGTGACATACCAATTTTTGTCTTGGTTTCTGCACCTGGGGAAAAAAAGGATAATTAAGCTATTGTATTATTATAGAAATAAAATGTGACCAAGCATATAAAATGTTTAACTTGTTCTGGGTTCAGCGTTGCACACTTCTAATCCCGGCAACTCAGGATCCTTATGGAGGACTGCAAATTTGAAACCAACCTCAGCAATTTAGGGAGATCCTGCCTCAGGATAAAAAAAAAAAAAAAAAAAAGAAAAGGCCTGGGGATATAACTCATTGGTGGAGCACCCCTGACTTCAATCCCCATAACTGTAAAAATATTTTACAAGTTAATACAATAAGTATGGACTATCACTATGTTTAAAAGTTGAAAACTTCTATTTTCTATCTTTTTGTATGAAAAAAAAATATTAAATAAAAAAAAAAAGATTGGAAGAAGATGAACTACCCTTCAATGTCAGAACTTAAGAATATTTGTATTTTGGCTGTTTAAAAAAGAACAACAACAACCACAATACTTCAACTATTCTAAACTAAAAAGTTCATTTAAGTTAAAAATGTATATATTAAAAATATGCTTACCTTTCACATATGTTTTATATTATTTAAAAGTGAATTACAGCACTCTTAAAAAAAGACAAGAGAATCAAAGTAAAATACAGCATTAGTTAAGTTTACAGTGCAAAGACCAGCAAGACAGGTTTTCTTCCTAACTCCTAGAATCAGTATTATTACCAAGGAAATATACAGCACTTAATAAATCACGAGGTGTGTAAAATTAATGACTCAGAAAAAGGCTTAAATCCTCAACTCATTTAAAAAATCTGTCATTAACATGAAAAATGCAAGAACAGTGGATAGCTTGGATGTGAAGAAGACCTTGTTGAATTACTTATTGACAAACAGTAGATAACAAAGTACTTGGCTCATATTGAAATGAATGTAAACAAGGAGGATGCATAACTTGCATTCCAGAGAAAATTAGAAAATCTGCTTACTCTGTTGACTTGTATTTTAAAAGCCAGGGAATCTGGGATGATTTATTAAAATGGAACTGGGCAAAGGAGACATGAAACAGCCGAATAGTAGTTCTGATTTTCCAATGAGATAATATCAAATTTAAAAAATGACAAAAACTCACAAATTTAAAATCTAGAACTATAAAGAAAAACATATTACAGAATGCATGTAATGTTAAAATGTGATAGTTAATTTTAGATGTCCACTTAACTGAATTAAGAAATACTTTGAGAAGTGGTAAAGCAGGATTTGAGGGTGTGTGATGCAATTTCCAGAGGAGATTGGTGTGTCTGAAAGAACCTTGTGGTGAAAGTACACCCTCAATATTGTCAACCATTCAATCACTAGGGGCAAGAATGAACAAAAAATAGCACAGGAAAATTGGTCCCTCTTCTGGACCTGCAATACACCTTTTTTTTGCTCTTTGACATCAGAGCTCCAGGTACCTCACCTTTAGACTCCTGGATTTACACCAATGGTGTCACAGGTCTTCAAGTTTCCAGTTTTGGACAAAGAATTATACCATGGCTTCCCCAGATCAGAGGCTTTGAGACTTAAACTGAGTCACACTGCTGGCATCCCGGAGTCTCCAGTTTATAGGCCTAATGTTAAATTTTATGACCACCATAATTCCTTGAGCCAATTCCCCTATCAAGTTCCTTCTTATCTGTCTTTCTGTATGTCTACTTGCCTATCTAACCAGCTATTCTCTCCTTTTGGTTCCACCTCTGTGGAGAACCGCCAATAAGGCCATATATAAAATAAATTTTAAAATATTTACCAAGGCTTGACTTCAGGCGAAAAAGGGTATTGAAAAACTGAGAAACTCTTTTACCCTACTCTGCTTCCCCATTGTAATCCTTCTAAAAATCTCAAGAATAGTACTTACCACAGCTTTTCCCAAACCAACAAGACTCACCAAACAAAAAAGTTGAAAAGAAAAATCAATCAAACAAAAACCCCTAAAAACCAGACAAGAACCACTCAATTTCACAAATATTACATTTGAGCTTGTGAAAATACCATCAATTTCTACTTTTCTTTTACTTAATAGAATCTAGAGGAGGAAATTTTTTTTTTTTTTTTTTTTTTTTTTTTGGTCCTCAGTTTTATACACTTGGTACAATGAATCCTAAAATCAATGTGTACTGTATTATCCTTTTACCATAGTAGTCCCAAACTCTGATTGCATCTTAGGATCACCTTTTGAGCTTTTAAAGAAAAATCAGAGTTTCATCTGGTCAGGTGCAGAGCAGAGTCAAGAGTCTTCTAAGTTTCTTTCTTTCCTTCTGTGTCCTTTTGTTGTCTCCCTTCCTCCTTCTTACCTTTCTTCACTCCTTTCCTTTCTTCCTTCATTTTTTAATGTACCAGATTCTGACATCCCAAAATTCTTAGGGAAAACTACTATTCACTTCATATAATATTCTTCATTTATAAAATATTCTGAAAGAGCTTGAATTTAACAATAACTTCTGATCCCTGTTATATAACCAAGTACTCCATAGCCTTATGCTACATTAACAAAAAATATAATACTAAGATGTATTGCAGAAAACTAAACATTACTGGGTAAGCTAAATTCTTTATTCTATTTCTCAGATTATGGATGTTTTTATTCTGTTTCTTTTTTATTGTGACAATTTTTACCAACCTTTCTCATCTGCATTATTGAGGCAGAAATAGAGGATTGTAGCTTTTTCTTCAATTTAAAAGAGTTTTGGTTATCATCTACAATTAATCTATTACAAATCTGCCAATTCATCCTATTTCTTGGATAGTTACTTTCCACCTATTGAATCACATCCATGGCCTATTTGGTCTCCTATTCTCAAGTATCCACACTACCTACTTTCTCTAACATTTAAGCAATAATCAGCTATGATTACTGATGATATTTCTGCTGTGCCAACCACAGTTTATCCTTCTATTGTTTGAACATCTTTTGATCCTCTTCATAATATTTAGAACAAAGTTCAGCTTCCTTGTTTCCTAAGGGTGAAGCCATATCTGCTGTAGATTTTCTTCTGTCCTAATCACTGCTCTATGAACTTCAAAGTCAAGAGAGTATTTTGATCAAAGGAACTTCATAAAACAGTGTAAAAAATATTTGAGGGAGCTAAAGGATGGAGTGGACTGCTATGAGCCTTTGCATGCTTCTGTAAAGGACAACCTTTGGTGGAGGTTTTAAAGAGTGTGGGAAGGAAGATTTTAGAATCTGTATTATCTCTTCTCTCTATTGCTGTGAAACAAGGATTGTCGCTCTGCACTGTCAGTGCCAGTAAAGTTATTTCAGGCAATAAAATCAACCTTACTAAAATTTTGATTAAACTAGTTTCAGGAAACCACATGGTCTCCAGGGCTCACTTTTCTACATCTTTCCCTCTCCACCACCCACCAACATCTCCTATTGCTGGTGGATTATAAATGAAAGAAACTGCCCCTTTATGAGGATGCAGATCTCTAATCTTCTGAATTCCTGGAATGACAACAAACTGAATGGTCACAGTGGTTTTACCCTTGAATAGAATACTTTTTTGTTTCTTTTAAAGACATCTGGGAGATACAATCACATTGGTTATCATGAAACATCATTGCCTGGAAAATAATGAATCAGAGGTTAAAAATACTACACAATGGAGAGTAAAATTAGTGCAAAAAAAAAAAAAAAAAAAAAAGGACATGTTGAATAAAATATCTCAACTACAAGAGAATCAATGATACAGATAAATCAGTCATTAAAAATAAATGTTATAATAAAAGAAATGTGGGAAACATTTGTAAGATATGAAAAGGAAGATATAAAATAGAAACTATTAGAAATGTTAGATGTGAAAAATGTGACCAAAATACCATAATATACATGATAAATTGCAAAACGAATAAACTGTAAAACAATTAATGATTTCAGGGCAAATTTTTATTAATTCACCACTAAGGTGGAAAAAAGTGAATGAGTTGGAAAATACAAAATACTTTTTCTTTCCTCTATTCCCTTGAAAGAATGCAACTTCATTTGAATATATTCAGAGCTTTAAAAATATAGGACTTTGAGGCCCAATGTTTTCCTGCTAATTCATAATAAGGATGGTGGTGCTAGGAAGGATTAGAGATTGATTAGACTGAGTAGAGGGGAGTGAAGGGAGGAGTAGTGGTCTGAGGTAGGAAGGATAGTAGAATGAATCAGACATTTTGTGTAACTACACAACCGGTGGGATTCTACATCATGTATAGCCAGAAGAATAAGAAATTATACTCCATTATATGTGACGTATCAAAGTGTATTTTACTATCATGTATAACTATTTAAAACAAATCTAAAGAGATTAGAAAATATAGGACACAGATTATCAAAAATAAATTTTCAATTAATTCCAAAAGTTGAATACCATTAAAACCAGTCTTGAAAATCAGGATTAGTCCCTTTTCCCCAGTGTTGAAGACTGAACACCCACAAAACACCAAGGCAAGAGCAAAAAGTTTTATTTAAAGGATAGATGGGAGTGGAGGGGGTCCAAAGCGGTCGCCCTAGGGAGCATAGTGGAGGGGGGGTGGGAGGTGTCTTCCTTCTTTTATACATTTCAGATATCTTTTCTTCTCACGCCCATCCTCCCATCCTGCTTATGTGGTGGCCAAAAAGCAGGAAGAGAACAGTTCAGTATGACTCCTTTTTCTCCATACCTTCCCCAAAGGAAAGGAGCCACCCAGGGCTACTCATTAATAACTCCAGGCTGGGGTGGGGGTGGGGAATTCCCTGGAGGCAGGTGACTTTGGCAACAGGTTGGAGGAGGAGGAGGTGCTGTGGAGGTATAAGCATTTTATTTCCTTTGAATCAGCACCCATCTTTCCTGACCCAATTATTCATTACCTCACTGAGTATCCTTTTATCCCAGTCTCAACATAAGAGTATTTTACTTACCATAATGTAATCCTTTCAGATAGTAGTGAATAAAAGAGAGCTAAATACTTTCTCACATATTTTCAGTCAAATATATTGTTAAATAAGGTCTGAGTTCTAAAGGACATTCACTTTAAATAATATTTAGAACCATAGGCTTTGAAAATATTGCATTGAAAATTTTATATAAAAAACTAAAGGCAGTTCTTAGGAGAAACTTTGTAGCTTTAAATGCATTTATCAGGAAACAAGAAAAGCTACAAGCAAACCAATTGAGCAAACAAGCTTGACATTTGACTAGAGAATTTGGAAAAAATAATTTAAAAAGGCAAATAATAAAGTGCATAACATTGATAAAATACAGGGAAAAGGCAGAACTGTAGAAAGTTTTTAGAAAATTGTTACTTTTTTAAAAAAAAGGTTCAATATAGAAAAGAGACTTTTGGAGGAATGATCAAGGAAAAAGGACTAAAACTGAACAAAATGAAGAACAAAATAGGTTGAACAAGTGCAGTCACAAGGGAAATATGAAACTATTGTTTTTTTAAATTTGTGCAGATGAAACATGATATTGTATAATAAACAATCATGAAATTTCTTTTAAAAGTATCAAAGAATTTTGAATAATAGTAAATAATAAGTTTGTAGGCTTTTATCATGAGTGTTTTAACAAACTTTTAAGAAAGTTTTAATTACTACATTATTCAGTATGTTTCAGAATTTTAGAAAGGTAATAAAAAAGTGTCTTTTATATAAAAATGTAAATTCAAAAGCTTAAATTAAATACTGCCAAATATTAAATAACTAATTTTAGCACAAAGGTTTATTCCTAGAAAGACAAGGAGAGTTCAACCCCCAAAATTGTATCAATGTAATATTCACTCCATAAATATTCAAAGATGAGTAGAAATGCAATTTCCTCAATAGCTAAAAAATCTTTTGGCAAAATTCAGCTCCTGTTTACGATGAGTTTCTTAGGAAACTATGAGAAGAAAGGCAGACCCTTAAGTGGGTTAAAAATATATCACCCCAAACAAGTGAGAACTCCATATCCGAAAAGAGCAATAAACTCATTTTTGAGGGGAAAAAAAAAAGAAAGAAACTAATAACTACTGCTACTTTTACACTTAGGACTAAAGGTTCCAGCCAATTTTATAAGAAAAATAAGTAGATGATATAAATAAATAGGTGATATAAAGAATAAGAAAAGATAAAACTTAGTTTTCATATAACATCATCACATACTTATAAATAACTTTGGAGTCAACCCATAAGCTATAAGAACTAATAAGCAAGTTTAAAAATGGTTGTTTCTAAATATATGATCTTATCAATCTCATTAGCATTTTGCTATATAAATAATAAACAATGCATTTAAACAACAGAAATAATAAGAAAAGCAAAATATTTTATATAAAGTCTACAAGAATTAATTTCACCATAAAGATACAAGCTATATAGAATGTGGAAACTTTAATAAACTTCTGAGAAGGTGTTTCATATTTTTGAATGATAAGATATTGTAAGATGCCAATTGCCCCCAGTGAGTTTGTCTTGAAGCAATTTCCAAAAAAAAAAAAAAAAAAGAAAGGAAAGAAAATAAAGAAAAATTCAGTAAACTTTTTTCTAAGAAAATAGATATTCAAAATTTTATACGAAGAAAAATAAAGTTTATATATAAAAGAAAAGTTGGAGGGAAAAATATTATTGAACTGACCATGAAAAGACATGTTAATAATAAGAGGATGAAGGAAATAGAAATATACAAATAGTTTAGAATTGAAATGATCTGCTCATAGCAATGTGGCTAGATGTTGAAAGCAACTTTCATAACAGGTATAAACCACAGACTGACAAAGATATTTATAAGTATTAAACTATGTTCATGCCTAACAGCACACATTTTTCACTAATATTTAGAATGATACACCACAAATATATTAAAATGCTTTTCTCTGGGAAGGAAAGAAAAAGAAATATTGAGTAAGGACACAATGTATAATTGAATGAAAACAATATAAATGAATCAGTAACAGGAAAGGACAATTGCACAGGCTGGTATTGATTTTCTTTCATGAATCCAAAACTATGATTAACTTCAATGCTGTGAACTAGAGATTCAAAACAATAAGAAAAAAAATTCTAATTCCTCAGTATTCCTTTTTACCTTTCTAACACATCTTGCTTCTTTCTAGTTTGCTGTACATATTTTTTTACTTCTTTCATAAAATATTGCTTAAAGTTCCTAAAATTGTCCTTTGTTTTAACGTTAATGTAAATGACTATGTTCTACTTTTGTCCTAGTCATGTTGTTACATTCTCCATCTGTATCTGGTTAATTTCATTCATTCTGGTTAATTTCAATCCTAGAACTAAGGTTGATGTGACTGGATTATTTGTTCAGTCACAAGTAGTAAAATCAAGATGTTAGGTGGTCTTTTCATTTTTATACTCTAGGGATGAATGTGTTTTGAGGTCATTCTTATTGACAAAATTCAGTTCTTGTGGTTCTAGGTCTTAGGTCCTGATTTCCCTACTGACCTTCAACCAGGAGCAACTCTCAGTACTTAGACGCCTCCTGCTTTTTGACCACAAGGCTCACTACATCCTCAAAATTGCAACATCCCAGTAAATCCTTCTGGTGTTTTTAAGTAATAATATACTCCATCTCTGACCTCTAGAAGCAGATCTAAGTATTGCATGATGAATGTCAGATAGGCCTACCATAATAATCTCCCAATTTAGGTTCAGTCAAATTTTTACCTTAATATTGTCTGCACAATCCTTTTTGACATATATGTAATAATCATAGAAGTGATAGGCTATCACATTTTCAAGTCCACCCAATTTCAAGAAGAATAGATTATGCAAGATCCAATGCTACTGGAGTTTGTATTGATTGTGCATTGCTATAGCAAAATATGTGAGTCTAGGTAACATAAAAACAGAATAGATCTACATCACTCACAATTTTAGATGATGAAAGTCCAAGATCAGATAGCCCTATAGATTCAACCTCTGGTGAGGGTTTCTTTACATAGTAACAGATAGGATAATGCAAGGATTGAATCTGAGAAAAGATCACATGAAGAGATAGGAAGCAAGAAGCTCTTTATAAACAATGCATTCTCATGGGAACTAACTGGGGTCCATGAAAACTATATTATTCCATTCAAGGGCAGTGCCCAGAGTGATCTAATCACCTCTGCAAAATACCCAACTTCTCACACTGCCACACTAGAGACCAAAATTCCAGCACATGAACACTTGGGAGACATGCTCAGATCATATCCAAACCAGAGTTCATTTTAGAATTCTTCCCCCAACAATTCGCCCTCTGTGCCCCTGTGTTCAATGTCTGTCCCACATGCAAATACATTTACTTTATTTGTAGGTCACCAAAAGAACTCCATGATCTGATCATCTCAATTCTGAAATCATTTCATTTAAGTTTTATGTTAGTCCTCTAAATCAGGTTTGAATGAGGCTCTTGGGTGCAAGCCAATTAGTAGCATTATCCTTTGCCATCCGTGAAACTGAAAAACTAGACACATATCATATATACAAAAATGTCAAAAACACAATGATGAAATGGCTTAGCATAACAGTTTTAGATATTTGGCTTAAAAAGTGAGAAAATTGAATGTAAAAGAGTCACCATTCCAAATCAGTTTTGAAATCCAGTCAAGTAGACTCCACTAGAATTCTTTGATTAGGTGCCCCAAATTGGGAATTACCTTCATCTGTGGTTCTTAGCTGCTAACTCTGAGCTCTCTAATTTCCATCAGGACTCCATTCTTGGCTCCATCTGCAGATTGAGTCTTTTTCTTTTTTAATAGTAGCACTTGTTTACAACTGAGTACTTTCAAAAGCCTGTTTCCTGCCAGTAGATTTTTGGGGGAGTCCAAAAGCCTCCTTTAATTTTTTTTTTTACCTTTTTATTTATTTATTTATTTATTTATTTATTTATTTATTTATTTATTTATTTTACCTTTCAGAGAATGAGATTTTGCTAATCAAAGTTTTAGAAAAACATTGCAGATATTTTATAACTTCAGTCCATTAAACAAAAATCACACCCATTAAACATTTTAGAGATAATATATTCTGCATTTTAACCACTTACTGAAATGGATTAGAACAATGACTTGATGGTTCTTAGAGCTGGTTTGGTGGAGATCTGTGAACTACAATCTTAATCTATCAGACTATATACACTAACTTTATAATATTTCTGTGTTTTCAGAAAAATGTTGTACAGTTACAAATTTGCCCATTTTTTGTGCCATGTATATAAAAGTGATCATTTAATTTTAATGTTTTGTTTTCTTGATAGACTGAGAATGTTCTAAATCATTTAACAGTGATTTATTTTTGTTCACAAGTTCTTCCTTCTCTTTTCTTTCACATTTTACCAGACCACACCTTTAAAGCTACAGTTCAAAATCACTCTGGCCCAATATTCAAATGCATCATTTACGAATCCTGCTTTCAACATAATCATAGGAGATGATTATGCACACTTTCATTTAGTAATTTCTGTCAAAAACCATTGCTAGTGATATCTTTTTTTCCTAGTGCAATTTTATTCACTATTTAACTATTTTTCATAAATAAGTAGGATGCTATTTTAGAACTCATTATTCTCACCTTCCCATATCTCTTTTTTATTTTTGAAAACACCTTTTTCTTTTAGTTATTTTTTCATTTGACTTAATTCGTTATCCATGACAGTAGAATGCATTTATGCACTGATATATCCTACGTGGATGGGATATTATTTCTCATTTTTCTAAGTGTACATGTTGCAGAATCATATTGGTCATGTAGTCACATACATACATAAAGTAATAATGCCTGTTTCATTCCACTATCTTTCCCATCCCCACATCCCCTCCCTCCCATCCCTTCACTTCCTTCTACCTAATCTAACAATATTTTTCCCTAGTGCCCCCGCCTTATGTGAATTAGCATCCACATATTAGAGAAAACATTCAGCCTTTGGTTTTGTGGGGTTGGTTTATTTCACTTAGCATGATATTCTCCAACTCCAACCATTTACTGGCAATAGCCATAAGTTCACCCTTCTTTAAAGCTGAGTAATATTCCATTGAGTATATATACCACATTTTCTTTATCCATTTATCTATTGAGGGACAATTAGATTGGTTCTGTTGGATTCCAGGCAGAAGGCTGCGCCTCCCAGGCAGAAGGCCACACCTCCCCAGGTGCTTTGTGAAAATCTACAGCTCCCAGGATCCACAGCGTGACCAAAAAACCTGACCAGCAAGTCCCCCTGTCCACAACCCCCCCCCCCGACCTCTGCTGGCCTATAGGACAAGGACTCACTCCAAGGGGGTTTTATGACCCCTACTCTATTTAAACCAGCCCCAGAATGAAATCGCTCTCTGTTCCTGCTCTCTGTTCCTGCCGCTCTCTGTTCCTGCTCTCCATTCCCGCATGCTCCAGCTCCCGTTCGTTCCCCGCGGTTTGTCCCCATCCCCTCCACGTGTTTCTTTGGTAATTCAATAAAACCCTTTCCTTTTCCTATACGACAGTTCGAGCGTCCGTCCCTCCTGCAAATTTCTCTAACATTTGGTGCGTTGGCCGGGAAAGGAGACGAGTGTCCAACACGTCTCCGTTTGTCTGTCCACCTTCTCCACAGCATCGCTGGACTTCAGTAAGCCCCCGTACACCCCGAGTTTCTAAACCTGTTTGGCCACTGCGCGGCGAAAATTGACTGTCGAGTGTCCGGCAATCTCGCCTGCGGCCTATAAGGGGGGGCGACACCCCACCCAAGCCTTCAGGGCGACGGTGGACCCCGGGAACTCCCCCCCTCCCCCACCTTTGTCCGCCCGCCCACCTTTATCTGCCCGCTTTAAAATTTCCAGCTGTAAGACTACGGCTCTCGGCTGTGAGTGGCTAGGAAAGTTCCCCTCCGCACTCCGGGCTTGAGCTTCCGTTTTTCCGTTCGGAACGGAAAAAAAATCCGAAAACCTCCATGGAGTAAGCTCATAGCCCCCCGGCATCTTCTAAACCTGCCGTCCTGAACGGAAGGTGGTCAGATGTCCCAGGCTCGTTTCACCTGGTGACGACTGGGCAAGCGAACTTGGATCTCACTCTGATACACATTCTGGGAGGGACGCCTTCCACAATATTATATCAGCCTCTCCCCGTTAACGGGAAATATGGGAACTTCCCTATCAGCTCTAGCCGACACGCCTCTCAACTGTCTCCTAAGAAATCGAGCACATTTAGGCTTAAAACCCCAAATTAACAAAAACAAATTAATAAAGCTATGTACAAAAATTTGGCCTTCTTACCCACTATCCAATAAGTGGCCAGAGTCAGGATCCCTGGATTCCCGGCTTTTATGGGAACTCTCCAGCTTTTGTCAACAAACAAAGAGAGGGACAGAATTGCTGTATGTCGACACCTTCTCCCTTCTACGTTCGAATCCTTCTTTGTGCACCAGGTGCAATCCCGAGACGGTATTTCTCGCCTATAGGCTTGCAGATTCGCCCCCATCTTCCATTGACCCCGATTTCAATCCAGGATTAGAGGCTCCACCTCTCCCGTACCACAGCCTGCCCCAGACCGTTTCCCCTCCCCCAGCTCAGGCTTTAGATTTTGAAATTGGTGGGCTTCCGAGCTTAGATCCTCCCCCTCCTTTGTCTTCATCCTTCGCCCCGCCCCCGCCTTCCACTCCGTCAGAACCCTCCTCTGTAGACCCGCCCTCTCTGTCCACGTCATTTCCGGTGCCTTCACCGCCGCTACCCCCCCGCCCTCTCAATTTCCGGTTCCCAGCTCCGAGCTACTTCCGCCGTTATCCCCGCCCGCTCAGCTCCCGCCGCTCGGTTCCGAGTCACCTCCGGCCACGGCTTCCCCGCCCTCTCCAGCCATGCAGCCGTTGCCGAGCACGCTGCCTCAGTCCCAGACCCCAGTCCATACTCCCTTGGATTCTGAGACTCGTCTCTTACCAAACGCGCTGCCTCAGGCTCTGGCCCCCTCCCCGGTTCTTTCCCCAACGGCTCCGGCGGCGGCACAGGGAGAGCATTGCGTAGCCTGCGTTTCTCCCCCAGTGTCTTCCGCAAAACTATTCCCGGCCCCAGCTGTTCCAACACCATCCCTCCCAGACCCGCCTAACACTCCGCCGCCCCCTGCGTTCAGTCCTCCTATGACTCACTCGAAAAAGCAGGCAGCTCAGATAATCGCACCGTTAAGGGAGGTAGCTGGGACAGAGGGGGTTGTAAGGGTTCATATCCCATTCTCCATGTCTGATCTTTCCCAAATTGAGTGCTGCTTGGGTTCCTTTACAACAGACCCTACGACGTACATAAAAGAATTCCAATGGGTCACCCAAGCATACAGCCTTACATTTCATGACGCATACTTTATTTTGTCAAATACTTTACTTCCTGAAGAGCGTAGGCGAGTCTGGGAGCAAGCCAGAGCATATGCAGATGAGACTCACAGAATGAACCCAAATTTCCCCATTGGTCCTGAGGCGGTCCCAGACAGAGACCCACACTGGGATTACAATGCCCCAGGGGACGTGGTCTTAAGGGACCAGTTTTTAACGTGTATAGTAGATGGTCTGAAACGAGCAGCTCAGAAACCTGTTAATTTTGATAAGCTACAGGACATTATTCAAAAGAGAGAAGAGACCCCCTCTGAATTTTTAGATCGGCTCACGAAGGCCCTCCAAAAATACACAAACTTAGATCCTGAGTCCCAGGGGGGCCATCAAGTCCTTATGACATATTTCCTGTCTCAGAGCTACCCCGACATTCGAGCTAAGTTAAGGAAGTTAGAATTGGGCCCTGTGACCCCCCAGACTGAGATTTTGGCCACGGCTTTTAAAGTCTATCATAACCGTGAAGAAGACGCTGAACGTCGCAGGTTTCTAAAGCATGAAAAGGCTGAGCGATCAAGTTTCCAAATGTTAGCTCAGGCCCTTAGGGGCCCTGATACTCAGGCCTCAAGAAAAGGGGCATATAAGTCCACACAGGAGGAACCCCCAGGGCCTTGCTTTAGGTGTGGGAAAGATGGACACTGGGCTAGAGAATGCCTTAATCCCAAGCCCCCTAAGTGCCCGTGCCCAAAGTGTTCCAAGACGGACCATTGGGGCATTGACTGCCCCAGCTCCCACAGGGGGGCTGGACCGGTCACAAACTCCAGCCTGCTGGCACTGGCCACAGAAGACTGAAGGGGCCCAGGGGCTCCTCTCCCGACCATTGACATCGCATTGAAGGAGCCCAGGGTTACTCTCCTTGTTGATGGACACCCCGTAAATTTCCTGCTAGATACAAGAGCCACCTCCTCAGTCTTGAGGGAGTTTTGGGGCCCTACCACCATAGCACCATCCCCTATTGTCGGGGTAGAGGGAAATGCTATTTGCCCCCGCAAGACTCCTATGCTGTCTTGCTGTCTTCACCACCATCCCTTCACCCACCAGTTTCTGGTAATGCCTCAGTGTCCTGTGCCCCTATTGGGCAGGGACATATTGGCCAAATTTCAGGCCTCAATTGTGTTCTCCAATCTGCCTAGCTCAGTTATGCTTCCTGGTTCGTCTTGCTCCGTCTCCTCCCCCATTTTTCTTCTTACCGTTTCAAAGGCCACTGACCCATCACCCCCTACTGATGCTGATGAGGAAACCCCATCGCCCCCTAGTGATGTAAGATCCCCTCAGCCCCCTACCGAGGCAGAAACCCCCCAACCTTCTATCGACACAGAAACCTTTCATTATCCTGTCCCCGCCGATTTAGTGGACCCCAAAGTCTGGGATACTCAGACTCCCTCCCTTGCGCAGTGTGACCCCATACAAATCTACCTTAAAGATCCCCCAACGTTTCCCCAATAAAGCCCAATATCCACTTCCAGCCACGAGCCTCAGAGGTCTTCAACCCATCATCTCAGATCTTTTGAGGAAACGCTTTCTCAGACCCACCCATTCTCCTTATAACACCCCTATATTGGCAGTTCAGAAGTCCAACGGTTCCTATCGGCTAGTCCAAGATCTTTGTCTCATCAATGAGGCTGTCAGGCCTATACACCCCGTGGTCCCAAATCCTTATACTATTCTTTCCCTAATTCCTTCCTTATCCACCCATATCTCAATAATTGACCTGAAAGATGCCTTCTTCACTGTACCCTTAGCCCCAGAATCTCAAGACATCTTTGCCTTTACTTGGACAGATCCAGATACCCGGTGCTCCCAACAGTTGACCTGGACAGTCCTCCCTCAGGGTTTTCGAGACAGCCCCCATATCTTTGGTCAGACATTGGCTGCAGACCTCAAAGATCTTAAATTCCCTAATTCCACTCTCTTACAATATGTAGATGACCTCCTCCTCTGCAGCCCTTCCCTCTTCACAGCTCGTGAAGACTCTTACACCCTATTAAATTTTCTTGCTTCTCGTGGGTATCGAGTCTCCTCATCTAAGGTACAGCTTGCCCAGTCCCAGGTAGTATATCTAGGAGTTCAGATTTCCCATCAATCAAAGGCCATTACTGTAGACAGAAAAGCCCTCATCAAGGAGCTCCCATGTCCCAAGACAAAGGAAGAGATTCTCTCTTTCCTAGGGCTAGCAGGATATTTCCGTGCCTGGATTCCTAATTTCTCTCTTTATGCAAAGCCCCTATATGAAGCAGCTAAGGAGATTGAGGGAAAATTCCTTCCTGACAACATTCAGGCCTAGTTTAAACATTTGCAGCAGGCACTGTCACCGGCCCCAGCCCTTCATCTCCCAGACCTCCTTCAGCCATTTACCCTTTATGTCCATGAAACGAAGGGTTTGGCTCTCGGTGTTCTAGGCCAATACAAGGGCACCACCTTTGCTCCAGTTGCCTACCTCTCTAAACAACTTGACCCCACCGTTCGTGGATGGGCCCCCTGCCTTAGGGCTTTGGCTGCTGCTTACCTACTTCTGCAGGAATCAAAAAAGTTGAACTTTGGTGCCCAGGTTACTGTTGCCTCTCCTCATCATTTAAAAGACTTACTAACCTATAAGAGTCTTCAAACTCTCCCACCCTGTCGCGTTCTTTCTCTCCTTGTTTCCTTTTTGCATGACTCCTCAATCACCTTCCAACCCTGCTCCTCTTTACACCCAGCTTCCCTGGTTACCCAAAGTGTTCCTACTTCCCTTAATATCACTTGGTATTTTCACATCCCATATCACCCCAAGTCCTCAGGGAAGGTAGAGAGGATTAATAGGACTCTTAAGGATGTCCTGACTAAACTCTCCCTAGAACTCCACTTAGACTGGGTCAAGTTACTCCCTCTTGCCCTTTTTAGGCTCAGAGTCCTCCCAAAAAAGCCCTCTTTACTATCCCCTTTTGAGGTTATGTTTGGGCGACCAGCCCTTCTACCCGGAGTTTCCCCAACTCAGGGACCCCTACCCAAAGATCTTTTTCTTCCCATCTTGTCCTTCATTAGACATCAGTTATGGAAGTGCCAAGATTTCATTCTGCCTGACCCAAATAGACTCACTACTTCATTTCCATTGACACCCGGTTCTTGGGTATATTTCTCCCCTCCCCAGGACACAGGAGCAACCTCCCTTGCCCCGAAGTGGACAGGCCCTTTCCAGGTGGTGCTGTGCACACCCACGGCTGCTAAGCTTCGTGAAACTTCAGGAAATTTGACTTTTTGGATTCATATTTCCAGACTAAAACCAGCTGCCCAACCAATTGAGGATCTACAAAAGGACGACAAACAACTACCTCAGTATACCTGCTCCCCCCTCCCCACCGATCCCCTGAAGATCTGCTTCTCTTGTGTTCCTAATACTGATCTAAAATGACCCTTTCCGTAATTTTCATTCTATCTCTGGCTCTCTTTCCATTTGTCCCTGCAGGTTCTGTGTCCTATTGCTCTGCTCCTCCATGCCGTTACTTTTTCGAGGTTTGGCAACTAGATAATGATGGGCAAAAAACCTGCCTTCTCAATCAATCATCCTGCCCTTTTGATAATTGTCCCTCCATTCTGCTTACTTTTGATGCAGTTTCCACATGTACTCACCGATGTTTTCCTGACATGTCAAAATTACCAAAGTATCTTTGTTTTAAAGAGGACCAGACAGAAAAATGGTGCAATAACGACCCTAATGGATGGGTTGGATGTCCATCCTGGAGCTGTAAATATCATTGGTCCCATCCTGTTATGGGAACAACAAACTCTTGGGGAATCATGCCATCCCAACTCCAATCCTGGAAGTACAATAATAATGTAACCTTCAAGATTACTGACCCTTTTTCCTGGCAGAGTTGTGTTGCTGCAGTAGGGTTTGCTAATCGCAACTGGATCCATGGTCGAGGGAAAATCATTATAGAAAAAACTATAAAAGACTCTTCTGCTGCCAGGGCTTTTGAGAAACTTAGTGCCACCAGACAACAGATTCGAACCCATCTTCGATACTTGAACGACTCTCTCTCCTTCTCCTGGGACTCCATTCTCTCTTTATCTCTTTCCTTATTAGCAAGCTATTCCACCTTTAACGCTTCAACCTGTTTCCTCTGTGCACCGCTTCACAAGTCTTTATTAGTCCCGGTCCCAGTTTGAGCCAATGTCACCCCAACCTCCTCATGCCACAATCGATCATCTCTCTCTCTCCCACTTCTGACTATCCCCCCCTTCCTTAACATTACTTCTTGTTGGGCCGCCGCCAAAGACTCTTGCCCAGAATGCACCTGGCATCCCATAACGAGTAATTTGACTCTCCCTCTCCCTCTCCTATTTTGGTGCTCCACCCACGTGTTCCTATGCATTGATGCTAAAACCCCAGGTCCCTGCTATCCTGTTGTCTTAATTCCAGGCTTGACTCTATATACAGAGGCTGAAGTTGAGGACCTTCTTTCCTCCCTACAGTCTCAAGGGGGGCGCTCTAAGCGAGCGGCCACTCTGGCAGCCTTAGTGGGTGTTAGCCTAGTCACCGCGATTGCCTCCACAGGCCTCTCAGTTGGAGGACTGGCTCATTCACTTGTAATGGCCCAATCCTTTGAACAGGAGCTCTCTGACCTCACAGATAAGCTCACCACCACAGCTGAAGCCTCCACCTACTCAATCCAGGCCCTCCAGCAACAACTCTCATCACTAGCAGAGGTTGTGCTCCAAAACAGGCGAGCCTTGGACCTCATCACAGCAGAAAAAGGGGGTACCTGTATTTTCTTGAGTGAGGAATGCTGCTATTATGTCAACCAGTCAGGCAAAGTTGACCACAAAGTACAACGCTTAAAAGAGGTAGTGCAAGGTTTAGGGGACAAGAAGATCCGGTGGCAGCAGAGATCCTCATGGGAACTATGGGAAGGGGTGGCTCCCTGGGTCCTCCCTCTCCTAGGCCCACTTATAACTATATGTCTTGTCCTGATGATAGTTCCTTGCCTCATACGATGCCTTCAAAATCATATTTCTCAAATTTCTAACCAAACCGTTAACCAGCTTCTCCTCAGGGATTATCAACTGCTAACAACCACAGATGACCTTCCAACTAAAGATGACTTCCCTGCACCTCAGGACAGAGTTGCCAATCTCTAGAGAGATCAGCTACATCCTGACTCCCTCGATTGATTTTTTTGCTGTAAGTCCTGCCCGGTGGAATAAGCAGCCGGACAATCATCCCTCTCACCTTCTTTTCTTTGTTGTTTCCATAATAGTGTTAAGATGCCACCTGTAAACTCGAGATGCCTACAATTCCTACATGCTCTCCAAGAGGATAGTTGGTTGATTCCCCCGGTGACCTCTGCAGAAGCCTGGTTTGACACCCTCACCGATTTATGGCTTCAAGGAACCTTCATCCAATTCACTCCTGCAGATATCCATCTTTATGGTGCCTGCCTCCTGGGAATTTTTTTAACCCTCAAGCCTGACCTGCCTGCCCGCATTCCTCCCTCCCACCAAAACTACCCCACGTCGCCCAATTTCAGCTCTGAAGCAGCCAGATCGAAACACGACGCCCCGCTTCCTAAGAAATCAAAAAGGGGGGAATGTTGGATTCCAGGCAGAAGGCTGTGCCTCCCAGGCAGAAGGCCACACCTCCCCAGGTGCTTTGTGAAAAACTACAGCTCCCAGGATCCTCAGCGTGACCAAAAAACCTGACCAGCAAGTCCCCCTGTCCACTACCCTCCCCCCGACCTCTGCTGGCCTATAGGACAAGGACTCACTCCAAGGGGGTTTTATGACCCCTACTCTATTTAAACCAGCCCCAGACTGAAATCGCTCTCTGTTCCTGCCGCTCTCTGTTCCTGCTCTCCGTTCCCGCGTGCTCCAGCTCCTGTTCGTTCCCCACGGTTTGTCCCCATCCCCTCCACGTGTTTCTTTGGTAATTCAATAAACCCCTTTCCTTTTCCTATATGACAGTTCGAGCGTCCGTCCCTCCTGCAAATTTCTCTAACAGGTTCCATAGTCTAGCTATTGTGAATTGAGCTGCTATAAACATTGATGTGGCTATGTCACTTTGGGTATAAACCAAGAAGTGGCATAGCTGGGTCAAATGGTGATTCCAGTCCCAGTTTTCTGAGGAATATCCATAGTACTTTTCCATAGTGGTAACACCAATTTGCAGTGCCACCAGCAATGTATGAGTGTACCTTTTTCCCTACATCCTCACCAACATTTATTGTTGCCTATATTCTGGATGGTTGCCATTCTGAGAGGAGTGAGATAAAATCTTAGAGTAGTTTTGCATTGCATTTCTCTAACTGCTAGAGATGTTGAACTCTTTTTCATATATTTGTTGATCAATTATGTTTCTTCTGTGAAGTGTCTGTTCAGTTCTTTAGCCCACTTATTGATTGGGTTATTTGTATTTTTGGTGTTAAGTTTTTTGAGTTCTTTATATATCCTAGATATTAATGCTTTATCAGAGGTGCATGTGGTAAAGATTTTTTCCCAATCTATAGGCTCTCTCCTCACATTATTAATTGTTTCCTTTGCTGAAAAGAAGCTTTTTAATTTAAATCCATCCCATTTATTAATTCTTGCTTTTACTTCTTGTGCTTTAGAAGTCTAGTTAAGGAAGTCAGATCATAGGCTGACATGGTGGAGATTTGAGCCTATTTTTACTTCTACTAGGTGCAGGGTCTCTATTCTAGTGCCTAAGTCTTTGATCCACTGTGAGTTGATTTTTGTGCAGTGTGAGAGATAGAGGTTTAATTTCATTTTGCTACATATGGATTTCCAGTTTTGCCAGCACCATTTGTTGAATAGGCGACCTTTTCTCCACTGAATGTTTTTGGCACCCTTGTCTAGTATGAGATAACCATATTTATGTGGGTTTGTCTCTATATCCTTTATTCTGTACCATTTGTCTACAGTTCTATTTTGGTACCAATACCATGCCACTTTTGTTACAATAGCTCTGTAGTATAATTTAAGGTTAGGTATTGTGATGCCTCCTGCTTCACTTTTCTTGCTAAGGATTGCTTTAGCTCTTCTGGGTCTCTTATTTTTCCAAATAAATCTCATGATTGCTTTTTCTATTTCTATGAAGAATGTCATTGGGCTTTTAATAGGAATTGAATTAAATATGTATAGCACTTTTGGTAGTATAGCCATTTTGACAATATTAATTCTGCCTATCCAGGAGCATGGGAGATCTTTCAATCTTCTGAGGTTTTGTTCAATTTCTTACTTTAGTGTTCTGTAGTTTTCATTGTAGAGTTCTTTCACCTCTTATGTTACAATTGATTCTAGTGTTTTGTTTGTTTGATTTTTGAGGCTACTATGAATGGAATAGTTTTTCTAATTTCTCTTTCAGTGGATTTATCACTGATGTATAAGAATGCGTTTAATTTATGGGTGTTGATTTTATATCCTGCTACTTTGCTAAATTCATTTATTAGTTCTAGAAGTTTTGTGTTGGAATTTTATAGATCTTCTAGATATAAAATCATGTCATCAGCAAATAGTGATAGTTTGAGTTCTTTACATATTTTTATCTCTTTTGTTTGTTTCTTTTGTCCAATTGCTCTGGCTAGAGTTTCAAGGATGATTTTGAATGGAAGTGGTGAAAAAGTACATTCTTGTGTTTTTCCAGTTTTTACAGGGAATGCTTTCAATTTTTCTCCTTTTAGAATGATGCTGGTCTTGGGTTTAGCATATATAGCTTTTACAATATTAAGGTATGTTCCTAGTATCACTAGTTTTTCTAGTTTTTTGAACCATGAACATGAGCTGTATTTTTCAAATGCTTTTTCTTCATCTATTGAGATGATCATATGATTCTTGTTTTGAAGTATATTAAAATGAGGAATTATGTCTAATGATTTCCATATGTTGAACCAACCTTGCATCCCTGGGATGAATCCCACTTGATCATGGTGCACTATCTACTAAATATGTTTTTTTATGCAATTTGCCGGAATTTTGTTGAGAATTTTTGCATCTATGTTCATCAGGGATATTGGTCTGAAGTTTTCTTTCTTTGATGTATCCTTGTCTTGTTTTGGTATCTGGGTGATATTAACTTCATAGTGTGAGTTTGGAAGGGTTCACTTCTTTTCTATTTCATGGACTACTTTGAGGAGTATTGGTGTTAATTATTCTTTGAAAGTCTTGAACTCTGCTGAGAAGCCATCTGGTCCAGGATTTTTCTTGGTTAGTAAGCTTTTGACAGTATTTTCTATTTCATTATTTGAAATTGATCTGTTTAAATCATGTATGACCTCCTCATTCAGTTTGTGTAGGTCATATGTCTCAAGAAATTTGTTGATGTTTTTGATATTTTCTATTTTATTAGAATATAGATTTTCAAAATAGTTTCTAATTATCGTATGTATTTCAGAAGTGTCTGTAGTAATGTCTCCTTATTCATTTTGTATTTTATTAATTTGAGTTTTCTCTCTTTTTTTCTTCGTTATCATAGCCAGAGGTTTATCAATTGTACATATCTTTTCAAAGAACCAACTTTTTGTTTTGTTAATTTTATCAATTGTTTCTCTTGATTTAATTTCATATACTTCAGCTCTGATTTTAATTATTTCCTGTCTTTTACTGCTTTTTGGTGTTGATTTTTTCTTCTTTTTCTAGGGCTTTGAGATGAAGTGTTCAGTCATTTACATTTTTTTTTATTCTTTTAATAAATGCACTCAATGCAATAAACTTTTCTCTTGGTCCTGCTTTCATAGTGTCCCAAAGATTTTGATATGTTTTTTAAGTGTTCTCATTTAATTCTAAGAATTATTTAATTTCATCCTTATTTCTTCTACTCTCCATTCATCATTCAATTGTGTATTACTTAGTCTCCATTTGTTACAGTAGTTTCTATTTTTTATCTTATCATTGATTTCTAATTTCATTCCATTTTAGTCTGATAGAATGCAGGGCATTATCTCTCTCTTTTTTTTTTTTTTTTGTATTTATTAAGAGTTGCTTTGTGGCATAAGATATGGTCTATTTTAGAAAAGGATCCATGTGCTGCTGATAAGAAAGTATATTTGCTCTTTGATGGATGGAATGTTCTACATATGTCTGTTAAGTCTAAATTATTGATTGTATTATTTAATTTTATAGTTTCTTTATTTAGTTTTTGTTTGGAAGATCTGTCCAGTAGTGAGAGAGGGGTTTTAAAGTCACCCAGTATTATTGTATTGCTGTCTATTTGACTCCTGAACTTGACAAGGGTTTGTTTGATGTACATTGTGTGGGGCACACAGTGTACATTGTATGGGGCATAAATACTTATAATTGTTACATCCTGCTTATATATTTTTCCCTTAAGAAGTATAAAATGCTCTTCTTGTCTCTTCTGATTAACTTTGGTTTGAAGTTTACTTTATCTGAAATGAGAATGGAAACCACTGCTTGCTTATGCAATCCATATGAGTGATAATATTTTCCCCCAGCCTTTCACATCAGGCTGTAGATGTCTTTGCCCATGAAGTGAGTCTCTTGAAGACAGCATATTGTTGGGTCTTGCTTTTTAATCTAATCTGACAGTTTGTCTTTTGATTGTTGAATTTAGGCCATTAACATTCAAGGTTATTATTGAGATATGATTTGTATTCCCTGTCATTTTATTTATTTCTGTTTTTTGATTTGTCTTAGTTTCTCATTTAGTTGAATGTCCCTTTAGTGTAGATCCTCTATATGCTGGTTTTCACTTTTTTTTTTTTTTTTCAATTCATCCTAATGGAATATTCTGTTGAGAATGCCCTGTAGCATAGGCTTTTTAATTGTAAATTCTTTCAATTTTTATTTATCATGGAATGTTTTAATTTCACCTTCAAATCTGATACTTAATTTTGCTGGATATTAAATTCTTGATTGGCATTTGTTTTCTTTTAGAGCTTGAAATAAATTATTCAGAACATCCTAGCTTTGAGTTTTGGGGTTGAGAAATCAATTGAGATCTGAATTGGTTTCCCCCTATACTTAATTTGATTTTTTCTCTTACAGTCTTTAAAATTTTATCTTTATTCTGTGTGTTGGTCATTCTCATTATAATGTGTCTTGGTGTGGGTCTGCTGTAATTTTGTACACTTGGGGTTTGTTTTGTAAGCCTCTAGAATTTGATTTTCCATTCCATTCTTTAGGTTTGAAAATTTTTCTGTTATCATATCATTGAAAAGTTTGTGCATTCTTTGATTTGTATCTCTGCTCCTCCATCTCTTCAGATAACTCTTAAATTTGGTCTTTTCATGTTATTAAGTAATTCTTGGATGTTCTGTTCATTTTTTTTTTTTTTTTTTTACCATTTTCTCCACATGTTCAACTCTACTTTCAAGATTATTGTCTTTATTGGCTGAAGTTCTGTCTTACAAGTGGTCTAGTCTGTTGGTGATGCTTTCTATTGAATTAATTATTTGGTTTACTGGTTCCTTCATTTCAAGGAGTTCTTGTTTTTTTTTTTTTTTTTTTTTTTTTTTATGATCGCTAACTCTTCCTTGAAGTGGTCTTTCACTTCCTGTAGTTTTTTCTTTGATTTCACCCATTATGCTATTCTTTACTTCACATATCAATTTAACTATACACAATCTGAACTCCTTCTTGGACTTTCATTGCACTGTGTTATCAGTAGTTTCTGTTGTTGAAGCATGTTGGTGTGTTTGGGCCACTTTTTTTCCCCTGTATTTTTTTTTTTTTTTTCATGTTGTTAGTGTGTTTTCTCATCTAAAAGTATGGATCTAAGGCACGATAAATTCTACCCTGTATATCTATAGTGTCCCTGAGGGTTTTTAGCACTTCACCTTTACTGGTGAGACCAATATTAACAGCACCCCGTGTACACAATATATAGTCTTAAACCTAATAGCTCTTATTAATTCATCTACTGCTTTCTTACATTAACTCAAAATGATGAGCTCAATAACTATCTGTAGTACAAACAAAATACTTGTTAAAATAACGTACCATTTCAAATGGTGGATGAGAGAACAGAGGTAGGGTAGTATGCAATATTCACAAGGAAGGAAGAGAGAAGCTAGAAGCAAAAATTCATAGGATGAGTGGAAGAGGAATGGAAAAGAGATTGGCTGTTAGTTGGAGAAAAGTTGGAAAGAAAATCCAAGAAAACAAATAAGAAAGAGGAAGATTACAAAGAGAAAAAATTAAAGACATAAATACCCAACAAAAATGCAAAAGACCATTCATATATCATTGTCTTCCATATACTGATGCATTAAAAACAACCTGTTCCAAATATGGTAGAGATTAGTGAATCAAAATATAAAATAAAATAAATCTTACTGGAAAGTCAAACTGTCTCTGTCAGTGATCAACAGTTTCTCAGCCCTGTCTCTGAAGTTTCTTGGGATCACCAAACTCAGATCAACCCTCGCAAACCCAGTCTCTATCCCCCGATCTGGGCTTCAGATACCTCAGTCTTGGCCATGCTGCAGTCTCAAGATCTCAATGCTGTTCTTACTTTCAGAGAGACCAAAAAGGATACCCTCATGCAAAGAGCAACCCTAAGATGCAGCAGCCAAAAAAAGGGCCACCATCACTCTCAGCAGGAAGAACCCAGGTTCCTCAGAACCTACAGCTTCCCTCACACTGGACCTTCAGTCCCCAGCTGGAGTCCCCAGACAGAGGCTCTTGTTTTGGTAAAACTGCTAGCACCCAGGCTCCAGGCCCCTGTTGGTGTCCCAAAATGGGTGCAGTCAAGTGCAACCAAACCCATAATGTCACCTGAAGTTGTCTTCTAGGCATGATAGCAATGGTGGTGGTTGTTGACAGCAGGCAGGGGTTCAGCAGTCATTGTGCTTGCAGCAGCAGCTGCAGCTGCAGCTGTGGAGGCAGCATCCCTTGACAATCTCTGGGGGTTAGCAGCAGTGTCAGCTTCAGTTGCATCCAGGGCAGCAGTTTCTTCTATGGCAGCAGCACCCAGAAAGAAGACTTCCAGGTGACCTCAGGCTGGTAGGAGTGGAATCAGAGGCAGTATCAATGGCGGTAGGGTGCAAGGCGCGATTGATTGAATGGATAGTTCAGCTGCAGGGACCATGTAGGTAGTTTGAATTCGCTTCTGAAGTAACCCAGGCGGTGCCCAGAGGACACACTTCCTAGGATGCCAGTGGCTTCTGTGGTAGTGGGGCTTCTGCAAGCAGCTTCTGCCACAACCTTGGTTACTTTTCTATCTATAGAATTGATAGTATGTTTTCTTCTTACTGTTAATGTGGTGAATTATATTGATTTATTTTCTAATGCTAAATTAAACTAGGATTATTGACATGAACACCATTTCCCATATTGTACTTGTCCTCTTTCAATGTTACTTAGTTTAATTTTACTAGTGTTTTAATAAGGTTTCTGAGGCTATTGGTGTGCAGTCTTTTAGTTCCTGTAAATAACATGTCATATTTGATATTGTAGATATGCTAGAAAATGCATTCCCCTCTGTTTTCTAAAGGGTTTTAGGATTTTTTTCCCCCTTAAATGCTTGAAAATTGACTGTTTTAAAAATCAGAGCCTGGAATTCTATTTTGGGAAGGCTTTCACTAAGAACTTAATTTTTCTATGAAATATGAGGTATTTAAATTCTAAATTTCTTGTCTCTGTTTTGGCAAGTTTGTTTCCACAGGAAAAAGAAAAGTTTTCATTTCATGTAAGTTGTCAAAATGATTGGCATAAGGCAATTTATGTTATTCCCTTATTATCCTTCAATGTCCCTGGAATTTCTGATGACATTCATATTTTTCCCATTTTACACATTGGCAGTTTGGGTTTTTCCTTATTTTTAATTTGTTTTGCTAGGGTTTTATATATTCAGTAATCTTTTCAAAAAAGTTTTATTGAGTAATTTTCTCTGTTAATTTTTTTCATTCACTTTTGTTTTTATATTTATTATATCTTACTTTGAGTTTACTTGTACCATTTAAAAATATATATTCTTAAGCCAGATGTTTAGATTAATAAATTAAGCTTTCTTCTTTATTTTTCTAACATAGCCTTTAAAGTCATGACTTTTTTCTTAACATTATTTTTTTTTTCTCATAATATTTCATGGACAATGTTCTTCTGTCATTCAATTTTAAGTTTTCCTAATCAAATATTTTTACCTTTGAATTATTTAGGCAACATTTTTTAATTCATGCATGTTTGAGAATTTCTACATAATCTCATAATTACTCATTTTGTAAAATAGACAAATTGTGTCCTTTCCTAACCTACCACCAGATACATGGTTGAGGTTCAATAACAAAAAGACAGACTAACAAGTAAATGAACACAAATTTATTTAATAGTAGTTTTATGTGTTATAGAATTCTTCCTACATCATAAAGACCCAAAGAACAAGGGAAAACTAAATTTCCTTCCTTCCTTCCCTCTTTCCTTTCTTCTTTTCTTTATGCCAGGGATCAAATCCAAGGTCTCACACCTTTTAGCCTACCATAAATCTGCATTCCCAGCTGAAAATTGTATTCTTAAACTTGGATTTATAAAACTTAGATTTATAAACTCAGATTTACAAAAATCTGATTGAGGAAAAAATGCTAATAAATGCTAGTAAAATGGAAAACTTAGAAATCTACCTTTGTTCAAATTCCTCTAAACTTCTGTTTGTTTTCATTCCTTTCTATTGGGTGATAGAGACAACTCTCTGGAGTGAGGAAAAGTCAGAGAATTCTTTCATGGCTTCTTCAGGGTAGAAGAGTTGGAAAAGGTCAGAGAGACCTTCCTGTCAAAGAGACTTTCCTGCCTCTGCTGTGTCATATTTTGTGGTAACATGTTGTTTTACTCAGTCTTGTGTTGCTGTAACCAAAGGACCCAACAAGAACAACACAGAAGAGGAAAAATTTGTTTTGGCCATTGATTTAGAAGTTCAGTATGTAGTTGACTGACTCCATAGCTCTAGGCCCAAGGTGAGGCATGACATCATGGTGGAAGAGTGTGGCATAAGAAAACAGCTCAAGACATGGAAGCCAGGAAGAAGAGAGAGAATACTCTGATCACCAGGGACAAAAAATAAACCCCAAAAGCACACTCCCTGAGATCTACTTTCCCCAGCCACACCCCACCTACCCACAGGTACCAGGCAGTTAATTTGCATAAGTTAAACAATCCACTCACTAGTTTATAGCTCTTATAATTAAGTCATTTCACCTCAGAACATTTTTGCATTGTCTCACACATACATAAACCACAACATGTCTTCAATCCCATAAATTTCTAATTTTATACCTTTTTAGTTGGATAATTTTGAATATTTTATTCTTTGAAGACTTTTGAATTTCATTTTATGGCTAAAATATAATCGATATTGGAGAACTTTATAAGTACACATATGTATCAGGTCATACTATAAAATATAGCCATTGATGACATAGTAAAACTTTTTGAATGACATTGTATTAATTCTTTGAATCTCATAATGAAATACCCAGTATATTAAGTGGGAAGTTAATTAGAATGAGGATTCTATGGATTAAACTCCCAGACAAATAGTAGGGCTGAATGTGGTCTAAGCACCTTCAACTTTATATTCACCACAAAAATATGCAGGTATTTTGGCAACAGATTTGTATAAATATTGTCTAAACAAATGTTAAGACTAGGATCTGTACTTACTGAGAGACTGCTTATATCACTTAGATAATAAGTAAAAATATCTATGAAAAATATTCATTAAATAAGCAAGCAAAGTAATTTGCTGGGAATAAGAGATTGCCTTTTAATTAATTTATGTATAAATCTATTAAGAATCATTGGACCTATATCACATAAAACAGACTAAGACCTATGCCTTAATGGCACTGACATTCTAATGCATATGGCTAGTAAAACACTACAAACATAAATTCATTATGTAGTACGTTAGAAGATAAGTCCCTTATAAGAAAATGTAAATAGAAAAAAGAATTAGATGTGAGAGGTGGAGGAAGTCAGAAATTTTGCATCCTTAATCTTAATTGAAACTGTGGTTTGTGAGCGAAGACTTTTAAGAAGTCAAGGGGTTACCCATGTAGATCCTCAATAGGGAATGCTATGAGCAAAGGGAATATCCAGTGATAAAACACTTAGGTGAAATCTAGTCTCACATATTTACAGGTACAGGAAAGAAGCTCTCTGGGCTAGAACTAAGCATGTAGCTGGGAGACAATTAAAATGTTCCATTTTGAATAAATAGTTAGACATTCAGGACTTGGCTTAGACCAGTAATGTTATTATCTTTATTAGGCTTTTAAATACCCATCTTATTACTCTTGTTAAAATACATCTTAGGCAGGATAAGGGGAATATTCATTTAGGAGAGCATTGTAAGTTTTAGGGAGAGAAAAATAGCACGACTTTGAAAAGTCTGTCATTAAAGTTTTAGAAACTACCCAACACTTACTAGGGAAGTAGCCTTCGAACAGGTCAGAAGTCCTTAGAGTCTGAAGGTATCTGAAGGTAGTAGCAGCATGATTCCCCCAAAATTTGAATATTGAATATAAATTGCAAAAAATAGAGATACCTCAATGCCCTGATCAAAATTATGTTGATTATCTAGAATACTAATGTAGCTAAAGCAAGTGTTATCTTCTCAAACTATTTATGAGCAGCTGAAGCATGAAGTTAAAGGGATTTGGTTATAAGGCCACTAAGTGGCAGATATAAACCTTTAACCTATATGAATGTCCATCTGCGTTCATAGGCCAACTCTTAATCTGTGAGTTTCTCATGTATGTCATGCATTTTAAAGCAATTGTAGTGTTTTGGAATTTCAAAACAAAATTAAATTTAACTTTAAATCATTTATACTTGTGGGAGATAGATGGGAGTGAAAAATGAAAAAAACTGATTGTGGATATATTTGTTGGCATATTACAGAGTTTCTACAATTCTAACACTTGTAAATTTGTTCCCTTAATATGAACAAATAGTCTAGAGAGAACAACTTTTTCAGGGAAGTCCTGAAGATTCAAAATATTCTGAATGACAATAGTGAAAATTGGAAAGTAGTTTTCTCAGTCCTGATTTAGTAATGTAGGCAACTGTAAAAATCACCTAATCTCTTTTTTTAGACAGGAAGTTTGGCAGGAGCTTTCCTTGCCGACAACAAATTTGTCTCCTGGCAGTAGTGATTTGTAGCAGCTGCTGCAAATCAGTAATAATTTGGGCTCATTCCATTGCACAGGTGTGGAAAGCCTAGAATTTAAGAGGTTTACAGACTCTGGACTGCACTCACCAGTAATGAACAACTTGAGCAACTTTTTTTTCTTTATAGGATTTATTGTTATTTCAGAATCAAGAAGTCTCTTTTTTTCAGGGTCAAAATTATTGGTCAGATAAAAATGTCTGCAGATTCCAGCTTGTCTTCTCTTTTCACCCAGGAGAAAGGAAAAGTGAGAATTAAGATGGGGTTTTCTTTATCATTGCTTTCATGAATTTTTATTTTTAAGAGCAGTAGGAAATTAGAAACTTTTACCTCTTGAAAGCGAATATCCTGTGTATGTTATTTTTTGTTGTGTTGCCATATTCCTTGCCACTAGGTCTCACCAAGGCTAAAGGCAAGAACTTATTTTTTTCTTCTTAACATTAATATTCTTACACACATGCCTATATGTGTGTGTGTGTGTGTGTGTGTGTGTGTGTGTGTTGACATACATACTATTACTGTGGCTGATGTACTTACTATTAGATCTTCATTAATATGCAATAAATCCATGTGCTTATCCCTTATTCTATGCAGTTCAAAAGTCATTTCAAAATTGCACATCACATTATTCTTTTAGTCAGCAGGTAAATTATACAGGTCATGGTGTTTACATCCTCAGCATATATATATATATCAGGTGGTAATATGTGGCTATGACATTTCCCACCACTGAACATTTTAGCACTTTCTCATCAAAGTGATACAAAGTTCACATGTTTACAAATATCTTGGTTAGGTTTTCTTTTGAAAAGTCAACAGTTATTGCATGTTTTAACCATTGCCGGGGAAAACAAAGAAGTGATTAAATATAATTATTTTATTCTAACAACCAGCACTACTTTTGTACTGGGTACTTATATAAGATAACTTTATCAATCAAAGGGAAATTTTTCTTGGTCTTATTTTATGCAATTCTTGTGTGATAAAAAATTATAATAATGTAAAAATTAATATTTATCAAGTGCTTATTATATTTTAAGAATGTAACATTTTTTATTTAATCATTGAAGGACCTTATGAGTTCAAAAGACAGGATTTGATTTCAAAGGTTTTGTGATTACATGCTTCATTTCACTTAGTTGAAGTTTATTGCTTTGAATACATCTGCACATTATATTTTGTAGCTCTTGATGCTATAAATTATTTTTAAAAAACTCATAAATCATTGGGACAGATGGTATTGTATTAATAATAATACTTGTATGAAAATTTTAAAATATAATTGAAAGATACTATAAGTATTATAGTGTATAGAGCTATGTAAATATATATGTAATAGCTATTCTTTTTTTAAAAATGATAAGAAACTGATCCTCTTTTCTTACAATATTTTATACAGAACATTACAAAATCAGTAAAGCAAAACAAATCAGAGCAAAACTGAGTCCCTGAGGGAGATCTGATAATAATGTTTATATTTACCAGACCTAGATAGCTCAAACTTTTGCCTAGGTTCATGATGCAGCCAGCAATAGCTGCTCAAATAGAATGCAATTAAATACTTGGCCACATATAGACACCAGTTGATATTTGTAAACATTTTTTATATTGCCGCGGTACTGCTGTGAATTATTCTCCCATGTGGTGTTTATTTCTTGTACCCTTATGGTTATTGACTCTGCCATCAGCAATTCTCTCACATTGTGATTCCACAATGTTCCCTTGTTGTGATTGGCAAAGCCACAGAATGGCTATAATTTCTGGAAGATCCAATCCTGCAAATTTCATAGGCAAGCATGATGTTTACTGAAAAATTTATTCAGCTCTGTTCTGATGTAATAAATAATATTATAAATAACTTCTGTAGCACATTGCCCTAAAATGTCTTTTAAAAAGTTGTTTTGTACTTATTCAGAGAAAATAGCAAGGTACAGAAATCATAAGAGAAACATACTTTTGAATTTTTTTATTATAGAATTACAAACTGATTTTGCAAAAATTATGAACTAGTTTTAAAAATGGTCTTTATGTTTTCATATTCTCATTGATTAAGTTAAATTGTTTCATAATATAATATTAATTTCTTTAGTAGGAAGCACTGATTTTTTACTCAAAGACTTTAGTAAAGTCATTTAAAATATATAACTTCAACAAAATAAATCCAATTACAAATCAGAAAACTAGAGATCTAATGTTAGCTTTCTATATAAACTTACCTCTTTCACTTTTGCCTGCCTCAATTCTGGAGGGGTGGGGAATTGGGAGAATTAGCCAATGGGAGAATCTATTAGAAATAATGTTGTATAGCGCATTATCAAACCAAACACTATCATCACATTAACTGCATGCATGTCCCTATGGCGATTCTCATTTAATCTGCTTATTGAAAGCCCTTTGCCTTTATCTCTTTACTGATGAGAAACACTTTTTAAAATTTACTTTAAAGACATACTAATGTGAAATGGAGCTGTTAAATTATGAATGTTATAATGTTTTCTGTAGATCAGAATTAAAGTTTGATCACAGTAAATACATAGTATAATATTAGGAAAATTGATTAAATTTCATAATTTCATTTTTCTTTCAGGTAAAATGAGAAGTATTTATCAACCTAAACGTGTTTCCGTCAGAATTAAAGGAAAAACTGCTTGTAGGTCTTAATATATTTTATGGTTATATGTAAGTCAGTTTTATGATTAGGTTGTGTTAATATTGCCCAGATTGTTTCTAAGTCCCCAAAATATATGCATCACAAAACTCTGAGAAAGTATGGTGTTCACATACATTCATAGCTCCTTGTTCTTTGGTTTTAATGAGCATCTTATACCAGCTTGCATTAAATTAAGAAACTATTCATTATATTTTTAATTTTTTCTATATTTTTCCCATTCTCTTTCCCTTTGAGTGCTCTGATTACATGTATATTAAACCACTAAAAATTGCCCTACAACCATTTCCATTGCCTCACTTTTTCATTCATCATTTTTTCTCCTTTTCTCTGCTTTACTTAGTATAGTTATTTTGCTGACTTCAAATTCAATATCATCAATTGTGCCATATCTAGTAAATACTTGATCCCATCTGGTATTTTTTTTATCTTAAACATAGTGGTTTTCATCTTTAGAATTTGGGTCTTCTTAATATGTTTTTGCTTCTATTTTTAAAATTTAGAAAGCAGTTATTAATAAATGTTTTCCCATCCTTGTCCATTAATTCTAATATCAGTGCCACTTCTGAGTTAGTTTTCTTTGAGAGATTATCACCTTCGTTTTGTTTACATGGGTTGACTCTTTTGTGTCTAAAATCTGATTGGATGCCAGACATTGTGAATTCTACTTACTGGGTAGTAGATATATTTATATATACAAATGCTTTTTGTGGGTTGCAGTTCAGTTATTTGAAAAAATATGATTCATTCAGGCATTTCTTTTAAAATTTGTTAGGAAGATGAAGATCAGAGCTCAATCTATGGCCAGTCATTGCCTATTTAGCATTGAGAATATACTGGCTTTTATGCCAATTTCTTCTAAATTATGATTTTCTCCGGTGTGACTGATGAGAAGAGGCACTATTCTGATGCTGTGTGAGAACTGTGCACTTTAATCCTTTCAGATCAAGCGCGCGCGCACACACACACACACACACACACACACACACACACAAAACCACTGCTTTGGGTAATTCTCTCATCAGCTTGCTCTGATCAGTATTCTGCTGAATGCTTGAGGGCAATCTTCTGTAGATCTCTTCCTATGCAGTCTTCCCCTAATTCATGATCTATTCTAGGAATTGCAGCCTCCTTGATCATCTTGGAGTTATACCTTTATCTTCTCAACCCAGGGCCCCTGGCACATGTTCTAACTGAAAACTCCACCTTGCACATGGCCGGGGAAATGTAATGAAGCAATCTGAAGAGGCATCATAAGGCTGACTGTATTTGTGCTCCATTTTTCTAAGAGTGTTGTACTTTATTTTCTGAAGTCTACTATCTCAAGTGCATTAAAAAAAAAAAAAAAAAAAATTGTGTGCTTTGTCCTTGTCCTTGTTCTTTGTTTTCAGATGGGATGGTAAATTCAGTCTGAAACCATTAAGTAAGAAATCAGAAAATGGTCCAATATTTCACCCTGCTTGCAAAGTAACAGAACTGGCAGAAGGACGTAAGATGTCTGCATTACTGACAAAAAAATAAAAATATTATTCACAGAAAAAGTAGCAGCTGGAATAACATTGCAACACTGGTTGCTGAACCCTGATTTCTACAGGTATTGGTAGAATCAGGAATTGCCTGCCTATGCAGTCGATATGCGCTGTAGTAGAGGAACTCCAAGTTTATGGATTTTTATTTTATATCAAAACTACTGGAAAACATGTGAATATTATCTCTAATTATAATTTTAATGGTAATTGGTAATGTCTCCATTTTTTTTTTCCTCTATATGGAATTATAACAAAATTTGCTCCTGTGAGAATCCTTGTTTCTACCAGCTCCAGTTTTCTGGAGCTTCTGCAAACATCCCCCAAAAGATAGTTCTATAAGACAGGACATATTATTTCCTGGATGTGTAAAAATATGTTTATGGAGAATTGTCTCTTACCATCTGATCCCTGTTACTCCTTCTTAAATTGGAAGTGCATATTCCTTATAGCTTCTTAGAAAGACACAAAGCAGAATTTCAGAGAGTGTTACAATGGAGTTTTTAAGAGTTAGGGCAGGAACATGATGCTCATGTAGAAGACGCTGGCATTAGTGAAAACCTACATAGCCTACCATCTTAAGGAAGAGAGATGTTAGACACAACATAAAACACAGAATTATACCTGCTGAAGCATCACTTTCGTCTGGGGATATATGTGTGTACTCGGTTCCCATTAAAAGAATTTGAAATCAACAGTGCAGGAGTACTACTGGGACTCTAAAGGTTAAATATCTCATTCAGTCAAGCTTAACTCATTAGTCAGAAACGCTAAGAAACGGGTCCACTGCCATTTGAAGAGCATCTGAATCAACAAAGATAGCTTTTAAATTTATATATATGTTATGGTTTAGTTATTAGGTGTCCCCCCAAAACTGTGTAAGATAATGCAAGAAGGTTCAGAGGTGAAATGAATGGGTTATGAGAGCCTTAACTAAATCAGTGAGTTAAACACACACACACCCCAATAGGAATTAACTGAGTGGTAACTGTAGGATGGTAGGGTGTGCTGGAGGAGATGGGTCCCTAAGGGCGTGCCTGTGGGGTGTATATTTTGTATCTGGTGAGTGATCTCTAGCTCTGCTTCCTGAATGCAATGCCCTGAGCCAATTTTCGCTACCACACTCTGTCTTTGGTGAGCTGAGCTTAGTCTCTCTCTGCTTCCTGATCATCATGTGAGCCGCTTTCCTTGGCCATACTCTTTTACCAGGATATTCTGCTTTACCTTGAGCTCCAGGAATGGAACTAGCTGTTTATGGACTAAGATCTCTGAAACCATGAGACCAAATTAAACTTTTCCTCCTCTAAAATTGATCTTGTTAGTTCTTTTAGTCACAGCAGTGAAAAAGCTGATTAAACCAAGATATAAATAATTTCACCCTGAAACAACTGAATCAAAATAACTTAGGCACAGTATTCTTATACTTAATAAAACTGAAAAAAAAAATCACAATACTAGAAATACTAAGTGATACTAGAGAATTTCAAAGGGAGGAGAAAACTAAAGTTGTGAAAGAGGTATTTCAAAACATTTAAAAGGTATCAAATGTATGTAATATCATCTGTGAATATGCAGGCTGCCCCTGTTAGAAGGAGCAGGAACCTCTGTTTCCTCCCCATGAACTGAAAAAGTCTCTGGCTAATCACAGCATCAACATTAGCATACACATTATTCTGCTTTCTGGTCAAATCTGCAGAGATTACAACATTCTAAAATGACAATCGAAGATGCAGAAAGTCATTTGGGGCTATAGTAATGTACATGTGTTTGATACTCAGGATAGCACAAGTAGGGGACACTTTTAAATCAGCTTCTACTAGGTCATTAGTATGATCCAATTTCTGGTCATTGAGAAGTATATATACTCCAGAATTTTCAAATAACTTTTATGAACAAGGTCCTTATAACCCTGAAATATTCTGACAAAGCAGCTTCAGATTTAATATTACCAAACGGATTATTATGGAATATCTTCATACCAAGATATGAATAGGGCGTCTGAAGATTGACAGCAATACAGAAATGAGAGGCAAACATTTCCAGCATTTGAGGGATAAGACATTACAGGAAAATAGGCAAACAGCAATAAAGAAATTCATCTTGACAATAGTATTGGAGATGAATCATTACAGTGTTGAGGCTCCCAAGCAGAGCAACCCTCAGGGTAAAGACAATTGTGTTTTTTAAGCTTGGGTAGTTTAAATGAAACACATATAGAAATGTTGGAGTCTTTGGAGAATCAAGGTAGTAAAATTTTATCTCAAAGTTTTTGGTATCAATTTTTGTGAGGGCTAAGTGGAAAAATATTAATAGAAAGTAGTACCACTCCAATTATGTATATGTTTATGCGTTTATTGTGGGAATACCAGAAATGTCTCAGGAGGAAGGGGGTCCCTTGGTTCTTGTGTCCTGATCAGGCAGGATTACTGATGGCATAGACTTCAAGAGTCTGCATACATCAAAGATTTATTGAAAATGAAAGGACATTCCACTGGCACCTGGCAGTCCATCTCCAGAGTAAGGAGGGTCCTCCTTGTGGGTCCTGATTATATATCCTTTTAGTTCCTGGTTTTGTCAGGTCTGCAGACCTAGTTGAGAATAATCAAGGTGATATGTAGATAGGTCCCTTTTTTTCAATGCTTAATTTGCTGGTTGGTTTATATTTTAAGGCCCATTTGGCATGTGGATAGGTGTGGAGCCAGGGGGATTTCCTTGTTATGCCCTTGTGATTAGTAGGCCCCCCTGTGAAGGGGTTGAAGTGTCCAGTTCTCTTGATAGAGCTAACTGCACATCTTGTTTTCTTAAGAAAGCTGATTTAATCTCTTCTTGGCTGTGTCCCTGTGAGTTCCCATTGTTCCTGATTATCCCTATCTATCCTACCTATGATGTTTGTACTATTACTGAAAACAATCACCCATATTAAAAAAATCATTTAAAATACATTTTTCTCTAGAATTTTAAATTATGCTAGCTTAAATAGTATTACTATAAGTGATACAAACTAAGGACAAATTATCTTAATAATTATTTTAAATTTTATATTAGTTAATTTACAAAGTATTTTCATGTATATTAACGTATGTTTACTTGACATTACACATAGGTAAGAAACTACAGCACAATAAAATTTTCCTCAAGAACATAAAGCTTCTATAGGGCAGAACTTTACTAAAATTAGAATCACTGATCCAAATTCAATGATTTTTCCAAGATATAGTCTAGCCTTTAAATAAAAAATTGTAAATAAAAAATATTTTCATACTTAAATATTATATAGAAAAAAATTTTATATCCTAACTTAAAGGTTAACTGGATAAAAAATCTATTCATCCTTACTTTTGGTGTATAGCAAGATTATAAAAGAATAGTTGTCTGAGCCATTAATAATTTCTTTCTTTGCAACATTCTGCTTGATGTTCTTAGTAATTTAATAACTTTAGAATAAATATTATCTTATTTCTAGATAAGACTTGAAGATGAACCAAAGCAAAACTTAAATAATTTACTTCATTTTCATGTTACAGTTTTAGTTGAAGTTAAAATTTTAAGATCATACTAAGTATCTTAAGTATAGTCTACTTAAGAACTTCTAGAGTGTCTGCCTTCTGATAAATTGCACAGTTCTTATTTAGGATGATTGTCAGGGCACCATTTCAATGCAATGAATCTTAATGACTTCACCATTGATTAATTGCTTGCCTAATTGTGAAAACTGAATTAAATAAATTAGGAGCACAAAAAATCAATTTGTCAGCCTCACAGCCCAATTAAGTTATAAAGTTGACAAATACAGGTTCTAAGTTTAGTAAAAAAAAAAAATCTTCAAATGTTTCATGGTAAGTTCCAACTTTTATTTAATTAGAAAGTGAGTCAAATTTCCTTCAGAGAATAGTCCTATAAAAATATTCAACTTGATTCTTTCCTTCTTTTTAGCATCAAAATCAATTTCTCTGGAACAGTTTCTCAGATTTAATCTTTTTGAAAGACTTCTCTGTTCTTATTCAATTTTATTATTCTCCACCCCACTTCTAGTCTTTAAAACCTCAAGTCATCATTATGTACAGTATGGCTAATTAGCTTTTTCTATGTGCCAGTGGCTCTCTAGTGTCTTACTCTGTAAAGTCTACAGAACAGTCACCTATTTGACCTGGAGTGAAAGGTTACCTAAGTTCAAATACAGATTTATCCTATTGCTGCTGTTTCCAACCAATGCCATTATTCAGCTGTCATAATCAATACTTTCCCAAACATCCATTCAGTATTCAAAGCAAATCAAAATGACTTTATCATGGTTAATTTTTAATCAATCTCATGTATTGTATTCCAGATACGGTTCTAGGTATTTTACATGTAATAATTCATTTAACCCATTTGATAACAAGTTTATGACATAGCTACAAGTTTAATCACTAATTTTATTATTAGAAAATTGAAATGTGGAGAGGCCAACATCCTACATCTAGAAAAAGGTCAGACTCAGATTAGAATCCCACCAGCAAAGCCACACTATGAAGTTAATGGATTCCAGGAACTTTTGGTTTCGTGAGCATTTTTTTTTTCATAAAAATTTTCTTATATATTTTGTTATGATTATATTGATATAAAGATTAATGTATTAACTACTATATATTAAAATTTTTTTCTTTATCAAAAAGTTCATTTTTTTTTCAAATTTTATAAGTAATTCAATTATTTGGGGGAATTTCTAAAAGCATTATGGGTCACAAACACTTCGCAACTGTGCCTAATTTGTAAGTTGGCTCCATCCATCTGGCCTCTTAAACATTGTGTGCAATGTATTTTCTCAGCTATCTAGATTAAAAGACTTGCTCCTCCCTACAAAATATTTTATAATTTATACTTTTTTTTTTACTAACATTCATTATATTATGCTTGATGATATGATAATCTGTATATGCTATACTTTCCTTAGTAAATCCAACCCCTTAAATATATGAATTATTAAATCATCGTATTTACTGTTGACATCAAGGTGCCCAGCTGAGTCTCAAATATACTGAATTTTAGTACACTTCTGTTGTATTTTTTGAAAAAGCCATAGATATTAAATATTTATTAAGTGCTTATTCTTGCAAATACAACTCAGGTGATTCACATATCATTAATGAAAAGTTCACTGGCTTGAAATGCACAGAAATAACTTTACTATTCTTTCTTTTGATTCTATCTTTTTCCGTGTCCTATATTATCACTGTTTATAAATCTCACAAGTTAGTTCCTTTTAATGAATCTGGTAATATCGAATATTTTATATGGAGATATATGTGTCCCTTTTTAGTTTCAAACATTCTTGAATCCTCTAACTGATTAACTTATGTTTCCTTCCTACTAAAAGTCCTTTCTGAATGTAATGTTCAGTTAGTTGATACCCAATGACACAGCTCTTGATACACAACTTCAATGCTGACTGATATAATCCTTTGATAGTCTCAATGTCAACACCACTAGACAATTACTGACAAATGGTTAAACGTATTTCCTTTCTCAAATAGATTTACATGTTAATAGTCTATAACCTTATAGCAGAAAAACTCCTCAAATCATTTAAGAGACTTTTAAAAAGATTTTTGTACTTGAAGAAACAGGTTTCAGTGGTTCATGGGCCTATCTGATATTTTTCCACCTTTCTCAACCAAGTAGTTACCTTCATCTTCCTGTGTTTACAGTGTCCTCAGCAAATATTGTTGCTGGTATTGAAAAGAATATAGTCTAAAATCAAATTTCCAGCACTACAATAAGCATATCACTTAATTGGCAAATTTTTGCTCCAGTGAAGATGTGCCAATTAAAATTTTACTGTACTTTTTCTTACATGCATACTCAGCTCATATCTCAACTTCCATAAACCACTCATGAAATACAAGAATTTTCAGACTCAATTAAGTCTTTTTTTGCTTCATTAAGTATAAATACATTACCCAATTCCTGTTAAGTTTTATGAATATTTTTAACTGGTTTAGCCTTTGTTAGTTGGATGCTGAATGGTCTTGTCTATGGTCTTATGAAATATGAGTTAGGGACATTTCTAGTAATGAAAACTCCTTACAATTTCATTTGAGTATATAAAATGAAGAGTCTAAATGAACATTTACTTTATGATTTATGGCATATTAAGATATCTAGAGAACGGTAGGTATTGTAAGGTCCATGAGTTGTTCTCTTTTATTTTCTGACATCAATTTGCCCTATTACAATGTTTAATCTGTAGAAGAATCTATTTCGCCAGTAGAAGATGAGCTCTCATATACTGAAAAAAATGGGGAACTACTCAGTAATGCTATTTAGTTACCCATTTAAATGTGATAATAAAGTATTTGAACACATTCTAGTTTGTTTATTTATTTATTTGTTTATTTATTTATTTATTTATTTTTGTACCAGGGATTGAACTCAGGGGCACTCAACCACTGGGCCACATCCCCAGACCTTTTTTGTATTTTATTAGAGACAAAGTCTCACTGAGTTGCTAAGTGCCTCACCATTGCTGAGGCTGTCTTTGAACTCGCAATCCTCCTGTCTCAGCCTCCCAAGTGCTGGGATTATAGGCATACACCACCACACCTGGCACATTTTAGTTTTAACATGATCTAATGAAATGCTTTCCAACCTTGGCCAAACAAGGTTGCAACTATTCACAATAGCAATGATCAAGCACCAACTCATTCTTAAAAAAATGGTCTATACGGATGTACTTTGAGAAATTTTGTGCTTTTAATATTTCTTTTTGGTACCAGGAATTAAACTCAGGCATACTAAACCACTGAGCCACATCTCCAGTCCTATTTATGTTTTTATTTTGAGACAAGGTCTCCCTAAGTTGCTTAGGGCCTCACTAAATTGCTGACTTTGCACTGGCAATCCTCCTGCCTCAGCCTCCAGAGTTGCTGTGATTACAGACCAGCATATCCACTTTTATTATTTCTTACGATAATTTTAATGAAAAGACTACATGGGAGAAGGTGAATATATTGAATGCCGTTAATGTTAGTACAGGTTGCACATGTTTTATGTGAAATCCTTGAGACTAGAAAAATTTTGGAGTTCAGATATTTTTGGATTTTTCAATATTTGCATCTATGCAGTGATGGGTCTGGGACCTGAATCTTAGCATAACATTAATTTATGCATCCCATATTCATAGATTGAAGGTAATCTTATACAATATATTTTAATATGTCTGCATTAAGACTCCAACCTGTCACATGAGTTCAGGTGTGCAAATTGACCCTCAAAAAGTTTCTGACATTGGAACATTTGGATTTCATATTTCAAACTGGGGATATTTAAGATATACAAAACACTAAAAAAATTTGTTTTGTTGATCAGTAACTATTTGTAAAGTAAAAGAAATGAATGAAATAAGACAATGGGAAGACTGAGGAGAAGACACCAAAACAAATGATAAGATTTCAAAGAGAAACATTTCAGAGAAATTATGGGGTTTTACAGAGAAGCAACTCTTTAGTATTTAAATTTTCACATGGTGGAAACAGTAGGTGAGAAGTTGGGGTTATATTGGAATTCTAAAAGATCTCAGAAATCACATTTGAGTTGAAGAACTTTTTTTGAACCAAAGTTAACATACACACAAACTGACTGAAGAAACCAAGATCAAGTCAAAGCCTAAAATTTGAGTTGAAGCTTGTTTTGTTCTAACATGACTTCATTAAGATAAATTAGATAAGGTATGTGCTAAAGGCATATTCTTTTAATATTTAATGCTTATCTTAAAATGCAGCATTGTTTCCATTATTGTCTAACTGGAATTCAGCAGTGCTTGGCATGTTAGATCTACTGCCACATATTTTACTTATGGAAAGAAATTACAAATAAGGAATAACCAAATTTGGCTTAGGGATAATTGTATGAAAAACAAGTCTTTAAAAAAATAAATACAAATAACTATACATTACTACACTACACTACAATATGTAAATGTTATTAATAAAATTGGGCAAAAATCATGTTAAAGTAATAAAGAATTAATTATGAAAATTTACTCTAAAACAAAATTTTTAAAGAACGTTGTTTCAGATATATTTTGCATATACAGTATAAAACATTTGAAATATGTTTGAGTTCTTCATATAGGCATAGTAGTGAATATAAAACTATGCCAGGAGAGAGCAATCAATAGGTTTATTATAAAAACATACATATGATTATATCAGGAACCACATAGGTTCACATTTAATTTATTTATTCATAAGACAAATGTCATTTTTTTCAAAATGTACACTACCTTTATTTAGATTGTTTCATAGCTTTTTAAGTATGTCACATATATTTTATATATATTTTATATAAATTTTATACAAATTTATATATATTTTATATAAATTCTTCTAATAAAAGAGTAAAAATAGCCTACCAGGATTAGTAGCATTGCTATATGCCAATTGTGAGTTATCAGGAAGAGAAATCAAAACAGCAATCCCATTTACAATAGTTGCAAAAAAATAAAAAAAATAAAAAAATGTAGGAATGAACTTAAGTAAGAAAGTGAAAGTTTGCTACAATAAAAGTTATAAAACATTGATGAAATAAATTGAAAAAGCACTAAAAGATGGAAGTGCATCCTGCATTCATGGATTGGAAGAATTAAAAAACATCCTTACTACCCAAAATGATTTACAGATACAATTCCTATAAAAATTCCAATGACATTTTTTAAGTACTGGACAGCACCTAAAATTAACATGGAAGCATTAAAGACCCTGGATAGCAAAAAGTACCTGGATCTAAAGAAATAAAGCAGAAGGCATTACACTATCTGACTTCAAAACATGCTGTAAAGCTCCAGTAATCCAAACAGCATGGTACTGGCCTAAGTACAGACACATAGACCCATGGAAGAAAACAAACAACCTAAATGTGCACCCATGTCATCTACAGCCAACTGATTCTCAATAAAGGTGCTAAGAACATGCATTGGAGAAAGAACAACCTCTCCAATAAATGGCGCTGGGAAAATGTTTTATATCCACATGCAAACAAAATGAAGTAGATCCCTATCACTTGCCAGTCGCAAAAAATCAACTCAAAATGGATTAAAGACCTAAATGTAAGACCTGGAAGCATAAAACTACTAGAAAAAAATCTAACATCAACATTTTAATAGCGATAAGGATATTTTAGGACAAGAGCCCCCTAAACACAGGGAACCAAACATAAATAGAAAAATGGGATTTCACCGTATTAAAATGTTCCTCCTCAACAAATGAAACAATCATCAGAGTGAATAGACAACTCACAGAATGGGAGAAAAATAGCAACCCTTTCTATATCTGAGGAGGGGTTATTACTGAGAATATATAAAAAACACCAAAAAATGCCATAGCAAAAATGCAAGTAACCTGGCTAAAAATGAGCCACAGATTTACATATTTATTTCTGGAAAGTGTAAATACAAATAGCCAACAGGGACATGAAATAAATTCTTCACATTATGAATCGACAGAGAAATGTAAATCATAACCACAATTGGAAATCATCCCACCTTAGTAAGAATAGCTATATTCAAGAACAATAAATATAACAAGTGCTGGCAAGAATAAGGTGAAAAGTGAACCCTTGCATTCTATAGGTTGGAATGTAAGTTTGTACATCTATTATGGACAATAGTATGGAGTTTCCTTAAAATATTAAAAATAGAATGATCATATGATCCAGCAATTCTAGTGCTGCATATGTATTAAAAGGAAATCAAATCTGTGTGTCCAAGTGACATATACACATGTGCTCATGTTCATTGCAGGTCTATTCATAATAGGAAAGAAACACTAATAGTGAAGTGTCCATTAACCAATGTAAGGAAAGAAAATGCAGTATATATAAATAATGGACTACAACTCAGCCATGAAAAAGAACACAATACTATCACTTTTCATATGGATAGAACTAGAATTCATTATCTTATGTGAAATAATCCAGGCATAAAAAGAAAAATCTGTGATTTCATTTACATCTGGAATCTAAAAAAGAGTTGATGTCATAGAAGTTGAGAGCAGGATGGTGGCCTCCAGAAGCTGAAGAGTAGGGAGAAAAGAGGGACTGGGAAAAGTTATAAATGAGTAATAAGTCAAAGTTAGATAGAAGGAAAAAAAAATCCCTATATCTATTGCACAATAGGGTGATTATGGATCATGATATTTCAAAAAGCTAGAAAATAAAGGATTTTGAAATTTTCATTAAAGGAACAAAAAATGTTTCAATAGAAAGATATGTTTAGCCTAATTTAAGCATTGCACGATGTATACATACATCAAAACTTAATATGGAACCCAAATAATATGTACCCAATTTTATGTACAGTTAAAAATAGTTGGACTTCAAGACAAACACCGGTAACCCCACTGACTTGAGATGTTGAGGCCTGAGGATCACAAGGTTGAGATCAGCCTCAGTTCAGTGATGTTTAAAGCAACTTAGCAAGACCCTGTCTTAAAAAAAAATCTTAAAAGGGCTAGGGATGTAACTCAGTGATAAATCACCACGGGTTCAATCCTCAGTATCAAGACAAGTATATTTTCAAAGGTAGAAAATGTTCCAGGATCTGGACATACAGAAGTTAAGTTACAAAGGTTTGTTTTTTCCCCCATAAGTTTGCTAAGCCCATTTCTCAATGCTGGTTTAAACTTGCCCTATGAAGCATTCTCTCCAGTCTCCCAGTCCTGGATCACACATAAGGGTGCATAAGTTCTCTACTCCCTTTAAGATATGAAATATCCTTCATACCCAGTTTAAGATAATCAAATAATAAAGAACAAATATCTGGTTTTAGAAATTAATATTTGGAAAGAAATAGATGCAATATAATGACAGAAATGACAAAAGTTATTTTAAATTTAATGTTCTTCCTTTTCCTTGCTCTTTCATCCCATTGAGCTCGATTCTTGTGGGCAGAAGGAGATGCTTGGTTGACTAACTTTCTATTCCTCTTCAATCCTTGAGTTTCCTAGTCATGGTTTTTGACTCCTCAGGTTCAAAGTAGGGAAGTGAGAGTCTCCTGGAAGACTTCCTTTCTTTACTGCCATCACTTTGGGCATACAGTGTTCACGGTTTTCACCAGTCCACTGAGAGCATGTCCTTTCAGTCCCTCCTGACAGAGATTTGCTAACCCCCCTAAGCAGATTCCTATATTTTCACAACAAATGTGTCCAATAGATTATTCTTTTCTGTTTTCTTCCCCTCTTCCTTCCTTCCTTCTTCCCTTCATTCCCTGCTTCTTTCCTTTCTCTGCCTGCCTGGCTGTTTCCCTACTGTGTATGTGTTTTGCTTACAAAGCTGCCCTCAGTTCTTCATCCTTAGTTCTTTAATTCTCTGCAAGAACTGTATGAGACCAAGAAGAACAAACAAACAAACAAACAAAATGTGATTTTACCCTTTCTGTTCAAATCATGAATTTGCTGTGGTCCCTATCCTCAATATGCAATGATAACTACTTTTTGGTTTTAGCGTCAGTTAAAATTGAAATGGAATGATTCTAGATTTAACAAATTTCCACATAAATGTTTCTTAAGTATTTATTATGTGTTTGACCCTGAGATATACATATACACATAATCATTTTATGGTAGTGATTATTACTACATTGGACAAAATAATGTAGACACAAAAGAATGTACATCATGTAAGTTCATTTAAGAGAATTCAGTGATTATCTGGTGACGAGGATGGGGCTGTCATATTGGCCATAAAGGAAATTTCTGTAATGAACAAAATATTCTCTTTAATGTGGGTAGTAGTGGAATGGTAAACATATTTCCAAAACTCATAGAAATAAAAACTTAGTATCTGTGATTTTTCCTTATGCATACATTATGTTTTTATTAAAAAATAAAACAAACTGTAGGTTCTAACAGGAGAGAGTCAGCAGAAGGTACTGAATTAAAGAAGAGAAGACAACTAGAGATGACCAGATTAGCAAAAGTTCTGGATTCCTGAGTTTAATCACTTCCTCAAAAAACTACAACTACTTTCTGTACTTTGTAAATAAGCTAATTGTGGCATAATGGGGAACATGATATAAATTATTATTTTACCCTGTGTGAATATTATTCTGGCATTTGTATTGTAGGAACTCATTAATAAACAGAAGGTTTATTTTCCTTGAGTCCAGAAAGAGAAGAGTGTACAGACTGGTGGTGTGTATGTGTCTATATATCTCCAGCTATCATCCATGGCCAGGAGTTGAGTTGTAATTAACAGGCCATAAAATACCAGAATATAGAAATGGAAGAGGTGCATATAGGACCTCTGAGAACATTCTTTCTCATTGTCAATATCATTCCCTTTAACATACATGCACATAAATACACACACACCAAAGCATGAACAAAATTAGAAGGAATGCTATAAAAGGAAAATTTATAGAAATTATAGCACTTTTACATTTTAAGTAAGCAGGTATTGGGGGAATATTAAATATTGAAATTTCATGTACTGTTGTACATATGACAAGTTCTGCTTTACTGGAGGGTAATGCCTGGAGCATAACTTCTTGTCTTTAAAAAATGTGTATATAGGAAACAAAACCAATTTCTCATAATCAATGTGCTGCTATAATGGAAATATATCAATTCAAAATATAGGACTTCATATGTCCTGGAATTTTATTTATTTATTTTATTATTACTGGGGACTGAACCCAAGTATGCTTTATCACTGAATTTTATTCACAGCCCTTTTTATTTTATTGTATTGTATTTTTTACTTTGAGACGGGGTCTCATTAAGTTGTATAGAATCTCACTAAGTCACTGAGGCTGGCCTTGAACTTGCTACCCCTTGCCTGGGGCATTTTTAATATAAAAAATTATCTAAATTTTATAGTGTAAGATTATAAAATATCTCAGGTTCTAGCATTTTTTTTCTGAAGGACAAAGAACTAAAGCAAAATAAAGGGATTCCTACGTGGAATGCAAATCCATATTTGAGAGGAGTAATAAGATTTCTATTTTCTCTCACTCCTTGTCTGATAGTTCAGAATGTACATAGACCTAGACAGAATGTACATAGTACATAGACAGGAGATATTTCTGGTGTTTTACAACTTCAGAAAGGGCAGAGATATGCTATGAACTAGTAAGAAGAGTAATTCAAAATAATAACTCTACAATTAAAATCAAACCATACCATCCTAACTAATGAGAACATACTCACATAGACTTGAGCACCCATTTCTCTAATAGCAAGAAAGAGTGAGTTATTTTTCCTTATTAAAAGATACACTGAATGTTAGGATCATTGTACAGTGAGGTTCATGTTCCAGGCAGATGGATGGATCTAAGATTCTATAATGGAATATATCTCATACCCTAAGAGTCTGTATATTTGCAATTAAGTCTCAGTCTAGCCCCTCCATCCTTATCTCTCTGAAGTGTAAGGTCTAACTTCAGAAGAACTTCAGGTAATTTGTTGAATTGGAGCTGCTGGAGTCTGAGGAGCTACTCCTAAATGATATCTTTAAATGTGTGCTGTTGATTATTTTGCTCCATGTAGCATTTGACAAACAGGACAGGTATTTTCTCCAGGTAGTTTTTTCAGATTTTGTATATGTCTTTTTAAGTGACTACTTTGCCACCAAAGAAGCTGCCTGACGCACTTCCACATAGAAAACTCATAAAAAATTGAAAGGCTTCAATAATTTTAAATCATTCTGTATTGCTCATGGAGATTTAAATTTCAGTGCTAATTTTTTTATTAGCACTTTAATTTGGAAGGTACCAGGCTTCTACAAGATTTAAAATTATTGGAGCATTTCAAAATTTTATAAGCTTTCCAGTAAGGTTGTGGCTATGAGTCTATGCTTGTGAAGTAAAGCACAATTTAAAGTTAATTTAAATAATTTAAGTGCTGCAGACTTTTAGGGGAATTGTTTTGTCTTCCAAATTGGAATTCATGGTAGAAGATTAGAATCATGTTACAAAGAGGAAACGCTTTTCCAATGAAAATAGTATTAATTCTTATTCATAGTGAAAGTCAGGTATTTATTTTTATCAATTCATTTTTAATCACCCTATTTTTTACTTATTAATTTTTGAATAATCGTATTCAAATACTGTTTCTCAATGATTATCAGCAAACTATATTGATGTCTTCAGAAGTAGATCTCAAATGGGTGACCTTGGTCCTACCTTATTCAATAGTACACATGATTCTCAAATTATAATGGTGTTATGTCCTAATAAATCTTCATAAGATGGAAATTTAGTAATTTGAATATACATTTAATACACCTAGGCTACAGAACACCATAGTTTAGCAAGACAATCAACTGTAGATTACTGGTTCTTTAACCTCCTGATCCTGTAGCTAACTGGGAGCTGGGGCTATTGCTGTTCAAAGTTGCAATAGAGTATAAAACTGCTTATCACTAGCTTGGGAAAAGATCAAAATTTAAAATTTGAAATTATTTCCTTCTGAATGTGCACCACTTCACAATATAGTAACGAAAAAAATCATAAGTCTAACCATTGTAAATTAGGGGTTATGTGTATGATAAAAATTAGGATTAAAATCCTGGAAAAATGCTTTAACGTATGATTAAAAAGTGATGAAGGATTTACTGATTGAATAAAACAATACTATTTAAGAAGGTTTTATGCAAATGGATTGCATCTAAGAGAATGAATTTAAAGTAAATAAAAAACTTTCACTTAAATATGAATCTAACCGAGCTAGAACGGAAGGAAAATTGTTACTATAACTAAGACATATTATGATTTTTCAGAGGAAGCACATCATGGACATAGACATAACAAAAACCACCCTAAATACAATTACAGACAATATCAATATACATGTAATGATGAGACTAAAAGAAGTAGAAATTCTTCTCCAGGATATGGATCAAACCACAGAGTGAATATAAATTTTTTAACCTTTCTTTAGATATTAGAAAACATTATATTTAATATTGGAATCCAATCAGAGGATGGATGACTTATAGGAGAAAATGACAAAGAAACCTAAAGAATCAGGGGTATTGTACCGACAGAAAAGTGTTCTAAGAAGGTTTTCATATTTAAATTATGGAAAGGCCAGCACCTGTAGGCTGTTACTTGTGTTAGTGGTGTGCCTTTGTGTTCAAATTTCTTGATCTAGGATCAAGGAAAAGAAAACAAGGAGAAATATTTATAAATTAAATATACTGAGGATCAATATGAAAATGGGAACTACTTAAAACAAAAAAGAGATTTGTTGATGTAATTTTTCAGCTAGCTGAATCTGCTGAAAGTTTAGAGATTCATTTATAAGAAAGATGATGATAAAAAGGTGAGTGCTCACTGCAGAAGCAGGTGATACTTGAATTCTCAGTGTCTTCAAAACTGAAGTTTATTTCTCAATCATGCCATATAAAATCAACACTGCTGTGCTGTAAAGGGACTATTTCCTTTTTAGCCAGTGATGTTGTTTTCTCCTAGACTGGAACTTCAATATTGCATTTTTTTCTCACAATGCATCAAATAGTCCCAAAATATAGTGACCTCAATGATGATTTATTGTTTTCCTCTAACATTTCTGATGGCTGTGGCTGGGGTCATATTGATACCTCTGATTGTTGGTGATGAGTTCTGCTCTCCCAAATGTTGAAGTTTGAACATTAGAGAAGCAGGCCAAGGAAAGCATATAAAGCAGGATTTATTTAAAAGGGGTAAAATAGACTTCTCCCGGGAGGGAGAAGGGGACCATTGCTGGTATCCTGGTGTCCCAAGAAGCAAGGCAGTTCTACTCTTTTTATATGTCCTGGGCTTCCTTTGTTGTTCTCTTGCTCTTTTCCCCTTATCTCTCTCCTTCCTGTGTTTGTGACCAGGCCTGGTGGGATGGCCAAAATGTCAGAAGCATATGGGATGAAGGGGGAAGGGCAGGATGGAGCAGCCCAGGACACAATAATTAAAGACTGTATAGCTCCCTGTAGGAAGGGGCAGTTCCTGGGACAGGTTACCTTGGCAACAGGTTGGGGCAGGGGCAAGTTCTTGATAAGGGTGGAAGAAGGGCTCTGAAGCAATTAATATTCCAATTTCTCATGAGACAGTATCCAACTTCCAGGGACTCACTCAAAATTGACTTTCTTTATCAGGAGGACCTGACTCAATTTACCTACCTATACTGACTAGCTTCAATATGAAGACATCTTCATTCACGGATGTAGGCTGTGATATTTGGAAAAAGTGAAGCTAGTTGGAGTTCTTTTTCCAGCTGAGCAGTTTGGGCTTCCTCACAGAATCCCCAATTCATGATAGTCAAAATGTATTACATATATACCTGCTTCTCCTAGAGAGAACCTATTAAGAAAACCTGGTGGACACTTCAAAATGTCTATTATCTCGACTCTATATTTCCAAAATGTCACTTCTCTCACCTTTTATTCATTGAGTATGTCACAAAGCCTAGCCCAGACTGAAAGAACCCAAAACTCTCAGTAAAAGGAAGGTCAAATAATTTGTGTTTATCTGGATTATTTGAAGAAGAGTAAAAAATGCAAAGTTCATTTTGTCAATTAGTTTCCTTTTGGATACAGCAATTCTCAGTATGCAATTATCAGTCAAGGATTAGAATTCAGTTAAATGACAACAAACCACACCTAACTATCACAAAGTTTAGGGAAAGAAGGTCTACTTGGCGCTATATTCCTAGAAGGGAAGGAAAACAATCTTTGTGTACAGTTACCTAGTCTTTGGCAAATGCAAATAAGCATTCAATAACTTTATGACACATGTCCATTTTTGGAATTTTAAGTGGCCCTAGTTTCCCCAGGGATGACTTCTCCCATTCAGTTGTATGGATGCTATTTTAGTCAGCTTTTTCACTGCTGTGACATAGAAGACCCAACCAGAAAAATTGTAGAGGAGGAAAGCTTTATTTAAGGGCTCATGGTTTCAAAGATCTCAATCCAGGGACAGGCAGATTCCTTAGGGCTCGAGGTGAGGCAGAACATCATGATGGAAGAATGTGGGAAGGGGAAGCAGCTCACATGATGATCAGACAGCAGAGAGAGACTCCACTTGCCAGATACAAATATATACCCCCAAAGTCACACCCAGAATGCCCCACCTCTTCCAGCCACACATTACATGCCTTCAATTATCATTCAATTAACCCCATCAGGTGATTAATTCACTGATTAGGTTAAGGCTTTTGCAACTCAGTCATTCACCCTCTGAACTCTCTTGCATTATCTCACAAGTGAGCTTTTGGGGGACGCCTCACATCCAAACCGTAACTGATGCCAAAGACACATCTTTGACATGGTCTGATACTGAACAAGTTTATTTTTGTGGCTCTCTTACAGGTTGTACAGTGGGAGCAAACTGGTGGCATGAGTCAGAGAGAGTCAGGGATTCAATGACAGATTGACCCAGAGAGTCACTGGAAAACAAGGAAGAGAACAACAACAACAAAAAAATACCCAAGATTGAAACCACACTCCCATTATATCCTGATCTCAGAAGTGACACTACTTCTGAGTAGTTATCACTTTTGCAATATAGTATATTCATTAGAATTGATTGAAAACTGTAGTGAATGTTACACATTACCAGGCAGAAACTATTCCAAGGCAAGAATAGCAGTAGGCAGCATTCCTTGATGGGTATTTTAAAGCTAATATACTAATCGGTATATGAAAAGGTCTTATCATCACAAAAGAAAATCTAGGTTAAATTTCTAAATATTATTTTTTTCTTTATTCTATCAAATTTAACAAAACACTTGTTATAAGGTTGACTGATTTTAAATAGCCTAGGGCACAGATTCATGCATTTGCTACACAAATTGTTTTCCAGGACTATTTTCAAGGATGTTTTGAAACTACTTGGATAACTTTACTTCTCCACTCTCTTATGATCTTTCTATGTGTCATGGTCGTGTCACATCTTGTAGCAGTGAGTTAGCCACAAAGAGCTATGGGACATCTTGTATCTTTTTTTTTCTGTTTCCATAATTTAAAAAGTTAATAAAATACAGTTATGTTGTACAAAAACTTCTAGTTGAACTATGGACCTAGAAAAATATTAAACAAAAGTACCATAGACAATGACACACCAAACTAGCAAAGGAAAAAACAAGCAGTTTTCTTCCCTGCAAAATGTAGCCTTTTTCAAGTTACTTCTTTCCATCAATCATTCATTAACAGGAGCTGAGGGTATCTGCAAAACATTTTGTTATATTGCAAATATAAGGATATTATGTTTAATTGGTTAATATTACATACATTGATATATGTAACATATAAGTGAGGTACATATGTGTACATGTAATGTTTATGTGTGTAGGCTACTTGATGTTATTAATAAATGGCATATATCATGTGTAATATATACATATTATGTAAATCATATGATATACACCTGTTATACTAAAAATTATTCAAGTTAAAATTCTAATTTGCCTGCTAAAATAATCAGTTATACTTTCTTTCTATTTTTTATTTGTTTGCAAATTCTCTTTTGTTTCAGTGTCTCCCATTTTCCTGTCCCTTCACCTAAAGCCTTTCAGAGCCACTGGTTTCTCTTTCCATGATCTTTAATCTCTCATTATCATAACTCATTTACAAAATGGTATTAATTTTAGTTATGCTTTCCTTTCCATTCTCTTTGTTTTCATGACTAATTTTATTTACTGTTCCATACTGAGTCAGATGTCCCATCTTTTCCTATCCTATTTCTCATCTCCATGGCCTTACAAATTCTTTAAGCCTGAGAGAACTCAGTGTAGCTTATTGAAAGCAACACCCAATACAAGTGGGAAAAGCAAATTTCTCTCTCAATCTCCCTCCTCTATGCTTCTGAATGTGTTTCATTAATGTTATTTTTATTATATTTATCCTGTTACTTTTGGAAGACATAGAAACTAAAAAAAAATTTTACAGTCTGAACCACTCCTATTATTTTAAAATTACTCCTTCTTTTCTTATAATTGTCTCAATTTAAATAAATATAACCAGGCATAGGTAGTTTCCTGTTTTCTCTAATATGTCTGATTCTGAAGAAAATATACAGCATCTCAGAGGTTCAAAAATTTTATTAGGAAGGAGCCGAGTTTGTGGCTCAGCGGTAGAGCACTTCCCTAGCACGTGCAAGAACCTGGGTTCAATCCTCAGCACCACAAAAAATAAATAAATAAAATAAAGGTATTGTGTCCAACTACAAATAAAAAATAAATATTTAAAAAAATTTATTAGGAGATAGTCACACATAGAACAAAGTTAAAGGGAATACCACAATGAGTGTTCATTTGTTCATCCATATTCAAAAATTAGCAACATTTTAAAAACCTATGTAATGTACTTTTTATTTTTATTGTTGTTTACTATGTACTTGAAGAAAATCTTAGTCCCAGACTTTATATTTTTCTCCTTACATACCTCATTATGCATCCATTAAAATAATATTTGCTTTCAGTGATAATATTACAACAAAAAATTAACAATTATCCATCATTATCCATTACATAGCAAATTTATTTGCTAGTGTCAATTCTGTTATTATATTACAGTTTGTTTATTCAAATCAGGATCAAAATAAAGTCCACACAATGCCTTTAATTGTTATGCACCTTAAGTGTTTTTTTTCTTCCATGACATTGTCTTGCTGAAGAAATTTTGTCCATTCTCCTGGAGAATGCCTCACATTCCAGACTTTTTTCTCCTTTATGATGCTATTTTATATGTGGTTTCATGAAGTTTCATTTTAAAGTTTTGCTCAGATTCAGATTTAACAGTTTTTTCTAAGAACGGAGTTAGTCTTGTGAACCTCATATCCTATCAATTTAAGCAGGAGTTTTTCTATACTGTGAGTATTTGTGTCCTTTCAAAAATCATATGTTGTAACCCAATCCCCAATGCAGTCATATTAAGATCTGGGATTAGTGGGAGGTGATTAGGCCTCAAGAGATGAAATCAGTGCCCTTATCAAAGAGGCCTTAGGAAGACTGTATCCTGCTTCAACCATGTGAGAATATATCTAGAAGGCATTGTCTTTGAAGCATAGTACAAGATCTTGACAAACACCAAATCTGCTAGCATCTTGATATTGGACTTCCCAGAATCCAGAACTATGAACAACAAATTTATATTTTTTAGAACCCTCCACTCTAAGGCATTTTGTTATATCAACTTAAATGTACTAACAGATATATAGAGAGATATATGGATGTCTATATATGTCTAGCTCTTCCTCTCTATATGTGAAGAGTAATCTGCAGGTTAAGGTCAAGACAGTCAGCTCCCATTTTTCCCAACTTTCCCCTTAATATTTAATCTTTTATTGTCACCAATGAGTGGCAGATCAATTATTTCAAAAGCATTGCAAAAATGATAATTTTCTTATTCTTTCATTCTAGCTGAAATTTTATAATGAAAACCCCTTTTCCATATGGCCATTCATCTGCTTATTTTTTTGCAGTCACACTGTAACTGGTGGGTTGATGGCTCTAGATCATGTCATGGAATTGTAAGGATTTTCTATTATCAAATTTAGTCAAGAATGTTTCATCAGTCACCATTTGATCAGAGAATTAGGACCCCAAAGAAATTACATACGGTAAGGACTTGTTAAGGATTGTTTGAGAAAATTGTGGCACCTTGTTAAGCTATCTATAGCTGTTACGTTTGTGTGTGTGGCATCCTGAACAAGTAGAACAGGTAGTTGGAAAGTAGAGATGAGTGAAGAAATTGAGAAGGAAGGACAAATTGGTACTTCTATTGATCCATATAATCCCTGTCATTCTTTCATTACTTCCAGGCCTAGATGTTCCCAGTAGCCTCCTGGAAAATCTGGCTCCTTTCCTCATGGAGCTAAATGTACAAACCAGGTCAGGAAACACAGTAAGAGCTGGGCTTTTTGCAGTCTCAGTTGTTGTCCCAGGCAAGAATGCAAAATGGCACATACACCACAAAACATGAAGGACAACAGTACCTCATGCTGTGTTGAAACCAGACTTGCAGAACTAGAATCATGCTGCTACTTCACCTCTTCCTCCAGATCTCACACAAAATATAGTCTAGACCTTGACTCTGTAGGGAAGGGTTGTGGGAAACACAATTTAAACTTGACTGAATCAATTATAATGAAAATCTACTCAAAATGTCAACTCCTCTGTTATTATTGTCATTTTATAACCACCTCATTTAGTCTCTGATTTGGAGAAGTATTTGAGAGATAGTCAAATATAAGATAACTACTCTGTTATATTATCTCCCCTTTTCCCTAAAAATAAGAAGAGAAAAAAATTAGTACAAATAAAACAATAACATTGACAAAGACTCAGAGTAATTAGTAATTTGTGCTGCAAATAAAACAAGAATAAAATCATCTCTCTTGTGTAATGTTGTTTTCTTTAATAAGACAATAGAGATATATGGTTAAAGTCTTTGTGGCTGGACCAACAGTACTGATACAATCCCAGTTCTAACATGTACTATTGATATGGGCTTTGGTAATTTATATTTCTTTCAGAAATTCAGGTTTTTCTCCTGCAAAAATAGAAATAATAATACCAAACTTTCAAGATTAGTATGCAAAGATAAATGAAAGTTTGTGGGATGTACAAACTATTTCAAAAATAACAAGTTTTTAAATTTATTCTTACTATTCTTTTTCTCACTTCCACTTTCCTCTTCCTTTAAAATTATAGAATTAATGAATACTTAGGTGATGTTGACCTGAAATCATTAGCTTGCAGATCACCATTTGATAGCTACTAGACATCATTTTCTTAACCCAGAACTGAATCTGGAATGGCGATATCTAAGTGAAATCTTCTATCTTAATATTATAATTACTTCCACATTTCCTGCTTTCAAAAATATATATATATATCATACAGGAAAAAGAGGAGTTTAATTGAAGTCAAATATATTACATTTAGTGCTTTCTTCTAAACTGAAAATTTGTCATTCTCTCATTGATGAAATTTAGATTTTCTTTTAGAAATTTTCCTCATAAAACCATAATGGTTTTTATTTGTTTTCTATGATTTTCAGCATTTGAAAAAAATTATTATCTGTCTATCCTTTTCAAAGCGTTGAATAAATGAAATAAGCTAGAATTTCTAGTATTTAGTCATATTTAAAAAAATAAGTTTGAAACTGTCTTCCTATATTAATTATTCATTTTTACTACATTTCTAAAATCATATAAATGGAGTTTCATAATGCAATGTATTTTATGATTTGTATTGAAGTAGGAGAAAATAACTGAAGCAACTCATTTGTTCACTAAGCTTTGGCTAAGTACTTCTGTGTGTTGGTTCCAAGAAAGCATAACATTTTCTTTTCTCAAGGTTGTATAATGGCTAGGGACAAAATGGATACACATTTATCCAAAATTCAAGACCATCTTTGAATAAAAACTTTGATACAATTTCATTCAAAATACTGTGGGAGAGCCAGTTGCAGTAACTCATTCCTGTATCTCAGGAGGCTGAGGCAGGTGGATTGGCAGTTTAAAGCCAACTTCAGCAACTTAGCAAGTCCCAAAGGAATTTAATGAGACCCTGTCTCAAAATGTAAAGTAAAAAGGCTCAGTGGTTAAGACCCCTTGGGTTCAATCTCTGGTACCAAAACCAAAACCACAATAACCAAAACAAACAAAAAGTATGAGATTACAAAGAGGTCATGATTATAATTTAATATTTAGTTTTCAAAAGATGTTATTGAGAGCTGTGGTTGTGGCTCAGTGGTAGAGCACTCACCCAGCATGTACAAGGCCCTGGGTTTGATCCTTAGCACTGCATAGAAATAAATAAATAAAATAAAGGTATTGTGTCCAACTACAACTGAAAAATAAATATTAAAAAAAAAGATGTTGTTGAGGTAGTAACTTTTAACTTGATTTTTAAAGAAGGATTTTGATAGGAATAAAAAGTGGAGGGAAGTCCAAGCAGAAGTGTCAGAATAAACTGAAACCAGAATCCACCTGGTACAAAGTATGTTGTGGGGTTTAGCAACATAATACAGCCAAGTAAGTCTCGAAACTGCTCATGAAAAGACACAGGAAGGAACCCAAGCCAGTTATAAATTTAGAGATCACTAGAAAAGTTTCAAAAATATCTTATATGTGAAGCAGAGTTGAGGTTTGGAAGGTATAGGGACTTGGCAAGAGCAATGATAATAGGGAAAATATGAGAGGGGGGTCTCTTGAGAACTGAACATGGAACAGCAAAGAGATAAGGAAGAAATAAGTCATAGATACTAGTAGGGCATATATGAGTACAAAAGTATGCTCTTTATTCAGCATTTTACATACTTCCTTTAAAGATCAGGTGTTCTTGAGTTCTTTGGCACTGACTATCTTAAATGTGAAATTTCAACTACATGAATTATCAACAAGTGATCTTCAGCAGACCATTTATCATAGCATTAGGAAAAGGATTTACTATAAAAGGTAGAATGTATATTTGGACCATTTAAGAAGATTTATCATAAATTCTTTTAGGCATATTTGATCATCATATATATATATTTTTTTTTTTTTTTCTATAAGAATATCCTTGCAAGGAAGAACTTTGGCTCAATGTTGGTTTCATATATGATTCTTCCCACCAGTCAAAACTGGAATAAGCAATAGTGCCATACTAGGGTTCTTAATTACTCCTCCCTCTAAATTTAGTAGTGAGAATCAGAAATCAAAATAGTCATTGATTTACTTGATCTAAGGTTTTGGAAAACGTGAGTTCACTCTTTTCAAAAATGATCAAATAAAAAGAGATAGATTCAAACCATACATTAAAATAATTATCTAGACATGAAGAAAAATGAAGGAAGAGAACATATGGTTCTAGTTAGACAGACACAGAATTCCTTGATTTCTACTAGCAATCCTGCTTCTTATTCTAGTCCTTTGGTAGCTCTAGCTGTCCCTTATGCCCTTCTGTCTTTTGAGCTACTGATATGCCCACATTTCCTCAAAATGTAGTTTTGTTTCAAGCTCTTCAAATCAACAGATTTTGAATTATTTGAAACATACAGGGAAAGCTCCACTCTCCGTGAGACAGTTGAGAGAGTTGAAAATGTTAACATTTCATAGGAAGCACATAGTATTATTGAAATGACCTTACTGATTGCCCATTAGTATCTTACTGTTTATCTTTCTTTTATCCTGAAAGTCCAGGAATAAAAGTTAGTGCTTTTTTTTTTTTTTTTTTTTTTTTTTTTTTTTTTTTTTTTTTTAATGGAGTTTGAAACTACCAGTGTGAAGACCATGGAGAAAACGGCACTTGGCAGTTCGAAAAACTGAGATAAATAAAGGCACTGTGTATAGTTCATAATGAGCCACTAGGAGAGTAGTAATAGATGATATTGAGCTCTGAGAAGAAACCAGAAAATGCATGAACTATGCAGCCATGATAGGAACTAACAAGGCAAATTTTTATACATGTGCAAAGGGAAGTCATTGATTGTTTTAAACCAAGAGTAACACACTGTATTTTATTTCACAAAATTCATCCTGGTTGCTGTATAGACAAAGGAATAGAAATAAATTTATTTATATTTTTGTTGTGGTAACAAATTGAACTATGTGGCTATTACCAGAAAGTAAAATAGGTGCAGGTAGTTAACATATTTTGGATATAGAATTGTGAAAACTTGGTGGCAGATTTGCTTAAACAACAGATAAATGTCTGCTTTGGGTCACAGAATGAATTTTACTAATATTTGCTGATGTCTCACTTTCTCAAAGTTTGTGAGTAAAACAGATTAACAAAGTTAAAAGGTAATACTGATTACATAAATAATAAAATTACTGCATTGTTCTTAGTGTTGTCAAGAAAGAAATTTTTTGTAGGGAGTACATAGCTAAGAATTGAGATTAGAGTAATATATATTCTTGAATCACCTGTATAGAATCTGTGTAGTGTCTAAACATATATAAATAGATGAGGGTACATGAGAGGAGATTGTAAAGGAAAGGGTAAAAAGTTGAAAAAGCATCAAATTTTGCAAAACTCCAAATATTGAGTTTTATTAAGACCACCAAATGAGACAAGAAGTTATCATAGACTGGAAAAAAAAACAAGGAGAGGCAAGAAAAGACAATATTTAAAGAAGGGAGAGAGAGTATACTGTCAAAAAATTCTGCTGAGCAGTTTGGTAACTTGAGGACCCACACAAAAATGTTCACTGCATTTGGCATCAGAAAAATTCTGATAATGTTTGCAAAATCCACATTTTAGTAGATGTCTCATTGGTGTGAGTTAATAAAATAATAGGATATGAACAAATAAATCCAACCTAAATTGGCAACTAATTTGTAATGTCCATTAATCTGTGCAAGTAATTATAGAAAATGGACTATGTCAAGAATTAAATAGTTAATACTTTTTATGGACTGAGATTTGATGTTATTGCTTGTTTAATACTAAAATGAATGATATAGAATATTGTACTTTTGATGATGGGATCATAAAGCACAAAGAAATCATAGATTGTTGTATAAAAGAGAAAGAACAACAACAACAACAACAACAAAAAAAAATAGGAAGACCAGAGAATATGGTGGGCAGCTTCTAAGATGATGCCCAATGATGAGAGCTCTCTGATACTATTCACTCTCTTATGGCCAGTTCACCTATGTTTACTAGGAATTGTCTGAGTAACCAACAAAATATGCAGAAGTGATGGTATGTGTCTTCCAGATAAGATGTTAAGTTATAAAGGATTGATATTTCTTCTTCCTTATGTGTCCTTCACTCTATCTGTCTGGGTAGCATGATCTTGGGTTTCCTAAAAAAGACTTATGGATGAAAAATTGAAGTCCATTGCAACAACCATGTGAGTGACTTGGAAGAAAGCCCTCTTATAGTCAAGCCTTTGCATGTAGTTCTTATAGAAATTTCTACTACAAACTCTGGAGAAATTCTGCCAGAGCCCTCTATGTTAAAACACTATCAGATTCCTAACTAACCCTAAGAAAATGTGAAAGATAACAAATACTCATGGTTTTAAGCTGATATTTTGGAGGTAATTTGTTACTTAGCAAGAGGATGTAAAGCAGATAGTGAGTTTATGTCTAGGTATGGGCCTTTCCTGGGAGGAACAGAACTTAACTCCATAATTCTCTCAATTTTGAAAAAAAGCACATGCTGTCATGTGTAATATAGAACACATACTAAAGACACAAAAGAGGAAAAAACACCAATTAATGTCACTGAGAACTGAGAAGATTATAGTGTCTCTAGCAGATGATATCAAATTTATAAAGATATCAATACAATTTTAAGATGATCATTGTGGTAATCTATAACATTATAATGCCCACCTTGATACAGCATTTTTATAAAAACCATAAAAACAAACTGTATCTCATGATAAAAATATACCACTAACTCAAATGAAACATTAATAGAACATTTTCTTTCAATAGGATTATAACACTAAAGTAACTAAACCCTCCCCTCCCCTCGCCTCCCTTCTCCTTAGATTCTGAAAACCACTCTTGCACTCTCAACTTTATGATATTAACAATTCTAGATTCACATATAAGTGATACCATGTGTCTTTCTCAGCCTGGCTTTTTTCACTTAACACCATAACTTCCAGGTTCATCCATGTCACAAATAACAGAATTTCTTTCTCTTTTAAAGCTGAATAGAATCCATTAATTTTCTTTTAAAGCAGCTAGAAAAAATATGTGCTTTGAGTAGATTATTAGTCCATTCTCATCAAATGATATTATTAACATAGTTGGATGGACTTATGTCTGCCCCTTTACCCATTGCTTCCTAGATTCTCAAGCCTTTCTTGTTCCTCTGTTTGCTGACTTTTTTTTTTGCATTAACTACTTTCTTAAGTAACATTTTAATTTGTTTAATGATGTTTACCCTATGTTTCAAAATCATTTGCTTACCAACTTCTTACAGCTTACATTGTTCATCTTAAATTGTTAGAATATACTTTAAAATTGTGGGAACATAATTCCAGTGATACACACACAAAGTATTTATACATAGCTCTATTTCATTTCCAATTTTTTTTTGTGCTAGAACACATATTACATATATTAGTATTATATAATCAATACTTTGTTATGAATACATATATATATAATTTTGTGTCTTAATGAAACTAAAACAAGAGCAAGTTTATGCTTGTGAAGTTTGCTTTATTAATATTTTTATTTACTGTTTCCAGTTGTCTTTATTTGTTACTGTGGATTAAAATTACCATCTGGTGTTCTTTTCTCACTAAAATTTGACTTTTCTTTCACTTCCCTTGGGCTGTTATTAGCAAATATGTTCCATTTCTGAATGTTGTAGACTCAACAATACAACCAAATACATTTTAAAAATTCATTCACCTTACAAATAACTTAATGGAAGAATGAAGAAATCTGAATTTTGATATTTACTTATAACTTATAATTACTGGTGCTTTTGCTTTGTTTCCATGAATTTAAATAAGTGTATGTGGCGATTGTTTGGTCCTGAATAATTTCTTTTAGTCTTTGTTCTAAGGTAGATTTGCTAGCAAAAAAAAAAAAAAAAAAAAAAAAAAAAAAAAAAGAAAAGAAAAAAAAAAAAAAAAAAAAAACCCACAAAATATTTGTCTCAGTTTTTTTGTTTATATAACAATGTCTATGCCTTTATATTTGAAGCTTTTGATGGATATGGAATTTTTATTTTATTGACTCTTCTCTCTTTCTCTCAGAATTTAGGATATGTCACATCATTGACTCCCTGCTTTCAAAACTCTCCATGTTTTCTTTGGTATTTTGCATACAAATTATCTGGGTTTGGGATCTCCTTATGTTTCTTCTATTTGAAGTTCATTGATTTTTGATACACATTAATATTTTTTAAGTTTTTTATGGACACAATACCTTTATTTATTTATTTTTATGTGGTGCTGAGGATTGAAACCAGTGCCTTACAAGCACTCTATCACCCAGGTACAGCTCCAGCCCCCAATACACATTAACATTTTTAATCAAATTTAGAAAGTTCTTCACAATTATTATTTATTCCAATTTTTTTATTCTTGTTTTTGTCTCTCCTATCCTTCTGTTGCTCTAATGGTACATATATTTTGTTAGTATGAAAAAGGAAGAATCACATTTCTAAATATGCTCACAGGTGATGCCCATATGACTAGTCTAAACTTACATTCTAAGTGGCAAAGATAAAAAATTAATGTCCTTATATCAGAAATACCACTTTTAATTAATCTTCATCCTTTTAACTTATGTACCTTTTAAATGATGAAAAAATAAATATTCCTATTAATTAACTATATAATTTTAAATAGTTTTTAATTTAGCTACTCAAGACCTACTGAGTTTTTGTTGTTGTTGTTGTGCTTTTTATATATACACAACATTAGAGTGTGTTTTTACATATTTATACATGCATGGAATATAACTTATTCTAATTGTGATCCTGTTCCTGTGATTGTATATGATGTGGACTTTCACTGGTCGTGTATTCATATTTGAACATAGGAAAGTTATGTCCAGTTCATTCCTCTGTCTTTCCTATTCCTATCCCCCCTCCCTTATTGACAACTAGATGAGTTTTCTGAGGTTTTATGCAAGAAGTTATTCTCTCTTTGTCTCTCTCTTTCTCTCAGACAGGAATAATACTAAGAATAATAATGGTAACTTTGTAGGGCTTTTTCTAGGATTACCTCCAAGAAAAAACTGTGTATACAGTTCTTTAACCTGTGGCTGAGCAAGACCCAGTGCAGTGGTGCACACCCAGAGGTTGAGGCAGGAGGATAGGGAATTCAAAGCCATCCTTAGTGACTTAGGGAGGCCCTAAACAACTTAGTGTGACCCTGTCTCTAAATAAATATTTTTAAAAAGGGCTGCAAATGTGACTTAGTGGTTAAGCACCTCTGGGTTCAATCCCCAGTACCAAATAAATAAGTAAATAAATAAATAAATAAGTAAATAAATTAACTGTGGCTGTGCATAGTGATTATTCAGTATATGTTAGATATTATTACTTTATTGTTTTTATTAGGGCAAATGTTTTTATCCAAAATTCTTCTTTGTTAGTATTCTCCCTGGTCACTTGAGAATCCCCAGTTCTGATTCAGTAGATTCAATAGTGGGACAAAAATTCTAGATTTCTAACATGCTTTCAGATATTCCTATAATGTGGTTCCAAAGATTACAATTTTGGAAGGAGGTCAATTAGGTGACCCTCATAAAGCATTTTAATACATACATTATTTGAATGTCATCAAAATGTTTTTGCAAGGGAATAAATGTATTTGTTAATTAAAAATTGAATACCTTGAACAAATCAATTGGAAATCAAAATTATAGAGTTTTTAGACTTTTAAAATCTAAAATAAACCTTTTTACATCTGATTTTTTAAATTCCTAGTATAAATCTAGAAGTTTCCCCCAGACAAATATGATACTATACTGTATTAATTTTAACATAATTTTGTGTGATTATATTGTGTCAACTAAGTAATTTATTAATTCATATTAAGGAAGATATACTAAATATGAATCTATATTCACATTCAAACATGATAAATTTCAGTTATATTTAATTATGTTAAATGATCTTCTTTACCTTTCAAATGATGTGTTGTGTTCTATAAATGGTATGGTTTCTTCTGGTTAAAAAATTTCAAAGCAAATACAAGAAGATTATAAAGGTAGTTGCTAAATTAATACTGCCATAAAACATTTTAAATTTTATAAACACATATGAATAAGTATGTGTAAGATCTGAAGAAATTACTATCTATAATATATTCCACATATTTCTTTTTTTTGTTGTTGTTTCCAAGGGGAAACTAAATTTTTTACTAATCCAATGGCTACCAAAGTAGCCAAAACACATCTTTAACCAACATTAACCAAATGCTTATTCAATTAATAAAATAAATTCTTATTTGAAGCCTTGACCCTCTTCAGAGAAAGAAAGCTTATATTCATCTTACCTAGAAATGACTTTGGGGATGCTTTAGGCACTGTCCAAGTTAATTACTGTTTCTCTATATAAATGAGAAAAAGGTTGTCTACCACAGACTGTTATAGGTCAATCTCACACAGAATGAACAATCAAGGCTTCTAGATGTTAAAATTAGAAACAATTCTTCTGATTAACTTGGACAGCTGGCACTTTCCTATTGTGATACAGATGGCTGACCCTCATGAGCCCTCCCATCTGAAAATTACCTGTTCCAACCCCAAATTCACATAGTAATAGTTTTTACAAGTAACAAGTTTTCTGGCTGGAAGATTTGGAGTGTATCAGAGTCAAAACAAAAGATATCAGTAGGCAGGGAAATCATTGTAAGAAAAATTGCTGAACGAGGCCTCTGAGTCCATTGAAGTAAGCTTCACAAAAGACTAAGATTTTTCTTAGAAAACGAAACAAAACAAAGCTGGATGTTTCTTATACCTCTCTTGAAAATGATCAAGAACTAAAGGAGGTTTGCAACCATCTTTCCATTTAGCAAGCTTCTGCCTTAGGAAATACTAATGGCTTTACTGAAGTTTAAAAAATAGATTCCAGCTAATGTGATGAATTTAATATAAACTAGTATTTTCACCCAGCATTAAGGATAATTTCTAATGAAGACAATTTGTCTCTACCTCCTCAGGGCTGTTTGCAATGACCCACCTGTAAAGGGGAGTAATCTTGTTACAGTCTGGCACTTCATCACCTCAGATGCAGCCACTCCTGTGTCATCTGGCATTTCCAGTTTTCCCTGGAAGAGTTCAGATTGTGAGCCCAAATAAGAACCTGAGCATTAATATAAGCAAACTATCTCAGATTTTTCCTGGGGGAAAAAAAAAAAAAATCTTGGCAAGTCCAGACCTAAGGCAGTGGGGCAATTAGGAAAGGAATGGGTGGTCTAATTAGGATCAATGGTTATGTTCTAATGCAGTCCCTCCACCGAATGAGTTTGTTTGCAAAGTCTTCATCTCCCTTCCCACCTCTTAAGTTAAACCTCATTAAAGAAGAGTTTACTTTATAATGTTGACATATCTCTATACTACATTTTAGGCCATTTGTAAGTATGGAACCATAAAACAACAATTTCTAAATGATTGACAGATCAGGCTTTGTGTGCTTTTGCATCTCATATTTATATTCCATTCTAAATTGTAAAGGATTAGATAGGAATAACTGCTAGGGACTCCATTTTACCAGCTGTCAGTGTAGGGGGATGTGGCAGCACACACGTTAAAAGGGCATAGCCTACAAACTTACTACATAAGAGTTTTGTCTACAGATACAGGGTAGCATGATCATTGGGGTGAATTACATTGTCAATCAAACTAGGAAACAACTTTCCAGAACTGAGTGTCTGTCAGAGTCCTAAAACAAATGTCAATATTTTCTGACCACAATGCCAACCCTTTTCTGATCTAAGCTGGCATTTATGGAGAATGGAAAATAATACTTTTGTATTAGCATTCAAATTAATTCTATTGTACATTTGTTACTATAAGTGTATGTTCAAAGAATTGCTTATTAGCTAATGCCTATGTATAAAAATAAATTTATGGAACAACATTGATGTAAGCAATAAACTCTCTAAATTTTAGTCTTAGTATCTATAATTCAAATAAGTTGTAAAATAATTCTAAAATAAAAATACAAATAATGTTGAGAAATACAACTAATTACTCAATTTTTTAGACAGCAAATAAATCCTTAACATTTTGAAGATGGGTTAAAGGGCACTAGTAGAAGTCAATGGAAATAAAAGATAATCTCAAAACTTTGCTAACAACATTTTTATGGCCTGGATCCTACAATTATTATAAATTTAGCAAATTAGAGTGATTTCAACAAAATACTATAGAGGAAGCTATTTGGATATAGTATTATTAATAACTATTAAATAATTCAATCTTTTCTGAATTAACAAAATATAATATGAAATATTTTCACAAATGAAGCATACATACTAAATTTCTAATTATATGGCTATGATGATAGATAGTTTTTAACTTCTGGAAAACAGGATTTTTGGAAGGTGGTCTATATTTTTCTATGTTGTTTTCTCTGAAAATTTTTACTAATACTGCAGTTTTCTCCAAATATTTGTTATTAAATAGATTTGGGGTTTTGGTTTAATAGTACAGGATAAGAAATAAAATGACAGTGTCTGAACTTTGATGTCATGTTAATCAAACTAATATCTTGCAATAATTCTTTCATTCAAAAGGACTCAACCACCTACTTCAATTGCCATATTTCTCCTAAACAATTTGAGCTGGGTATCATCCTATTGAAGATACAATTATTCCAATAAAGAATCCATGGTCTTATTTCCAGGAAATGGTTGAAAACTTTCACAAGAACTTGGCCTACTCACAACCTTATTGTGCTGCCTCTGACACCAGCTGCAAGGTTCTCATTATCAAAAATCATCATTGAAAGGACCTGTTGCATGGAATTTGTAACAGCATTAGAGCTACTCAGTCCCAATGGATGAAAGCATGTGTCTGAGAACACACTTAAACCATAAATCATGTGGGTCACAAGATCAAATTTCTATATCTAAAAGGTTTTCAAACAAATTCACCTATTATTCTGTCTCACTTTTCCTTAAGAGTTTATCTAAGAAAACTCATCACATCCTTTTAGCAACAATTATTTCATTGCTTTATTAATGATTTGTTTAGAATAGAACACTCCAAAGCTTTAGCTCAAGGATCTATGTCAGAGATATCAGAAGTTATACTCAATGCAGCTGACATAATCTCTAATTGGCTTTGAAGAAACAAATGGCTTTGCTGTGAACAGTCCACATGACTAGGAACAGCAGGTGGTCTTCAGGATCTGAGAATTTCAGTACCAAAACCTTAGAGAAATTAACTCTGCCAACAGTGAACTTGGAGGAGGACTCAAATCCTCAGATAAGACTGCAATTCCAGATGCTCCTTGATTTCATCCTGATGAGACCCTCAGTAAAGCAATCACTTATCTGTGTTCAAGAACATGATACAAATACATTAAGAAAAAAATATTTCTGATTGTTTAAAATTGATAAACTTGTAGTGATTTATTATACAGAAAAACAAATATAATATAGCTGCCTATTAGTTTGTTTGTTTTTACCTTATTCAAGGCATGGTTTAAAAAAGAAAACAGGATGGGAACAGAGGGACACACCTTAATCCCAGTGGCTTGGGAGGCTGAGGCAGAATGATGGCAAGTTCAAAGCCAGCCTCAGCCTCAGCAACATAGCAAGACCTTCTCTCAAAATAAAAATAAATAAATAAATAAAAAGGGCTGGGGGTGTGGCTTAGTGGTTAATCACCCCTGGGTTTAATCCTCAGTACCAAAACCAGCAACAACAACAACAACAACAACAACAACAACAACAAAAAAAAAAAAAAAAAAAAAAAAAAAAACCCAGAAACAGGATCCTGGCATGGTGGAACATTCCTGTAACCAGCTACTTGGAATTCCAGTGTAGGAAGTAAACAAGTTAAAAGCCAGTGTGGTCAATTTAGTGAAATTCTGTCTGAAAATAAAATAAATTTATAAAGAAAAAAGTCAAGAGGTAGGCACCCGCCCAGAAGGAGAGACCCAGCCACCAGTTCGCCTGGCCTCCAGGGCCCAAAGTAGCAGATCCCTGCAGCTGCACACAGGGCCAGACCTAAGGAAAAGCCCCCTTCACTCCTGGGGAAAGTGCGACCTGCCCAGCTGCGACCAGAACAAGAGGTAGGCACCCCCTGAGCCACTCTTCTACTGTGCCATTCTGCAACTGGCCAAAGGTGCAGCCTTGACTCCACTAAAAGGATCGCTGACTGGACATGAAACAGGTCAATTGGCTGAAACTGGAAGGGAAAAAAGAAGGGCTTCCCAGGGTCCATTTTGTTTGAGACTTGTTCCTGGGTTCAACTTTTTGTTTGATTGCTTGTTTGTTTTGTTTTTTTGTTTGTTTGTTTTTGCTTTGTTTTTGTTTTGATTGACAGTGTGTTTGTTTGCTTCTGCTCCTCTTCTCTCTCTTTCTTTTCTTCCTTCTCACTTTTGTATTTTTTCTTCTTCCTTCATCTTCCCTATTTACACCCTGCCATTGCATACTCAACAGAGGCAAAAATAAGTTATACGCAGAAATTGGGATTTCTAGAACGCGTACAATTGATATATATAGCAAAGTGGTGTTACATATAGTTTATTCTCGATTTTCTTGACTCACTCTCTCTCTCCTACTAGTACACTAATTTCTACTCCTTTGTCATTTTTTTTTTCTTTTCCATCTTTCTTTATTTCTTCTCTCAACCACTGGATAAGTTAGGTTTATATATAAATCGGTCTTTCCACTTAATCATTCAATCCATTCTCTTTCCTCACCCGTCTGCTGATACTAAACCACTTCCATAGAACTCTCTTTTCATACTTTCTAAGAAATAACAATTCAATACACTCACTTCCTTCTTCCTAAATATATCACCTCTGTGTCCAATACTTGAAACTATAAAACCCCATCAGAAGCGTACAGAGTAAATTGGAAACAATATCTGTGTTAACTAAATCTGTACATTGTGATCAAACTGGGATTTTCTGAATAGAAAATTTTTGATTTTAAAGTGTAAAGGAAATATAAGGGGATCTGATAGCATTGTACTACAGGAACAACATAAAGTTTTAAGGTAAAATCAAAATAGTCAAGGTCCCACAGTGCAAGAAGATAAAACACATAAGCAATATGAAGAAACAAGGGAAGAAAGTGACATAAACAAATCAATATACCTGCTCAGTAGATTCCATGGCAAGCACAGTTGGTGAAATGCCAGAGATACAATTAAGAAATTACATATTCCAAGTGTTTGTGGAACTTAAGAATGAACTTAAAAATGAGATGAAGGAGCAAATACAGGAGGTGAAAGATCATTTTGACAAAGAACTCCATAAACAAATACAGGAAGTAAAAGATTACTTCAATAGGGAGATATAGGCTCTAAAGAGAAACCAAACAGAAATTCTGGAAATGAAAGAAGCAATAAACCAAAATAAAAGCTCAATTGAAAGTATCACCAACAGAGTAGATCACTTGGAAGAAAGAACCTTAGGCAATGAAAACAAAACATATATCCTAGAGAAAAATCAAGATTACACAGAAAAAATGGTAAGAAACGAAGAACAGACATTCAAGAATTATGGGACAACATAAAAAGATCAAACTTAAGAGTGATTGGGGTAGAGGAGGGGGCAGAGTTTCAAGCCAAAGGAATGAGTAATTTATTTAATGAAATAATTACAGAAAATTTCCAAAACTTGAGGAATGAATGGGAAAACCAAGTTCATGAGGCTTACCAAACACCAAACATACAAAATCACAACAGATCCACACCAAGACACATTATAATGAAAATGCCTAATATACTGAGCAAGGAGAGAATATTAAAAGCCACAAGAGAAAGGAAGCAGATTACATATAGTGGGAAACCAATCAGACTATGTTCAGACTTTTCAACCCAGACCTTAAAAGCAAGAAGATCCTGAAATACCATATTTCAAGCTCTGAAAGAAAAGGGATGTCAACCAAAAATCTTATATCCAGCAAAATTGAGCTTTAGATTCGAAGATGAAATAAAAACCTTCCACGGCAAGCAAAAGTTAAAAGATTTCACAACTGGAAAGCCAGCACTTCTGAATATCCTGGGCAAAATTTTTCATGAAGAAGAAGAGAAAAATAACAACGAAAATCAACAAAGGGAGATATTAAACTAAGGGAAATACCATCCAGAAAGAAACCAAAATCAAGCTAAAGACCATAATACAAATAAAAATGGATGGGAATAAAAATCACATCTCAATAATAACCCTGAATGTTAATGGCTTAAACTTTCCATTCGAAAGACACAGATTATCTGAATGGATTAAAAGAAATGACCCAACAATTTGCTGTCTCCAAGAAACACACCTCGTAGAAAAAGACATCAATAGACTGAAGGTGAAAGGCTGGGAAAAGTCTTATCACTCACATGGCCTGCAGAAGCAAGCAGGGGTTTCCATTCTCATTTCAAATAAGGTAGACTTTAAGCCAAGCTAATCAAAAGGGACAAAGATGGATATTTCTTACTACTTAAGGGAAACATTTATCAACAGGATATAACAATCATAAATATATATGCCCCAAATAATGGAGCACCTACATTCATCAAACAAACTCTTCCCAAGTTCAAGAGTAAAGTAGACCACAGCACAGTTATTCTAGGGGACTTCAACACACCTCTCTCACCAATGGACAGATCATCCAAACAAAAGCTAAACAAAGAAACTTTAGACCTCCTTAAAACAATTAATAACTTAGACCTAATGGACATATATAGAATATTTCATCCCTCAGTAAACGAATACACTTTTATCTCAGCAGCACATGTGCTACTGAGAAAAATAGACCATATATTATGTCACAAGGCAACTCTCCAAAATAGACCATATATTATGTCAAAATAGACCATATATTATGTCCAAAATAGACCATATATTATGTCACAAGGCAACTTTCAGCAAATATAAAAAAAAAAAATAGAGATACTACCCAGCATTCTATCAGACCATAAAGGGATGAAATTGGAAATCAACGACAAAACAAGGAATAAGAAAAACTACTCCAAATACTGGAAGCTAAACAACATACTACTCAATGAACAAGGGGTTGAAGAAGACATCAAAGAGGAGATTAAAAAATTCCTAGAGGTAAATGAGAACACAGATACATCATATAGAAATCTCTGGGACACTATGAAGGCAGTAGTAAGAGGAAAATTCATTGCACTAAGTTCATTCCTTAAAAGGAAAAAAAAAAAAAATCCCACAAATAAATGACTTAACATCACATATCAAAGCACTAGAAAAAGAAGAACAGATCAACACAAGAGCAGTAGAAGACAGGAAATAATAAAAATCAGAGCAGAAATTAATGAAATTGAGACTAAGGAAACAATTCAAAGAATTGACAACACTAAAAGTTGGTTCTTTGAAAAAATAAACAAAATTGACAGACCCTTAGCAATGCTAATGAAAAGAAGAAGAGAAAAAACTCAGATTACTAACATTCATGATGAAAAAGGGAATATCACAACAAACAACTCAGATATACAGAAGATAATTAGAAATTACTTTGAAAACTTGTACTCTATTAAAATAGAAAACACTGAATGCATTGACAGATTTCTAGATTCGTATGATTTTCCTAAACTGGATCTGGAGGCTATACACAATGTAAACAGATCGATTACAAGCGAAGAAATAGAAGATGTCATCAAAAAGCTACCAACAAGGAAAAGTCCAGGACCTGATGGGTTTACAGCCGAGTTCTACAAGACATTTAAAGAAGAACTAATACCAATGCTCTTCAAAGTATTTCAAGAAATAGAAAAAAGAGGGAGCTCTTCCAGACTCTTTCTATGAGGCCAATATTACATTAATTCCAAAGCCTGGCAAAGATGCACCCAAGAAAGAAAACTTCAGGCCAATATCTTTAATGAACATAGATGCAAAAATCCTCAACAAAATTCGGGCAAATCAGATACAAAAACATATCAAAGAGATAGTGCACCACGATCAAGTGGGGTTATCCCAGGGATTCAAGGCTGGTTCAACATTCGGCAATCAATTAACATAATACATCACATCAATAGACTTAAAGATAAAAATCATATGATTATCTCGATAGACACAGAAAAAGCATTTGACAAAATACAGCACCCCTTTATGTTCAAAACACTGGAAAAACTAGGAATACCAGGAACATATCTCAACATTATAAAAGCTATTTATGCAAGGCCCAGAGCTAACATTATCTTAAATGGAAAAAAATTGAAAGCATTCCCTCTAAAAACTGGAACAAGACAGGGATGTCCCCTTTCACCACTGCTATTTAACCTAGTACTGGAAACTCTGGCCAGAGTAATTAGACGAAAGAAATTAAAGGGATCCAGATAGGACAAGAAGAGCTCAAATTATCACTATTTGCTGATGACATGATAATATACCTAGAAGACCCAAAAAACTCTACCAGAAAACTTTTACAACTAGTAAATAAATTTGGCAAAGTAGCAGGATACAATATCAATACCCATAAGTCAAAGGCATTTTTGTACATCAGTGACAAAGGCTCTGAAAGGGAAATGATGAAAACTACCCCATTTACAATAGCTTAAAAAAAATACCTGGGAATCAACTTAACAAAAGAGGTGAATGACCTCTATAAGGAAAATTATAGAACACTAAAGAAAGAAATCATAGAAGAACTCAGAAGATGGAAAGACCTACCTTTCTCTTGGATAGGTAGAAACAATATTGTCAAAATGTCCATACTACTAAAAGCATTGTAGAGATTTAATGCAATTCCAATCAAAATCCCAATGTCATTCTTCAAAGAAATAGAAAAAGCAGTCATGAAATTCATCTGGAAAAATAAGAGACCCAGAATAGCCAAAGCAATCCTGAGCAAGAAAAGTGAAGCAGGGGGCATCACTATACCGGACTTTAAATTATACTATAGAGCAATAATAACAAAAACAGCATAGTATTGGCACCAAAACAGACTGGTAGACCAATGGTACAGAATTGAGGATAGAGAGAGTAATACTTATAATTTCAGCTATCTTATATTAGACAAAGGCCCCAAAAATATACAGTGGAAAAAGGATAGCCTCTTCAACAAATGGTGCTGGGAAAACTGGAAATCCATATGCAACAAAATGAAATTAAACCCTTATCTCTCACCATGCACAAAACTCAATTCAAAGTGGATCAAGAACCTAGGAATTAGACCAGAGACAATACGCCTAATAGAAGAAAAAGTAAGCTCTAATATCCAACATGTCGGATTAGTCCCCAAGTTCCTTAATAAGAATCCTGTAGCGCAAGAATTATTACCAAGAATTAATGAATGGGATAGATTTAAACTAAAAAGCTTCTTCTCAGCAAAAGAAACAATCAGTGAGGTGAATAGAGAGCCTAGTAATTGGGAACAAACATTTAATACGTGCACATCAGATAGAGCACTAATTTCTAGAATATAAAAAGAACTCAAAAACTTAACACCAAAAAAACAAATAACCCAATCAATAAATGGGCTAAGTAATTGAAAAGACACTTCTCAGAAGAAGATACACAATTAATCAACAAATACATGAAAAAATGCTCATCATCACTGGCATTTAGAGAAATGCAAATCAAAACTACTCTAAGATTTCATTTCACTCCAGTCAGAATGGCAGGTATCAAGGACACAAACAACAATAAATGTTGGAGAGGATGTGGGGAAAAAGGCACACTCATACATTGCTGGTGGGACTGCAAAATGGTGCAACCGCTATGGAAAGCAGTATGGAGATTTCTTGGAAAACTGGGAATGGAACCACCCTATGACCCAGCTATCCTACTCCTGGGTCTATTCCCAAAAGACTGAAAAACAGCATATTACAGTGATACAGCCACTTCAATGTTTATAGCAGCACAATTCACAATAGATAGGTTGTGGAACCAACCTAGATGTCCCTCAGTAGATGAGTGGATAAAGAAAATGTGGTATATATAGAAAATGGAATTTTACTCAGCAATAAAGGAGAATAAAATAATGGCCTTTACAGGTAAATGATGAAGTTGGAGAATATAATGCTAAGTGAAATTAGTGAATCTCAAAAATCCAAATACCAAATGTTTTCTCTGATATAAGGAGGCTAGTTCATAGTGTTGTTGTATGGGGGTACATAGGATCAGAGGAACTCTAGAATGCTCAAAGGAAAGGGAGGGGAAGGGAGGGAGCAAGCAGGGAGGGAGGGGGGGGGCAAAAGGAAAAAAAAAATGGTGGTTGAATGAGATGGATATCATTATCCTAAATGCATGATTGAAGATCTGAATGGTACTTATATACTTTGTATACAAACAGTTGTATGTAAAAAGATGCTATATATATGCATTATGAATTGTAATACATACTACTATTATAAATAAAAAAGAAAGAAAAAATTCATATAAAAACCAAAAAAAAAAAAAAAAAAGAAAAAGTGTTTGTAATATAATTCAATGTTAGAGTACCTCTAGATTCAATCTCCACTATTTCATAAGAAATAAAAAAGTAAAGAAAGATAATCATATGTCCTTTAGCACCTACAGTCCAGATACTCAGTGACTTTTGTCATACTTATCCTCCAAATTTACATAAGGGAAAAAATATATATATGTATGTATATATAAAGTATATATATATACTTTATATCTCCAAAATCAATTATTACAGACAGGGTAAATGTTTACTTATGGCATCCCCAAAATACACAACACAAACTATGTGCTTCATTTCTTGAGTGAGAGTACCTGTTATTTAGTAATTTGGAATCTGGCAACATTAAGAGAAACTTTTACTGACTGGCATTTCTCTCAGAATTTAACATACACAAATAGCACAATTTGCCTGTCTTTGCATAAATGGAGGTACACAAATGCCTGGTTATAGAAAAACAATATATTTGTCTTATGTGGTATCTGGTACAGAAAAAACTTTAGACTTTTTAAATATATTGTGATAATCTACTAATAATATATAATTACATTTGTTTTGATCAAAAAACCAAAACCTTGGGCTGGAGATGTGGCTCAGAGGTAGAGTGCTCACCTAGCGAGTACGCAGCCCGGGTTTGATCCTCAGCACCACGTAAAAATAAACACATTGTGTACAACTAAAAGCAAATAAATAAATATTAAAAAAAAAAACCCTTGAGACGTGATCATACATATTAAATTAGGCAACATTTCCAGGTTTGAAACTTTTGTTGCTTATAGATTCTTCAAAAACGAAATATGATAAGAATCATCCTCCAATAATAAGCATCTATCTGACCTTGATTTTCAAGTATTATTATGCCTTATTATAACCACAGAGTATTTGCTTAATGTCCTGAATATTACAGATAGCGTTAGATTTCCTTTCTATCTCTGGAGTTTAAGGCAAGAATTTTCAATGATTAATTAAAGTATCATATAAGGCAGTATATCTAATTTTTCTTTTTAGTTATATATGACAGTGGAATGCATTTTGACATATCATACACACATGGGTATAACTTCCCATTCTTGTGGTTGTACATGATGTGGAGTTACACAGGTCATGTATTCATATACAAATATAGGAAAGTTATGTCCTAATCATTCTATTGTCTTTCCCATTCCCATCTCCCTTTCCTACTCCCCATTCCCCCATCCAATCCAGTGAGCCTTCATTCCTCCCTCCCCCCGCCTATTGTGAGTCAGCATCTACAAATTAGGGAGAACATTCAGCTTTTGGTTTTTATGGGATTGGCTTATTTCATTTAGCTTGATATTTCCCAGCTCCATACATTTACCAGCAAATGTCATAATTACATTCCTCTTTATAGCTGAGTAATATTCCATTGTGTATATGTACAACATTTCTTCATCCATTTATCTATTGAAGGTCACCTACACTGGTTCCATAGTTTATTATAAATTTAGCTGATATGAATATTGATGTGGATGCTGCATCACTATAATATGCTGATTTTAAGTTCTTTGGGTGTATTCCAAGAAGTGGGATAACTGGATCAAGTGGTGGTTCCATTCCAAGTTTTCAATGTGATCTCCATACTGCTTTTCAGAGTTGTTGGACCAATTTGCAGTCTCACCAGCAATGCATGAGTGTACTTTTTACCCCACATCCTCACCATCATTTATTGTTGCTTGTATTCTTGATAATTGCCATTCTGACTAGAGTGAGATGAAATCTCAGTGTAGTTTTAATTTCAGTTTCTCTAATTTCTAGAGATCTTTAACATTTTAAAAATATATTTATCAATTGTTTTTCTTCTTCTGTGAAGTGTCTGTTCACTTCCTTAGCCCATTTATTGATTGGGTTGTTTGTTTCTTTGGTTTTAAGTTTTTTGAGTTCTTTATATATCCTGGAGATTAATGCTGTATTTGATGTGCATGTGGTAAAGATTTTCTCCCACTCTGTAGGCTCTCTCTTCATGTTATTGATTGTTTCCTTTTTTTCTGAAGAAGCTTTTTAATTTTATTCTATCCCATTTACTGATTCTTGATTTTACTTCTTGTGCTTCAAAAAATCAGTTTCTAAGCCAACATGGTGAAGATTTGGGCCTACTTTTTCTTCTATTAGGTGTAGGTTTTCTGTTCTAGTATTTATGTCTTTAACCCACTTTGAGTTGAGTTTCATATGGGGTGAGGGGGCGGGTAATTTCATTCTACTACATATGGATTTCCAGTTTTCCTAGCACCATTTGTTGATGAGGCTATATTTTATACAATGTATGTTTTTGGTGTCTTCTTCTAGTGTAAGATAACTGCATCTATAAGGGCTTGTCTCTGTGTCTTTTATTCTGTGCCATTAGTCTTTATGACTGTGTTGGTGCCAATACCATGCCATTTTTGTTACTATGGCTCTGTAGTATAATTTAGGGTCTGGTATTGTGATGTCTCCTGCTTCACTTTTCTTACTAAGGATTTCTTTAGCTCTTCTGGGTTTCTTGTTTTTCCAAATGAATTTCATTACTGCTTTTTTCTATTTTTATGAACAATGTCATCAGGACCCTAATAGGAATTGTATCAAATCTGTATAATGCTTTTGGTAGTATGATGATTTTAAAAATATTGATTCTGTCTATCCAAGAACATGGAAGATCTTTCCAACGTCTAAGGTCTTCTTCAATTTCTTTCTTTAGTATACTGTAGTTTTCATTGTAGAGGTTTTTCACATCTTTTGTTAGATTGATTCCCAAATATTTTATTTAGCAGTATTTTTCTTCAACATGTTAAATATATCATTCCACTTTCTCCTATCTTTTAAGGTTTCTGCTGAGAAATTCACTAGTAGACTTACTAGAACTCCCTTATTTTCTTTTTCTTTCTTTCTTCTTTAAGGATTTTTCCTCTAGATTTTTTGACATTTTGATTACATGTAACATGATGTAGTCTTGTTTGGGTAGAATCTGATTGAAAAACTTTGACCTTCATGTATCTTGATGTTTCTATCATACCACAGATTTAATAAATTTTTTTGTTAATTTTTTCACTGAGTTTTCTAACTTTTTGTCTTTTTCTTTTCTTTAGTGTACCTCAATCACTCAAAGCAGTACTCAGAGACTGGCCAGATGCTAGGATGGGCCTGGAACATTGGTCCACTGGAAATAATATGGAGGCTGAACTCAAGGGGTAGCTTGGCACTGGGTTGTCCTGGAACTTGACTTCAAGGAATGATTCTACTGCCTGCATCTGTAGGGCTGGCCTAGATCCTGAGCCATCAGGTATAGTTCTGGATCTGCCTTCCACGGAGGCCAGACTGACACTAGAGTCTACGGGGTTGGGCCTGAAACCTGTGATGGAACAGATCCAGGTCCCATTGTCCTCTGGAACTTGGTACCATGGGTTCTGGTCTGGAACCAGCCTCATGTTGGAAAAGATGAGGATCCTGAGTCTGTGGAAGTTGTTCTGTAGCCAGGGATCGTGGGTCTTGGCTGGAGCTTAGGTTGGATAGAGCAAGCATAGAGGCTGTGTATGAAGGTTCCTTCTGGATCTAGGTCAGTAAGAGCTCGCCTGTGTCCTGGGGATACAGGGCCAGCCTAAAATCTGGGTGAACAGTGCATGGATTCTGGGCATTTGAGGGTTATTACAACATTAGAGTATCACAGGGTGGGCTTGAATCATAGTTCTGCTGGTCTTTAGGGCCACAGTGATGTGTTAGAAGTTAAGGTCTATATGACTGGCCAGATGCTGGGTAGGCCTGGAGCTTTGTTCAAAGGTGCTGTCCTGGAGGCCAAGTTTGACTAGCCACTGCTGAGATAGGCCTGAAGTTTGGGGTTGTGTGGGCTGACTTGGCACTAAACTAGTTTGAAATCCATAGCAGGCCTGTAGCCTGGGCTTCAGGAGCTGGCCCGGGGAACCAGGAAAAATGTTGGACTTGAAGGCTCACTCTGCTGTTCCATCCTGGAGTCCAGAACAGGCTCACTTTTGAGCACTGAAGCAAAATCCAGTGTTCACTTCCCTTCCTTCCTCCATGTAGATGGACTGTCTTTCCACACTGCCCTTCCTGGAGGTAGGGGAAGGGAGGTATGGAAAATTTTAATTTTTCCTTCCTTCATTCTTCAATGCATTTATTAGTACTTCTGTGCTATGTCTAATTTTTGTAATCTCTCACTTGATTTCATTTTTCTTGCAAAGACATTTTCATGTGTTGATAACTATTCAAATTGATATTTCTGCAGGGTGTTGAGTTAGAAATTCTATTCCATGTTACTGAGAGCTATATTGTACCCACTATTATTTGGTATGTTAAAGGCATATTTCCATATTACTTCTCTTGTTTCAAAAATGTATATTACAGATATTAAGAACATTTCCCCACAGGTAAAAATTAAAGATTGTTTATGTTACTTTTCAAAAGAGGGCAAGAGATGTTGATTTTGCCATAACAAGAAATATTTTTAGAAATAAATACAATAGTTTGATTTTACATTTAGAAATAATAACAGAGCTTTTTCTCAGTTGCAAATGAGAAATAGGGACACATAGTGTGAAATTCAAAATTTTATGTTGTACTTGTTTATTAAACTAAAAACTTGCTAAACGTGAAGTTTCTTTTCTTTCTTTACTTATGTAAAATGAGCAGTAAATAGCTAGGATTCTCAAGGTTTGGGAGAGAACTGAAAATCTATTTTTAACATCTCATTAAAGAGGGCCCTTCTATTTTTCCTGATTCTAATGTGCATTGAGTTAGATCAGGCAGTTACATGTGAATTTCTCATTTATCTTTAAGTAAATTATAAAAGAGGAGGATGAGAAATGTGTTAAGCTTTTAAGAAAGGAGAACAAAATCAAAGAATCATTGGTTATATTGAACTCTATATACCATTGAGAATCTTTAACACATAAAGTTAATATTTTTAATCTTTGATAAAATAATTTTAAAAGCATAATTTCTTTAATTGGATGTATCAAGGAGGTCGATTTTGTTGGATATATGTACCATATGAATAAATGTTTCCCAGCTGTGGAAAGACATGTTAATGAATTCTTTTAAAATGTTTGGGGACAATAGATCAAAATGAAAGTATGCCAGAATTTAGAGATACATATGCTTAATTGGAGTGAGGATTTACTTCAGAAAGCTGACTGATCTAAGTAGTTTTATGTTAGCATAAGTCTGCTACATTAGTTCTTAATTATATGGGAATGGTATGTAGAAAATTGAGGTTAAACTAGCTTTTCTTTAATTTTTGTTTTATTTCATTATCTACAATTTTAATGTATTGAAAATCTTATGTGATCACCTCTTATTATTTATTTTGTTGTCTAACTATCAAAATATTGAATAATTTTCCTTTTAAGTTTGGCACATATTCTTGTTTTTTACATTAAGGTGCATTCCATTTTAGTTTTTTCTCCATCCCTACTGCCTATAAAACATGAATCTTTGATATGGAATTAAGAAAAATAAGAATATCCACATTTTTTTACTTTCAAAATAATCAATTCAACTGGATTTTTTATTATTTATTTATTTGTTAATTTGCCCAACAAGCACTTTCATGAATTTGAAGAAAAACTGTGTGTTTGGCACTAGCATTTAATGATGAAATGAATTCACGGGAGGTAATAATTTAGTGGAAACATCATAGTTTACACCATAAAGATCATTCACTGACGAATATTATGCATTCTAGAAATTATTTATGACTTTCAAATTTTTTATAACCTTATATTTTTCCTATAGTTAGTAAGCTCTGCACATTATATAACCTCCTTTCAAAAATTTGTTAATCTATTTATGAAATAATTGATCATATTTTATTCTACTGCTCATACAGTTAAAGAATAAGATCCAAATCCCTATAGAAAGTATTTGGTTTCTTAATTATGCTTTACATTTTGAAAATTATGTGTTTTTCAATTTATAATTCCAGACATTAATTACATATAATCTGAAATTTATCATAAATATTATAACTTTTATTGTATGAATTGTTATATACAAACCAGTTATTTCACATTTTTAATACATGGCTATAATTAAGTAATTCCTCTCATAGATTTTATAACCTTGGAGTTTTATTATTGATCCTGTTATCATTAAATTTATTATCATTTGAACAGGTATTTCTTTGTTAGGGGTGTTTTGCCTCAGCATTTTACATCATAAAAAATTATAGTATACTGTTATTTTTCTGGCTTGCCATATATAATCTTCTGTTGTTCTCATACTTGTTGAGTAGCCCTTTGATTTTGGGCTTTCCTATGACTTTCTTTAACCAATAGCAGAATGATACTGAGTTGGTTCCTCACCTACATTTGAAGAAAGCTTGGGAGCTTATACTTATGATTTTCGAGAAATCTAACCACTATAAGTGAAGTCTTTTTTTGAGGTGGCCACAGTGTGAGGATACCAATACAGCAATGCTTAAAGAGAACTTGAAGGCAAACTGAGAACCCTGAGAAATAACCCAGCTAAGTGCTCCACTAACAAAAAGGTCAATTGGTCAGTCATTTTCTAGAAATGATGGGATCAGCCTCAGATGTTATACAGAAGGTCATTTATTGGCAAGTCAACAAACCTAATTACTTTTGTTTAAAAGAAATAATTCAACAAAATGTATACATATTACAAATTAAACCTGACAAAGAATGTTTTTGTTTTCTTGTCTGTTTTTCAGGAGGAAGCTGTTCTTAATAACAGGGAAAAAGAGTAATAAAGGATAGTATATGACCAACTATATATTCATAATAAAATTTTTACACAGACATTAATTTTCTGACTTGAGGAGTTGTGCAATATGGCATAGTTGAGGGTGTTTCAGTGAACATCCCTGGCTATATATACATAAATTGTTAGTTTATATATGAAAAGTAAAGCTCTTTTATATAATCAAGAATGTTAATCTCTTATATATATATATAGTATTTTTGGAGATTATTATTTAAGTGGGGAGATATTTAAGAAAGATAAGAGAATAAAATAATGGCATTTGCAGGTAAATGGATGAAGTTGGAGAATATAATGCTAAGTGAAATTAGTCAATCTCAAAAATCCAAACACCAAATGTTTTCTCTGATATAAGGAGGTTAGTTCACAGTGTGATTGGATGGGGGTACATAGGATTAGAGGAACACTAGAATGGTCAAAGGAAAGGGAGGGCAATGGAGGGAGCAGGGGGGAAAAAGGGGGGAAAATGGTGGTTGAATGAGATGGATATCACTATCCTAAATGCATGATTAAAGATCTGAATGGTACTTATATACTTTGTATACAAGCAGTTGTATGTAAAAAGATTATATACTTGTGCATTATGAATAAGTAAATAAATAATCTAAAAAAAAATATTCTATAAAAAAAAATTTCTCCAGGGGCTGAGGATGTAGCTTAGTTGGTAGAGTGCTTGCCGGGCATGCACAAGGCCCTGGGTTTGATCCTGAATATATCACACACACACACACACACACACACACACACACAAAAAAAAAAAAAAAAAAAAAAAAACCTCCAAAAGGTCAATTACATATATTTTCATTGCTGTTCTAGTATATTGTTTAACAAATTCATCCCAGCAATCACAAGGCATATATATTCCTGTTGGTGAGTTTATATGCCAGGGTATAGTTGAATACAGTTAACATGATGGGCTCTATAGTCAACCTAGCTATATTCATAGCCCAAATATACTGTCATCTGTTTAATTTTCAATATAAATTAACATCCTTGTACAAAATATTGCATCTATTATACAAAAGGAGGTAGCACATTGGGAAAGAGCCTTGTTCTCCTTGATTGGAAGATTAAACTTCCCAGAAATACCAACACCCTCACCTTGCCTCATCAGCTTTGTTAAAAAATATATTTACTGCCATTCCTGACCAAAACCAAATGAACAAACAAACACAACAGCAGTAGGAGATTTACTAAGAGGAGTGGCATGATTTGGTAAAATTAAATTGTGGCCTAATTCCCCAAATTGGGCCTAGTGTCTTCCTGAACAAAGTTGCAATTTTATTTATAAAAATTAACAATATTTATTACATAGGCAGTCAACATTGTGCTGCACTCTATTCCTCTGTCCAAGGTACATCTACATATTTTATTTCATACATAACAATTTATGGGAAATGCGTTGGCCTCCATTCACCGCCAGTGTAAAATCAGTCATACCTATTTTTTTTTTTCTTTATTTCTGGTATCCTCAGAAATACTTGACCACATCAAGGCATATGTTGTGAATATATAACATAATTCACCTGAAAGAGCATGCTATCTCCCCTAAACATTTCCTGTAAATAATGATGGAGATGGAACATGATAACTACAGTCAACTCACTTGTTGAGAATGGAGGACTGAGAAGCATACAGGAATACATTTCAAATCCTGATTGATAAGAATTACAAAAACACCCTGTTATGGCAGTGGAGTTATTTTCTTGGTTCTGTCCTCTGCAATGATCTCTCCTGTCTATTATCCTTCATGGCTCCAGCTGAGTTTGACCTTTTTTAGGGATTCATAACTTTCACAGTGCATTTTCTGCTAGTGAAAATTCATGGGTCCAGGAAATGCTTTGAGAGTTGAAGATTCTCATAAAATACCTAGCTGGTCTTGGTTTTGTTCTTGTGTTTTGCTTGTATTTTTCTCTTTTTTGTTGTTGTTATTGTTTGTTTTCTTGCCCTTCATTTATCTCATCATGACAGTTCCTTCCAATATTTCATAATTATAACCAATGAGTTTTTAGACACATTTTGATATGTAGAAGTTGTTTTTTTTTTTTTTTTTTCCCCTGCTTTGTTTCCTGGATTTGTTTTGTTCATTTATCTATCATCTTCTGTGTTCTGCTCCTCCATCAGCTTTATTTTAGCCCATAATGGCCACTAGCTCAAAGTATTGCAAAACAATAGTCTTTTGGCAGAATTTCTGGCAAAGCTCTTAATCTGATATTTGCTTGGTAAAATCTTTTAATGTCAGTTACTTAACAAAATTTAAATCCATATTTATTTTCTGCTGAGGCATTTACTATCTTCTGCTTGGTTTAGAAAATTTGGATTTTTTAACTCCATAAGTCCCCAATTTGGGGTACTCCTAGTCTTTTTAGATAAAAGGTTGTAGGTAGAAATTGACTATTACTGTGGATTTTATTTTCTTGAATACAGGATTACAGATTAATCACATCTGAGTTTATATTTCTGTTGTGTGACTCTGTGAAAGTGGTAATATGCCTACAGACTCCTTTTTTCTTCTTTACCCTATTGTGTGCTCTAGTAGGACAGGCATTCTTAACCTATGTTCTGAGAACCAAGGTGTAGCAGTAAAAGCTTCATAAGATGCTTCTTTTTCAGCACATAAAACTAGATATCAATTTTGATTTGGGGATGGCCATTCATTCATTTACATTGTGTTTTATACATTCATCAAACTCCACATAGCAGGTTTTACAATTTTTAGTCATTTCAGGTACCAAATTCTGCTGTAATCTTTTGGTCTATAAGATTCAGGTGATAGTAATAAAAATATCCACATAAGTACTTTAAATAAGTTCATCTCATGCTCCTGGAGACTCACTGTGGACAAAACTATTGTTAGTCATATTTGTGAGATCTATTTTTTAATTTTTAAAAAAATTGTTGATGGAACTTTATTTTGTTCATTTATTTATATGTGGTGGTGAGAATTAAACCCAGTGCCTCACACATGCTAGGCAAGTGCTCTACCACTGAGCCACAACCCCAGCCTGATATCTATGTATTTTAAACATGTATCTTCAGTTCTACTTGCAATTTAAAGACAATTTTGAAAAGTGAGATCTCACCTGAGAGGGGTTGAAAAATAAGAACAATAATATTTGATTGTCTCAGTGTTATCCTGAATAGACAAATAAGGAGAACTTCTTCATAAACCTTACTGACAGATGTGTACCACTTGAATTTCTGAAATTTTCTCTTTGTAGTCTATAAAATAACCAATTAACTAATTCAGAGAGTGACAAAGCACATCCAATTTTCTAATATTTGGCCAAAATTCTTTAAAATTTTACAAGTTTGTTAGAACTAATGTGCATGGAATTTTACAATGTAATTTGAGCGCAAATGATTTAGAGTCAAAGTAAACCCAGAGAGTAAACCAAAATTGATTAATTTTTCTCTAGAAACTTACTTCTTTTTCCCACCTTACTCTTTACCTCCAAATCTCCACCACTCTTCATTGCTCATTTTTCCCACCTACATCAAAAGAGAAAAAAAAACACTAATAAAATCCACAGTGAGATACAGTCATTTAATGCTTTATCTTTGTGTTGCATCAGACAGCAATAATATTAATCATGAAAAGGTCAGGCATTTTTTTAGCTGTTTATTGAACGTATAATAAATCTAACTTATTCTAAATCCTAACAGCATATAGCCCAAGAAATTTGAAATAATAACATAATATGTAATGATAATGGCCATCATTGGATACAATTGCCAACAAGAACATATAATCATTTTGCAAAATGGAATGTACAATAATTTATTTACCTGCTATACAAATATGTATGTTAGAATACTTGGTATAGCAGCATTCATGTAGGTTATATAACTTTGATGGTGTTTTTGTTCTAGGACCCCATACAAATAACCTGCTCCCATAATTGGTAAAGTTGTCTCTTACAGAGGTAAAGTATGAAATGCTAATTAAATCTAAAAAAAAAGTAATAATAATAACTATTCTAGAAACCTATCCATGTCATGAATTCCTTCCTTGTATGATCAAAGCATTTCAGCATGAAACCAAACAATGGCAAATAAATAGTGATGAATAGAATATGATAACCTAGACATGATGATATCTGGCTTTCTTAAGTATTGAGGTGATATTAGTAAGATATATTTAACTGGATATATAAAATGTTGCAAATTAGGTCAGAATCATAATTGCTAGAAACATAAAGTTATTTTTTCTAGACTTCAGAGTATGCATATTTCTCATCTCCAGCTATAATAGTTTGTTTACATTTTGTTGCTTTTTGGGGTTGATAGCTTCTAAACCTCCACCCTCTCAATTTTCTTCCACTAAATCAAAACAAGTGGTGAAGAAAGATCAAATTGTCCTGCTGATTTTTGGAACACTCTAAACACGCTACATCACCCAAATCCCAGTGCATTCTGGACCTTCACATCAGTTAAGTCAATCCCTTTCCCTGATTTCTTAAGCTATTTTCATATCTGCTTGGGAGCTTCCTTATTCTCTCCAGAAAGTCTCATTATATAAGTAATAAATCTACTCACATTCTTTTGGTGCATATGTAGCTTTATAAGTCCGATGCAATTTTGCCAAGTTTAGCTTAGCAAGAATTTCATAAAATAGTACAAATAGACTAACATAATAGATGCTTTGTGCTATATAGAAACCTTGAAGATAAAACATGCATACTAAGATTGATGATAGAGAACATAAATAAAAAGCCCCCCCCCCAGAAAACACATTTTTGAAATCTTTTAAAAATATTTTACCTTTACCTTTACTTAGAAAATAAGTGTTTATTGTAATGAAATATAGGTAGACATAATTAAGGAAAGTGTTAAACTGATTATCAGTTTTCTTTGTTGCTGTGAAAATATGTTGAGAGCACAGAAAATTGTTTGTTCATCATAAACTTATAATGGGACAGCTTTGTAAGTGAAGGCCAAATGAACAAATACATAAGATTCTGCAGGAAAATGCTTAAAACTCAATCACTTTTAGGTTTTACAAAGATAAAATAAAAAAATTCACTTGATATTACAAAGTGATAATTATGAAATTAGTATCTCAAGCACAGTATTAGTGTCTTAAACAGTTTTAAATTAAGATATGGGAATATGACAATACAAAGTGACCTTCTAAAAGCTTTGTACATTTAAAGGACTCTGTGTTGGATAACTACAAAAGGATCGTTTCAGATTTGTGAACTCTTCTCAGAATGCTATATCAAAATGATGCTATTACTGTAATTTGCCTCATAAGTATAGTTGTAGGTAGTATGATCATATTAGAGTGTGCACACCAATACTAGAGCAGGATGTTGCTTTCTTAAATAGTCTATATTCATAAAGGGCTTTATGATTACAAAGGTGGGTGAATCCAATTAAGCTATAAAGGTGTGCAATATAAAATAAAGCAAATTTTATTTTCATTTATGATGTTATATTTTATATAATGAATGTAATATGTTTATATATCATATTTTGTATAATCAATTTACCTTCTATTTGTCAGTAAATATCTCAATTGTGTACATAAAAATATAATGGTCATATGGTTGAACAAATTTAAGAAGCTGCAGTTTTACCACACTCATGGATTGGTCTTAACAAATAATTTTCCTTTACTGTGGTCTTTCTTAGCTTCCTTTGACCAGAAGTAATTATGTCAGGGTTTTTCCAAAACACATCAAAGATCTGGATCTAGGGACATTTTCAAAAAAGTAAAAGTGCTTGGAACTCTAATATTCAATTGTCAGTATGAGTAAAATAGTAAAATTTAATTCATATGTGTATATCTGTTCTAATATAAAATATTCACTGAAATCATTAATTATAATCAAGAGAAATATTTATTCCATCATCCTTGATTAATTACTGAGGAAATATTGAGTGCCTTACTTTTCTGAAACTAGGTTACATTAAAAAATGACTGATTCAGGCTGAGGTTGTGGCTCAGTGGTAGAGCGCTCGCCTAGCATGTTCATGGCCCGGGTTCGATCCTTAGCACCACGTAAAGGTAAATGCATTGTGTACAACTAAAGCAAATAAATAAATATTTTCAAAAAAAATAACTGATTCCTCAGAAAACCTGGAATGGAACCACCATTTGGACCAGCTAACCCATTCCTTGGCTTATACCCAAAGGACAAAATCAGCATACTACAGTGCCACAGACACATCAATATTTATAGCAGCTGAACTGACAATAGCTAAACTATGAAACCAACTTAGGTGACCCTCAACAGATTAAATGGATAAAGAAAATGTGTTAAACATACATAATGGAATATTACTCAGCCTTAAAGAAGAATGGAATTATGGCATTTGCAGGTAAACAGATGGAGCTGTAGAATATCATGCTAAGAAAAATTAGGCAGAGGAGGGTAAAGGGAGGGGGAGGCGTATGGGGTTCGGAAGGATAGTAGAATGAATCAGACATCATTACTCTATATGCATATATGACTACATGACCAGTGTGATTTTACATCAAAATACAATCAGAAGAATGAGAGTTATACTCCATTTATATATGATGCGTCAAAGTGCATTCTACTGTCATGTATAACTAATTAGAACAAATTAAAAAAAAAAAAAAAAAAACAGGAAAAAATAACTAGCCATGTGTGGTGGCACATGCTTGTAATCCTAGCAGTTTGGGAGGCTGAGGTAGGAGGATCTCAAGTTCAAAACCAGGCTCAGCATCTTAGCAAGACACTGTCTCAAAATAAAAATGAAAAGGGCTGCGGATGTGCTTCAATGGTTAAGTACCCCTGGGTTTGTTTAATCCCTGGTACCAAAACAAACAAAAAAACTCTGACATTAATAATTACAGTGCTTCTTTTAATTAAAAAAATATGAATTTACCCCATGTCCTTCACATATAAAGAATTTGGCGGTTCCTTAATTTTGATTACACTCTGTACTATACCAACTACTTCAAAACACTGTTAAACATAGTATTCGTTTTACTTAAATTTAACTTGTAAATTACTTTCTATACCTATATCCTATAATATTTTAATATTTTGATGCAAATAATGAATTTTAGGTTACATAAGTTGAAAGAAAATGAATAGTTTTTATAAACATATGATTATGTAAATATTAGTACCAGAAGCATGAAAATACTTATTAAAATACAGTATACATAAAAAATATTCTCTTATCCTGTGTCACTAAACCTAGAATGGCATACGAGGAAATAGAAAAATGATTTAACAGTACGTATGAAAGGGCTAGTAAATTAAAATATGTTTATTTGTTTTGATATCCTTTTCTGTCTCAGCTAATTTCTAATTGTAGTATTTATTACTGGAGTTATATTTTGGCCTTGTTTTTATATGCCTTTATTTTATTTATTTATTTTTACATGGTGCTGAGGATGGAACCCAGTGCCTCACACATGTGAGGCAGGCACTCAACCACTGAGCCACAACCCCAACCCCTATTTTGTTCTTTTATAAACATTATTTTTGCTAGTTTACAAACTTTCAAATTAATTACTTTATTTTATTTTATATTTATTTTGGTACGAGGGATTGAACCCAGGCATTCTTTACCACTGAGCCACATCAACAGCACATTTTTGTGTGTGTGAAATTTATTTTTTAAAATTTTTAAATTTAATTTAATTTGTTATACATGCTTTTAGAGTGCAATTCCTTTCATATTACATATAAAGAGCACAGTTTTCCAAGTCATTGGTTTTACACAAAGTATTTTCACACCATTTGCGTTTTTATACATGCACTTAGTATATTGACGTCCAAATCCTTCTGCCAATTTTTCTATCCCCTTGCCCCTTTCCCACCCCTCCCCCTTTTTTCTGTTTAACATTCCTTCATTCCTCTCATCCCCCCTCCCTTGCCACTATAATACAGTATCATCATAGCAAAGGAATCAATCGACCTTTGGTTTTCTGGGATTGGCTGACTTCACTTAGCACTATTTTCTCCATGGCCATCCATTTACCTGCAAATGCCATGATTTTATTCTCTTTTAGTGCTGAGTCCTGTTCCATTGTGTATACATACCAAAGTTTCCCTATCCATTCATCTATTGAGGGTTGTTTCCACAATCTTGCTATTGTGAATTGTGCTGCTATGAACATTGATGTGGCTGTGTCCCTGTTGTATGCTATTTTTAATTCTTTGGGTATAGATCAACGAGTGGGATAGCTGGGTCAAATGGTGGTTCCATTCCAAGTTTTCCTAGGAATCTCCATATGCTTTCCAAATTGGCTGCACCAATTTACAGCCCCACCAGCAACGTAAGAGTGTGCCCTTTTCCCCACATCCTCGCCAGCATTTATTGTTGTTTGTGTTTTTATAGCTGCCATTCTGCCTGGCATGAGATTAAATCATAGAGTAGTTTTGATTTGTATTTATCTAATTGCTAGAGACATTGAACATTTTTTTTCATATATTCGTTGATTGATTGTATATCTTTTTCTGAGAAGTGTTCAGTTCCTTAGCCCATTTATTAATTGTGGTTTTTTTTTTTTTTTTTTTTTTTTTTTTTTTTTTTTTTTTTTTGGTGTAAAGGTTTTTGAGAGCTTTATATATCCTTGAAGTTAATGTTTTGTCTGCTGTGCATGTGGTAAAGATTTGCTCTCATTCTGTAGATTCTCTGTTCACCTCACTGATTGTTTCTTTTGCTGAGAAGCTTTTTAGTTTGAATCCATCCCATTTTTTAATGTTTGGTTTTAGTTCTTGTGCTATAGGGGTCTTATTGAGGAAGTTGGGGCCTAATCCAACATGTTGGAGATTTGGGCCTACTTTTTCCTCTATTAGGTGCAAGGTCTCTGGTTTAATTCCTAGGTCCTTGATCCACTTTGAGTTGAGTTTTGCGCATGGAGAGAGATAGAGGTTTAATTTCATTTTATTACATTAGGATTTTCAGTTTTCCCAACAGCGTTTGTTGAAGGGGCTGTCTTTTCTCCAATGTATGTTTTTGACACCTTTGTCTAATATATGATAACTGTAGATGTGTGGGTTAGTGTCTGTGTCTTCTATCATTGGTCTACTGGTCTATTTTGGTGCCAATACCATGCTGTTTTAGTTACTATTGCCAGGGCTTCTTTCCCTGCCATCCAGATCTGGAATGGTGACTCCGAGGTTGGCAGGCTGGGAAAAGTACGCCTGAGGGCCTACTTGGAATGCTTGCACGTCGGGGCTTGTTCCCTTGTCGTCCCCAGCCAGCCTGGCCTGTTCCCCTGCCATCTTGAGCGGGGATGGCATCTCCTAGGTGGGTGGGCTGAGCAGGGAAAATAGCACATTTTAAAAATATATGTTAATGTGTTTATTTATTTTGAGACAGGGCCTTGCTTACTTGCTGAGGCTAGTCTCAAACTTTCCATCCTCTTGCTTCAGCCTCCTGTGTTGCTGGGATATCAACAAGTGTGTGCCATCTAAAATTGATTTGAATTATATCATCTGCTTCAGCAGCAACATTTATTCCTTTGCATTACATTATCATTTTAGGTTAATTAATTAGTTCTTATCTTTCTTCTTCCCTCTTTTCTCTGAGGTGGACAGAAAGTTTACATCTCCATTTTGTTACATCTAGCCTCAACTAATTCTTTCCAAATAAATGTGTGACAAAAATAAGTTTTTACTTTCTTCTATCTTGTTCTCACACTTGCTTGATGTATATAAAGGATAACAAATTCTATGCTCAAAACTATGTTTTCAGATCACTGGAGACTTTACTTGATTTAGATTTATTGCCTTTGATGAGAAACCTGATGTTAATGTGATTTTTGTTTCTTCATATTTAAAAAAGTGTACTCAGGATAATTATCCTGATTATTCTTTAAACCTTGTGTTTAGAAATTTCATGTAAATGTCTAGTTGGAATATATCACATCCATATAACCCAACATGTGATTTGTTGTTTCTCAAGGTTTTATTTATTTATTTATATTTGAAGTTTTTTTATGACAGTAGAGTGCATTACAATTCATAATACACAGAGCACATTTTTACACATCTCTGGTTGTATACAAGGTATATTCACACCATGTGTGTCTTCATTCATGCACTTAGGGTAATAATATCCATCTCATTCTACCATCTTTTCTTTGTCTAGTTGGAATATATCATATCCATATAACCCAACATGTGATTTGTTGTTTCTCAAAGTTTTATAAAATTTTAATATTTTGATTCTTTTATTCCTTCCATGAATCTTTGCTGTATATATGGACCTTTATGAAATTATCCACTTAAGCATTAACTTTTCTCTCATCTTCTCCCTTTTACCCTGTCATTTTAAGAAAGTAATCTTGGATGATTTTAACATGTTATAATTTCTTTTCAAGTTCTTATTTTGTAATTTTTTTTCTTTAGTGCATTATGAATATTATAGTCATTCTTTTTAAAGCACATATTAGAAAGCTGTGATTATAGTAAAATACCCACATAAACAATTTATTAGAAATAATAAATTTAAATAATTTATTTTGGCTCATGGTTGCAGAGGGTTTTGTTCCTCATCAACTGGTTTCATTGCTTTTGAGTCTATGGAAAGGTGAATATCATGCTGAGGAACGTGGTGAAGCAGATCTTTAATCTTCTGACAGCTGGGAAGCAAGGAAGGAGGCAGGAAAGGATCAGTTCCAATATTCCCTTGGAGAGCACATCCTAATGAACTCTCTTCCACTAGGCCACACCTCCTAAAGGTTGTACCACTTCCAATGGTGTCATAGGCTGGGACCATGCCTTTAATACATGGGATTTGGGTGATAATCAAGATCCAAATTATAACAATCCATTTATCCTTTTCTCATAAATGATGTTTGCAAACATTTCTTATTTTCTTCCTAAATCTCCTTTTTTTTAAGCACCACTCATGCTTATTTATAAATAAAATCAGAGATTGATTTTTATCAATGGATCTTCTGTTTTTAGCATTCCTATTTTGAATTTTTTTATGTATTTGTAATATTTTGAATAGAAAATTTTAAACTTATGGTGAATAGATGAGCATTAAGGAGGCAGGTTCTGTCTCCCACATGGCCATTCTGCTAGCAATATCAGAACATATAAGGGCTTTGTCTAATGATGCCAACTTATGCTCTGGCAGTCTTAACCCCTTTAAAGAAGAATTTTTGTTAGTTTTCAGATTAGGGAAACCAAAAGTAGAGAAATGAGAAGGTTATTATAAGATAGACAAATAATAAAAGTCACTTTGCAGATAGTTTGTTCAGTTACTTTACCTTCTGATTCTACTTTGTCTGATATTTTCAGTAACTAAGTAGTAAGGGCTTAGCAATAAACAGGAATTTTATATGTTCTATATGTTTCTGAAATATGACTGTATTATACCTGAGGTATCTGTCTGCAATACCAGTATGATTCCAACTGCTTTTACTTTCTGAACATTAATTAAAATAGTTCACAGAAAAACCTTCACTCGGTCAGCAGTATTTTCGTGAATATATTTGCATTTCTAATTCAGCACTGCCCTTTCAATGGCCTTCCAGAAGGGTAGGAAATTGTATGTCTTCATCTCACCATCTTCAAATAGATGTTTCCATTTTTAATGCAACTCACATTCTAAACACACATTTCCCTCTTATGAATATTTTGGGAACTCTAAAGAACAATATTATTATTCTGTGTAGTTGTTTATCCCTGGTGTCTTAGTGTGAGTCTTGGGTTTATGATGATCCCAGGGTATTTTTATCCCATTTTTATAAAACTATTTTAAATTAAAGAAAAAATTATAAATAGTAAAGAATTTTCATATGATCCCTACCCAATTTTTCCAATATCAAAAGCATTGCACTACCCTGATATTGCGATTGTAAAAGCAATTAATGAAGCAATACTGGTACATTGGTATTAAATAATATCCAGGATTTATCCAATTTCCTTAGCTTCTCAACTAGTCTCTTTTTTGGAAACCAGTCCATGATGCCACACTACAAGCAGCAGAATCCATAGTCTGCTCTTGGCTGTGACAGTTTCTCAGGTTTCTTTGTTTTTGATGAATTTGATTAATTAGAGGATTACTCACCAGGCTTAAAACAGAATGTCCTTCAGTGCTGGTTTGAGCTATGTGTTCCTTGTGGTTTGATAAGGATTATGGGCTTAAGGAGGATCTCAGTGTTAGAATTAGATATGGAAGCTATTTTCTAACCTGCCTCCCTTCTAGGTCTATAGTATACTTATATTATTAAAGATTTAATTTTTTAAAAAATGTACTGTTTGTTTTAATTTTTTAAATAATCACAAAAACATAATAATTGCTAATATGTATGTGGTGCCATGTGATATTTTGATGCATGTATACACTATGCATATTTAAATCAGTTTAAATCAGTTGTGGCACAACCATTTCCTCAAATATCTATCATTTCTTCATGGTGAAACATTTAAAATCTTTTACCAAAGATTTTTGAGATATGCAGTACCAACTTTTGTCAACAACTACCATATGGTGCAGAGGCACAATAGAGCTTTGTACTCCCATCTAACTATAATTTAACCCAAGTGTTTACCCATCTAGTTCTTGCTAGCCTCCCAAGCCAGCCACTGTTGATGACCAACCTCTCAATTTCTATGAGATCAGCTTTTTTACCTTAGTAATATCATGTGGTACATGTCTTTCTGTTCCTGGAACATTTCATTTAAATTTAAATATTAACTTCTTTGTATTTAATGGTACATTTAAAAAAATATTTTTAATATTTGTTTCTGTAACTTTTAAGTTTTACCTCTAAAATTCATGGGATTTCTAACTCAACTAGCATTTCAAAAAATTATATTTCTCTGAAGATTTACTCTGTAGTAATTCTTGATTGCTGAAACTGTGTAGATGCTGGAACTTCTAAACACACAATTTTTCCTATTCCTGTTCTTTAAAAATGTATTTCTGTCTATATATAAATTTTCCTCTAAGAAATATCCACTTCAGGTTGAGTTAGAGGTTCTTTATAGAAGTTTCTACTGTTAAGTGGAGAAATATATAAAATTTATGTTTAATGTTATTGAAGAGTACAATATCATAGGCTGTTCATCACAATTGTTTCCAAACTTCTTTTAAATATCTCTCAATTGCTGTAAATTTTGCTGAATTTTTTTCTCTCAAATTTATTTATTTACAATTTTATTTGCATATTTTTCTCATTATAACAGTTTAGAAAACTATTTCTATGAAATCCTTCCAAAATATATAGACAGTTTGGAGAAAATGTATAATTTATTTTATTAACCACATATGTAAACTGAGGATATTTAAAAATTCACCATACACAATACATACTTATACCTTTGTGTATATACCTATATTTATGTGCATAAAATAGAAAACCAAATATGCATATATATTAACATTTTTATATTATTAGCATTTTAATATTATTTTTACCCTTATTTAATATTTAAAATCATTTTATGTATTTTTATTTATTTAATGTCATACAAAAATATGATTTTATAACAAATATATAATATGCTATTGTATAGATAGGATATTTTCACATTGCCTGCATTTTGATGTTTTAAAAATTGTAGCAAATAGTATTCTACTAGATAAGCTTTTGGGATATATTCCCAGAAATGAGATTAACTTCTTAAAGTGAATAAAAATTTTAAGAACTTCAAATATAAACTAATTGCATTTGGCAAAAATTATATAAATTATTCATTATAATGGACCAACTCCCTTTTTCTTTTCTTTATCTTCAATTTCAGACTTCAGAAAATGCTCTTCCAAATGCAGTCATTCTCCACTCTCTTCTTGTTACAAATCCTTGACTTTAACAACATTTGTGTCTATTGACATTTATCTGCATGTGCGGAGCTCTCTCTCCTTTTCAAATCATTTTCCTACTCCTCTTTATCAGAATGAGAGAATAATAAAATATTGGCTATGCTTCACCTCATCTGCCTTTCTAAAATGTTATCAGACTTGGGTTATACTTTTTCAATAAGCAGATTTTTGTTTGTTTGCTTGCTTATTCAAATGAAGAGTGATGTTCAGTTGCTAAATACAAAGATGACTTTTCTGTACTTTCACCTCACAGAGCATTCAACCTAAATGATTACTCCTTCCTTTTTGAGATACTTTGTCTTATTTTATATAACTCTATACAACTCTCCAGTGCTGCTTACCCACTGCCCAATATTTGGCAATCTTCTTTGCTGTTCTTGGTCTTTTGATCACTCCCTGTCAATACAGTATTAAACAACTTAAAACAAACATTCTCAAAAGTGGAATTGTTGATTCTCTTAATTTTTCTCTCTCAGTCTTATCAGTCTCATCACATAACACTCAGCATATGCAAATTATTATTCTCCAAATTAGCATCTCTAAGATTTCATCCTTTCACCTGTTCTCCTCTTGTATTTGCTTATTGGCAGGTGTTGGCTTTACTTTCACTCAAATTCTTTCACTTCTTTCCATTATCATTATTTTGTTCCCTTCTCCTCTTCAGTATAAAGAGATCATATCACTTTCTTTTTTTCAAAACTTTCCTCTACATTTAAGTAAAAGCTAATAGGCTCTACATAAATTCCTATTTTTCTGACCTCCTCTTTCATGCCAGGCTTCAGCCACACTAGTTTTATTTCCAGGGATGCTTAAGTTGGTCCTAGCCAACTTAAATTCTACATTGTAGCTCTAGCAATTTTCTGTGGTTGGGAGAAAAAAAAACCTAGTAAGTAAAAAGTCAAAAACAAAAAAATGTATCAATACAACAAATAAATAAACAAAAACAGAAAAACAAATAAAAACCCACTTTCCTATCAATACAACAAATAAATAAACAAAAACAGAAAACAAATAAAAACCCACTTTCCTGCCTTCTTGCCATAGATAAAATGTTACCACAGATAAAATGTTACCTCTTTACGGAAGTTTTCACCAAGTATCCCACCAAAAATAACTCTTGCCAACTTAATTATTCTTGATCTTATCACACTATTTTTCTTCATAAAATCTGTATATTTTAAAATTTATTGTGCTTATTGCTTATTTTGATGTTTATTTCCTGATTACTCTCACTCACGGGAACATAACTTCTATAAAAACAACCATTTTATCATAGCTACATATGTACGAATAAAATTTCAAATGATTTTACGTAGCATACTCTAGATATACATTTAAACAGTAAATAAGTAAACTTCAGCCTCTTTAGCTTTTATTTTTGTTTCAATTATGTATAAAAAATATTGTAGAGCCGGGCGCGGTGGCGCACGCCTGTAATCCCAGCACTTTGGGAGGCTGAGGCAGGAGGATCGCGAGTTCAAAGCCAGCCTCAGCAATGGCGAGGCACTTAGTAACTCAGTGAGACCCTGTCTCTAAATAAAATACAAAAAAAGGGCTGGGGATGTGACCCAGTGGTTGAGTGCCCCTGAGTTCAATCCCCAGTACCAAAAAAAAAAAAAAAAAAAAAAAAAAAAAAAAAAAAAAATATTGTACCTTGTACTTTATTCAGTTTTCATTTTTTCTTCATAGGCTGGAATGTTTTCCTCTTTTTAATTTTTTTGTATGTGTATTAATGTTTTAAGTTTTGTTTTTGTCATTTTATTTTCGTTGACTAGAAATTCTCATGAATCGGTGGGTATAAGAGGTGAATTAAAAAAATCCAAATGAAGACTTTCCTTCCCTCTACATATCACAAATTTTTTATTTATATTAAAATAAAACTCATCATTGATAACATGAACTTTTTTTTAAATAAAGGGGGACTTCTCTTAAACTCACAAGTGCTTAAATATATGAATTATCTTTAATTGCCCTATGAGGCATACAAAAGTGATATATGCTTATGATATTAAAATTTCTAATTAGAAGGGTGGCAACATGCCTCTGATCTTCTCTCTTCATCATTGAAATACCAGGACGATAATGAAGACAGTCGCCTCTTAATTAAATCAGTGCAAATCACAGAAAATTTATGTTTCACTAGAAAATAAGAACTGCATGAAGAAGATTGGAAAGAGTCAAGAGACTGATAGATATTAAGCATCATAAAAAGAGTTGAAATCAACAAAGTAAAATTTCTAAGTTCAGGAAATAGACTTTGTGACTGATGTTTGGTTGTCTAAGTTTTCTATATTTTCAGTGGGTGTGAGTTAAGTTGACTGTTCAATAACCCTTAAATCTCCTTTCTGTACACTAAGAGAGCCATGCCTAGGTTAGTATTTCTCAGAGGCCAGGAACAACATTGAAAAATAATTCATTATTTTCTAAGTATAGATATTCTCTTTCTTTAGTATCTACTACATTAAAAGGACATAATCCCAATGATTTAATTACAGTATGAGGATAGATTTAAGATCATAGATTTCTAATTATATGTTTAAGTCACTGTCATTTCTTTCCATTTTCGTCTTTCTTTTCTTTATCTTCTTATTTAAATGCCCAGTGCAATAACGTTTCTTAATTTCAGTATTTTAAATGTGCCAATTTCCCAGTTGGATTTTGATACTTTAAAATTTTTAAACATATTAAGAAGCACTGGCTGTGGTGCTGCATGCCTGCAGTCCCAGCTGCTGGGAGCTGAGGCAGGAGTATTGCAGGTTCAAAGTCAGCCTCAGCAATTTAAGGAGACTATGAGCAACCTAGTGAGACCCTGTCTCAAAATTTAAAATAAACAAACAAACAAAAAAACAAACAAGTAAGTAAGTAAATAAATAAATAAATAAATAAAAATGCCTGGGATGTGGCTCAGTGGTTAAGTGCCGCTGGATGTAATCCCTGGTACCAAATCCAAATATATATATATATGGAAGTGGCCTGGATTACCAACTTATTTTTTCCTCAAATTTTCTTAATATAGGAAAAGCATTTTGTTCCAAATATGTGAAGTCACAGAAGAAGTATCTAAATGTAGTGTATATACACAGAGAGATTGAGATATTATTCATCCACAAAAAGGAAGGAAATCCTTTGCAGTAGCATGATGGAACTGAAAGTCATTGTGTTGATTGAAGTAAACCTACACACAGAAAGACAAATATGTTCTCACACATTTGTGGACACTAAGAAGCCAATCTCATGGAAAAATGGCATGGAATACAAAATCACTAGAAACTGCGAAGGGGTGAAAGGAAAGGGTATGGAAAGAAGTTAGATAAAGAGCACCAAAACAGAGTCCAGAGTTGTTGGTTCCCATTTCTATTTCACAGTAGGCTGACTATTGAATATGACGACCTGTGGTATATTTAAAAGTGGCTAGAAAAGAATAAGGGCTCAGAGCACATACAAATGATTATTGCTTATGAAGATTGAAGTGATTGTTATCTAACCTGATCATTACACATTGTATATTTGTATCAAATTAATGCACTTTGGCCCAAAATATGTACAAATATTATGTCTTAATAAAAATAGGCAAAGTGCCAAAATTGTTTTATGTTTCTCATACCTAAGAAGCCTATTAAAATTAGATTATGTCTTATTATCAAATACACTTATATAATTAATGAAGAAATCTCTTACCCCCCCTTATCAAGTTGTATTTTACAATTTATCTAAAATATCAGCTATACTAAAATCATAAAAGGTGATGTAAGCCACACTCCTCCTAACAATAAGAACATAACAATAAATGTATTAGCCACCATGTGTAGAATTCCCACTATGTTCCAGAGATTGTAGCCCGTACTACAATCTTGGTAGTTAAGCTTATGCAGCTACACCTATCACACAAATATCAAAACTCAGAGAAGTTAGGTACCCTACAAGCTTATGTTCAGTAATTTGGTTCCAGCTTTCATTGAAGCTTTCATTTCAAGAAGTATTGAAGAATGAAGTCTGGCACTAAAAAGCAAGGCCAGTGTGATGTCAGATAAATATTTTGTCCAAACTTGCTGTTTCTAAATAAGGACATCCACAACATATAAGATGGACATTGTTTACAAGACTTTTAAATATATTCTAGCTTTATGGTAAATAACACTCACTACAAAAACCTGATTCAAATTCAGTGTAATAATTTTCAGTTCTGGGAAGCCATACGTGGTTTCACTGGCTGGGTGAAGGGTCTCATCTTCCTGTTTTCCTAAAACTTGCTTAAACCATCATTATAACCCTCAAGAACATGTAGGAGCTAGGAAGTGTCTTTGGATAACAGACTGTGAGCCTGCATCACAGCAGGACTCTGTCATACTCATTTGAATGTTACCTTTGAGCATGCAAGTATCTGAAACATAATGGAGACTCAATAATTAGTACCTTAATTAATGTATTATTAGACATTAAGTGGTGTGATTTTGCTATTTATCATACATATTAATGAATTTGTTTGCTTAGGTGGACATATTTTCCTATGCAAAGTTTTTGAAGCAATATTCCTACATAAGCATTTAAAAATGCCACTGCTAAAAGAGAGAGCAGATCCAAGGAAGAAAATTCAGTATTTATAAGTGCATTTATTTGCTTAACAAGAAGCTGACATTAAAGGTCTGACATTTTTAGTTTCCTAAATTAAAGTCTTTTATTTTTTGCCTATGTGTTATTTAAGCATTTTTTAATTTAACATTTTACAAGTGCTGTTTTGCACCTTGTTTTATTCCTCAGTTATTATTAAGGCATAAACATTAACTAATAGCAATAATAACAACAGAATATAGCATTTATATAGTATTTATAAGCCCTACTTTAAATGCCTTACATATAATCCTTACAATGTTCTATGTGAGATTATATATATACATATATATATTTATACATACATACATATATGTATATATGCACATCCACACATAATCTTCAACAACACTCTGACATAGGTACCAACATGATATTTAATTTGGAGAATAAATAATTTAGGATAATTAAGTGACTTTCCACCATCATACTAATAAATATCAAAGCTAAGATTCAAATGTAGGCAGAGTAGTTACGTTCTGTGCCCTTGAACAATAAACCACATTGCCTTTGCCTAACTAGTAAGTCTCATGTTAATCCATGTTTCTTTCTTAATTACATCTTTATTATTCCAGATAGGCATATATTTTCTTATGATTTCTAACTCACATTCCTTTGTAGAAGCTAAGTAAATTATCTTATCAGAGAAATTAAAGAGTTAATTGCAGCAACTTATGCATTAAACAACTGTTAATACATGCAAATTTATTTTATTTTATTTTCTAAATAGCAAGTCTTGCTCAAATATTTATTATTAAAGACTTAAAATGTTATTGTGGACCTACAAGTTAGGCATAGTTCATCAGTTTCTACAGTTTGGATTGAAATGAATTTTATATTCTAATTTCATTAGTTATATATAAATTAGATTTTAAAAATTTCTTAACATAAAATTAGTTCCAGGATTTTTATTTCCATTTTTTCATTTATTTTATTAATCATGCCCTCTGTTGCCACTTAATCAGGAATAATAAGCTGGATATTAGGAGATTTTTGAGTTGGGAAGTTATTCAGACTGAATGAAGCCTGTGAGGTCTTTCAAGTATTTTGAGCAATGAACTGATATTCTAACAATCCTTATTGTACTTTATTGGTTCTATACTCTTCACACTTTCCCAAGCAAGATTGCTTTTTCATTTGGTGCTTTGTAGGATTTAAAATTTCATTTTTATATTGGCATTCGTCCAATGTTACCCAGGAAATATTTACTGGTGTAACACTTTCTTTGTTTGGCTTCAACACATTTAAAGTGCTACTCCTGATGAAAACCGAATTGTCCTTCAAATTCACTATGTCATTGAACTTCAGAAAAAATGCAATGAGTAAAACAAAGAAAGAAGTTAGTAATAGGAAGAAAAGCAGAAATTTCTTCAGTGACTCATATCATGGTTCAGTTTTGATACATTTTCTGTCACATTATTTTATTCCAACCCCGTCAATGGTTTCAATTTTTGAATATATTAAAATCACATTAAAAAGTCAAATAACTCAATATATACATAGTCAAGGTTTTGAGAAACAGATGCTGAGACAAAGATGCACATGCAGGAAAATTATTGAAGAAATTCTACCAAAAGAAAATGCTAAGAGAGAGGATGAACTGGGGCAAAGAAAGGGAAGAATCCAAGGGAAGATTCAACTTCACTGAGAAACAATCATCATACCTCGATCACACAGTGGATTCTAGACCACAACACACACACTCCACTGTTTTGTCCTACATGAACCAAGAGAGCTGGGCTTGTGTGATTGGTGCTTAAAATCAGAGTGAGTGACAGGGTCAGATTGTCAAATGAGGTGTGAAGGAGCCCTAATTGGGAAGGGCTGTTGTAGCTAGCTGGAAGCCATGGGTTCCACCTGATATGTATGTGACGCACCTGTAGGCACCCGCAAACCTGAAGGTATATAACCGGGTGAAAGCGGTCCGAGTTAGGAGAACGAATTCATTCGGTCAGTCGGGCAGTCACTCGGTCGGTCAGAAGAATCATAGCGGCCAGAACGTAGGCAGAGCGGTTACAGAAGAGAAACCAGATAGAAGACAGAAGAGAAACCAGATAGAAGAAGTAATGACTGGTCAGAGTTAGGCCGAGGCTCCTGAGGAAGACAGAAGACAGAAGAAAGAAGAAGGAAGAAAGAAGAGAGAAGAAAGAAGCTCTAATCTTTCTAAGAAAAATCTTTCTTTCCCTCTCTAAGAAAAATCTTTCTTTCCCTCTCTAAGCTCTAAGAAAGTAGAAGTAAAAGTAGCAAAAGCTATACTCTGCCTCCGAGAATTTTCCTCCCGTGGCGGCGCCGTGGCTGGCCGTGACAGGCAGCTTACAGAGGTGAACACCAATCAGATCTCATCCAGATTTAAGCTTTAATAAAAAGTTTAAAGGTACAGAACATTAAGAGGCTTCAATCAAAAAGACAAATACAGTTATCATGAACAGCTCCTCTTGATACCCATAAAGCCTGTGTCACTGAATCAGAATAGATGTATGAGTCTCTAAGTGAAGACTTCGGAGTTACTTTATATAATGAGGGAAATGGTTAAGTTATAAATCATTTAATGTTATACCCTAACAGTGAGTTCCTTGTGTGATATCAAGGAAACTCTGCCCTATAAATCATAGGCTCATTTCCTGTCAGTGACCCTTATCCAATGGCATTTTACTGATAGGTTATTTTCCTCCTAGAAAATATCATTAGCCTAATTAGCCTATTTATTCAGAGGGCTATTTGACATAGACTAGTTTCCTTCTTCTTCTTTTTTTTTAACTCCAGGTTTGTCCCTCCAAGTGAATGGTCCATAGACCAATTATTTTAATTTCATTTCAAGAAAAAAGAAGTATAAAAAGGTCTGGATAAAGAACTGACAATAACTTGTACAGCATTTCATAACCAGACTCAATCTACATTCCAGAATTTAATCCAGTGCCATACCCTGTGCATTATACTCCAACCCTAGCAAACCAATTGGTTTTCTCCAAATGAAATGTCTGTGAACATTCTATTTCTTCCACCATGGATCTTTTTCCTAACCCATATTATAGGAGCTTATTACCATGGTGGAAGTCTCTTAAGACTCACAGAGCTCACATGATTAGCTCCCTCTGAATTATCATTATCTTTATTATAGCATTTAGCAAAAGCTAACATAATTATTTACTTGTTTCATAGAATACCAACTTTTTTTGAATCTTCAGATTCTAAACATTTTCATATTCCACATAGCACAGAATTTTTTTTTTTTTTTTTTTTTTTTTTTTGGTGTGCATTCTAAAATGGGATCAAATATCCATGAATTGCTGGGCATCATGTTCAATGTTTGGAATCCCAGTGACTTGGGGTACCAAGACAGGAGGATCAAGAATTTGAGGTCAGTCTCAGCAATTGAGTGAGATGCTCAGCAACTTAGCAAGACTCTGTCCCAAAGTAAAAAGTGAAAAGATCTGGGATGTAGCTCAGGGGTGAAGTTCTTCTTAATTCAATCTCCAGTATCAAAAAAAGAAAGAAAGAAAGAGAGAAAGAGAGAAAGAGAGGAAGGAAGGAAGGAAGGAAGGAAGGAAGGAAGGAAGGAAGGAAGGAAGGAAGAAGGAATGAATTAAGGGAGGGAGGGAGGAAAAGAAAAATTCTACCTGTTGCTGGGATTACAGGGCGAACCACCATGCTCAGTCATTTCATTATGGAATCAGGCTTGAACCAAACTCACCCATAAACTACATTATTAACTGCAGAATCAAATTGACTTTGAGCAGCTACCTTGCCTGTCTCTGTAATTAGACATTTTGACACATTAATTCACCAATCACCAATTTTTTAATTCATGTGATAAAAAATATCATTTCTTATTTCTTCTCCAGATTCTTTGATTATTTTTAAAATTTTGTTTATGGAGTTTCATTCTTAGCTTGTATCTTGCATACTGTAATTTCTTCAGAATTTAAATATTAGTTTTCTTTCATAACTTTACATGGACTTACCTGTATACTCACATTTTCTTACATCACTTCAGTATCTCTCTTTAGAATAATGATTCCCCAAAATACATTGCAAAAACAGGTTTCAAATAGAACTTTTATTTCATAAGTTTACCTGTAATTCAAATAAATATGTTTAAATTAAATTAAACATATCTTCCCCTAATTATATTGTATTACTTATTTTGGTGAATTATATTGTTTGCCTTATTCCCAAGACACACCTGACCTTATTCTATGCCCTTTATTCACCACTTTTTATCTAATCCATGTCAGACTGTTAATACATCCACTGCCTTAATCTTCAGACACATTCTATCTTCTTGAACACAGTTTCCTTTTCCAACTATGCTCTCATTATTTTAGCTTGGGAAGCACCACCATAGCTATAATTATTTCAAATACAACATATTTATTGATAGTATAGATTTTTATCTAATACAAAGTGACTTATGGTATCAGGACTGATTTTCAAGAAAATTACTCCTAACTTTTTACACAGTAATATCATAAAATGTTGTGAATTTGCATTCTCCAAATAATAAATATGTGCCACAATAATTATTTATGGGCTAAATGAGTGAGTAATGCTGAATAAACAAAATAGAATACATTTAGTTACTGGAAGATTTCCCAATTCTAAAAGTTAATGTACACTGGAAAGTTGTAAGTGGAACTTCATGTTCTACATTTTTCTTACTTATTCAGGATTTTCTTTCATTATTATTATTTTTTTTTTATTTTCAGCAAGTAACTACATGGATCTGTTATAGTTCATATTACACGAAATACTTACCTCTCTTCTTGTAGTCTTCATTAAAGACCAAAACATTACAACAAGTATAGTAATTGAAATTTTCACAAAATGCCACATATTTAATACTTACGTGCTTTTTTGCCTTATTCTTTCAGGAAGGTCTTCCCATATTTTTTCACCAAATTACCTTTTAATTATATCTTAGGTGCATAATAAACTATTTGAAAAAGCAATTTATCAGCTTCACTCAGAGAAAGAGTTGGTAACTCCTTTTATATTTTGCAACCATTATGATAATAGCAATAGTATAATTACCAATTGATTTCTATGGTCAAGAATAGCAATGTTTTACAATCTCAAGATCTGTTTACACTTTTAAAGGACTGAGGACTCTAAGGAGCTTTTGTTTATGTCTATTAGTGTTTATCATAAATATAATTATTCAGAAATTTGTAAAATATATATATATATGTTCATTTAAAATACTAATAACAAAGCATTCACATGATTGTACAAATAATGTACATATGAAAATAACTGTATTTACTAAAAAATTAGTGATGAGTGACATTGATAGCCAATTCCACAAGAATGTTTACTTTATTAATAGAATATATTTTAAGCATTGTTAGTGCTTACAGTTTCCCCAAATGGACCAGCCTAAGCTGTTTGAAGCTGGCTCTTGTATCTTTGTGACATCCTGGATTATTATATAGAGTACTTCTTATATTCTGGCATAACAAGATGTCCCGGGTTGTCTTTTCGTTCCTCTCCCAGCTATTTCTCACAGGATCTCGGGTTTCCCAAGTGGGGAATGTTAGGAAATGAAAACCAAGTGTTAGATTTATTCCTTGCTATTGGAAAGTGTTTTTCTCTAGTCCCTTTTAGTGAACACAACTTAAAAAAATACATGTCTATTCATACATTCATATTCATGAATATTAAAGTTCCTATATACATAGATAAGACTAAACATATGCACACACATCTAGTCATTCTTCATTACTCATGAATTCCATGTTTATGGAATGTGTTAATGAGTCTGAAACCTGAAAGTCCATGCTTAATGGAGTTTTCTGATTGTTTGTGGACATTCACAGAGCAACACATAGGCCAAAATTTTAGTTACCTGACACATATTCCCAAATTGAGGTCAAACAAAGTTTGGCTTTGCATTCTTATTTTCAGGTTTCCCGTTGTAACCCATATCTTTCTGTTCTTTGTATTGTCAGGTTCATTATACATTTTTTTTTTCTTTCTTGGCTTGGTTTTACATGCGCATACACACACACACACACACACACACACACACACACACACACATATATACATTGTAATTTTGTTGGACCAGCCCACCAACAAAAGTGCTGACATGCTGCTTAGTACACTTAAATGCAAAATAAACTTGATTCAGGCATTAGCCATGAGTTTAAGGATAATGAATCAACATTTAACATTATGTATTTAACAAGGTTTCTCTAAATAGAAACACATGATAAAAAAAGGTTTGGGATTGATTTGTTAGAAATGCTATAACCTGTGGCTTTCAGGAATCTAACTTCATTTTTCCTCTGAGAAATGGACTAATTCAATTTTCTGACACCTTATACAGAATAACTACTGTGAATAATAAAGACTAAACATGTGTATGTAAAGATACATATGCTCTCAGAAATAGGTACTTTACATACCTGAAGTTCACATCAATCTTGTCAATTCTAGTTCAGGCTTTGATTGGTCATTCTTCACTCCATATGTACAAGTTTATTCTAAACTGGGAATCCTGGTTTATGTGAAGTTTTCAAATATCCCGCTCAGCCAAGTACTAAAGAGATAATTTACCATCTTTTTAATTAGAGCTGTATAGTTATAGATAGTAGGTGGGTTTATCCCAACAAACTCATACATATATGAAATTTAATTTAAGTTTGTTATCTCCCCTGCTATCCTGTTTTCCCTCCCATCCTTCCCCTCTCCCATTCTGCTTCCTCTACTATACTAGACTACCTTTTGCTTGTCTATTTGTTTATATTTGATCGCTTCTTTCTACTTATGCATAAAGGCAAAGTTACCTGTCATATATTTATCTACGTATATAACATGAGTTTTTAAGAATTAACTCTGAATCACCTTCCTTTACCCATCCCTCCACTCTCCCTCTCAATATCCTTCTTTTACATTACTGATCTTCCCTTTATCTTTATGTTAGCCTATCCTTCCCTCCCACTTTTCCTTTATTTTACATTAGCTTCTGCATATGAGAGGAAACTTTTGACTTTTAGGTTTTTGAGTTTGGCTTCTTTCACTTAGCCGGATCTTATCCATTTCCATCTATTTATCAACAAATGCCATAATTTCATTCTTTTTTATAGAAGAGTAGAACTCCATTATATATATACCATGGTTTGTTAAACCATTCATCTATTGTTGGATATCTGGGTTTATTCCATAATTTAGCTATGGCAAATTGTGCTATATCACAATAGTATGCTGATTTTAGATCTTTTGTAGGGAGAAAGCAATATTTATTCATTTCTGGTGGGACTTTAGACTAGTACATCCACTCTTGGAAGCAATATAGATATTCCTTAAAATCTAGGGATAGAACCACTATATGGCCCAGGTATTTCACTCCTTAGTATACTTATCCTTATCCTACTTGGATTACTTTTTTTCCTTTTTTGTTTTATTTCATCAGTACGTTCTTAATGTTAATTTAAAGAACTTATGGAAATATATTTCAGTGTGCTTTCATTTTAATATGTTTATCTTTCTAATTTATTATTTGGAGAATGTTACCATGACTCCAAATGTCATCACTATATACAATAGCATCATCAGAGAAGTTTCATTTCTTTCCTATCTTTTTTACTCCATTCTCCACATTTTCCAACTACACAACTTCATTGTTTATTTAATTTATATTTACTGTTTTCTTGTAAAGTATCAGACAGCAAATAATTTAGAATTTTCAGTTCATGTGATCCCTGTTGTAAGTACACAGTTTTGTCATTGCGATGCTAAAGTAGTAGTTATAGACAAAAAAAAATAATAGTAGATGAATAATCACCCCAGGATTCTAATAATACATTTTTTAATAAAAAAGGAATACATGCTTCATTTGGTCTCTGGACCATAGATTACAAACCTATGAATTTGATGAAAATAAATACAGTATTAGTTTAATACATCAATTTGTATGTATTATAATGAAATATCAAATGCTTATATGTTCTCATATTCTGGAAGATATTAATTACCTTTAGTGAGGTTTCTGCCTAGTGAAAAGATTAAATTTTTCAGTTAAAGTCTGTATGTCCCTGTACATAGGTAGGAATGGCAAGAATCCTTACCCTGCTTGTTTCTAGGAATCCCAATAGAACATTAGTATATTGCTTTACTTATAATCAATGCTTTCTGTCATGTAGAGTGTTAAAAATATTTCAGCTTTTCATTCATTAACTTAGCAAATACATGTATCATACTTACTGAGCAATGGTAGTTCTTTGTGGTATCTATGAAGGTTAAAAACATAATGTAAATCTCTGTCCTCGGTTGTTTACTTCCTAGAGATCTAAAGCACAACAATGATGAGCCAGCGGCTAGATCTGACTCAGCTGAGAGCTGCTTTGTGATTTAGGACGAGGCACTCACCTTACTTTGCTTCCCTCTAACTAGGAACGATGGAGTTTAACCAAGATAACCATGAATGGTCCTGACAGTGTATGAATCTATATTCTTGGTTTATGGCGGGCTCAGATCTTCAGATCGAGGTTCAGTGAGTTTTAAGTCCACTGTAGGACACATGGTAGAAATTATGCTCTCCATTAAAGTCGTATCATGGATTATGATTCTGATGTATATTGTACCTGGTGAGTTGGCTTAATCAGCAAGTCTGGCAAACTTTTTATATACAAGGGCAGATAAGAAATCATTTTAGGCTTTAAGAAGCAGGTAAAATCTCTTGCCACATATTCTACCTTGTTTTTCACAGTACCAAAAAAGCTACAATATATTTTTAGCTCATGAGTTGCATAAAAACATTATGAGACAGATTTGGTTCCTGGTCAATAGTTTGTAGACCTTCAGATAAAGTAGGATATTCTAGACTTTCAGAATTGAATGAGCTGAATACGAGAGAGTACTATTACAGTTGGCAGTAGATTAGGGCAAAAAGGGATAGATAAAAAGCAACACAGGAAAGACAGTTTTATTCACTTATTAGAACGGATTCTCTCATAGAGAAGATAAAAATCTAAGGGAGCCTCTTTTGGAACAATATCCTAACATGCTTTACTGGGCAATACTTTAAATAATTTCTAGGATTGAATAGAACTGGAAAAATTAATTTTTATCAATCAAGTAGTATTTATATTGAGCTAGGAGCTACATCAAAGGTATCATATTTTATGTAACTAATTTCTCATAAGCAAATATTGTTTTATTGACTCATGAATTAAGCCAATGCAGTATTTTTCCTTTGAGATAATACCTAAAGTTTACAAGGAGCAGTAATGGAATATAACTTATGCATAGATTCCTTCGCCTACTTTGACGGCCTTCTCTCCATTCTGTTTCACAGTTATTAAACCCTAGTGGTCTGTGAATGTACTCAACCCAACTCTCTTCTATTTAAGAGTTCCCAGAGTGAAAACTATGCTTTTTTTGTGGAATGCACTGAAATAAAATGATTGAGTATAGCCTATCTCCTCAAGGAATCAAAAAATCTTTTAAAAAGTTATGTAGTTACATAGAGCATCAAAGAATCAAAATATCTAAGATACAGTTACATAGAAAAACATGACAAAAAGCAAATATGTAACTCACACAATGTATTTTTACATGTATCAATTGGCCACAAGACACTGTGAGCTCAAGTATACAGGTTAATACATATTCAGTTTAATTGGAGAAAATTCTCTGGAGGAATACATATATGGGTATATATAAGACCAAGACATTGATCATCCCTGAATCTTAATGCATGTTATATGTTCTTGTATGTATATAAGACCTTGCCTGAAACAGTTTCCATTGTCATTCAGAATATTTTGATGCTTTAGAGAATTTAATGCTTTTAACATAACCTGGAAAAAAATATGGCCTTTGTAATATAATTTTGTTCCTTGTGCCTTGGCATCAGCACACAACCATTTTATATCTTTGGTATTCCTGTCTATAAAATGGTGATGATGTTAATTTCCCTCTCCTGGTTGCTAAGAATGTTGATTTATAACTCTATAGCACTTTGAAAATGAAAAACACTTGTTCTTATATTAACTGTAATTTTGTCCCACCCCAAAAGTCATTTGCCTGAAGAGAATATTTGCTAATATCAGTGAAGAAAATAAGCAAGAACAGCAGTTGAAAAATATATATTTTATGTATAAATAATATATAAAATGCTTTGAAATTCTTTTATTTTTATAATGTTCATAAGAGATTTGTACATTCAACATATGTGTATAAAATGTATATTTTCTACATCAAACAGAGAATTATTATCTTCCATTATAATGAGCCCAAGCTTTCTAGTTTAAATATCAGATTGGGTTAGAACTAAAAGGAAATGTTGAATATTTTTTAGTATATGACTGCAAAATTGTCTTTATTGCTTTAGTTTAAATCATATAAACAGTCCCTTTAATTATGCTGAAGTATTTAAACACTTTATAAAGCAAAAATTCCTACTTTTTAATTGAGGCTTACAATTAAATAGAATTGAAGTAACCGCCGAATATACCAATTATACTGCCAAAGACATTTCTTATTAACCAAATTCAGACAAAATAACAACAGCAAAAGTCAAAAGGCCAGACATTTATAGTCTATATAATTTGTTTTTGGTTATAGGAAAGAGACAGACACACCATTGTGGTTTTATTAATGTGGCTTCTGTTCTATTGTTATTTAGTTCAACTGGTTTAGTTTCTGCTATTTTCTTTATTGGTAAGCTAGTAGCTTTATTTTTTATTAAAATCACCAATCAGAAAATCTATTGTGGTAAAACTTGATAGAATAGAATTCTGTTTTGAGCTAAGATGTAAAAGTAACTGCTAACAGGAACTACTTTCTAACAAAAGTTATGCTCTATGAGACAAAGAACAGGAATTCAGCAATTAATACACTTTATGTAGAAAGATAGACTATATTAAGTGTTTAAGAATAATTTTCTTTTGTCAGAGAATTGCATTCACTTTAACTATTGAGTCCTTTCATCAAAATATCCTAAGATGTATTTAATAAATGTAGAGAAAAACCAAATAAATTGGTCCTATGGACCAAAAAAAAAAAAAAAAAAAAAAAAAAAAAGGTAAAGAAATTTGAGTTGATAATAATAGTAATTGTGACTTACTCTTTTATTTTAAAAATATAAAGATTTTTTTGACAAGATATAATGGCTAATTTGAACTTTTATGTGGTGATTAAAATATGCCACAGGACATGACAAAATATAAATAAACAAAATATATATATATGTGCTCTGGGGTTTTAATGGTTTTATGTCTGGAATAAAGTGGCTCTGTGCAGATACAGAATTATACACTTCCTAAGGTTTTGTTTTGTTTTCATTCTAAGTCTTCTGGGAACTATAAAGACACTCTAATTGAACTGTCCAAATAATTATGTTTGCTAAAATCATGTGTAGTCACATTGTTAATAAATTATGCAAACAAGTCATTCAAATTTTCCTTTCAATTTTATTTATATTGTCCAACACAACAAAATCTGGAATTCACAATTTTTGCTTTGTACTGATTTTATTATTGGTTAGTATTCTATTGAGGAAAAGTACAAAAAAAATATTGAATTACAATGTTTTAGAAACATTTTAAAATCATTCAGTTTGCAGTGAAAAAAATTCCCAGAAACATAAATCATATATGTCTACTGACCATACTGGTAAGATAATCATCATTTTTAGTTTAGTGTTTACTCTATAATTTAGAGCATGACAAAGAATTAAAGATGTAAAAAGTAGGGAAAGAACATATACATTTCAATAATAACCCCTACTACAAAACAAGAAAAACAACCTTTCTTTTCAAAATTTGACAATAATTATCAACTATAGTATTGATAATATTTTTTGTTTTATTGAAAGTGTCTTTTATCAGGATATTTATAATTTTCTATCAAATGATTGGTTGGGATAGTAAAATATGTTTAAAACAGCTCTTTTCCTCTTTCCTTCTTTTCCCCTTCATCTTCTACTTTTTACTTCTTTTTCCCTTATTACAACTGCCACAGCAATAATAGAACATGATAGAACATTTAATCACCATAATCAGAATCACTACCAAAAGAGGTTAACAAGTCTTGGGGAATAGGTCTGTAGTAGAGTGCTTGCCTAGCACATGTGAGGCTCTGGCTTCAATCCCCAGTACTGGGGAGAAAGAAAAATTAATAGGCAAGAAGAAAACAAACAAATACAAAAGCTACTAGAAGAATTTCCAACAACTGTCATTATCACAATCAAGCAATATAAATTTAAGTTTTTCTATAAGAACTTAAAAAATTGAAAAATGTAATGTGAATAACAATACATGAGTAAGAAATTAAAAAAATATGAATATTTTTTAAGAAAACTATTGACATGGAAGTCCAAAATGAAATATCCAATAAGATTAAAGAAATGTTAAGTATAACATGTATATTAAACACATGATTTACAGAATGAAAATTGGCACTTTATTGTAAAAATAAATATAAATTATCTTTTAAAGAGTAATATTTGTCTTAATAGATCATACTTTTTACAGGGAGCTGGAAAATGTTCTCCAGATTTTATTTAAATAACTAATTTTAGTTTTGTACATATTTACTAAAATAAACAATCTTCTACATACTAATAGTTTACATTGTTAAATATTTTATCATTTAACTCAAGTGAGGAGCATGTATGTTGTTATGATAATTTAATACATTTTCAAAATTATTATTGTGTAAGTCATAAAGAAAAGAAATATGTGCTTAACATGTGCAAAAGCTGAAGAAAGGTACAAGTTTAGAGGGATAAGTTACCCATTATCTCTAATTTGACTCAACAAGCAGAAATTCTTTGTATTCAATTTCAGTATAGCACAGTATTCAAAATAAATTTAGAGAAGTCTTATAAGACTGGAGTCATGGTCTTTTGAAATTTATCTGATTGAAAATATTTTTAAATTTCACATAAAATTTTTGGATATCATTACCCTAAGTGCATGTATGAAGTAACAAATGCTGTGAACATACTTTGTATACAACCACCCCCCCCAAAAAAAAAACACATTAATGTACAAACTGATAAAATCTAAATGAAGTCTGTAGTTAAATCCAAATCCAAAGTATTGTATCTTTTTTTTTTTTTTTGTATTGGGGATTGATTTGGGGCTTCTGTGCACATGCCAGGCAAGTGCTCTACCACTGAGCTGCACCCTCAGTCTCCAACCCTGTCACGGTTAACTTTAAGTAATAAGGAAACATTAGCAAAACAAATGAAAACAAGGAAATAAATTTTTAAAAAAGTAAATAAAAGGGGATAAAGGGAAGCAAATTACCTGGAAAACAGTTGAAAATGCATTGTTAACTAAATATTTACTTCTCAGATATTGACATTTGTAAATGAGGAATATAAGAAAACATATCTGCCTTGATCCCAAGTGCATAATGTGTATATTAAGATTAATCCAAATTGTTGTCCATGTTCTGTATGTTTCTGAATTTATATCTTGCCAGGATGAATAACTCTTTTTCCATTGTAAGTAACTAAATCCTTGAAAAAGAGCTTTAGAAGTATAAAATATTTCCTACAAATTGATAAAATAATTCGCTAATTTTAGACTTACTTCAGGATTTCATAGGGAATATAGGGGATGAGAGAAAAGATATACAAATTGCAAATTGTTGGAACAAGACTAACGAGGAGGATTGTATACACACAGAGCTGAAAGTCAAAAAAATTTTGTTACCAAATACAGTGACTCCAAAAAGGTGGGAAATCATACCAAAGTACTGGATGGGAACAACAAATAAATTGAAAGAGATTTTCTGCATATTTCAATGTCCTGGGAGGCCCTAAGCAGTGCTTGAGTTCAAAGAATGAGATCTACATTCAGACATAGTAATATGAAAACAATTATCATGTGCAAACAATTAGTGAACTTTTTGATTCCATATTTCTTCCTTGGCCTCTAAATTCAGTGCCTTCTAATGCCTGTGGCTATGAATCTAAAGAAGTCTTAAGAGTTTTCTAGTTAGTGTTAGGTAATGTAAGAACCCAACATCAATAGTTAATATGCTGCCCAGGTCAAGAATTAAATCAAACACACACACACACACACACACACACACACACACACACACAGTTTAACTGGAATAAGTCTCCTTCCCAGTATGTTTTACTATGTCACCAGGAACTGGAGATACTGTAGTAGGTTTGCCTTCTCTTTCTTCTTTATTGGTTGTAGTCTTCATTCCCAATATTTCTGAGACTGACAGAAACTGAGTCAGGAAAGGGAAGGACAAAAAATTATCCATAAATCCAGAATGTAGGGAAAACAAAACAAAACAAAACTTCCTTTTCTCTCAATATAAAGAATATTCATAAGCTAAATAAGTGGAAGTGCAAGTATGGCACATAAATCAAAGTTTGGTGATTCATTGTCTCATTATTACCTCAGGGGTAACATTTGTCCTCTATACCATTTGGGCATATTACAGAGTTGTAGGTTGGCAACCTGTAACAATCAAGTCTACATGCTACTTCATGAATACTCATGGGAGAAAAGATATTTGTCTATCAACTTCCTGTAGCCTGCCTGAAATACTTCTAGGTTTGCCCACACCCTCTGTTGAAACAACAGCTGTGCCCTGGAGAGTGTATGTTATGTCAATTAGTTTAAACATATCAGAGTGTTTACCACCAAAACAAAAGAGGGCCATGAAATAAATTTTACTTGGAGAAAATGGGAGGTGTTATATGGTAATTGACAGGTCTTTAAATTTTGGTTGACCAAGGGGAATTTCTTAAATTCCCAGCACCTCTGGTACCTCAGGTTTAGAAATTTAAAGAAAGGAATAATATGCTCCTATGGTCTTTCAAAGTACTATGATTTTGAAAACTTAAATTTAGAGTGATCATGGAATTCAATTCAGTAATTCAACACTTTGCAGTATTATGTAAGAGAACTGGATTTGAAATCTGAGTGGTCAGTGATATAAACAACACACACATTTAACCTCATAGAACTTGGACGGTTGTGTCCAAAGGAATTCCTCTTTTAAGAAATTACAAATACTTGGACAAATACTTGAAATGTCTTTGTGTATTAAAGATATGATCATGTGTGCAGCAGAGAAAAAGGATAATACCTGAGAGGTAATGGAGACATCCATTGATTCAATAGGGATTAAATCATTTCAGTCCATGGAAAGGACTAGAGTAAATGCAGATCTCTGTAAAAGGCTTCAGAAGAAAAAACACATATGTGTATGTATATAATATATAATAAATATATTCTATAATATTTACAATATATATTTTGTATAACATGTAATATGTGATAGATATATATTATATTAATATATGTACATATATATACATACATGCACATACATATATATACATATATGGTTGAAAAGCATTTCTCTTCCCTCAATATTAAAAAAACATAAGTCAACCCTATGCTGAGTTTTGGAAAAACAGGCAGATATTGAACAGTAAGGAATGACATTTCATTAAAACATATACATCTATAATCAGCTAAATGTGATAATAAAATTTTTCTTTGTTTATGATAACAAAATAATCAAATGAAAATTATGCAGAGCATTTTATAAGCACTCAATTAAGTACAGCAACTTTTAAGCTGAATTTGGTCAAGATTGGAATAAGATTATAGAGTTTATACAATTTACCAAAAGAAAAATGCGTATTCCAAACACTACTCTCATGTCTACTGCTCACTTGACATAACACAAATGTTTTCATCTCTAAAATGCAACACACAGGTGCCAAGTGAGTTGTGTTTTTGAAATTTATGCTTCAGAGTATCATGATTATCTGATGTGAAAACATCTAAGGAGAATTCCTTTAGTTCTATATTCCTGTCAGTGTCAGTGTAAATCTCTTCACAGATCTTACACAAATTGAAGCCATTTATGCTATAGGACATTCATATGAGATTTTGCTGCTTAGGCCGTTCTTGATTGTAGATTTCAACTTGATTTAACTAACATTATCAAGCTTTATTTGAGTTACTTTTATTTAGTAATGGTCCACTTCAAATGATTGACATCATGTTCTGCTAAGAAATTTTATTACCTCAAAGAGAAGGATATGCTGATAATCATAAATTCCAATTTCAATGAAAATATCTGTCTCTCTATATTTTTTGATAAATGTAGATTTCAGTAAGTTTTTCCTTCTGGGCAGAATTTAACCAGTATTTTCATTAACTAGGAAAATATTGTAGTATGTGTTTATTATGTCTAGGCTTAGTACTTCAATTTTATTTAAATCTCATTACTGTCATTTGAGAATATTGCAATAAATTACAAATCATGATATCTTGTTTCAGATTCATATTGCATAGAAAAATGTTGAGATGTTAAGCAATAATGCTGTTATTAAGATTTTAGTTCCTGGGTCTCTTGTAGTATTATTTTAGTAAAGTCTTGCTTTCGATGATGTAAACATATAAAACTTTAAACTCCATGTTCTTTCAGTTCCTTGAAATTTTCTCCTATGATTTGTTTCCCACCATTTCTCAGCCTCAAACTCCCAAGGTCATTACCAATATCCTGTTTTTTCCTATAATTTTATACACACAGTATAAAGTCACTGTCATGTATTTCATTCTCTGTCCTATCATTTTATGGTTTGGGCATTATTCTTCAAATGCCCTAAATCTAGCAATTTTTCTCCCCGAACCACTGAGCACCAGGACCACTAAAGACTGCCATATTTTTGTCCTTTAAACATCTTCAAGTCTGAATCCTGTCCTTGTCCGTGTTGTAATTCATTGTCAATAACTATCATATTCCAGCTCTAACAGTTGACTCTCCTAGCTCTTATCACCCTGTGTTGTACATGTTTGGTGACGATCACAGACTGAGGTGATTCCATGTAACTCCCACTGTTCTTTGTACTGCATTCATTCAGCCTAGTATTATTGAAGAACAATGGAGCTTAATTGCTGCTAATTGATTATCCTCTATACTCCTTCTTAATTTTTTTCATTCCTTGTAATGACCATGTTTTTATTTTTCTTAAAATCTCAATACCTCCTCAACTGATCTGTATTCATAGGTATTAGTCTTATATCCTTATTAATTGGGAAAATTGAAGAAATTTAGAGAAATCGTCTAGAGATCACTATCACTACACTTACCCACCTGCTGATATTTTCATCCATAAACTGTATGTCTGCAACTACTGCTATCTGAAGACAATTCTTCCTTTATACACAAGACGCCATCTTTTTCTATCTACTCTATATTTTCTCTCTATATTTTCTCTCTATTCTCTGCATCATTCTCTCTATACTCTGTATATTCCCTTAAAAATAAACATATTCAATTATTTCTCCAATCTTACAACTCCATCTCTGACACCTCTATGTATCAGCTAATGTTCCACTCCTTTCTTTGCTCCCTTTATAGCAAAAGGCGCAAAAGAATTGTCCTTATTCACTAGCTGTATCCGAGTTCAAACAATTCCAGTGAAATTATTTTTTTAATTCACATTATGCCTGTCTTGTTGCTAAACATATTTTTGATTTTTAATGCCTAAAATGATTGATACCCTATTTATATTGACAGGATTTAACATGGTTGACCCATTTATCCGTAGAATACATAAAATTCATTCTTCCCTTTGGCTTTGAGAGCAACAAAAAAATTTAGCCTCTTATGTTACCAGTCTCTCATCTTAATCCTTCCTGATGGTCTTTTTTTTTTTTTTTTTTTTTTTTTTCCTTAACCTCTTCAATTTAAAATGTCCTAGGGCTCAGACTTGGGTTTCTTTCTTTTCAATAGCTGTAATATTTTTCTTCTGATCTAGTCTATTCTCTTCCTTTATATCTGATATAATTTGTAGCTCAGGACTCTCTCCTAAATCCCAGACTGATGAATATCACAGCATCTGGCCTGTCACCAACGCTTGAATGTCTACTAGACTTTTCAAACTCAACAAGTCCAAATTGAATTTCTACTCTCCTCTCAAAACCTACTCTTTTCAAAACCCTTCCTTTCTCAAGTACAACCACATCAATAAAATTGCTAGATAAAACTCATGGAGTCCTTCTTGATATCATGCGTTTTCTATGTCCATTTTCTTAGAAAACCTTAAATTTTTTATAAATTCAGAATTATCTAGAATCTGACCTCCATGACCTATTATCTCTAGCCTAGATTATTACAATAACTTCTTAACAGGTCTCTCTATTCTTAATCTTGAATCCCTCAAATCTCTTTTTTTTATAACAAGGAGAAAGAATGATTGAAAATATAAATCAGATCATATCACTACACTGCTCAAAACTATAGAGTGATTCCCCATAGCACAAAAGCAAACTCCTCTAATGTCTATTAAAACCCTATTGGTTTCTTTCAGACATCTTACAATAGATTTTTTAGTTGTTTCCATAATACTCTACTCTACACACAATGGTCTTGAACACAACAGGTATAAGGCTTTCTGAGCACAACAAGTATAAGCCTTTCTGTAGATTTTTTCTTCTCAAACAATTTTACCCCAATATCTGTTTGATTTACATTTGGTAATTGCTCATATAACATGTCATTCAGCTTCCCTTTACGAGTGTATTTAAAATTGTAATTTGTACTATCCATCATCCTCTTTACATATTTTCCTCCTGACCCTTTTCATCTTCTATCTTACCTATTGTTTGCTTTTACGTGATAGTTGTGTGTACTTTCTATTTTCCCCTAATATTTTGGCAGAAAAGCAAGGATACTTGGTTTGCTGACATGGCCCAAGTATATACAAGATTTCTTTACACATGGCAAACACTTATTTTTTTCACTAAGAGAAAAAATGTAAGATAATGTATATTGAGCACTTCATATTGGTCATGCACTATGCTAAGTACCATGCAGTTCTTATTGATACATTCATATAGATAGAAAGAGGCAGAAAGGGTCAGATGTTGTAAGGGCCTTAGATAAATTAACTCATTTTATCTGAACAACAAACTATATGAAGAGAGTTCTATCATGTTTTCTACTTTGTCAAAAGAAGAAAACTGAACTATACTGAATTTTATAACTTGATCAAGGATATAGAGCTAATAAATTGTAAAGCTGATATTCACATCCAGCGATATGGCTCTGGCCTCTGAGCTCTTGACCACAAGTATGCTATCTCAGGCTAGAAAGTACAAGAGCTGAGATTTGAAGACAGTCAGTACCCATTGGCATTGTTTTTTAATTCTATTAAACTGTCAGCATATTACTAGAAAGAGAGTAGAATGCTATAAAAGGATCTAATATGTCCTCTATGACTTTGAGATACAGGGAGTTAAATATCTCCCTATGCTTATGAACCCATTAAATACATGCCAGCCTTAAATGCTACCCTAAGTAAAATGTAAATAAATATCACTAAGAACCTGAACATGTCTATACTTATTATTTTATCAAAATGTGAAAAGTTTAAACCAGATGAATATTACATTTCTAATTTTAAACTGATATACTATATGAAGCAACATGGATTTACATTCTTTTATAGTTTACTTTTCAATTTAACATAAATCATTGTATAAAAATGTATTTTAAAATTAATTATCATGTCACTCATCCTAATATTTTTTGTCAATTGTCAAATCACAATTGACACTATTATTTCTCATGGACCAACACATTAATTTTAAAATTATATACTCTATTCATATTTATGGAAAACAATGATGGAAAAATTATTTATAGTAAGGACTATGATAATTTGTGCTTCCAATTTTTCTTCAATGACAGGAAATTATAGTCTATTTTACCCAAAAGAATTCATAATGCATAGTTCAATTTGTTAAATATGTACATAATTATTAGAAATTTTAAGTTTGTATCATTTAAGTTCCCACAGAATGTATTGCTTTAAATTGAGTGCTTTCAAGTTCTAATTTCTTTATAAGACTTATGAGGCAGTTGTGTAAATATGTCATATAACAAAGAAAATTAAATTTACCATACAACATAAAGTTGCGTATACTATTGTGTAGAGCCTTACATGGAAATCTAAAAAAAATTAATCTAAACATTTTCAGAGCACACTATTATTTTTCAAAGATATCCACAGAAGTTTGTTTACAAACAGATAATTGAAATTAAAATTTTCTTTTGGACATAATGCTAATTTAGATTTAAATTTTCCAAACAAAGTAACTTGGGGTTTTCTTCCCCAAAAGGACTCACTTTAAAAGCAGCTATTGTCATTTGGCAGAAAACGTGAACATAACTACACATTTTACCATTATTTGAATACTTCCTAAGGGTTTCAAGAATTCAAACAAAAGCTGACTTCTCAGATATATAAATTATAAAGTGACCAGATTTGTCTCAGCATTTTTGAAATATGACTATAGTGCTTATCATCTAATTTGATATTTATGTTGCATAGTCATCTTTAACATTTCTCAATTTTTTTTATTTACTGAAATGTGCAATAATTAATTTGGGTTCTATATTAAAAGTATAAATTTGTTTATATAATTTCTACTTATAATTTTAAAATATTACTTCCATTTAAAACATTTGTTTATAGAAATACACATACACTAAAATATGATGTGTTTTTGGAAGTCAAATAGCCAAATATCATACGTATGATATATCATGTATGTAACACGTATTCGTATTTATGATGTTTGGTTTTTACATAATTTTAGAGGAAAACAATTTTATGAAATGATTTATCAAACTTTGCCAATAATTAAATATTACTTACATATGATATTAAAAGCTGTGGATGTACGTTCTTTCAATTTTTTTTATTATATTACAAACAGATCTATAGATTCACTTTTAAAATAAAAACAAAATATACATAAGATTATTAAATATTATAGAAGTAAGAAAGATTCACATGATTTCTACGTATAAGGAAATTTGCAAAAACAGTTTAGAGGACACGTTTTACTTAGAATGACATTGTTTTAAAAATGTAGAAATAACACTTAAAAGTAATTTTCCATTTATATGCAACATATATATTTTGAAATTTCTGTTAGCCAATGATTTAACATTTTCATTTAATGCTAAATCAATTGAATACTTCTTGATTTAAGTAGTAGGGAACAGACAATTTAACGACCTTTGTTGCATTTATAAAATCTCTTTTTCTCCAATGCAATAGAGTAATTTCTGGAAATGAAATTCTAAGACTTGAATTACCTCAGCTACCTCCTAATGGACAAGCACTGAGATCCTGTAACCCTGATTTTCCCTAAGTGAGGCAGATATAATGGTCCTCACATTGAGTTGTTTAGAAATTGCCTTAATATAAAATAATTGTCACGTTGTTTACTGTTAAGCACTGAAAAGGTAAAAGGTCATTATTTATTCCTGAAATATAAATTTTATTCAGGCACAGAATCATATTTGTAAAATTGCAGTATAATTGAATTCAATCAAGATAATCTAATTTTCCTCAGCTTTATCCCTTAAGTTATTGATTACTCTTCATAATTCAACTAATAAACAATTGAATCACCTTCAAAAGTACAAAAATGTCACTTTCTCATTTATCAATCACACTTTTGTGATTTCAAAATATTGCATTTTTTCTTGGGGATAAAATAGTGTTTGAAAAACAGAAATACTATAGTATACATGTATACATGTAATATATTTTATAACATCAAATGCTTTGATATCTCTTTACTCAAAGTTAATGCTTTATTTATTTGTTTAAAGTTGCTATGTCTCAGTCATGAGTATTGAAGAGGCAAGTGCTAGGCAAAGAAAGCAATAGTAGAAGTAGCCAATGAGATCACATCAAACTAAAAAGCTCTGCACCATAAAGAATACAACAGAGTGAGGAAACAACCCACAGACAGGGAGAAATATTTGCAAATCATACATTGAATAAGTGAATAATATCCCAAATAAACGAACTGCTCAGACTACTCAATAAAGGAAAACAAATATTCCTATTAAAAATTGGGCAAGGACCTGAACAGACTTTTATCAAAATAATTCATACAAAGGCTCAACAGGCGTATAAAAGGGCACATAATTTCCAATTATCAAAAAAATACAAATGAAAACCACAATGATATATCACCTCACCCCTGTTAGATGGGCTATTATCAAAAAGACCAAAGAAAACATGTTAGTGAAAATGTGTAGAGGAGAGTATCCGAGTATCCATACAGCATTGGAGGTATTATAAACTTGAACAGTCATTACAGAAAAAAAGCATGGAGATTCTGAAAAATAAAAAAAATAAAAAAATAAAAAGCTAAAACCAGAATTTACTATATGATTCACTATTCCATTCTGAATATATCCTTAAAGGATTCAAAATCAGTATATAAAAGAGATATCAGTGCTGCCATGTTCACTGTTGTTTTATTTGCAACAGGCAAGATGTAGAAACAATTGATTTTTAAAATGTGGTATGTATCTACACATTTAATTAATTAATTAACATATTTATTTATTTTGTGTTATTGGGAATTTAACTCAGGAGCTCTCTACCACTGAGCACTCTATCACTGAATTACATCCCCAGCCCTTTTTATTTATTTGTTTCTTTCAACTCTTGAGGCAGGGAATTACTGAGTTGCCCAGGGTGGCCTGAAACTTGTGATCCCCCTGTCTCAGTCTACAGAGTGGCTGAGATCACAGGTATGGGCACCTATGCCTGGATATATACACACATTTCTAAAAAATAAAGAAAAAGAATACTATTCAGCTGCTAAAATGCAAGATAGTCTGTCATTTGTAAAAACACAGATAGACCTGAAGGACATTATGCTAAGTGAAATAAGCCAGGCACAGAAAGAGAAATAACACCTGATCTCATTCACATGTAAATTCAAAAAAGTTAATCTCCTAGATGTAGAGTGTAGAAGTTGGCTAAAGGAAAGATTGTCAGGCTAAAGGGAGATACTATTCAAAGGGTACAAATTTTCCATTAAACAACTATAATAGATTCTGTGTACCTATTATACAGAATGGTGATTTCAGTTACTAAATAATGTATTATATATTTCAAAATGTCTAAAAGAATGGTTTTTAAATATTTTCACTACAAAGAAATTATGAATATTTGAGACAATAATATGTTAATTAGCCTGATTTAATTATTTCACAATGTATATACATACATCGAAACATCTTTGGACAAGGTGGTACACACCTATAATGACAGTGACTCAGAAGGCTGAGCAAGAAGGATTGTAAGTTCAAGGCCAACCTTATATAAAATGTTATTTAATCTACACAATAATCCTTATTAGACTAATTTATAGATAATGGAATTAAGATAATTTTTAAAACAAAATATTTTGGACATGTTAGATAATAATTCTCAAATATTTAAAATTAGAATTCAAAGCACTTGACAGCCTATACTCACAATATCTATTGGAACTAAGAGTTTATAAGTTTAAACTTACTGGATGTTGATACAAGAGGCTCTGATTCATGTCCTTTGAATATATTAATATTTTAACAAATTCAATGTATGTATTATAAAATAAAATTTATATTTATATAAATATAATGATAGTATAAATTATTATATAAAGCATGAATATAAAATTTTTAATATATGGCATCATAACATAAAATTAACATAATAAATTATAGCATTAAACTCTTAAAAATAAATTAAAACCAAAAGTTTGGAAAAAGGAAACTGAGAAATGGGTAAGAATGGTGGAGTTAGTTTATATAACTTTGTGTATCAGGGACAGAATTCTGAAAATGATGAGATTTCTGTGTGCAAACACACCAGGAGAGGGTTTCATGCAGTGTTGCTGAGCTGGAAGAAGGAAGAATGTTCGCATAAATTTCCTCCTGATGTGCCTGTTTACATTTCTGGAAATCTCTGAGGCATTGCAACTATATGGAAAAGACAAGAACTAAACTTTGGAACTTAAAAAGAGGAGAAAAACAGGTTCCACATATGCTCCCATAATACCATAACAATGAAATATCTTGTTTTAAGTTATTTAACAAGGTAATATGTAGAGTAATGCAATCACAAAAACTGATAATTCCTTTTTATCAGTCTTCTTGAATAAATGAGTAAGGAATGTCTACTTACCATTTTACGGCTAAGTGTACTTGAGTGATTCCTATTTAAAAAGTGATCTTTTTCTTGTTTCTCACAAGGGAATAATATTGTTTTCAATAATATTCACTTACATAGATAAAAAAATGCTACTTGTTCATAGTCTAATAATCACATAATTAAGAGTCACTGAAATTCTGAGATCCATAAACTAAAATGAGCATATATTCAGGGATTATTTAAGGCGATGTTTTGCTATATCACTGAGATGTAAGAGGGCTTCTCAATGCTTCACAACACTGCCGAGATTTCACTAGTTATTTGTCTATCAGATATTTGTAAATTCCAGTAATTTCAGGCAAGTGGCTTCGTTAACATCTCCACTACTGGATTTTTTGCTTTGGTTTTGTTTTCAACTTAAAAATATTGTTCATTTTATTTTTACGAGGAAACATATAGCTCATTGAGTGCTTTATGGTAAAAAGTCATTTGTGTTTTAGTTCACATTCACCTCAATGATGCTTGATCTTTAAAAATATATCATATGTGCTTTAGTAAGCTTTTTTGCTGCTGTGACTAAAAGACATGATGAGAACAATTTTAAGGAGGAAAAGTTTACTTGGGGTTCACAGTTTCAGAGGCCTCAGTCCATAGGCTCCACATTCCTCAGGGCTGGATGTGAGGCAGAACATCATGGTAGAAGGGTGTTGTGGAGGGAAGAGGCTCATATGATGATCAGGAAGCAGAGAGGGATGGGTGAGGAGGGAGAGATCTCCACTTGCCAGATACAAAATATATACCCCAAAGTCACACACCCAACCTCTTCCAGCCATACCCTAGCTGCTTTCAGTTACCAGTTAGTAATCCCCATCAGGGGGTTAATTCAGTTATTGTGTTAAGGCTCTCATAACCCAATCATTTCACATCTGAATTCTTTTGCCCTGTTTCACACATAAGCTTTTGGGGGACACTTCACTGCCCTACTTAAGTCATAATAATATGGAAATATTAAGCTGTGTGCGTTGTAGTTTAAATATAAGTAATCTACATTACTCATTTCTAAACATTAACTCATTGAATTTTCTACTGTGAAAGTTAAAATGTGTTAGTTGATATTTGCATTGTATTTATTGTTAAAGGTTTTAGGTTTATAATAAGTTTATTCCAATATTCTCTTTCTTTAAACACAGGTCTCTCCTGCCGCCAATATCCAATACCAGAGTGGTACATTTGTTAAAATAGATTAACCAACAGGGTCACATCATTATCACCAAATCCCATAGTTTACATTAGTTCACTTTAGGTATTTCAGATTATGAATTTTCACAAATGGACAATGACACATATCCATCATTATAGAGCTATATATCCATCATACAGATGACTTCACTGCCCTAAAAGTCCCCTTTGTTTGACATATTCATCCATTTCTACCCCTAAGCACTTGGCAACTGATAATCTTTTTTACTATATCTCTAATTTTTTTTCTTAGTGACATATAATTATAATCATGTAATACATAGAATCACACAATCTATAAAAATCTTGATTACTTAGCTTATAACATGCAAAATTTGACACAATGCTTCTTTTCTGTCATGACAGAGATTAAACATGTGTAATATATCTGTCCCACCAATGGAATTATAGATAAAGGTAAATATAAGCCATGGTATTGTTATAAAGAAATTAAAAGGCTATGCATGCTTCATCATGGAGGTGATTGAAGAGCTAGCTGATCCTTTATCTAGCAATTGTATACTCTCTTGAACTAACACAAAGCATCAAATTGTGAACTCACAATCTCAGAAATCAGGCTCTTTTTTAAGTATCAAGATTTACACATAAACACAAACATACATACAATAAAAGGTCATAGGAAGAAGCAGGAGATGCTGAGGTGTGTAATGAGGTTTCCCGGCTCCTTTTTAAAAAAAATTTTCCCCTCATTAAACACATGTTTTCTTTCCCATAGAAATAGATAAAGTCTTTATGTGAGGTTGATGTGTCACTTCATCCATCCAGGACAGTGGGATTTGAGTGATCTTTCTGCTTTATACCACGGGGTGTGTAGAACCCAGCTTAGGTGACATTCTCAGGCTCACCCTCAGTGGGAAGATGACCAGCACCCTTTGTTCAGGAGGCATGAGTTGGGAGTCAGTGCCTTTCAGAGTCCTCTCAAATTCACTATCTTAAACTAAATCTCTACAATTTTCAAAGTGTTTTCTGTTTCCTCCACTGAGGTTCAACCCTCTCTAAAAAACTACTAAAAGAAGCACAATATTTTCATCCACCTAAGAATTGGCTTTTACAAGAAATTTCTGTCAACATTAGCTCTCTATCCTTACTCCCAAAGTCCAGATTCTCCAGGAAGTCATTACAGCCAGCCAGGCCAAGCTTGTTTCTCATGATATCTTGCACACTATTTGGCGAGAGTGACCATTTTCCTCAGGAACCAGATTTTATGACTATGACCATTTTTTTGGATCTCACATTTCATTTATTCTTGCCTTGCATGTATCATATCCTATCTTGGAATTGCCAGTTTAATGTGGTCAGTCAACTATATTTATATTTAGACAAAATCAGAAATACTTTCACCATAAATTACAGACAATATTAAGCCAAATTAAACAAATAGAATTAAAGAATATTTACCTGAGTCAGGATGGCAAACACAATATCCAGTTAACTCTTTACATTGCTTAGTTTGTGTAAGGGTTGGGGAAAGAAATTTTACTTTGAAAAACACTGAAAAAATGTGTGTAAGACATTATTCTAGGGACTATGAGAGATGGAAATAATGAAAAAAACATGGTTCTCATTCTGATACCTTAAAAGTAACAATTGCAGCATTTTTTGAGGTCCAGATTTGCATTTGCTCATTACAAAGACAAATAAATAGTACTGGGGCTATAGCTCAGTGGTATAGCACATGCATAGAAAGGCAAACAAAATGTGGCCATATTTTGGGCTGACTCCAGGGATACAATAAATAATATCTAATAGCATAATAATTTCCTGAACAAAATATGTTTCTCATACTCACTATATAGTAAAAAGGAGTGTTATGACAACTTCCTAAAGATCGAACTTAATAACACTATAAAAAACTAAGACATCTAGGTGTATTGACCATATACAGTATTTTATAAACCAACTTATTTGTACTCACTTTCCTAAAAATAGAACTTCTAGTCTTTATCGGGAGTATTTGTCCTTTCTGAGATTGTCTGAAAAAATTCAAACACATTTGATGATTCAGTACCTGCAAGCAGGGAAGCTTTTGTATCCAGGGAAACCAGTCTGGGTTGCCAGGACCTGAAGATAAGACAAGAGGAGCCCCACTGTCTGGGCTGTAAGGAAGCAATCTGCTATCCCTCTTTCAGTCAGGGCTTCTTTGTGCCTGTGATGCCTCCTGTCTAATCTGGAAACACACCTGTGCCCCTAGAATGTCTGTTATCTACTGCCTCACCATCCATCCCCTCAATCCACCCATGGAGATGATGGTCACAATCAAAAGCAAACTTTTTCAAATCTGTACTGGTGTCTGTGGCCCCACATGCAAGCAAGGAAAGAACAGCAGGACCAGCAGTTGTCTTTTTTGAATCACAGTGAGAAACTTCTATGGTCTTCACTTAGCAGCTACTTTCTTGGAATCACTGAGCCAAAAATCACTGGCCTAGGTTCAATATACTGTAAGAATTCAAGTTCGAGAGTCAGAATGACCATGGTTTAAAATCTGACTTTGCCATTTACCACCTACCTGTCAGATATAAGTGAATGACTTAACTATACCAAGGCTCTTTTATCTCATCCAAAAAATGGGGGTACACATAAGGGCTAGTTTATGTTGATGTTGCATGAATTAAATAAGATATATCTAACTTATTATGATGCAGTGATAAAATATGAAGTATTTGTAATAAAATTTGCTTATATTTTGTGGTGAACTTTCCCCTTCTCTTTTCTGAAGATACTGGAAAACATAAGACATCAAATATATTGGAGAATGTGATATAAGACAAATGTCAAGCTGCACTTTCATGATTCCACAAAAATTGCAAACTTAGAATCTGTGTACCTTCTGCTGTACCTACAGGGAATGAATTAGACAACTGGGTTTACAGAATATATTCCAAGTTTGCACAGATGACCATAGGATACAGCAGTTGGATTAACTCTTGGCCTTGCTCCAACCCCCTGATTATCTTCTACCTGGATTTGATTGCCAATTTCCGAACCTGGGCAGCAATCTCTGTTCCTGATTCTATGTGGCAGTAGAAGGAACAGAGAGCACATGATCCTAATTTGTCTCCTGATTCTTGTTAATCCACAAAGCAAAAAGAATGAGGGGAATGAGGGAGAGGCATGAAATGCTGTATTTTAAGAGACAATTAACCTGTGAAACTGTGAGCCCTCTTCTGTTCTATTAATTCATGGCCCAATGGATGTCATACTCCAAAACCTGTCCTTTCCTTTATGGAAACAATGGTGATGACTGGAAGTTCCCTGTGATCTTTGCTTACTTTGAATTTTCACATATGGATAAGAGAAAAATGCCCCAAAATAAAGACAGTGGTGTCCAGAGTTCCTTCTTCCATATTCTATGAAAAAAAAATCCATGAATGATGTCAACATGGACCTTCACATCACAAAATGATACCAGCAACCACCTGTCACTCTCTCCTTGACACTGCCTTCAGGCAGAACCAGTCTATCTGTGCTCTCCTAAATTCTGCATCTTCTTATCATAGATGATGTTAAATGCACACATCTGAAAATGTAAACATGGTCTTATTTTCTACAAAGGCGAACATTCCAGAATTGGAAGCACATAAATTATTAGTCATCATCCATTTAAGTAATACAATCACTAATTAAACATATACTATAGAGCAGCTGTTGTCCTATATTTTGCAGAATGAATAGCAACTTATCCAGTTAAAATTTCATTGTAGGGATCATTCTTCTCTTTGAAGAAACATTTCATTTAAATGATACCCTATCTAAAGAAAATCAAGAATGTGTGGTTAGTGACATAAATTACTCATGCATCGCAAGAACTGTTTGCAATAAGTAAAGTAATGGAATAGACGAAACATCAGGGTGCAGCTCAGTGATAGAGATTGCTTGAGCAAGTGCAGAACCCCTGATTAAAGAATTGGCTGAGACCGCATTTGTTTACATGGAAATGCCCCGGGCATTGTTGCCTTCCGAGATCTCCCTCCCAGGACTTGGAGTGAGATCTAGAGGGACTTACACAGGAGGGAAAAAGCCGGCTGGCGCCATTCCCTTTTGGGCACGTGAGACTGTGTCCAAGAGAGAGCGTGCAGGTTTAACGCTATTTGTGTGTATATGTTGTAGCTTCTCGAAAGAGTGTAGTTTCTTGTGAGAGTGTGTGTGTGTGTTGTTAGAGGTTGCAGAAGCCAGAGATAGAAAAATAAAATAACTTTTTCGTTTCTATCCTGTCTCCGAGTCTTCTCCCACAGCCCGCTGTTCTAAACGGCAGATTGTTACTAGCGCTAACAAGCAAGGCCTGATTTAAATCCCCAACACAACAGAGAAAACAAAAACAAACAAAAGCAGAGGAAAACGAAAAGTCAACATTATTCAACAACAATGTTTTATGAATTTGAACACTTGATGTAAGTGCACTACCTCAAATGCAGCAATTGTTCTGCAAATACTATGTTGGCTACAGATATTTTCTGTGTTTTGTTTTGTTCTGTGATTTGGTGAACATTATGGTTTGGATGTAAGGTGTCCCCCAAAAGTGAATGAAAGGATGTTTAGAGGATAAATGGTTGGGTTATGAGAACCTTATCCCAATCAGTGAATTAATGCCTGATGGGATTAACGGGGTGGTAATTGAAGGTGGGTAGGATTTGGCTGGAGGACATGGGTCATTGGGGGCATACCTTTCAGGTATATATTTTGTATCTGGCAAACAGAGTCTTTCACTCTGATTTCTGATCATCATGTGAGCCTATTCCCTCCACCACATTCTTCCACAATGATATTCTGCCTCACCTAGAACACTAAAGAATGGAGCCTGCTGTATATATATGTATTGAGATCTCTGAAACTGTGAGCCTCCAAATAGTTTTCCTCCTCTAAAATTGTTCTGGTTAGGTATTTTAGTCACAGCAGTGAAAACAGGCTGACAAAAACAGTGAAAGGAAGTGTAATATTCCTTTTATTACTAAAAAATAGAATGGTTTCCTAATCTCTTTGGGATTTTTTTAGTATAATAAAACTTATATTTTAGTTAAGATGTAAGAACTGTTGGACAATTTTTTCTACTTTGTATTTGCATCTTAAAGTACTGATTTTACAAAATTTTAGTTACATAAAAAAGGCTCATGAGATCTATAGTATAACATGATAGCTCTGATTAAGAACAATATACTGACCCCAGTGCAGCACTTGGGAGGCTGAGACAGGAAGATCATGAGTTCAAAGTCAGCCTCAGTAATGGCGAGGCACTTAGCAACTCAGTGAGACCCTGTCTCTAATAAAATACAAAAAAAGGGCTGGGGATGTGGCCCAGTGGTCGAGTATCCCTGAGTTCAATCCCCGGTACCAAAAAAGAAAACAAACAAACAAACAAAAACCCAATATACTGTATTTTTGATAATTACTAGAGTTGTTTTTAAGTGAGTGTTCTTACAACAACAACAACAACAACAAATGTGAATCAATTCATATGTCAAATACCTTAGTACAATAATTTCATTATGTTCACATAATTTGTAATATTTTGTATATCATAAAATATATGATTTTATCAATTAAAATTAATTTAAATAATACATAAAATGCTGTTTTGAGCATTCCATTAAAATATTGGTTGAGACATATGTTTGTAAATTGAATAGCTGTAAGTAAGCTAGTTTCAAATTTTTAACAGACACTTCTCATAAGAAGATACACAATTGATCAACAAATATATGAAAAAATGTTCAATACCCCTAGCAATTAGAGAAACGCAAATCAAAACTACTCTAAGATTTCATCTCACTCTAGTCAGAATGGCAGTTATTAAGAATGCAAGCAACAATAAGTGTTGACAAGGATGTGAGGAAAAAGGTAGACTCATACGTTGCTGGTGGCACTGCAAATTGGTGCAACCTCTTTGGAAAGGAATATGGAGATTCTTTAGAAAACTTGGAATGGAACCACCATTCGAACAAGCTATCCCACTCCTTGATCTATACTTAAAATCAGCATACTATAGTGACGCAGCAACATCAATGTTTATAGCAGGTTAATTCACAATAGCTGAACTGTGAAACCAACCTAGATGCCGTTCAACAGATGAATGTATAAAGAAACTGTGGTACATATACACAATGGCACAATGAAATATTACTTAGCCTTAAAAGAGAATAAAATTATGGTATTTACAAGTAAATGTATAAATTTGGAGAATATCATGCTAAGAAAAGCAAGCCAATCCAAAAAAAAAAAAAAAAAAAAAACAAACAAAGGCTGAATGTTTTCTCTAATAAGTGGATGTTGATCAATAATGGGGCAGGGGGGGGGCATGGAAAAATGGAGGAACTGTTATTGGGCAAAGGGGAGAGAGAGAGAGAGGGGAGGGGACATTAGGGTAGGTAATATGGTGGAATGAGATGGACATTATTACCCAATTATACATAATGAATGATTGCACAAATGGAGCGACTCTGCATGTTATACAACAAGAGAAATGAAAGGTTGTGCTCCATTTGAGTACAATGAAACAAAATGCATTCTGCTATAATGTATAACTAATTAGACAATTTAAAAAAGTTTTAAAAAATTTGTAATTAAAGTTTTAAAAATTTTAAAAGAGATCAAAATCTTGAGCCGGGCGCGGTGGCGCACGCCTGTAATCCCAGCACTTTGGGAGGCTGAGGCAGGAGGATCGTGAGTTCAAAGCCAGCCTCAGCAATGGCGAGGCACTTAGCAACTCAGTGAGACCCTGTCTCTAATAAAAACACACACACACACACAAAAAAAAAAAAAAAAAAAAGAAATCACAATCTTCTTGCTTTAAAGGAAACACCATTGGTATAAGAGGAAGAAACCTATAAATATTCCATTTACTCTGGAAAAAATAAATAAAATATATTTTTAATAAAATAATAGTATTTGTCTACATATGAGGTACAATGTGACATTTCTATACATGTATGTAATATGTAATAATCATAGGGAGAAATTGACATATCTGTTACGTTATTCATGTTTATGTCATTTTTTTGTGTGTGTTGGGCACATTGAAAATCCTTCCTGCTATTTTAAAATATTCAATTAACAGATGTCAATCATAGTTATTCTAACATCTATAGACTATAAGAAATTTTGCCTCCTCTCTCTTTCGTTGTACTCATTAACTGTCATCTTTCCATCTCTTCTTCTTCAACACCCTTCCTATCCTCAGATAAGCACATTTTTATACTCTCCTCTGGGTTAAATTTTAATTTGCATATATAGGTCAGAACATGTGGTATTTGTCTTTCTGTGTCGTACTTATTTTGCTTAATGTAATGTTCTCCAGCTATATTTATGTGGTACAAATGACATAATTTTTCTCTTTTGCAGACAAATAACATTGCACGCACACACACACACACACACAAACACACACACACACCATTTTGTTTTCCCTTTTATCCTTATTGATTCCATAGCTTGACTATTATAAGTAGAGCTGCAATAAACGTATGAGTACAGATGTTTCTTTGACATACTGATTTAAATTTATTTGGGCATAGATCCGGTAATGGAATTGCTGAATTATATGCTAATCCTATTTCAAGTATTTTGGTGAACATTCATGTTGTTCTTTATAATGGCTGTATTAATTTTAATTCCTACCAACAGTATATGAGAGTTCTACTTTATCTGTAACCTTATCAGATTTTTAAATTTTTCATTTTTTAATAACAACCAATGCAACAATTATGAGGCGATGTCTCGATGTTGCTTAAATTTGAATTTTTGTGGTTATTAGTGTTGTTTAGTACTTTTTCATTTGTTTGCAATTTGTGTGTCCTATTTCAGAAATTTCTACTCAGGTCATTCCCCAGTTTTTTTTTTTTTTTTTTTTTTTTTTTGGGTGGTACTTGGGATTGAACCCAGGGCTTTGCGTATTCAAGGCAAGCACTGTACCAACTGAGCTCTATCCCCAGCCCTTCATTCCCCAATTTTAATCAGACTATTTGTTATTTTATTATTAAATTGCTTGAGTAATATATATATTCTGAAAAATTAATGTGGAAATATATCTGGAGATTAAAAAACATACATATATGTCTAAAAATTAAATATATGAAAGATTTATGTTTAATTTTTAAAAATATTTTTAGTTGTAGATGGACACAATACCTTTATTTTATTTAATTATTTTATGTGGTACTGAGGATTGAACCCAGTGCCTTATATGTGTGAGGCAAGCACTCTACCACTGAGCCACATCTCCAGCCCATATACAAGATGTTTTATAGGATATGTGCAATATTTAAATAATGGTCACATTGAAATTAAGATATAAGTAATCATCTAATGCATGTGGTAAAGGGTGCAAGTTAATAAGTATTATAACATCTCAGTGGTGAATTTGTTTATAAAGATGATTTCAAATTTTTCATATGTAGGACCAGAACCAGAGAAATTATAAGGCCCATAATTTGTGCAATGTTATCTATCATTTTGAATTTTATTTTGCTCTACAATGAAAAGATTAATTTAGATGACCTAAATGGTTTTTAGTATAAAAGTTTTAGAAATCCATAGAATTTCTGATATTTTTCTGAGGATAAAGATACTGCTAGCCAAATAAAATTTCTGATTTTTATGCCATGTACATAAGTTTAGACATTGAATTATTTATTGTTTATAGGATTTTCGACTACATTTTGCCCATAAACAATGTACAAAATTTTCTGTCTACAATAAGTTGACTTCCCAACATAAAACTATCTAGCATCATAATTCTCCTGTAAACATGTTAATAATAACAACATGCCCTACATTTTATTTTTTACCAATAACAAGTCTCTACATAGCAAAGAAACTACATATAAATATAATAGCATTCATTCAGTTATATAGCCATCCCTTAGTATCCATGGGGAATTGATTCCAGGACCTCCTAGCAGATATGAAAATCTATAGATGCTCAAGTCTCACATGTAAAGTGTCCTAGTATTTGATTACAACCCACACACAACCTGCTGTATACTTTAAATCATTTCTGGATAACTTATAATACATAATATAATGTAAGTGGAATGCAAATAGATGTTATCCTGTGTTGTTTATTCAGTAATGACAAGAAAAACTATATACACACTCAGGAAAGACAAAATTTATTATTTTAATATCTTAAATTTGTGATTAGTTGAATACACAGATGTGGAATTTACTGAATCAACTTTTAAAAATTTCATTTAATTAAATTACAGGAAACGTTGAGGATATATCTTAGGCCCACTAATTTTAAATTATACTCGAAATAGAACTATGATATCTATTTATCTCTCCTAAATATATTTTGTTATTTCCATTATTAGAAAAATGTTCTTATAATCAGTATACTTGAGATGACTGATTTTTATCTAATTTGTCTTTCCTGTTCAAAATTATTTTATCGTAAAATCATTTCCAAAATATATTTTTAAAGCAAAAGCCCTTAAATGACAAAATTTATAACTAAAATTATCTTTTAAATATACTAATATCACCCAGGCATTTAAAAATATGAAAATAAGTAAAAGGTTTTTATTTATAAACTTATTAGCATAACATGATTTTTAATTTGCACGTTTTTTCCTAAATTTATTATTTATGTAAATGATTTTTCTTTTTATGACACTGAAAAACTACTTATAATATACCTAACATTTATATGTGTGTTCATGATACTATATATATTTAGGAATTTTCAGCAACTGTCATATGCTAGGATTTCTAGACATCCTTCCCTTACAGTCAGCTATTCTGGCTTCATATTTTACAGCATTTTCTAAGAGTGGGTCACACTTCTGGCTCAGAGGTAAAATGGATTTACTCAAAAATATCAATATAAGTATTTAAGACTGGCCATTTATATAAAATTTGAGTATTTTATTCTACCTATTTTGTTTTCTCATGCTATCAGAACTTCAGTATAGGATGATTTCTCTGAGAAAAGAAACAATGTTTTATTATGTCAAAATTTAATTATTTTTTGCACAAACACACTAACACACACCAAGGAAAACACAATGCATCACCAGTAAGCAATCACAAAATCTATCACATACCAGATATTCAGAGGAATAGTGTCCTAAATACAATATTAAGAAATGTAGATAAAAAAATTCCTTCAATTAATGTAAATGTCCTGCTTCTAAAGAGATAATCTAACTGGGTAAGAATAAGATAAATTCTTTGCTGATATTCCACAGATAAAATATCAAAGTCATGAGATTAAACTGTACTAATATGAAAAACATATATGTTGGTGAATTATCAGTATTGAGGATTGTGAAAAAATGTAAAGAGAATAGAATTGAAAATTTGCTTATCTCAGTTTATTTCATGAGAAATATAGATAAGTAAGGAAATATAGTGGCCAAAAAAAGTGAAAAATAATTAGGACTGGCTCCATCAACTATTAAATATATTATAGCACAAAATAATTTAAAGGTGAGGAACTAGCAGAAGAAAAAATGAAACAATGAAACAGACTCGAAAAACTGTGATATTTCACATCATATCAAGAATTACATTAAATAATGGATTACTGATCAATTAAGAGGAAATAGAGGAAAAGTGAGTCAATCTCTGTGTATAGACAGATATTCTAGAGATTATAAATAGAGCTATCTAGAGATTATAAGTATTTCCAAATAAACATTCTGTTATTCTGGTCCGTTATATTAAACAAGACTGAATTTTTTAAAAAAGTTGTCTGTTAAAGTATTTTGAGACCTTGTCTCTAATAAAATACAAAAAGGGGCTGGGGATGTGGCCCACTGGTCGAGTGCCCCTGAGTTCAATCCCCAGTACCAAATAAAAAAGAAAAAAAGAAAAAAAAAAGTATTTTGAATAGTAATTAAAAATTTGAAGGGCAAGAGAATGATATGCAAAAGATAACAAATTAGACTCTTCTTCCTTCCCAGTGACCTTGGTCTGACAACAGCACACTGATGAACTGTGTTCATGAGATATTCTGAACTCAGTGAAGAAGATCCTGCACCCCAGCAGGATCCAAGCCAGCTGCATCAGACCCATAAAGAATATATGACTCTCTTCTGTGATAGTCCTCACTGGCAAAGCACTATGTGATCAGAAGACTCCCAGCTCCCAGATTCTTTCTGGGAATGAAAAGACAAGATGGGACCATGTTTGATCTTAGGACTTTTGATGCACAAAGTGGCTGTTTTGGAGTACTGATGGGAACCAGATTACTCCAGAGGCATGGAGGCCACAGAGAACAAAAAAGGAAAGATTTGAAAATAATTAACATTTCAAAAATAGAACAACCCTAAAGAAGTCCAGCAAGACACATAATCAAATTGTCAGAGATCAAGGATGAAGAGAAATTTTTAAAAAGCAGCAAGACCTATCATTTACAAAAGAGTGGTTGTGAATTTCTCAGAAAACGTCTTAAGGACCAAACTAAATTGGGATAATATAATCTAAGCACTGAAAGAAAGACAAAAAAAAAAAAAAAAAAAAAGTGCCAGTCAAGAATAACATATCTGGTGAGAATTTTCTTCAAACATGAATGAAAAATAATAATTTTCCCAGATAAACAAATGCTGAGGGAGTTCATCACCACTACGTCTGCCTTATAAAAAATGCTAAAGGGAGTCAGTCCTTCCAGGTGAAATAAAAAAAAGTACTAAACAGAAACACAAAATTATATGAAAATATAAACTTTTTGATAATGGTAAAAATATGTTACTGTAATGTAGCAGTGTTTTATATATATAGGCTTACCTTTGTTATAGAATTTTACTCATCCTTAACCTTCAGGAAAATTAAATTAAAGTCATAATGAAATATCACTTTGAACCTGTTTTCCATTATCATAAAAAACAAGCAGAAAACAGTTACTTACAAGAATCTGTAGAAAATAGAACCCTGTTTGAATATGTAATATAGTAATACTGAAAATAGCATGGAGTTTCCTAATACAATTAAAAAATGAAATTGTATATGACCTAATAATATCATTTATCCAGAAGAATTAAAATAAAATTCATCAAGTTTTATTTGCCCTTGAATTTATTATTCTGTTACTCACAACAGTCCAGAGGCAGAAACTTACGAAATGTGTATAGATGGATGAATCAATAATGAAAATTATTCTATACATACAGTAGAACATCATTTAGTAATAACATAAAAGGAAATGTTGTACTACAACATGAAGAAACTTGTAGTTTCTTTGAAATATGGCAGTGACACAAAAAAGCAAATACTGTGTGATTTCATGAATATGAGGTATGAAACATCAAGATAATCAAAACACAAAGTAGAATTGTGGTTTGTGGGAGTTGGGGAAAGAGAAGCAAGTGCTGCTCAGTGTGAGTGAAGTCTCAGGCAGGCAATATGAAAAGTTTGAAGGAGCTGCTGTAGAACACTGTGATCAAAATTAACAACACTGAACTTGCATTTGAATGTTTGTAACAATATAGATGTCATAACATGTATTTTGTCATAACATGTATTTTAGTCAAATAACATCTTTGACCAGATGTCAAAAATACTTTAATTAAAATAAAATTAGAAAGTAAAAACAATTATGGCAGAAGGAAAAGAAAAAATCTGAAACATAATTAGTACATATGTATGGACAAAAATACAATTTTTTAATAAGTAAAAACTTCAGGTGAATCAGTACACTGCAACACTATGTCTTCAGTTACAAAAAAAAAAAAACACGAAAGAAACTTTTAGTTTCTTTGAAATATGGAAGTGACACAAAAAGAAAATACTGCATGATTTCACAAGTATATAAGAGAACAGAAACAAAAGCATTATAACAATTGAGAGGGACAATACAAAATTCTTTCCAAAAACTAATCAAAGATATCAAAAAGTATCATGTATGAAATTATATATTAACAATGTGAGAGCATTCAAAAAATTAACATCAATTCTCTCCATCTAACAAATCTATAATAGCAAACTCAATTGGCACAACTTGATAGAGAAAATTTGAGTTACACACACATATATACACACACACATAGCACACACAACATACTATAGAAGAAAATACTTTCCTTCCAAATACTGGTGGGGTAGAAAAATAAATGGTGATTTGGCAAATTCTTCCGGGATTACTAGATTGAATAGTGTTGATCTGGACACACAAGTTGGCTGCATTCAATAAGAAAACTTTGTTTGGAAATAATATGAAACAATCCTCTCTCCTTTATTAGTTTAAATGTTAATTATGGTAAAGATACTACAGTATATTTTGGAATTTATGAAAAACTTTAATAAGAAGTTCTCAGAACATTTGCTGTAAATATGTGAATTATTTTCCTAGAAAATTAAACTTCTAAGCCTTGGACCTATGCTCAAAATTTGTGTCAAACTCCCTGGGAAAAGAATAGTTTGTTGCATGAGTGTCAGAATATATATAAATTGTGTAACTCCACATGGTTGGAAATATTATTAGTTTATATTTCATTACTATAATGAAATACATGAAGTTGGGTAGTTTATATAAAAAGCGGTTTATATAGCTTACAATTCTGGACCTTCAAAGATATAATGATGACTTCTACTTGGTTATACTATATGTCTAGATGAATTCCATTAGATTCCCATGGTGAATGGAATCACAATAATAGGACCATGTGCTAGAGGGAAAGATCACATCATGAGACAGAAAGCTATAGAAAGTGATTTAGTGATCAAACCAGTTTTTTTTTGTTGTTGTTGTTGTTGTTTTTTTTTTTTTAATTGACAGCCTCACAAGAACATGTTCAAGGTCCCAGGAAAACTACCTTAATCTTTTCCAAGGCCAGCAATTCCCATATATTTCACTGTGCTCCTCCTTTTAAAATTTATGCCAGTTCAGCTCTCATATTGCTACACTGGGGACCAACCTTAGAATATATGAATCACTGGGGGACAACCCACATACAAACACTAGAAACTGGAGAATGAATCCAAGTAATTAGAGAGACAAAATGATATCTCTTACAAATATGTTGCAATTTTATTTATTAGGGAGGGAGGAGGCAAAGACTGATGATATTCTAAATAAAAAAAAATCAGATATTCTATTATAATATGCTTATACATTCACTGTTAAAAACATGTAACACTTCAATACTTATTTGTGACGACCCAGCAAATGAATTGTCACTGTATCCGTTTCTATCTGTTCTGATTTAAATATTACATGTTCTCTAAAAGCTCACAGGTAAGACAAAGCAAGAAAGTTTAAAAGTGAAATTATCAAGTTATGAGAGTTTTTAACCTAATCAGTTCATTAATCTCTTGATAGAGAGTAACTGGGTGATAATTGTAAGCATTGATGTAGGGTGTGGCTGGAAGAGGTTGGTCATTGGGGTGTTCCTTTGGGGTATCTATTTCTCCTTGGTGAGAGAAGTCTCTCTTTTTCTTTCTACTTCGTGGGGAAGGTATCCTGAGTTGCTCTTCTTCTTCACCACACTCTTCCACCATAATATTCTGCTTGACCTCCAGCCCAAAGCAATGGAGTTGGTGGTCTATGGCCTGAGATCTTTGAAATGGTGAACACCAAATAAATGTTTCCTACTTTAAAATTGTTCTTGTTAGGTCTTTTGATCCTAGAGGCAAAAAGGCTGACTCAAACACCATCCAAAGAACAAAAATCCAAGGAATTTCTAAAGAAAGAAGAGGACAACTATTCTCATACATGTTATTATGAAAAAATAAAATTCTATATTGGTGGAGAACACTACTGAAAATTCTCTTACTGAAAGCTTGAATTATGATAATGGTTTAATCAAAAATTTTCTAGTAAATTAAGAAGTTACTGTTTTGAAAAGTATTTGGGGAGGTAGAAAATCTCCATGGAAATTCATTAATAATTATTCTACATAAAGTGTAGTATAAGCAATTAATTTACAAGATATTGGAAATAAATTTGCAAACAATAGTAGTAAGGCCCCTAAAATTAGAAAATTAAATAGCATGAAATACAAAAACTATTTGGAGAAAACTTAGATCATAAAACCCAACTAGAATAGAAACTATTATTTCTGGCTCAGAAATAAATATTTCTTAACATTATAATGGGAAAAGCTGAAAGTATTCATCAGAAACCTACTATCTAATCATCAAATTTACTTCTATATAATTATGTTACATTATAAAATAGATTTTGTTCTCAATCAACAGAGAAATTTTATATTCCTGACAATCATTCTTTTGTTATTATTCAGTGATTGATGGTTAAAAAGAACCCATTTTGTACTAGATAAATGCTATATAACTGAAAAAGTATATACTTTAATGCATAAAATAGAAAACATAATAAATAATATTATTATATGATCCAATTTTAATGAGGCATCTTTCTGATCTTTGTAAGACTAAAAAGACTGTGAAATAATACCATAGTTTTCTTTGCATTTAGGATTTAATGCTTTTACAAACATTAGCTTTCCTTTTAGTACAGTAAATACAGTAAGAAAAAGTCCTTTGGATTAATTAAATTAAGTTATTCATTAGTTTTATAAAAATGATTTTATTGCATTAAGTAACTAATATAGTTAAATAGGAAAAAAGAAAAAATAAATTGATGTTTAAGATAAAGTATGCTATTTTGGTTTTGGGGTAGGGATTGAACTCAGGGGCACTTAACCACTGAGTCACATTCCCATCCCTATTTTGTGTTCTATTTAAAAACAGGGTCTCACTGAATTGCTTAGGGCCTCGATTTGCTGAGACCAGCTTTGAATTCACTATCCTTCTCCCTCGGACTCCCAGGCTGCTGGGATTACAGTCATGTGCCACTGCACCTTATAATATAAAGTATGTTTTTAAGTTAGATTTTTTATTGTGTTTTTATTGGTAATTATTTTCTGCTATATGTGTATCCTCAATATAGTTTTGGCAGTTATAAAACATGGCTTTAAATCCCTTTACACAACTCCCATTGAGATGAGGTTTATGTCCCTTTTAAGTGAATTTTAGGTGTTTGTTTTTAGAAACATAATTTATACTTTGTGACTTCTGTGACACTGTTGGGACACTCATTCTGGAGACAGCAGCCATTACTTAAGAAGTCCAAACCCCTTGATATTGTCTTGATGCACAGGCTACATTTTGAAACTAAGTTGACATCTCCAAATATCCTATCATTATGGCAGAAAGTCAGTTATTAATACCTAGCCAATTAATCATTTGGATGCTTTTAGATAAAGTAAACACTTCTGAAATCCTCATTGGAGACTCCCAAGGTAGAATTGCCCATTGAGCCATTCCTGAAAGCTAAAACAAAATAAAAACATTGCTTTAGGATATTAAATTTTGTGCCATATATGGTTGCACATACCTGTCGTAGCAGAAACTCAGAAGACTGAAGTAGGAGAACCAAAAGTCTGGAGCCAGCTTCAGAAAATTAGCAAGATCTCATTCACACACACACACACACACACACACACACACACACACACACACACACACAAAGAGTTGAAGATGTAGCTTGGTGTTAGAGCAGTCCCCCAGTGTTCAGTCCTAGTATGACACACACACACGCACATACACCCCCCCCCCACACACACACACACATGAACAAAGAAAGAGAGCCCAAGAGATACTAAATTTTGGAGTGATATGCTTATTGTCTTAATTGTGGAACAATATTCTTATATGAGTACTAACGTTTTTGGTCAAATCCACACAACATTATTGAGGGGACTGCAACATCAGAAGGCAATTGTCAATAATAAAATATTCAGAAAACTAATAAAACAAATTTATTGTGTAATTTCCTTTATCAACATCAGCTGTATTTGTTTTAACACATAGTTTTAGCAATCTTAACTTGTATTAAAAAGCAATAACTATACCAGTACATGTGTTTTAAAATTAGATCATTTGTAAATTCTAGCTTTACCACTTATTATTTTTATTATTCTGTGATAACTATTTAACCATGTTCAAAAAATAGTTTCTTGTATGGAAACCTCTGATAGTTGAAATTATGCATATGAAGCCCTTAATAATGTAAGTAATATGTAGAATATATTTAGTAAATTATATTTATTACCAGTTATAATAATATAGTGATGTGTGGTCTCATGACTTATGAAATGTAAAGATGAAAAACACTTTATTACTGATTCAATCCACTTTTTAATAATATTTTCAAGTTATAGAGTAAATAAAAGTCCTTTGGATTAATTATATTAAGTTATTCATTAGTTTTTTGAAGTTGATTTTATTGCATTAAGTAACTAATATATAATATTACTTATTATTTTTTAAAAAATTGCAAGACTTTGTTAAATTTTATCTAACTGGCTCCTTCTTTTTCCCACCCAGAGAATATTCATTTTGAACACTGTCAACAGTAATTGGCAGATGGAGTGGGGAACTACATTTAATGAAACAAAAGCAGATATTATAACTCATTCCTCCATGATAAGCTTTTCAAAAGTTATGGCACTTGCGTTTTAATACACTTTGTTGTGTTCTTATTCAACTTGTTGTATGAATAAATTTATTTTGTAACCATATTCTGTCAACATACATGATTTTTTGTATAATGTCTATAACTTCCCAACATGATAATCTTAATCCACAGGTCATATTATAGTCCTTAAAAGCTACTAGAACACAAAACAAATTATCTCATTTTTAGTGCAGTTTATCATGGTCTGCAATTGTGAAACACCTATGTTTTCATAATTATATTTTCAATCATTAACTGAATATAAGAAAACTGGCCTAAACTGCTGGATAAGTAACTCCTTTACTTAATTGAGACATTACTGCTTCAGTGACATGAATGGTAACACTGTGTATTAATTGTGCTTCCTTGGACATACAGATTGTGAACAAGAATCACTATCCACTGTTGGACAATTAGGATTTACTATGTCAAAGTCTGAAAAGATACACTCTTCAGTAGGGAAAATACATGCATTTGTGGCTGGCTAGGTTATATATCAAAATTTTAATAAAATTATTTTAATTTATTCTCTTCCCTTACTCAATCACATTTTTGCAAAGAAAAACAATCATATTTCTATTCTCTATTCACAGTGAGAAATATTTAAAGGAAAAATTAATAGTTTAAGGCATTTCAGGCTTTTTCAAGATTTCAGGGCCATATTCCCTATTAAAAAAATCTAGACAAAATGGTGGTGTGTATAGAGGAGAAGGAAGAGGAAAGGCAATTCTAGGAAGAATGAAAGATGAAAGTCCATTAAGTGTAAGAAGAAAACTAGTGTTTTTGAAAGAGGACATGAGCGCACAGTGAAAAAAACTCAGCTTTCTATTGCTGTGACAAAATACCTGAGATAATCACCTTAGAGAATGAATGATTTATTTTGGTTCACTGTTTCAAAAGTTTTAGTCCATGGTCATTTTGCTTTGTTGATTCTGTGTGTGATATGAGGCAAAACATGTGGCAGAACTGAGCTGATCAACTCATGGAAGCCAGGAAAAAGAAAAGGAGTATCAGGGTAAAGATAAACTCTTCAAAACATGCTACAAGTAAACTCATTCTTCCAAGAAGGCATTATCTCCTGAAGTATCCACCATGTCTTAAAACCACCATCTGGGGACCAATCTTTCAACACATGAATTTTGGGGGGCATGATCCAGATCCAAATTATAACAAGTCTGATTGTATTCAGTAGGCTTCCAGTATTCTAGCTTTCTTTAATAACTGAACTGAAACTAGCAAATGTGTAAATAGAGATAGGGATGGGATAGTTAAGGAGAAGTTTGTCTGTTAACTAAGGTGTTGTTGGACAAAAAAAGTGAGATGCTCATAATTATGAAATTTGAATCTGGAATTTGAATAGCAAATCAATACACATTATATATTATACATGTATTATTATTATTATCATTTGGATATGAAGTGTCCCCTAAAAACTCATGTGTGAGACAATGCAAGAAAGTTTAGAGGTGAAATAAATGGGTTATGAGAGGCCTAATCTAATTAGTACATTAATTCCCCAACAGGGATTAACTGGTGATATCTGTAGGCAGGTTGAATATGGCTGGAGAAGGTGGATCAATAGGAGCATGATTTTGGAATATATGCTTTGTGAACTGAGCTTAGTATCTCTATGATTCCTGATGGCCATGTCCTGAGCCACTTTGCCCCACCACTCTTGTGCCATGATGTTTTGCCACCTCCTGGGCACAAAGCAATGTAGTTGGCTGTCTATAGGCTGAGACTTTTGAATCCATGAGACCTAAATACACTTTTACTTCTCTAAAATTGTTCTTGTAGGTCTTTTCGTCACAGAGACAAAAGAGCTGACTAAAACAATTACAAAGCCATCTAATTATTACTTAAATAAATGTTTAACTTTTACTTACATATTATATTTGAATATTTTTCTAAATATTTAAATCTGTTCTCTGTTCCTCTATTTAATATGAATGAAACTTACTTTTTTATAGTTATTTTATGCTTATCCACTTCAGATTAAAGGAATAGTATTGTATAATTTACTTTTATCTTCAATTTTCTACCTGTTCAAGAGTATAACCTTAAACTTTCTAATCCAAGATTTTCTCTCTTTAAGATGAATAGAATAGTATTTACTTTATAGAATGATGGAGAATAATAAAGTAATTAAGCTATGTAAAATAATTGTAATAATAAATGACAAAGTGAATAGTTTATAAGTGAAATTTTCATTAATATTTTGAATATATAAAATACTATTATGAACCATGTATATTCAATTGTGCTCATGTGTATTGTTCAACCCCAGGGCTTCAAATGCTCCAAGCATACTGTTTATGATCCCAATGAAAGAACATGGAAAACTTAATGAAGTTCTGGACAATTTTGTTACACACTATCTCCTCAGCAGTAGCAGGTTGGGATACAATGGAGGGCAACACTGTGCCTACAAACAAGAGGAATATATAGAATAGTTTGCATGCCCACTGTATAGTGGATATCATCAGATGTTTTATGAGTATATTATTTTACTCTACAAGCAGGATCACTCTGTTTAGATCATATCCTAAAGACCAGAGATAAGAAATCTGGACAGCTTCAGTTTTCCATTTCTTTTGTTATTGCCTTTTTCAGAAATCCCACTGTAAACTTTCCTACACACTGATTAGTGGTTAACCCAACATGTATCTGAGAGCTTATACATAGTGCATTATAATAATTGTACTATTTGTGTTACATATAAATACTTTTAATATATACATATATGACATTTATACTAAAATCTATAGTGATATTCACAATATCATAACTTCTGAATGATCCCATTCATGAAATCTTAACTATTCTTATTTTATGATAATATATTGACCAAGTTGGCTTTAACATTTCCCCATGATTGACCAAATTTCAGACAGGCTTCTTCTTTCATGTAGGCACCTGACCTCATTATCCCCTCCACCTACAGAATCTAGATGATATAAAAGGAAAGGTTCCTGGCCTCCCTTTCCTCATAGCAGTTACTTTAACAAATCTGGTAGCTGCAAATTCTTTCTCTGCCCCTTTCAGATGCAAATCATTTTAAAACTTCTTGCCAATTTTACAACTCAGGATTGTCTTTCTCAAGGTCCTGGGAACCATCCCTTTGAAATGCAATTATAAAAGAAGATAGAACCCTGATATCCCAATTTCTGTGGGAGGGAAGAAGCCTGACTTCAGGTACCTTTCTCAAAATTGTGAACATAACTCCTATACAAAGTTATGAATATCTAGTTTTCCTTTGGCTAAGCCAAACTGGCAATCAGAGGTGGTGTATAATTCTTCCATCCCATCTCTTCAACACTTGGTTTTTGCTTTTACAGTATCTTTTTAGTGAAAATAAAGGAAAAAGAGAAAAAAAATGGTATTATTACGCCATATATACTAGGAATCTTTTTAATTAAAGCCCTATTTTAATCTTATTAGCCCTTCACTTTAAAATTTATTAATAAGAATAATTACTTCTGATCTGTATTGTAGAATTAATAACAAATTTTATCAGGAAAATATAATAAAATTTATTGATACAGATATGGGAATTTTTGAGTCATCCGTAGAAATGAAATTGAATAAAATGTGTGTGAATACACCAGTAAATCTTGGGGCTTAACCCAAGGTAATTGGGGCTTCAGCTGTTGCTGACAGTTCAGTCTTTGCCCCCAATGTAAATTCAATAGTGGAAAGTCTATTATGAGGAAAAGGAAAAAGAAGGTTTATTACTTTTCTAGCAAAAGAAAAACACCGGGGACTCTGGTCCCAAAAGCTGTGATTCGCCCATCAGCAGGAACAAGGGGTTTTTAAAGAGCTTTTTCAAAGCTACATTCCAACTGTTCTCTGTTGGAGATATAATTTACTTGTAAATTTGGGAGATTGTCATTTCTGAGATCTTCTGGTACCATCCCCAAAGTCTGGATTATTTCCTTCTTAAGGTGGGTATGTACTCAAGCACAGATAAATCTGCCTAAAATGGGGAAGAAAGTTAATCGTGTTTCCCCTGGGGTCTGATTAGAGAGGAGCAGGGGAGAGAGGAAGAGAAAGAAACATATTCATTTAAAAGACAAGTTGCAGTGGCAGAGCAGCAAGGGTTATATTTAAAGCATAAAGCTGACCACTGTTACAAAATGAAAAAATACTGAATGAGGGACCAGGCTTCTCTGAAGAAAGAAAGATGCAAGTTTTTATTTTGTGCTAGGATGGACTAAATTCTGGTAAAATTTTCCATTGGTCAGGGGTATGGTTCCAAAAGATGCTTTTATTTCATGATACACAGACCATTAGGTAGCAATTAGACATGAACAGTGGGCTAGGAGTTTAAGAAAATATTTAGTAGAGAGAAGAAATAGATGAATCAAGAGCCCTGCCTCAGTGGTCTCACATGGTCTCACAAGATAGCTATTTCAGGACCCTTGCCTGATCTCAGCTCTATAAACTATTCCTTTTACAACAAGAGAAAGATAAATTCAGGATAGGACGGAGCCTAATTGCTAAGACATTTTAATGAAGACCCTGCACAACAGAGACCAAAGATTCTCAGACCCAGGAAAGAAGGGTGATTAAGACTGGAGCCAACTGACCATAAATTCTGTAAAACCAGTTCCAATTCATATCTGCCAGTCAGGCCAAGATGACCAAGAGTTGCTCTTAGGTTGATTTGCTCTGTCAATACAGAGCAAAAAGGTGGTATTTGGGCAGAAATTCTAACCTTCTTCCTCCTACCCCAATAGGAACTGAACACAAAGAAATGAATTGTCACTCTCCTCTCTGAAAGCATCCACTCTCTCCCTTGAGAAAACTTCCTCTCTTCTTCTATTTTAACAGATTTTGCTATACTTTTACTAAGTCCCATGTCTTTCTTGAAATTCTTCTATGTGAAGACATTAAGAGCTGAGAATACAGGGTCTCTAGTTAAGATCTCATCTTATGTATGATCCTATTTGTGATCAAGACAAGTGGGCATTTATGATCAACTTGTCCCAGGTACTCATGAGTTATCTTGCAGCTTGTCTGTAAGTAGCATCTGCCATATACATGCTGGGACATTATGGGACTCATTAAGTTGTTGCCATAAGGAGCAGCAGCCAGATAAGGAGATGTAAGGGGCACTAGCCATAGGCATGCTTAGCAATGACTGGTTACAATTGATAGAGAGTATAGCTCCATTGACATGCGCAAAGAACATGTTCAGTTGCAACTATATCATCTCATCTGACATAGCCAAAGGACATTGACTCTCACTGTGTATAGCCAACCACCAACATGCACTACCAATTTGGAATTATATTTAAACCGCTTATCCTCCAACATTGAAATGTTTGCTCCAAGGACATCAATGAGACTGGCCACCTTGCTGTCTGACCCCAGATCTATTCCACCATTCTCTGATATCCAACCATGGGCTTGAGAGAACCACCTGACAATGATAATATCTGCTCTTTGGCTAAAAGAAGTCAAACGGCATGGTAAGTACTTTGGGGCTGTAGTTGCCCCAGGATTATGTGATTTTCTTATAGTGTTTAATTAGGGTACATTAAATGCTAGTTGGGTGCTCCAGCACACCCAACAGTTTTTACATTAACTGTTTAATTTTTATGATTCATTTGATAGAATATATCCTTGTATTTAAAGATGATCCATCTCCAAGTAATTATTAAAGTGCTGCTAGAGACATGGTCCCACCATATTGTGCAAACATTCTGGTCTTGTAGCTCAATGTGAGCTTTATGATAGAGCTGAAGGATATCGGATACCTGGGATACTATAACTGCTGAAAAAGCACAAGGGCATGGTAGAAGAAAACATATACCAGCTCCAAAAACAATTCAGATATCTACAGGTAGAGGCAAGAAGAATCTGATGCAAGAGTTAAGACAGCAAATGAGATAGATGTGAAGGCAGAGATACTATACCTTTTGAATATGTTTCATTCACTCATCAAACATCTGCAGATCCAAGAAGAGTGTGTATTTTCAGTAAAAATGGCCATCCAGTCCCTAAAAAGTAAACCAAGCATCCATTAACTTACTTGTCAGACATGTTAGGTACATAGAACAAAGCTAATAGGAAACTGATAATGTATTGCCTACATGTTTGACCTCAAAAATTAGTAATTTTTAAGTTGAAAAAGAAAAACTTAAAATCTAGAGATTTATTTAAGCTTTTCTTCTTTAATAATTTCATTTGTACAGACATTCTATTCTGTTGTTTCATCTGAGTCTCTTTATATCTGTTGTAAAGAATATAAGCGTAGAGTCTACAAGTGACATGCCATGCTTCAAAGGACAATATTTTATTATACACGAGTTTATTTCACTGTCCCAGCCTTTTGTTCCACCATGGTGATCCCTGACTCTCTCATAATGATTATTTAGAAAACATGACATCTGTGAATGTTGTACTCAATTTACAGGAAAGAAGTCTCATAAGCTACTCATGTAATAGCCAAAGAAGCCTTTATTCTGGCCAGGGCCACCAACTACTACCCACACAAAGCAGGGTTGTAGAAAATGGCAGCCGCTGGTAACAAGGGCAGGGTTTATAAAGCACAGGGTTAATGAGCCCTCAGGTTGAGATGGTTTAAGGGTGGGCTAATGGGCCCTCAGGAGGAGACAGTTTAAGTTGCCTCTGCTTATTACATGTAGACTATTTTTTTTTCAACAATGAAAGTAATGACCATCTTTGACCTTATGTCCAATCTTAAGAGTCATCCTATCTGAAAGTTTCTCAAGTTATTCATCTTGTTATTTGTTTAAAATTTCCTTCATTTTTATGTAGAATTCTTAAGAGATGTCTTTTTGTTTACCATTGTAACTCCTGGGTTTGGCCCAGAAGAAAGATTAAGTATGAATTAATAAATAAATGTGTGAGGAAATGACTCTGGAGATGGTCATTAATTAAGAATCTTGAAAACTGGTTTCTCTCTCATATATTATTTCTTCAAAAATACCTATTTGATTCATGTCTTATTTCTCTTTGATTTCACTTTCCTAAATTCATATAGCCCGAAATAGTTTCTAAAAAAAAAAAAATCCCTGTATTTACATAATCTGAAATCAATCCACCTTGAAAAATGGACTGTTTCACAGACCCAATTATGACTTCCTATAATAAAAAATCTGATGAATTTATTTTTGGTTAATATTTACCCATTGACAAAGAAGCAGATATAAAATCTTGTGTTAACTACCCAACAGGGATTTATCCCTATGAATTGTAGAAACTTTCAGCAATATCATTTCAATTCATCCATTAACAGAGATTCAAAGCTTCTATACCAAAACTTCAAATGGGTGTTAAGATTTTTTGCTGACTAAAAGTGGCAATTTTAAAATATGTCCCCTGCTTTTTTTTTTTTTTTTTTTTCCATTCTCATTTCAGTATGATTAGGGTCTATGATTGCTTCCCTGAAACTGGACCTTGTGACTTTGTAATGCTTTATGAAAGCACAGGTGACTCTATGACAAATACTTTTTCAAAACTGCCCTTTACCTGCTCTGTGCCCTTTGCTTCCACTCCCTAATCCTTTAAAATCTCTTCCATTTTTCCTGGATAGTTAAGACATTAACTGCTAAATTGATTCAAAGACCCAAATAACTTTTGTAACTCCCTTTCTTAGTAAATAGTTAGGTCAAAGTTCCTTGGGATGTTCTGTAGAACACATAAGGCATGGCTGATGAATGTCCCACCAAGCCTGCAGTCACACTGTACCTCTTTTACCTCTCATAAAAGACCTTCATTGAATTAATAATCCTGAAAATAAATAATTGAGGGGCCTTTTTGTCTTCAGGGCCACTGTTGAATAATAAACCTGATTTCTTCTACAAAATCCTATCTCCCACATATTTGGTCATATGGAAGGCAGTATGAACATTTTATTCCTATAACAAATCTAGGCCAATTTTTGAAATTAGATCTCAAGGAACTGACATTTAATGCATAGAAAATCAAGTGGCCCTGTAGAGAAGCCTAGCTGGGAATAAATAGTCAACCACAAATGACACTTGACATTTGTGAGTGAGCCATCTTGGAAATAGATTTTCCAGCCCCTCTTGACTTACTCCATCTAACACTGTGGAGAAGCAGAGAGTTACCAAGGTTTTCATTGCCTGTGGACATAAAATAACAAGCCTGCTTTAAAGGAAATAAGAAACTAGTTTGTTCTGAGCAAATATGAATGACAAAGACCTGGGATCATGGATTCAAGTTACCCTGAATGACATGTCCTACTGTGGAAGAGGTTACAGAAATTTTTATAGCCAGAACTAAAGAAAGTCATGATTCAATGTGTTGAGAAAATACACAGGTGGGATCATCAGGTAAGGGGGCTATAGGAAATCAAGGGAAGGTCCTCTATAGGAGTTAGGTTATATTTTTAATCAAGTTGGGGTAGTCTGTTCCACAGGACTAAATATTATCTTTATGGAAATTTTACTTTTACAGTTTTGGGAGACAAGAGGATTTCAAGCCTAGGGATACATACCAAAAGTTTTATCTAACAGTCATTAGGATAAGAGGTCAGATTCAGAGGTTGATTGTGATGCCTATTAAAAGGCCTAAGAAAGCCTAAGAAAGGATAACTCTGGATGTTGGTTTGCAACACTGCATCTCTCCATAATCTTGCTTTTATGTTCCGCCAAGTTAAAACAGTCTCTGAGATCTTTCATATAAATGTAGTAGCTTCTTCAACTTCAGTTCCTGGCCCGAATTACAGATTCCTGAGCAAACAAATATTCTTCAAAGTCAACAAGGGTTTACTGTTGTGACTTTTTTCATAACAGTAGATAATCATAACATAACCTAAAACTGCCATGTTCCTTGCTCACTTATTAATAGTGTTTATAAAATGGAATCTATCCTGCAATTTATACTCTGATTTCACCTTATTCAATTTAACACTTAATCAGTTCAATCCTATCTTGCTAAATTTATTCATTTGAATTTAGTTGTTAGGTGAAGGAAAATTAGATAATTTTTCATAGGGATCTTTAAAAATGTGAAAAACAATGTTTTCCTTTGTGTGTTTTAGGACATTCATAGACAATGGAAAATTCTTAGTTTACTGTGTCTCTTACAGTGACCATTCCTAATGAAGATTGATAAAGCAGAGCATTTTAATTATATTTTTATCAGAGTTCTAAAAGCAAAGCCATCATTTGGTGATGTTTGACAGATTGATTAATTTTACAGGTATTTTATGTAGTTGCTGCTTACAAACTACAAAAGTAAAGGTCAGTAATGCTTCAGTACGTGGAGGAAAAATTGAACAGAAGTTCATGTTTGTATAATAAAGACAATTAGGAAAAAATAAAGAATGATATTAAACATTGCTGGGTAGAGGTGGGGAAAGTTTGGTCTAAGAAATGGCTGCAATACCAGTGAACAGTAAGAAGCTAACTACATAATTTTTATCAACAGAGAAGAATAACATGTTCATTTGTTACTGGAAATAAAAACTAAATAAATTCTCACTTTTAGTTGGCTTAAAAATCACGAAGTTTTGAGACTACATATCTGGGCAATACATTATTAGTTTCCAATTATCTTTGCTGTAGATAACACCTCTGATATGTGAGTTCTAATGATGATGGCTGCCTGGGTTACTTTCCAGTGAGTTGAAGGTCACTTTTGCTAAAAACACTGATTCTGCACTTGGGCCACTGATTTCTGATGGGTGACTAGAATCGGGTGAATAAGCTTGGTATTTCTGTCTTCACATGGTATCTCTTCTTTGGGTTAAAGTCTTCTCAGCTCTTTACATAAATATGTTGATCATTTGAAGGATGTTTTGTCCCAAACTAAAATATAGTTTTAACTTTACCTAGACTCTCACAATTTCTCCTGCCACCCACCTTCAAGGCTAAAGACACCTACCTACCAGCCACTGTGCCTGTATACACCAAACCATCAAAGAAGTGAAAAATAGGTGGCATCTGAGTTTCTGAAAGATTTTTGCCTATTGCTAGAAAATCCATGCATAGAATATTTCTGACCTAATTAATCTCCCCCCCCGCCCCCTGCCCACCCAAATATACCTTTCCCTTTATCTATAATCCTGTAATCTCCTGAAATGGAGAAGATGTTTAGTGAGTAGGGCTCCATTATCTCCACATTTGGGGCAGCAAATAAGACCTTTCTTTTTTATTAATACTTATCACATAAAATTTTTTTTTCCTGTGGCATGAGCTATGAGACCTGGGTTCCTTTACAATATTTTATTCCCCAAAATGTTTAACAATTAAGTTATAAATTTATTATTTCCTGCCAAATTGTATGACAGAGAACATATAATCAATGTTTATAGAAAATAGAGTGAAACTGAGATACATATAATGATATGAAAATTAAAGAATCAAAGGGGTCACAATTGATCAGAAATCAACCTACATAAGTTTACAATTTTCCTTTTATTTAATTCAAAGTTGTTACATATGACAGTAGAATGCATTACAATTCTTAATACACATATAGAGCACAGTTTTACATCTCTCTGGTTGTATACAAAGTATATTCATACCATTCCTATCTTCCTACATGCGCATAGGATAATGATATCCATCTCATTCTACCATCTTTTTTTTTCCCTTTATGCCCCTTACCCCCTCACTTCCCCTCCCTCCCCATTGACCTTTCTAGAGTCTCTCTAATGCTCCTATGCTCCCTGTCCCAACCCCACTGTGAAGCAGCCTCCTTATAACAGAGAAAACATTCTGCATTTGGATTTTTGAGATTGGCTAACTTCACTTAGTTTTATATAATTCTCCAATTTCATCCATTTACCTGTGAATTTCATTATTTTATTCGCTTTTATTGCTGAGTAATATTCAATTGTGTATATATACCACATTTTCTTTACCCATTCATCTACTTAGGGGCATCTAGGTTGGTTTCACAACCTAGCTATTGTGAATTATGCAGCTATAAACATTCATGTCGCTGTGTCCCTGTAGTATGCTATTTTTAAGTCCTTTGGGAGTGGGATGGCTGGGTCATAAGGAGGTTCCATTCCCAGTTTTCAAAGGAATCTCCATACTGCTTTCCATATTGGCTACACCATTTTGCAGTCCCACCAGCACTGTATGAGTGTGCCTTTTCCCCCACATCCTCTCCAACATTTATTGTTGTTTGTGTTCTTAATAGCTGCCATTCTGACTGGAATGAAATGAAATGTTAGAGTGGTTTAGATTTGCATTTCTCTAATTGCCAGATTTGTTGAATATTTGTTGAGTATTTGTTGATTGATCTTTTTCTGAGAAGTGTTTGTTCAGTTCCTTGGCCCATTTATTGATTGGGTTATTTGTTTTTTTGTTTTGTTTTGATGTTAAGATTTTTAAGTTCTTTATATATTCTAGAGATCAGTAGATGTGCAAGTAGTAATGATTTGTTCCCAATTAGTAGGTTCTCTATTCACCTTACTGATTGTTTCTTTTGCTGAGAAGAAGCTTTTTAGTTCGAATCCATCCCATTCATTAATTCTAGATTTTAATTCTTATGCAATAGGAGTCTTATTAAGGAAGTAGGGGCCTATTCTGATATGATGGAGGTTTGGGCCTACATTTTCTTCTAATAGACAGATGGTCTCTGGTTTTAGTCCTTGATCCACTTTGAGTTGAGTTTTGTACATGGTGAGAGATAGAGGTTCAGTTTCATTTTGTTACATATGGATTTCCAGTTATCTCAGCACCATTTTCTCCAATGCATGTTTTTGGCACCTTTATCTAATATAAGACAGCTGTAGTTGTGGACGTTAGTCTCTGTGTCCTCTATTCTGTACCATTGGTCTACATGTCTATTTTGGTGCCAGTACTATGCTGTTTTTGTTACTATTGCTTTGTAGTTTAGTTTAAGGTCTGATATTGTGATACCACCTGCTTCACTCTTCTTGCTAAGGATTGCTTTAGCTATTCTGGGTCTCTTATTTTTCCAGATGAATTTCATGACTGCCTTTTCTATTTCTATGAGGAATGTTATTGGGATTTTGATTGGAATTGGATTGAATCTGTATAATGCTTTTGGTAATATAAGCATTTTGACAATATTAATAATGCCTACCAAGAACAATGTAGATCTTCCAAGGTCTTCCTTAATTTCTTTCTTTAGTGTTCAGTAGTTTTCATTACAGAGGTCTTTCATGTATTTAGTTAAATTGATTCCCAAGTATTTTATTTTTCTTGATGCTATTGTAAATGGGGTAGTTTCCGTCATTTTTCTTTCAGAGGATCTGTCACTGATATGCATAAATGCCTTTGACTTATGGGCATTGATTTTGTATCCTGCTACTTTGCTGAATTAATTTACTAGTCCTAAAAGTTTTCTGTTGGAATTTTTTGGGTCTTCTAGATACAGAATCATATCATCAGCAAATAGTGCTAATTTGAGTTCTTCTTTTCCTATCCGCATCTCTTTAATTTCTTTCTTCTATTTAATTGCTCTGGCCAGAGTTTCAAGTACTATGTTAAATAAAAGTGGTGAAAGGGGGCATCACTGTCTTGTTCCAGTTTTTAGAGAGAATGTTTTGAATTTTTCTCCATTTAAAATGATGCTTGGCTGGGGCTTCACATAGATAGCTTTTATAATGTTGAGATACATTCCTGCTATCCTTACTTTTTCTAGTGTTTTGAACATAAAGGGGTGCTGGATTTTTTCAAATGTTTTTTCTGTCTAAATTAAGATAATAATAATATGTTAACATACTATGTAAATTGCTTTGTGTATAGGTACATGAGAAATAAGAACGCTTGCAATTACATTATAAAAACAAATATCTTTTTTGTATTAAGGGTTAAATATAGAGTATTAGAATATGTTAACAATATGAAAAAATTTTCTCCATACTCTTCTCTAGTTCCATAGACTTTGTAGAGAATTAAATTTATTGAATAAGTCACCATTACTCTGTAAATTCAATTAGATATTTTCCTTTGTTCTCCATTTTTAAAATACTTAAAATAATTTTTCTTCCCCAAGAAACTGAAGTTTTAATAACATTTTAACAAAATTCTAAAATTATTTATTTGCTTTTGAAGAATTTACAGATGATCAGATACTAACTGGTATCTTATTGAATTACTATAAAAATGTGAACTAAATGAATCATATTTATTTTATATTTGGCCACCAAAGCAACAGATGGCTTGAATATGTCATGAGGCAATTTCAATCATGCATTTGATACAATCTGTCTTCTTACTCATAGATTATATTGGAAAATATACTCTTAATGAAAGTGAATTAAAATAAAAACTTATCATTTTGTATAGAGGTAACAATATAATGTTATTTTATAAAATAAAAGTAATTGAAGAGAAAATCTTGTTGAGAAGGATGCACAGCATACTCTTTTTATCTTGGTTCTGTTAAACATGTATTATTAAAGTATTTTGAAGAAGATATAATTGGCACATTCTTTACCTTCCTGATAGCACAAGTCTAAATGCTTTCTGAAGTATAGAATTAAGTTTCTTTACGTGAGAGAATGGTACAGTAATGAATATATATGTATGTGTGTGTGTGTGTGTGTGTATGTGTGTGTGTGTATGTATAGCTTTCACAAGAACTCTTTAAAAGTCTTAAAATAAAGACCTCAGAAATATTTTCTCAAAATATATTTTATGTAACACTGCTCTGAGGTGTTAATATATGGCTCTTCAAACAAAGGTGTCATAGTCAAATTGGTTTGGACAATGCTTTAAAAAATATATAGAGATTGTAAGTCACATGGCACATTTGTATACTCCCATGATATTTTGTGGCAAAATTTTGCCTTAATAAAATTTTTTCAGCAATGAAAAAATTTATTAATGTTAATAAAGATGATCTCATTTTTCACACTACCACTTTTAACTTTTCAATTGTGCAAAAGCAATAGGCCTTCAATGGAAATTGTTCTTCTAATTTTAAATTTTGATCTTTTCCCAAGATAATATCTAGTACATATGTAGATGATTTTGCCCAACTGTAGCTTAATGTCAGTGTTCTTTCTGAGCAGGTTTAAAGTAGATAAGGCTAAGGTATGGTGCACAGTAATTAGTTGTACTAAATGCATTTTAATTAGGATGTTTTTAACTTAAAATGGTTTTATCATGACATAAACCTCATCACAACTCAAGTAGTATCTATATGTTGAGAATGTTATAAAGTATCTGTAGACTTTCTGTCTCTCAAATTTAAAATGCTATACCCATTAAACAACTGGTTTTACCCTCACCATAGTCCATGATAAACAACATTCTGTTTTCTGTTTTTGTAAATTTGACTCCTTAAATCATAGATATTTGATAATTTTCTATGAATTCTGCTTTATAGAAACCTGTTATCACAGCACTTCCCTATGTAGTTAATCATGAAACATTTTTAATGCACCCAAATATCCCTGTGGACTATAATTCTATAAAATTTTACTTTGAGAATCATTTAAGTATCATTTTTTAAACAAATAATATAAAATTTCCAGTGCATTTTTTAAAGGAAAACTCTTTCTGTTCAAAACTTATATACTACATAAATAAGAAAAGCTGAATAGAATTTCAAAACAGCTGACATCAGTATATTGTGGGAAGAATCATTAATATTTAATTTGGGAAGAGAATTTTGGTGATAACCAAATTAACCTAATAAAGTAATTTTTGTTACTTAAAACTACATAACTTATAATATTAAATGAAGTGATTATATAAGTATATAAAATAATAATTATTATCAAATCAAACCAGCGAACCAGATTAAAAAAAAAAAAAAAAAGTGAGTCTCTAAAACATTTTGGATCTTTTTTTATCTAAAGTTTAAAGCATAAGATTATATGACTTACAATGAGGAATATTATAGAAGAGATTCAAATCATATGTAAAATTTAATTGAATGCCTAAATTTTTCTAATGTTATTTTATTATTATGAATTCCAAAATATAAAAAAAAAAACAACAACATGAATTTTGCTTTTAAGATCTAAGTAAGATAGGTATTGCATTGTATGATTTTTCCTTAGGATTTTTAGCCATTTTTTTCCCATTTTTGTTTCAAGAACTAATGCAGATATAATACAAACTGATGTAATTTAATTAAGTCACTTGATTTTTTTGCATCAAAAACTCTGAGTATATATGTAATGTATGTTTTTAATCTTCATATACTTAACTGAATTATAAACACCTTCCATTGTGAAGAATCTCAAGGCCTGCTCCCAGTAGGTATAACTAATGCTTGTGCTGCTGTTCCCAGCCTATATTTATCTTTCCCCTAACATATTAGAGTCAGTGTTTTCTGTTGATGACCAAATGTTTCCTGGGGAGCTTCAGTTTTCTAAATAAATTAGTTTTGTTAAGTGTTAATTGTAGGAGTCTCTTTATAGACCCAAGATAATATTGTAATAGATCCTGAGTGTTTTCTTTAGTGAAATCTGAATTGTATGTGGCTTTTTGATTATTTCACATATCTGGGTCCTAAGTGATCACAGCCTGAAAATCTTCTGGGTTCCAGAAATCTTCCTGTTTCTCCTCAGAAGTAGGAACAATAACCTTTATGATAAAGTAAAACTAAAGTTGATACTAAAATTACATATAGTCATCATCACATATATTTTTATTAACATGTTATATCCAGCTCCAAAATTATATTCAATATCTCTGGTATTTGAGGAATGGAGATATAGTCTACTTAGACAGAAAATAAAACAAATATCTTCCAATATTTGAAATTATAAAAATTAAGGCATTTGTCTGATTTACTATTTTATTTGTTTTCAGAGACCTTGATTTTACATATATTTTGCCATTGGGATACTTATTGTAGTAGCCATTATTAAGGAAAATGATCATATGTTTTTGTTTTTATCTTTTAGTTTATGTGTACTTTAACAAAGTATGATAAAGCAAAATGTCGAGGTAACAGTGCAGTAAGCAGAAAGATTGTGACAGAGGACTACTGGGAAACAGGAGTATACTTCTACTTGGCAGAGCTCCTGTGAACATTCCCCATGCAAGTAGCAAAAATCAAAGCCTTTTCTTTATGGGAGTGCAGAATGTGAAACCAGTTTGACTCTTGTACAAAATGTTCAGTGTTTCTTGGAATCATTGCCTATATCTCAATTATATTCTATGGGGAAAATGAATTTGGCTATTATTTTAACTGACATAAAAGGGTAGAATTTGAAGAGTTCCATCTTTCACTAGCTCCTATGGACAGTGAAATGGGAAAATGAATGGCTGGAATTTACAACCTCTTACTTGTAACAGGCTGTGACTGCCGCAAGGACAGAGCAGTAATCTGCTTGTCAGAGGAGTGTGCAGCTGAGAATACCAACATCTAGTCTTTTTTGTTGGAGAGAAAGACATTATAGAAAACTGCGAATTTTATTCACATTTAAAACACCATGCTGTATACATTCAAAATGAGCTTGTTTCAAACACTAAGAAAGTGCTGCAAGGGACTAATGTTCAATTTTCATCCATGAATGCCATGTAAAAAACAACATAAAAGTGGAAAATATTTTATTAAAGTGTAAGGTCTGAGTTCATATGAGAGTGGAAACATTCGGGATAAATATATCGATCACATAAGATGCTCGGGTCATATTTCATAAAATGATTAAAATACACTCTTCACAGCATTGGCATACACTGTACCTTTCACAATTTTAGAGATTATATTGAAGCCTTTTTATTTTGTGAAGGATCTATACAAAACTGTGATAAAGTTTTCGATTGGTTCTTGAAAATTTTTAATTCTATTTACTGCTCACTCTGCTATTACCTTTTTCAAAATCTGAAACAGAACATGAACTTTGTGGGAATTTAAATTCTGTGCTGTGAATTCTTTCTGCATATCATTGTGATAAAAATGGTAAATACTCTAGTTTAAATAAATTAATGAAACTTTCTGTCATTAGTTACTGATATCCTCAGTTTGAATTATGTATTATACTCATAACAATAATGAAATAAGGGGTTTTGTTAATTAATTGCCATTTGTAATGTATTTATTTTGATAAATGTTGGTGTAATTGCTTATAATTATTTTACATACTCTATCAGCATTAAATTTTAAAGAGTAAATTAGAAAATTGCTCTCTTAGATGCAGAATTTTAAGTAACAGCTAGAAAATACACCTGGAAAATTATCATCTGGCACATTGGCACTAACTAAAAACATAGTCTAAAACAGGATTGAACATCTTTTGTAGTAATTCTGAGTTTATTCAAAAGGTATGATCCCAAATGTTTAACAGGATTAGACTGCTTTTGAGATAGTTTTAGATTCTGTTTCCCCCCCCCCCATAATGTTTCTTAATGTTTATTGTGATATCATTTGCAACAGGTGATCATGGCTTACTCCATTTTTAATAAATCATATGATACTTTGAGGACATAAAGTCCATGTAAATGGTCCTTTCTCTACATTGTGGTTTAATAACTTTGTACCAGAATCCAAGAGCTTAGACCATGGGACACCCAAGTAGGGAGTGTCCTAAGAAGTTTCTTTGTTTCAACCATTCAAACTCTCTTATATCTTGTATCCTTCAGACAAGAGGATCCTGGAAAGGAGGCTTAGAATCCCCCTAGCTACTTGGGAAGCTGAGGCAGAAGTATCACAATTCCAAGGCCAGTCTCAGCAACTCTGCAAGACCCTGCCTGTTTGAAATAAAATTTAAAAAAGCAAAAGGTCTAGAGATGTAGTTTAGTGGCAGAGTGCCCCTGAGTTCAATCCCCAGTATTGCAAAAGAAAAAAATAAAAAGCTTGAAAACAAATTAATTTGGAAAGTAAGTGGTACTATGACTAAATAAAATTTCCAACCTTATCATGAGCTCATACAAAATAGTCTTCTAGAACTAGTTAGTGTCCAACTTTTATAGTTCTCTTATTTCGAATGTGAATTCAGCATTTACTGAAAGTGGTAAGACAACTTAAGGTGACAATTCTCCTAACTTTATATAGAATAACTACAGCATTCTCTATTCCACTCTGAAACAATGCTTCAGAACTGAGCTTGAAGAACCCATTTTGGGAATCCAGATATTACAATCCATGCTGCCTCAGATTAGATGCTGGGATGATGCCCATTACATCACCTTTCCCCCAAAGATATGTAAACATCTTATGTATACCATCAGAGGATGATTGTGAGGTGATGAGACTTGATACCTAGATCACTCAGCAAGATAAAACATAAGTACGCACAAAAGAAAGTCTCATTTTTTTTTTTTTTTTTAATTTTGAACGTTAGATTAAAGCCTTGATTTTTCTTTCAGTAGCCCCATGAGTTTTTGAAAGTTTTTTTTTCGGTCTACGTAGAATTAATATTGGCACCATTTCAACAATGTTAGAAGACGCATACAGAATGTAGTAAGAGTGAGGCAGGTACCATGGTGTAATTCTTGTAGAAAAACTCCAATAGTGTAATTATTTCAAAGGCATTATATGCAGAACATTTATTTGGAATTGGATAGAATAGGAGGGATAAGTGGTTTTGTATCTGTACTATTTACTTTTGCCTAATTCAGTTCTGGAAAATGGCAAGTGTTTGGGTGGGGCATATATCTCTTTAAGCAGGAGTAAAGTTTATGATGGTGCTTTAAAAATATGATTATCTGTGTAGATAGATAGATTGAATAATTTAACAGATCTTACACATTCTACCCAGAAAACGAATCCATTGTTGAACATTTATGTCACGTTAATGTACAATACACAAAAAGATAGTGACAGAAATGTTTTAGTACATGGTTGAAATGAAACAAGAGATCAGACAGAAAAAAAGTAATCTTAAATTCAATATATTATCATGAAAATGCTCAGTTTTCCATATTTTAATGCTTATACCCATGAATGAGTTAGGTTCTCTGTGATAATATGCATTTATAAACAAACAGAGATAGTACAAAATAAAATAATTAAAAGCTAAATGACATGACTGTAAAAACTTTTAAAAACAGAGAATTCAAAATTGAAAACAAAATAAAATTACAAATAATTAATGTAATTATTTCAGATTGTTGTATAGAGTGAAGACTGGATTCACTTACCTAGATTTTTAAATTAGACATAGGTGTGATCCTGGGGTAAAAGAAAAAAACTGGTCTTAGAAAATGAAAAACAATGGATCTTATTATAAGGAATATGTACTCTATCAAAGAAAAGTATCATTATTTTGATAAGGTATATGTAATATGATTTCCCTGTTTTGGGTTTTTTATTTGTTTGTTTTTTGGTTTTGGTTTTTATTGTTGTTTTGTTATTGGGAATTGAACCTAGGGGGGCTTAAACATAGACTACATCCCCAGTCCTTTTTTTGTTTTGTTTTGTTTTGTTTTAGAGACAAGGTCTTCCTAAGTTGCTTAGATCCTTGCTAAATTATTGAGACTGGCTTTGAAAGTAATTTTCCTGCCTCAGCCTCCAGAGCCTCAGGAATTATAGGCACACAGGGCAATTTTTTTTTTTTCCAATAAAATCTCAGATTCCAAAAATAGAAACTCACTCAGATTAATTGTATTAACAAAGCTTTATTTTAAAGATATATATGAAAACATGAAAAACAAGAAGGGTTTCAACAACACAATCACCCTTAGTCTAACTGGGAAATTGTTCATGATATGTTCAAATTCCTTGTTGTAAGAAAACAACTAAAGCCGCATCTTTAGTTGTCTGCTTCTGACTACCTGCTCTCAAGCAAAGACCTCCAGTGTTCTCATGGGAGAGTAAGCTCCAAATTCAAGTCATTTTGCTTAAATTTGAGAATTTTACTTAATCCTTTTGGTGCTCTTTAGTGTAACTCATAAAATGATGATGATTATACCAAAGGGAAGTGTGTTTAAATAAAATAAATATATATTAATTACCAAAAATATTTAGCTGATCCATAGTAATTATGACTTAGGTTTCTATTTTAATAGTTCCTTTATTTTTCCTTAATTCTAGTGTCTCATGATTTTTTTTCCAATTTTAAATCTCTCCTTATTTTCAGAATCTAATCAGTTATGCTTCTATTTTAATAAAATTACCTTTAAACAAGTAAACAGATACCTTTGGAATATACAATGTTATTATAATAAATTTGACTGGGAAATGATCTTTAGGATATTTAATTGTACTAAGTCTTCCATATCATATAATATTTCTTAAATTTCCTTAATCAGAAATCCTCTGAATAACTTACTAAGAGAATCACTGGATCCTTATCCAAATCATTTCACTCATCATTTAAATAATCATATAGGACAAAATATATATCTACATCAAAATAAATATTTGTCATATGAATATGCCAAACTGAGAAATTTGGCTTACTCCAAATCATGAGTAAATATGAACAAACACAACCCACACTTGCAGGACTTGTATAAATGCTATAATAGTTTAGAATTTTCATATTAAGATCTGGATTAAAATATAAGAGACCAGAAATTAGCAGAAAAAAAATATTTTCAGAAAATGAGAAATTCATTCTAAGTAGAAATTGCTGTAAGTAGTAAAAAATGAAAAGTAAAGTCATAGAACACATATGAATATATATCAGTAGTTATATATATGCACACATATACACATACACAAGGACATCACAGTGTACTCCATTAATACTTAAAATCAAAATAACAATATAATTTTAAAATAAAAAAATAGGGGCTGGGGCTGTATCTTAGTGGTATAGCACTTGCCTTGCATGTGTGAGGCACTGCATTTGATCCTCAGCACCACATAAAAGTAAGTAAATAAACATACTGTGTCCATCTACTACTAGAAAAATATTAATAAATAAATAAATAAATAATAATATATGCATATTTTTGTGTTCCTTAACACTGACTATCAAAATTATCTTATATAAATTACGGACTACATATCTGAAAAATGTATACCCCCAAAATAATGAAACAGGTAAGAATATGATGATCAGAGAGCATTAATTGATTTAAGGAAAGTGATAGCTTATAGAAACTAATTAGGTAACTACATACATGCTCTCACATATTTGAAGACCATAAGAAGATAGACAATGATATATAATGTTTTAAAATATAAGTTTAAAAACTTTCTGAAAGAATCCAAAAGCTGATATTTACACATTGATAGAATAAACCACATTCTGAAGAAAATTGACCTAAACTTGTCCACTTTGAGACTTTACATAGAAATAATACATATGAAACTTAAAACATAAAGACTCCTTTTGGGCAGCAAGTCACCTGATTAAGTCATGTAAAGGAGAAAGAAAATCACACAGCAGAGGTTTCTCCACAGAAACATATTTAGTTAAGTTCTTGTACTTCCCAGATATTGCAAAGGAAAAAAAAAGCCATAATAATAAGGAGGTGTCTAAAGGGAACAAAGCAAATACACATTAGTAAGATATAGAACTCCCAATGTCTTTTATTTCTCACATGTTTAAACATGAGGAATTATTCTCAGCCATTTTCAAGCAGCTTCTAACAACCAAACCAATGTTGATTAGAATTGTCAATTGTTTTAAATGTGATTATACTGTTTTTCTAAACACACACACACACACACACACACACACACACACACACATTTCTCATGTTTGACTTGTTCATATACAAATGCATGCACACACACACACATCCCACTTTAGCTAAAACCGACACAAAAAAATTACATAATTTCTTGTGTATTTTTCAATGAAACACTTGAAAATATTTTATATCATTATGTCATATACTTATAAATAATCTTTATGGTGTAAGAGATTATTCCTACTTATAATTTAAAACTGGGGTTGATTTGCCAAATCGATTAATTTCAGCTCTGAGTAAAAAGAAAAACAGTCAACTTCATTCTCTTTTTAAACACAAAGGGAGGAACTACTATGAATCTGTCAACAATTATGAAGCACTTGAGATTTTAACACACTTGCAAGTTAACAAGTTAGCTTGTCATGTTTGTTAGATGCTAACAGAAGATAAAAGAATTCAAGTCAGAGATAAAAGAAAATTTATTATTTAAAGTAATAGAAATAGGCAGTTTCAGTATTTTCACTATTTTCCTTAGAACTAATTCCCATTGAGTGACATAAGAATACAATGATACCTTCCCACAAGGGAGAGAAACCTTTGGTTTAGGAAATCCCAACACTTTAAAATAATTAAATAGTTTATTATTATTGTTGTTGACAATTCATTTGATTAACTTTTTTTTTTATTGGTTTATTTTGTTTATCCTGATACTGCATATTGAGCCCAAGTGTGCTATATATTCCCTCCTTTTTGTTTTATTTTGAGACAGTTTCTCTCTATGTTGTTCAAAGTTGTGATCCTCCTGCCTCAGCCTCCTGGGTAGCTGGGATTATAGGCATGCCTGATCATATCTGGCCCTAACATTTTTCTTAATAGTCAGTAAATTTATGTAACTTTTGGCCTAAATTGGGACTATTATATTTCTCATACTAGAAACAAACTTACTTTTGCTCAAAGGAAGACAGTGTATTTTCCAAGCTTTTCATTCTATAAATACCCATGATAGGTAATCCAGAAGAGAAGCAACCAGTGCCTACCCTCACAAGATAGAGGCATGTCAGATCCATGCATAATTGTCTTTTAGCAGTATCTGACAAAATTATTTAAATATATCCAAATTTCTAAATTTCCCTCCAGAACTATTTGAAAACTAAATTTGATCTGATCTTTATTGATAACAGATCATATTACTTTTGTGATTGCTACATTTAAAAAATGATCATCTACATAATAGTTTTAACATCAAATATAATTGACATTTTGAATTTTTCACTGCTGAAGATATTTTATGCACTTGTATATTTACATAATTTTTTAAAGTAAAAATACTGTTCAACATGTAATTTAATAAATACACATCTTTATTTTCTTCTTGTCTCTTATTTTTTCACACAACATTTAAAATAATCTGGAGTTCATATTTGTTTTATGTATGATGGATTATAAAAATCATTTAAAACTAGTTACCTAGTTGCCACAGGCACATTTTGTAATAAGTAATATTTGTCTTTCTCAATAATTTAAACCTTTAAAGGAGTACCCTTTTCTTCTACTCATCTCATAACTCATTTTACTGTCTCAGTTGAAATTCCTTCATTATGACAAGGATTTCCCATCCAAATTTAAACAATAATCTAAGATTATTATTTTTTTCTTAAAATCAGAGTATTGTGACTTGGTTATTTTTTTCCACTTATTAATTACACTTTGCAATAAGATGTAGCACAAGGACAAAAAAAGGAATTTTTCAACATTTCATTTTAAGAAATTCACTTGTTAAAATATGAATTTAATAAACTGACATTATGGATAAATTCATGTATTTAAGATTTTAATATTTATTTATTTAAGACTATAATGGTTATTTTAAGACAATTTTTGCATTGACATGGAGATGTAGGTAAAATACAAATATAACTGAATAAATTGCAAATGTCAAAATAGAAATAGTTATTTGACTTGAAGCAAATAATATTCTGAAAAATAACATGCTTCCTTCAAGTGAAGATTATGCCTAGGAACTAGTATGGTCATCTGTTAGTAGTATTTATATCCCAATAAGTACTTTTTCATTACAAATCGTGAAGAGATATTAATGGTTTAATTCGGTGTGTATTTGAAAAACTGTCAATTATAAACCATGAATGAACATCAGAAAGTCATTTGGAAAAATTTAGTATAGAATTGTATGAACCTTAAAGATATAACTCTAAGTTGCCTGAAACAAATTTATGACAGAATGAAAAAAGGGATACTATGATACTGATGATTTTAGTGAGTGAAAAAATTAATATATTGCTTCTTCGTTATGACACTAATTTCCTTTCTTTTCAACTTTAAAATTAGTGATTATCTGAGGCAGTGACATACTATTTAACAATTGTAAATCAGATAAAAAGAAATAATGGGTTTTAAGGTAGGATATAACTTCAAAGAATATCATAAATGTGACTGGACATAGGTGAGAAAAATGAGAAGTGAATATGTTGAAATATATTTTTCACATTTATAGCTTTCATGAATTTATAAATATTAATAAGATAAATTTCCCAATATCACACATTGTCTAAGACTTAATCTTTCCTAAGTTTTAATTGAGTAGCTATGTTCATATAGGAAGTAATGTCCTTCAAACCATTTAAATATTTAATTTTTCTTTCTCTAGATAGTTCTGAAATTACAAATCTTCTTGAAAAGTACTGAATGGGGTTTCAAATAATTTTATAGGATGTCCATGCATAATTTTTAAAAAAATATGAAGAATAAGATTTTTAATTTCCCTGAAATGATCAGAGAATGTCACAGTTTGTAGACTTCTGTTTCCCTTCTGCAGTCTCTGGAATGTTTTCAGTCAACATTTTCCAATTTCTCATTCAACCAATAACACTGAGCATTGTGGAAGATCAAAAGAACATGTAAGTTTTTTGTTTATATATATATATATATATATATATATATATATATATTTTTTTTTTTTTAGTTGTTGATGGACCTTTATTTTACTTATTTCTGTGTGGTGCTGATAATTGAACCCAGTGCCTCACACATGCTAGGCAAGTACTCTTCCACTGAGCTACCACCCTAGCCCAAAAATGTGTAAGCTTAATTACAAATTTTAGTGAGTTTACAGTGCTAATTAACGATATTACTTTCTTTTCAAACCATTTTCAAACTCATATTTTCATGCAGTTTTTTGTTTATTTTCCCCCAGTTGATCCCAACTCCACATATTTATATCTTTTTTACTTATCAAAGTCAATGCTTAAATTTTTTTTACATGCATTAATTTTATCTTTTGAAGTCACTCTTAAACACATTTATGTATATTTTACATAGTCTTTACTTGTTAAGCATAGATTGAAGTGTTTAATTCCACTGAAGTACATTTTCCATATGATAAATCACTACAAAGATACATACTTGCCACTCATCTGCCCACACATACAATTTCACTTAGAACTCTTGAGTAGAACAACAGCAGAGATTTTTTTTCCCTAACCATAAAAGTTTAGCATTATTAGAAAACTAGGAAAAATATAAGATCCACTCTCACAGCATAAATAAGAGTGCCAGACATTGTTGTCCAGTATCTAGACCATTTTTTTCCTGTCTTCACAAACCTATAATAATATTAATAGATATAATTAGATAATTAGATAAGTCCTACCAAGTACTAATAAAATATGTGCCACATTAATAAATATGTCGGTCAAACTTTGATTCCCTTTCTTTCCATTTCTTTCTTTTTTTTTTTTTTTTTTGTTTAAATGAGATAAGAGGCTTTCTTTTCAAGCTTTGATTTTCTGAGTTTGAGACTACAGTTAGTACATTTTAAAGATAGGGTTCTGTATCTTGTGAGGTTAACCTTCTTAAAGATTTCATGATAATTTGCACTGCCATCACAACCTAGATTTAGAGCATCTCTCCCTAAAAATTCACATGCAAATTTAAATGTATGTCTCTTTCTTTTCTGAAGTTACATATAACATGAATGTGGACATAAGAAAAAATGGTGAGACCATAATAAAAAGGAAATAAATAGAAAAATAACATTTAGTTGGAATATAGAATGTAATTTAATCATCTTATTTAGGTCATGACAAACTTCAAGGATAACTTATTTTTGTCTAGTTATTACTAGACACATATGGCAAAGACTCCCCTACAACCCTCTAGGAGCTGAATCAGACTTAGCCAAAATTCCAACAGTTTTGTTGTCATCTGGGATTGATTTTTTCCCCAGAAAACTTGGCCTTTGGAGGTGTTTTAGTGGGGAGGTCTTTAGTTTCAGGGGCTGCCCTGTGGGAGGTAGGTGTTTCTCAATTCTTTGTGTTGTGGCCAGAGATGTGGATAAATATCCTTAAGCTCATGAGAAAGCCCCCTAAACAATTAGTTAGCTGATTCCGAATGGCATAGTGTAAAGACCAAAATACGCTCTTTTAACATAATGTGAGGTCATATGGTGTGAGATACAGACAGAAAAAAGAAACTTCCTCTACCTCCCTCCATACTCTTTCCTTCCTCCCATGTTTTGTTCCTGATAGAAAAGTATACTACACAAAGGACTGATTTTCCTTTTTGACTTGACCCTGTTTAACTCACAGAAGTCAAAGTTAAATGATAATAATAACATGATAAAAATTTCTTAACCAAAGTTTCACCCAATGACACACATTAATAGGATTACTGTACATTGGTACCTCACTTTCCAAATTATTAAAAAGAAAGGAAGAAAGAAAGAAAGAGGACTAAAGGTATAACAAATTTAGAAATAAATGTTATTGTATATGATAGTTCTGTCACAATGAAATTTGAACCTAAATATTACTATTTTAGATCATATTTCATTTCAGTTGTTCTGAATGTCTTACCTTGAGTACAAAAATTCAAAGGCCCATCTTTTTACAAAATTTTTATTGGTTCATTTTAGTTTTACATGACAGTAAAGACTATTTTTTACATATTTATACAAACATGAAGTATATTTTATTTTAATTGGGATCCCAGTCTTGTGAATGTATACAATGTTGAGATTCACTGTGGTGTATTCATCTATGTACATAGGAAAGTTATGATTTTTGGAAGTAACTTAGATTCTTTCTAAAGAGAGCAGAACGTTTACAGAGGTCAGTTATGCCCATATCCAATATATAAGAATAGACACAAACATTCCAAATCACTGTGATCTGACCCAGTGAAATTAGTATTTTCCAATTAAATAAAGTTAAATCAAGAAATCTAAAACCAGAAGTTTCTTTGGACTAAAACTACAGTTATGATTTACAGTGCCATCTCCAAAGTTATAACTAATTCACTAATGAATACATGGTGTTGAGTTTTGCTACATAAATTTTAAGACTTTCGGTTGTATGTAAACCATCTGAATCTCTACACATACAAGCCCCTTTATTTTTGAAGGTTAAAGATATTCCTCAGATCATAATATATCTTTCCTTTACCCTGTTTTGCCCACTCTGTCACATTTGGCAGTCATAATTCTAAGTAGGCTGAAGTGAAACCAGCAAATATCCAATGTAGCCAGAGTAGACAATTTCCTTTCTTCATTGAAGCTAAAAGACATACAGAAAGTAATTGCTCTGCTCTGTCAATCCTCTTCCAATTTATTAGTGATTTCTACAAATGCTATACTTATGCAAATCTTGTCTAAGAGTCTCACCTTTATGGAGACCTCTTTTTATTTCCCCTTGAGGTATTGGATTTGCTACATGCAGGGTATTCCTCTATTATATTTTTTCATTTTCTTCACTCATTTTCCAGATAGTCATCTTTGTACTTAATGTTCCTCCTGAATTTCCACATAAAGAAATTCTGGCTGAATTTTCATAAAGTTTCTAACCTTAATTATCCTTTATGCTTCATTTGGCCATTTTACTATCTGTAACAGTGCCTTCAGACTGTTTTTTTTTTTTTCTTTGCAAAGTCTCCCATATCCATTTTTATTGGTTATTCTAGAGCCAACTTTGTTATTTTCAAAGATATATCTTAACTGGATAAAATTTTACTTTTATGACACAAACACTTACAGAAGGCACACTTGCTTGTTTTACTTTTAATCAATGGTTATTCAGAATTGGTTCTACTAATGCTACTATATATATATGTGTATATGTATATATATATGTATATGTATATATATATGTATATGTGTATATATATATATGTATATGTATATATATATATATTTTTCCTCTTGGAAAATACTACTTATAAAATTGACCAAGAAATTCAGTTCCACTGTTGATTGATGCACTGAAAAATCAAATTATAATTTCCCAATGCAAAACAAAGGTTAATATTTAATGTGGCAAAATTATCTGGTAGCTAGATTTGAGAATTGATTGCTCTGACTCTTAGTAAATTACTCTTGGCTTGTGAAGTCTGGCTAGTTTCTAGTGCTGCATATATCATATATCATTGACTTAAGGAACACCTTTCTTTCTTTAATTTCTCTATTATGTATGAGTTTAAGAAAAAATTGTGTGTACAGTAGTATTGTTAAGATAAACTGAAATGTTTAAAAATCACCAGAAGCCAGGTGTGGTGGTGCATGCTTGTAATCCCAGCACTTGGAAGACTGAGGCAGGAGGATCACAAGTTCAAAGCCAGCTTCAGCAATGCCGAGGCACTTAGCAACTCAGTGAGATCCTATCTGTAATAAAAATACAAAGAAGGGCTGGGGATGTAGCCCAGTGGTCTGGTGCCTCTGAGTTCAATCCCTGGGACCAAAAAAAATAAATAAATAAATAAAAATAAAAATCACCAGAGAGAAGATGACTTTTAAGCTCAGAAATACCTACTTATAACTTCATTGTTTAAAATATTTATTAATTGGGTGATTTTCATAACTGATTGTCATTCTTTTTTTCAAAGTAATAACCATTCATCTGTCCTAAAGAGTTTCTTTCTGTGGCATACATTTAAGGATTTCTCAGTTGCAGCTGAGAGAGATTGGGTCTATTCCCAAAGGACTTAAAAGCAGCATATTACAGTGACACAGCCACATGAATATTTATAGCAGATTTATAGCAGCACAATTCACAATAGCTAGGTTGTGGAACCAACCTAGATGCCCCTCAGTAGATGAGTGGATAACAAAAATGTGGTATATATACACAATGGAATATTACTCAGCAATAAAATAGAATAAAATAATGGCCTTTGCAGGTAAATGGATGTAGTTGGAGAATATAATGCTAAGTGAAGTTAGTCAATCTCAAAAATCCAAATGCCAAATGTTTTCTCTGATATAAGTAGGCTGATTCACAGTGGGGTTGGGTCAGGGAACATAGGAGGATTAGAGGAACACTAGATAGGTCAAAGGGGAAGGAGGGGAAGGGAGGGAGCAAGGGGGTACGGAGGGGAAAAAAAGAAGGTGGTAGAATAAGATTAACATCATTATCATAAATACATGAATAGTATGAATATACTTTGTATACAAACAGTGTTATGTAAAAAGGTGCTCTATATGTGTATTATGAATTGTAACGAATGCTACTGTTATATATACAACTTTGAATAAAAAAGATTAAAAAAAATACTTGTGAACATATACTGTACTAATTAAAACACATTTCACACAGGACATGGTTACAAAAGAAATTTTGGAGCAATTTATTCTTGGACAAAGATTCCTGAGTAGTGAAACACAGTTTTTCTTATGATAAAATGTTTTTTTTTTTTTATGGTTTCATATATATATATGTATATGTATATATATATATATATATATATGTATATATCCATCTGCTTTAAAGTACTAGATCTCAAAACTCCCTTCTGACCACTTATTTCCAAGTTAAATGAGATTTCAAGATGATACATATAGAAACTGAAAATATTTTCATTATTTGGCCTGGTTTACAAGATAGAACTTGAGATCTGCATTAATAAATATAAATTAATCCCAGAGTACTATTTCCATGTAGGGATTTTGAGTTTGCTAACAATGTCTAAACAGCAAATTTAGAGTTCATTTAAAAGCCATAATCAGTGTTCTATGTTGGCTTATTCACACGTTTAAAGGTGTGAAAGTGTTTTCCTGGTTGAAAGGTCCTCTGACACAGCACCTGCTGCAAATGTTCACTTTATCACTCTCACCAGTGGCTGTACATGCAAGAAACTAATTTCTCTAATTTATTTCTAAATCCACATTAGAGACATTATCTCACTAAGCTTTCCCAAATCCCTATTATATTTATATTACTGATGAGGTAAGTAACACAGAGAGCACTAAAGGACTTTCCAAGGTTATAGCTATAAAATTGGTGCAAGCACCTTCCTCCATAGTTTCAGATGCCTGGTCTAGCAATACTATCTCTTTGCTTTAGTTATTTTGCCCAAAGGAAAAGGTGTCCTTTATAACAGACAACTAAACTTTTCCCAGGAGGGAAAACAGTTTAATAGCATCATTTTTTAAAATACTGGTGTTTTAGATCCAACCTTCTCCATATCCTACAGGAGAATGCATTATCAAATGTCTAATCTCTTTCTCCTGCCATCAATCAGACTTCTGACCCTCAGCCTTTGGTCCTATTTTTAACAAACCAATGATCTATTCTGAACAAAGTAACTATTAAAGTTTCCATATAGCTTATCTATACTTTATTATTTCCCTGTGTCCTTTCAAAACTGAAATTAACATGTAGTTTAAATATACAGAATTTGTGTTTATTACTCTTATTCTTTGACATTTATCTGTATTGGAATTGCTCCCTACTCTACTTTGAAGTTTATCTAGTAGAAGCTTCTCCTGACCTCTTAAACGCCTTATGTGTACTTTTAAAATTTCCTTCTTTCCATTATCTCTCTTTCCTTGTTTTCCTCACTCTGATGTCTTTATTATCTCCTTTTATTCTCTGTCTTCATTTTTTTCCTTGAATGACATTTTTTAAAAAATGTGATATATAATATTGGACATACAAAATAAAATACACTAGAAAAATATTAGATGTCTTTTTTTCTTAAAGCCCCTTAGAGAATCATGTTTAGACATTTATAATTTATATTTTTCAGATTGATATTACCATATATTATGGTTTAGATATGTTATCCCCCAAAAGCTCATGTGTGAGACAATGCAAGAAAGTTTAGAGGTGAAGTGATTGGGTTATGAGAGCTTTAACCTAATCAGTGGATCATTCCACTCAGGGATTAACTTGGTAATAAGCACAGACAGGTAAGTCTGTGCTTAGAAGAAGTCAATAACTGGAGGTATGCCTTTGGAGTATATATTTAGTTCCTGGCAAGTGAGATCATTTCTCTCTCTCTCTCTCTCTGCTTCTTGATGTGATATCCTGAACCTCTTTCTTCTATCATGTTCTTCTGACTTGATGTGCTACCTTACTTTTGGGCCCTGAGGAATGGATTCCTCTGAAATCATGAGCACCAAATGAACTTTTATTCCTTTTAAATTGTTCTTGTCAGGTCATTTGGTCTCAGCAGGGGAAAAAAAACTGACTAAAACACCAATTGGATAAAATATGATTAACCTTTGGCAATTTTTGTAATGTATAGTTTAGTTCCCTTGCAGATAACAGAGGTCATTATATTTTTTTCAATACAGGAAATAAAATATATGGAAATACAGGGGTAACTTTGGTTTCTTGTCTGGCATGTAAGAATCTTGAAAACTGGCCCCAACATCATGAGACAAATGCTGAACCAAGTGAAAATTAACAACCCTTGATATTTCTGTCAGGAAAAAAAAAATTGACATCACAGGAAAACTGAGATCCCCAAATTGGAGAGACAGAAAGTATATTAGACCATTTTTCATTGCTATAACAAAATACGTGAACTGGCTACTTCACAAATAAAAGACATTTATTTAGCTCACAGCTTTGAGGTTGAAAACCCAAGATGGGCTGGCCTCTTCTGTTCAGAGTCTGGTGAGCACTTCCTTGGATGACACAATTTGGAGAAGCATGAAGAGAATCAGCCATATGCAGAAATGGACCAGTAGCCTCACTTAATAACAACTTATTCTTTTGAGAATTTGCTAGTCAGCTTTATGTTATTGCAACAGACATGTGAGATAATAATTTTGTGAAGAGGAAAGATTTATTTTGTCTTACAGTTTCAGAGGTTGGACCTGTGGTAAGACAGCAGATCATAGTGAGGAGCATGCAGAGAAAGCTGTCCAACTCATGGGCTCATGGTAGCCTGCAAGAAGAGAGAAAATACCAATACTCTCTAGAAAGCATGTGCCCAATGATCTAATTTCCTCCAAATATGCTTCACCTCTTAAAGGTTCCATCACCTCCCAATAGTACTGAGCTTAAAAACATGAGCCTTTTGGGACAATTCAGATTCAAATGGTAGCAAAGAACTAACTGAGATCCCAAGATAAATATTTAATTTCTACCTAGGGTGATGCCTATTGTAATCTAAACTTTCACTAAGCCCCACCTCAGGATGCATTTTAAAGTGGTCTCTACATGTTATGGTTTGGATGTAATGTCCCCCAAAGGGACATTATGTGTAAGATAATATAAAGAAAGTTTAGAAATGAGATGATTAGATTAGGAAAGCTTTCACTTTTCAGTGCATAATCCACTGATAATAATTAACTGGTGGTAATCATAGACAGAGAGTTTGGCTAGAGGAGGTGGGTCACTAGAGGTGTGCCCTTTGGTATTATATTGTGTACTTGGCAAGCAGAGTTCTCTCTCCCTCTCCCTCTGCTTCCTTGTACAATGTCTTGAGTTCCTTTCCTCATTTGGCTGTGATGCTCTGCTTCACCTCAAGCCCACAGCAGTGGAATTAGCCATCTATGGACTTAGACCTCAGAAACCAAAAGTCAAATACACATTTTCTCCTCCAATTGTTCTTGTCAGGTCTTTTGATCAGAGCAGTCAAAAAGCTCACTGAAACACTTCACTTTTGTGAATTTAACCCCCATTAGCCCTACCAGATTCTCACAGTGAAGACTGGAAATCTCCAAGCAGGGAGTTGATAAAAACAGCTATTTTGAAGTATATTCAGAACATTCTACTTTGTTAAACAAGACATTCTATCCAGAAAAACGATTTTCCAAAAGACTGTCAGACCTTATATAATTGAGATATCTAAACCTAGTGTGCTCCAGCCTTCCAGATCATGTCAGGTAAAACAAATAAACAAACAAAAAGTTAGAAGTATTTGTAAAATTTAAAGTCCAAAGGTGTACCTCAGTAAGGGTGGGACCAAATCATAGGACTACAGTATACTTCCTAACACTAACCCTAGCCCTCAGCACTACAGCAATAGGGCTCCTATATCATAATGGGATAATATAATTGAAAGCAAAACATATCTCTAACATTATATGAAAATTCCTAAAAATACCCAAAAAACAAGGAGAAAAAATATAACGCCAGAAAAAAATTTAATGTTTATACCAGAACTACTGAAAATAGTAAGCACAGCCAAATGCCTACCCAGAGAAGTATAAAATTTCACACTCAAGACTTATTACCTCAGTTTCTTTATCCTAGTACATCATATTTCACTTTCAACAGCAGCAAAAATAGTTAATAGATATACTAAAATACCAAATGAACAAGAAAACAAGCAAACTCAAAATCACACAGTTTGAAGAGGACAGGAGAAACAAAAGGGATTGTGAACAAAATGTTAGAAATACTAGAAAAACAAAAGATAGAAGATGAGTCTGGATAATTTGTAAAAAGAAAAAAGGTAATACAAGAGTGGTTATATCCCTAAGATTAGTGAACAGGAACCTACAGATCCTCAACAGTGAAGCAGCATAGCAAATTCCTTTTGTGCAAATGCAATTTGAAGTAATATTGAAAATTTTAGACACTGCAACCACACAAAGGCAACTGGGCAGATAAACAACTGGAATGAAAAAATATAAAGAACTGTGAAAATAACCAAACTGATTTTTTGAGGGAAATCCAAAATTCATGAATAAACGATGATAAATCTAAAAGAACTTAAATAGGAGGATATAAAATCAACACGCAGAAATGAATGTTACAAAGATGAGAATGTTATACTTTGGATTCAGAATGTTAGCCAAAGACCCATGTATTAAAATATTTAGTCCCCAGATCATCACTATTGAAAGGTGGTGGAAATTTCAAGAGGTGTGAACTTGCCCAGTAATTGAGGGTGTACCCTTAAAGAGAATATTGGACCTCAGCTACTTCTTCCTCTCTTTCATTGGTCATAACCTGAAAAGGGTATCCTCTGCAACAAGTTCAGCTAGGCTATGAATATTCCAAATCTTTCTACTTTGTTTCTCTTTTGATTATAATTTTCACTTATAATATATTCATATTTTGCCTCTTTCTGCTTAATGTAATCTGTTAAAAGTAACCATGAAGCACCCTCAAGGGCTTTGCCGTTTGGACTTTCTTCTGCCAATAATCCTAAATCATCATTCATAAATTCCATTTTCATCTAAATTCACCAACATGAACACAATTCAGTAAAATTCTTTGCCAATTTATATTAAGGATGGCTACACTCCAATTTTCAATACCTTTTTCCCCAGTTCCATCTGAGACCTCAACAGAATGGCCTTTACTATTCTTAATTCTATAAACTATGGTCGCTTAAATAATCTCTAAGAAAGTTTATACTTTTCCAGTCTTCTTTTTTCTTTAGTGCCTTCAAGAGAATCATCATGAATGCATCATTCATGGCAATATATACTTTTTTTTCTAGCAAGTTCCTCCAAATTCATACAGCCTTTGCTCACTAGCAGTTTGAAGACCACGTCCACATTTTCATGTATTTGTAACTAGATATAGCATCACATTCCTGGTACCAATATTTTAGTCTGTATTTTTTTTGCTACATGAAGGCCACAGATTGTAATTCATGGAGAAAATAAATTTATTTCTTACAATCCTGGAGTATGGATAATTCAAGATAAAGGTGTGATTATCTTGTGAGAGTGCTCTTGAGAGTGGAGACTCTGTAGGGTTCAAAGGTGGCGCAGGGCATCATATGATGAGAAAAAGCAGGAACTAGAAAAAACTACCTCACCTGTCTTCCTGTTTTATAGATGGTCACTAATATAATCATAATGGTCTCAGCTTCATGGAGTCATTCATTCATAATTATCTCCCAAAGTCCCCTTCTGCAAATACAATTAACACAGTTCATTGAGAATTAAAATTCTAATACATGAAATATGGAGGACACATCAAACCATAGCGATAAAGAAAAAAATTTTTTTAAAAAGTATGGGGACAATACCAAGATCTCTGGTCATCTATTTGTAAGTAGCTAACAAGGAAAAAAGAATCCATGATAATTTTGCTGTTATACTTCAACCTGCAAAAGTTACAGTCATGGTGCATGATAAGTACTTAGTAAGATGTAAAAAGTATCAAATCATAGGGTTTGGTGTGATTTGGTATTTTGAGGATCTATTGGTAGTCTTGGAAGATACCCCTGAAGAAAAGAGAGACTATAGTAGAAATAACAATAATAATATTATTTAGAACCGCAAAAGAGCCCAACAGTCAAAGTAATTTGGAGCAAAAATAAAAAGATGAAAGTATCATGCTCTCTGACTTCAAAATATTCTCTAAAGTTATGGTAACACAAACAGCATGGTACAATAATAAAAACAGATGCATTGGTAAATGGAACAAAACTGAAAGCTCAGATATAAATCAATACATACTTACCCAATTGATTTTCCAGAAGGTACCAAGAGGACACAATGGAACAGTTTAGTCAACAAATACTGTTGAAAAAATTGGATATCCTTATGCACATAAATGAAAACAAATGCCTATCTCACACCATAAACTAAAACAATCCAAAATGGGTTAAATACTTAAATGAAAAACTATAAAATTATAAAAAGAAAACATAGAAGGAAATATCCATGACACTGGTACAAACAAAAACTTTTTGGATATTATTGTAAACATGCATGCAACAAAAGGAAAAACAGAAAAAATGGGATTCCATCAAATTAAAAAGCTACACAGCAAAAGAGACAATCAACATACTAAACTGACAATCTTATGAATAATAGAAAATATTTGTAAGGTATATATAGAATAAAGGGTTAATATACAAAACATATAAGGAATACAAACTCAATAGCAGGAAAACAAATGACCAGACTAAAAAATGAGCAAAAGGCCTGAAAGGATATTTCTCAGAAGATATACAAATGGCTAAAAATAATATAAAAAATGTTCAACATCACAGATCATCAGGGAAATGCCAGTTGAGCAATAATATATCACTTAACTCAAGTTAAAATGACTTTTATCATAAAATAAGATACAGGTGTTTGCAAGGACTTAGAAAAAAAAAGAACCCATATATACTGTTGGTAGTAATGTAAGTTAGTACAGCTATTATGGCAAGCATTATGGAGGCTCCTCAAAAAATTAAACATAGAACTACTATATGATCTATGGTACTATCCCACTGAATGATATGTATCCAAGGGAAATAAAATTAGTATACTGAAAAGATGAATTGATTCTCATGATTATTCTAGAATTATTCACACTAACCAAGACAAGGAATTAAGCTAAGTGCTTGTGCATTGATAAACGGATTAATAAAACATTATATCAAACTGAACACTATTGAGCCATAAAATGGAATGAAATATTGTCACTTATAAAACAACAGGGATGAACTTGGAGGACCTTATGTTAAGTGAAATAATCCAGGGACAGAGAGAGACATACTGCTAGATCTCATTTGGAGATGGAAATACAGAGTAGAATGAGGTTTCCAGGGTTTGAAATGTTTGAAAAAGGGGTTTCAAAGTGGTCAGTTTGAAAATGTAAGGTAGGTAGAAAAAATACATTCAAAATATGTATTATATGACATGGTGACCATCATTAATGATATGTTTCTTCTTGAAAAATGCAGATAATAGATATAAAGTGTCCTTACCACAAGAAAAATAGCTATGTAAGATAGTCCCTATGATAATTAACTATGTTTAAGCATTCCACCGCATAGGAATACTTCAAAACCACCTGTTGTACATGGTAAATAAATATGATTTTACCCGTCAATTTAAAAAAGGAAGATTGAGACAAAAATGATAGGAGAAAATACTTCACAAGCAAAATAAAAATGGAGCAGAATCAGAATAGGCACAACAGATATTGCAAATAAAATCTCATAAATGTATTACATAAATAAAAATGAAAAATAAAAAAATTATCCCACAAAATGTTTTAAACAGAAAAAAAATGTAAGTAAATAACTCATAGTAAAAAAAGAAGAAATTTTTCTTAAATTTTACTAAACTTCCTCATAAGAATTACGTTAAAAGAAATTCCAGCAAACTAAAATTTTTAAACCACAGAATTTTATGAATATGTAAATGTTCTTCTTTGGACATTGTAGACAAGACAATAGAAAAGAGGTCTTTGTAGTTTCTGAGAATGAAAGGATTTTCAATTATCATGAAAGAGAAATTGAAGTATGTATCAAAAGTTTTTACCATTCAATGCAATCTCTATTGAAATCCACTAAGCTATTTTATGGGTACTGTCAAACTGATTCTAGCATTTATATGAAGAGGCAAAAGATTAGGTCATTCAATATTGAAGGAGAAAGAAGTTGAAGAAGTGACATTATGAAACTTCAAGATAAAACAAAGAGCCACAATTATCATGGTATTATGGCATTGGCAAAATATATGTGAACAGATTAATGGGACTGAATATAGAGCCCAGAAATGGAACTACATAAGTAGTATCAACCGGGATTTGGCAAAAGTGGTGAAAATGGAGAAAAAGATACTCTTTTTAGTGAATGGTGCTGGATGAAGTAAACATTCACATGCTGAAAAAGAAAAAAAGTGTGTAGAAACAGAATGTATGCTATTTATAAAGAGTAACTTCAAATGGGTGACACACTTCAACATAACAAACAAAACTCCAATACTACTGAAAAATTCTACAGAAGAAAATTTGACTGACCTAGGGATTAGCAATGACTTTTTAATGCAACGACAAAGCATAGTCAGTGAAGAAAAGAAATGAAAAGATGAACTTGAATAAAATTAAATTTTTTTGTTCTCCAAAAGATACTCTCAGTGGGATAAAAATGTAACACAAGGATAATTTGGGAACTTTCAGTACTTTTCACCCTATTTTAAAGTGAACTTAAAACATTCTAAGCTCTATAAAATATATTGTTTTTCAAATGAAATTTTATTTATCTATTGCCTAAACAATTTCAAATATATAAATCAAGCACTAAGATGGACTAGGAAAAATGCAAAATATTTTATAGACATTAGTGTATATTTTGGCATAATTTTAGTAGTAAAAGATTAAAAATATCTAAAATGTCAATTAAATTCAGTTGAATAAACTGATGTATCTGCAATGTAGAAATTTCCACATTAATAAAATAAAATGAAGACTTTTAGGCTTATTCTAGAAAGTATTCTTTAGGATATACTTGAAAGAAGATCACAAGAACAGTAATTTTAAGAATAAGGAAAATTTATCTTAATGAATAGACAATAAAATGGAGATAACAGAGAGTAAATTTTTTAGGAATATAATTCAATATGCATATTTGAATTTGATCTCTGTAGATAACTTACATATGCAAAATAATTAAAAATTAAAAATTATAATCTTTTAAATTAATGTCTGACATAAACATCCAAAGAACTATTGCAGCATAGGCAAAATGTTATATAATCCAGGAAAAAACCTGCAAGAAAATCATTAAATTCAATTTTTAGTCTTATTATTTGTAATTATATACTTATCCAAAAAAAGATATATGTTTCAGATATTGTGAATATATGTAGTGAAGCAAACATATAATTTTATTAGTATTATTCAGGACCAGCAATTGAGCTTAAAAGAAAAAGAAATATGAGATAAAATCATTTTCTTACATTTGAAATTAAAAAATCTTTATGAACTCATATTGTTTTTTAAAAAATATTTAGATCAGTCCATGTAAAGACCAAAATGCAATAATTGTTCAGTAAAAACAATAAATGACTAATGACCACATACGGTCTCTAGATATATTTCTCACTTAAAAAAGTTGAAGATTCTTAAAGGAATGACAAATTCTGAGTCTTGGTCAGAATATATAAAATGAACCTGTAATATCTTGTGCTATTTGATAAAAAGAAACCTATCAAAGATATGCTGAAGGGGTTACTTTTTCCCAAAGATGGAGTAATGTAAGCATGAGAAAAAAGAACTAAAATTGACTCAATAGCTGAAATATGTAAAAATCCATTTTCACCATGGGCAGTTAACTGGGTCAACAATATCATAATTGTAAAATTGGCAAAGAAAAATAATGAAACGTTTATCTTATATTTTGTGCAATAACTGCATTTCAGAATAACAAAGTAACCCTACTTGATAAGGGAAATTCTCTGTGGAAGTCCAACTGGTAATTGTGGAAAGAATTAGAAAATCATAATTTTGGAAGCTTTAATAAAAGCTAATTCAAGCAAATCCTTCTAAAATGAAACAGTTTTATAAAATACTTATAGAAATCTTTAAATATCTAATAATTACTCTTAACATCACTAAGAAGGAAACAATTATCTGTGATGTTGCAAAATATGAAATACTATTTATAGTGCTACTTTTAAAGTGTTCCTAAGTAAAATATTTAAATAAAAATTTATGCAACCTTTAGAAGAAACTTTTAATTCCTTCTCATAGCAATACCAAGAGGAGAATTTCAAGTTAAATAACATCACAAAGAAACAAGCAATTTAAATGCTGATTCATGCAAATCAATATACGAAAATATATTTTGCAAACATGGGGAGATTTAACAAAATTGATATCAAATTACATCAAGGAATTATTTAAAATTTTGTTATGGATAATAATATTGCTATTATGTAATAAGGTTGCCATTTTTTTCTGAGATATAAACTGATAAATAAAAGTCAATGTCAAGATGAAGGGGATTTCATCTAAAATATTTTAGGGCCCCAAAGTTAACAAATACTTGAAAGGTAAAACTTTAGTTCAAGTTATTGTAGTCAATCCAAGTGATAAAGCCTTTGGAGGTTCATTTTACTATTTTCTCTACATTGGTATTATAATATTTCATAGTTAATGAACACACAAATATAGATGGATATACAGGTAAGCATCTGAAATTATAGAAACAGATTGGTAGAGAGAACAGATGGTCACAGTTCAAAATACATTCTAGAGAAAACAAGTACAAAATAGGTTTAATGCCAGAAATGCTTAAGCTAATAGTAAAATTGAAAACAAAAAGAGCAACTGCAAAATCTGGAGCAGACAAAAAAATTATTTATTCAATACAGTAAACATCCCCTTGAACTATCTATCATGAGTGGCAATAGTAATGATATTTTCCAGTCTGTTTGTAATGTATTTTAAAAAGCTGCTTTGCAACAAATTAACTATCAGTTTGGCTAGTGCTATTACCTGAGATCCAGGTATTACTGAATGGGTGCTGAAGTATCTTCAGATCTCTGCAGAAGTCCACAAGAAGATACAAATGTAAATGAAATCAAGAACTCCAAGGGAAGCCCTAGGATAAATTCCTAGGCATAGGTCACAGAAATTGGAATTGAGAAGAATGATAATGGTGTCCCTGGGGCCAGATTCATGACAGTGCCACTAGTTAAATTAGAATTTCTTAAAAGGAAAATGGACTCTAAAGACCTCAAAATGCAGAAGCAAGGGATCTGTGCTGCCCAACTATGTCATCCACTGTCCCACAGTAAGGAGGAGGGGCTACTTATCTTAGTCTTATGAAGACCACATTTCTCCAAAAGTTAAATCAAGTAAAGGTTTCATTTTTCATAGCATACACACAGATTATCAACACAAGTAAGGAAAAAATACCAGGAATTAACAATATTTTCTAGATATACTTTGACCTCCTACATGAGAAATTGGAGAACCACCAGGCTGAGAGGGGCTAAAAGGTGATGTTTTGGTGAAGGATTTGAGAAGCACTAGTGGATCTTTCAGATCAGAATTGGATCCTGCAAGTCCATGAGGAATGGACTAAATTTCTCCTAATCAGGGAAGTATCTATATTCACAGAGGGTTTAATGGCAACTTCACTGACAGGCCATCCTGCATGTTAACTCAAGTGCATCAGAGATACACAATAGTGATATTCTCAAAGGCCTACATAATTTTAGTCATCATGATCCCTAATACACTCCATCATTCCAAGTGTGATGTTCTTCCTTGGTATCAGGATCACCTAAAAGTGTTTTAGAAATGATGATGTCAGACTCACAACAGAATCACTGAATCAATATGTGAAATTTAGTACCAATTCCGGATAGTGTGCATGTACATCGAAATGTGAGAGCCACTGGTCTAGAATGCCTGTGAGTTAGGAGTTTTAGGTTACCTCATTGTAAAACCATCTACAAATCTTTTTTAAGACAAGCTAATTAAACCAAACACCTTCATTGCTATTCAGTGTACAGTTATATTCAAATTATAAATATACTATGTTACAAATGAATTATACTACATATTTTTAATCTAAGATTTCAGGTAACATCATGACCAGGAAGAGAAAATTTAAATGTATAATAGAATTTAGTTTGAAAGTCTGGGATCCAAAAATGGGTTTGTTATTAGGATCCTGATATATTATTATGTACTATTTGCATATAGACTATAAATATTATAAAAGTATATCAGTAAACATACTATTACAATCAACTCTTATGAACAAGTAGGCAGTGATTTTCAACTAAAAGAAAAAAAAATCAGAAAACAATACATTTAGGAAAAACTATGAGTTCCAAAACATTAAAAATAATAGAGTAGAAATTTTAACTCTAAAATAAGTTTCATGTGAGAAATTAAAATTTTAATGTTAAAATGTTTTATCTAATAGCCATAACATGAACCAATTTTTACTATGTAGTACAAGTAACCAAATATTTAACACTTTAAAGCACTTTTTGTAATTTGAGAGAAAACAATTAAGTTAATGGACTGAATAGCACTAAGGACATCAATGACAAAAGTAATCTAAGGTTTGAAAACAGAAACTGATTTATCTTCCAAAATGCAGGTGATAGGAGCAAAAATATAGAAAATGTGGATGAAAGCATTGTTCAGTTATCCAAAATTTCTCTTACTCTCCTAACATGAGACATGGAGGGAAAAATGGGGTAATTGGAAGATTAAAATAATATAGAATTATAGGACTGTGGATGTAAGTCCATGGTAGAGTATTTGCATATCATGTGTGAAGCCCTGGGTTCAATCCCATACTACAAAAAAAAAAAAAAAAAAAAAAAAAAAAAAAAGAAAGAAAAGAAAAAGTAAAAGTAAATTATACTAAATTGAAAAAGAAACTGTTTCAAATCAGAAGAAAAAATTAAATCTTAAAGAGCAAGCAAGTAGAGAAATTCTTCCAAAAATGAAAATAGTTTTCTACAAAGGAATAAGACTCTGATCAACAACAAGTTTCCAAAACTAATACTGCTCAAAAAGAGTATCAGTTATTTTTTTTTCATACAATAGAGGTTTGTACTGTTTTTCTTAAATAAATATGAGTTTTATTGGAGAAAAGAAGATCATGTAATTGATACAGTGTATGTTTAGAAGTAGGGAAAAAAAGATTCTTCACTTAATATTTGTAGAGACAATTTGGTCAGAAAATTGCCACAATATTTGCTGGTTACCTCTGTCACCACTCCATTCCACACCTCTCTCTCTTGAGCTTCAATGTCCTAAGAAGAGAAATTAAATGAATTGATGTAACTTCTGCTGCTTCCGTATCAACACCTAAAGTCCAGTGGCTGATAAGAAAGAACATCAGTATGCCACTCCTACAGAAGTAATCCACAGAAATACTAACAATTGTCATAGATTTTATCACTTTATCATTTCAAGAAGATACAACAGATTACCATGCACTGGCTTAAATAATGGATATTTATTTTCTCACTGTTATGAAAGCTGTGAGTCTGAGATCAGAGTGCCAACATGGTCAGGTTCTTGATGAGGGTTCTAATCTGAGTTATATTCTCAACTGACCTTTCCATGTTACATGTAAAAAGATAGGGACCTTGTGTCTTTTCTTCATTTTATATGGGCATTAGTACCTCTTGGGAACTCTATATGCCTGATTTCATCTAAACCTAATTGCTTCTCAAAGGCCCCTCTTCCAAATACTATCACATTGGGGATTAGGGCTTCTGTAATTAAATTAAGGAACACAAACACCAGTCAATAGCACATTTGATGTGATATGATACAGAAACTCAGGAATCCCTATCTTCCTTCCAACTGTCACCACAACCTAACTGTATGGTAAAAACCTTTGTTCCTCTTTGGTTTGTATGATTAGTCATTTCAGTATACTATTGAATATTTTGCCTACTGACTCAATGACAAAGATCCCAAAATAGCCAAGCAGTAGGTTCAATTTCCAACAATACTGGGACCATTATTTTGATCCATAATAAAAATATTTTTGTTTTGGGTTTTGAAACTCATGATACCAGCAGATTTTCAAACAGCAGTGAAGAATCTTATAAATATAGTAATAATTTATGATAAGGTATAATTGCTAGGAAATCATCCTTCATCCCAATAATTTTTTCTTGACTATCTGGGCTGATATAAGCAAATACTAGGTATTTTCTCAAAGTTTTAGAAACTAGGAATCCAAGATTTAGGCACTAACAGATAGGGTGTCTGATAAGGTCCTGATTTCTAAGTCATTTACAATGCCTTCTCACTGTGACATCACATGGTAGTCAGATAAGTGAGCTTTCTAATGTATAACTGCACTTGTCCCATTAATAAGGGAGCCACCATTATGGCTCAATCACTTCCAAATATCATCAATTTAGGAATCAAGATTTCAACATAAGGATTCTTGAGGGGATACACATTCAGATCAAAGTAGGTCTTAAAATGAATACAATCTGAAAATAAGAATAACCACACCCATTTTGATTATTAAGTAAGAAAACATGTAGTATCATGAGAAACAGAACCTTTGGTCTCATAAGATAGAGAACATAAGACTATCATTTCTTGGTGATGTAGCATATAAAAGAAGTAAATCACATGGCATTAGCTCTTTGACTTATTTTATTGAAAAAAAATAAAGTTTTTCTTTAAAATCAAAGTTGTATGGTTAATGAGGTTTAACAGTTACAGGGAAAATGTGAATGAAACCAATAACAAGAACATAACATAATATGTCTAAATCTGCTACCCCCACCATTCTGGAAAAGGTCTAGTGTAATTAATTAGTTTTCTATTTGTTTTCCCCAAGGCATAGTACCTGGGAAGAAAAAAATCTGTAACAGTCATAGAAAGGATTCCCTCCTTCCTTGGGGATACCTAAACTGATGTTAAAGATGGAGAGGATGTAAAGGTCATTGTGATTCTGTCTCACTTTCCATCTGGGATGCCTTCCTATACTACAGAGATTCTGAAGTTTGAAAACTACATTTCTAAAGACTATTTGTGGCTAGAGTTTTGAGTTTTCTGCTGTTAAGCAAGAGTTTGGCGACTTCAAGTATCTGCACACCATCTCCATGCCTATTACAGATATTGTTTCAATCATACCAGTTACAGTGATATTAACCGCTCATTTTTGTTTTTTTAATCATTTATACCTGCTCTAATGAAATCAATCTTAAAAAATTCTGTTGGCTAGACAGGTGGAATTATTTAATGGTTTATAGAACAATTTCATAGAACATCTGCCAAAAGCCTTTTCTCTCTTTCAACATTATAAATATATAGCATTTTATTACAAATTATCCTCTGATTAAAAAACACTTAAAATTGTTTTTATTTATTATTCCTAATTCAGACTGATACAATAGATGATATCAAAAGTGGGACACAATATGTGGCATTCTGGTTCTCAATGGCAGAAGATAAGAAGTCCTAGTTTTTTGCTAGTTTATGGCAAAATATTTACTGAAACTGTAATCTATGTTATTCTAAGTGGCTACCCAGGTTACTCAGAGGCTGAACATTACTGGAACTCGTTTGTAAACTTCAAAATGTAACTGTATATTGGCTACTGATTTTTGTTTTGACCAAGTTACTGTAAGAGGAGATTAAATGAGGCCCATTATAACAGGTGGCTATGAAGAAGCAAGCTTAGCAACAGATAAGTCTGCAAGAGTTTTTCAAGAGATTCAGTATAAGTCTGTCAGACAATAGAAGGCAATCCACAACCAAATATCAGATGTAAAACATACCTCTTATCAAAGCATGTATCATTAAATGCCCTCAAGTTTGCCACAACTTTAAGAGAGAAGAAATGGCTCAGCAAATGTACTGTGACAATAGAGAAGCATCATTCAATGTTTGTCTAGACAAGGCCCTTAGCTGTGTTCACTTACCCATGGAGCTAAATAAAAGAAAACAGTTCCAAGCCAAGTCTGTTTCTAGGTCATATATTGCCAAAAAAACCCACAAGTCTGGCCTGAAAACTACAGTAGTTGTTCAATTTCTAAAGCAAATCCTGGGCTCCAAACTTGCACCAGATGGAAGCCTGTTGTGAAAGCTGTGCATTCTCATATTTCTGATGTGTATAGAGAAGAGATTGAACTAGAAGAATTTTCCCAGTGGGCAAATCCTGGGGCTACAGAACACAATAGGAGATAAATACAACCAGAGAGCAAAACCAGTATTTCCATGAATACTACTACTGAATACTACTACTCTACTACTAGGCCAAAGACTTTTGAAAATTATTGCTTCATGGTACTGTAGAATTCTTATTGACAGGGGACATTTGAAGCTGTCAAATTCTTTCCTTATCTTAATTAATGTTTTTATTGAGCCCATCCTGTTACCATTTCATGTTTAGATATTGGCTAACATGTGTTTAAATATTTTTTTTCATCTGATTATGAGTTATCAAGAGCACAAATTCAAACTCATAAGGAGGTCTACACAACACTTAGAAATCTTGGAACTGAATGAGGAAACACTCAATATCAAACTTGATTTGCTTCATTCAAAGGGCAGTTAAGTTTATGTAACAAAGAATATATTTATGAATATTTAGATGGCAGAGTCAGTGCTCCATCATTATTATGCTATCTGTGATGTTAGAAAATGCCTCTGGATTTTAGGTAGGCACATGATGTCAAAGCAAGACTAGTCATTCTTTCTCCCATTGAAGCTGGATTTGTCAATGTGATTGCTTCAAGACAGTAAGGATATGAAAAATAATTAATGTATGACATTATCATGAGAACTTAAGTGGCAGAAATATAATTGCATCATTATCCTCTATTAAAGCTTTAGAAATATTTTGTTGTGATGTTCTAAGTTCAAAACGTCCTGAAAATATTTTTGAATGACCTCCCCCACTTTCTAATTTTTTCATAGATATGAAAATATATGTGAGTAGATAGTGACTGACAGATATGACAGAGGGAGATCAAATGGATCAGAGAATGTTGCAGTGGTGTTATTTTCCTTTGTTACAAGTGAGAGAATTTTGAAAATGAAGGAAAAAAAAAAAAAACTGGTTAGAGAGTGTTTCTTCAGACTATAAAATCTGGAGACCTGCCCCTTCAAATAAAGATCTGCATTTTAAAATCAGAATGTCTTCCATGTATTCATGATTAATTTATATGGATATAATATAGTTAATGAGTAATATCTATGGGGAAAACTCATATTTCATTCTTTCTTCCTGAGAGATGGAAGGGTGAAGATCTTTTTATGACACCATTATGTTTCAGGCAGTAAAGTACATATCTTTGAAGTCTGCCATTTTCAGAAAACAAATAAATTTTCAAGTTTTCAATAAATTCTTCTCTATGCAAAAAATGATAAAGTCATTTTAAATATATTCTTTTTTATGTTTTGAATTTATAGTAAATATAATGAAAAATTGCTATAGCTTTGGTGAAAGATAAAGATGAAAGTATAGGCATATCTGTCACTTTTCAACTTCTCATATAATAGTGTTGAAAATTTAAATCTTGTGTAAAAGTGAGGTATATTTATGGTAAAAACTCTGCAAACCATTAAGTGCTTTCTGAATGTGTATAAGCATCTTAAAGTTATTTGTGGTAAAAGCTACAGCATTAATAAATTTCCATGTCTCAAAAGCCTTAAAACTGGTAAATTTGTGGAGCCATTTTAAAAATTTCACATAAAGACAGTTTTATCTGCTCCTTATTCGTTTTCTTTCTTTTCCTCTATTCCCAAGCTTAGTATATTTACTGTTTTGCTTTTTTCACAACTCAGCCTCTATTTCTTCAGAGATCCTAATGAATGCATAAGCACCACAATAACTATGAATAGTTAAAACGGAGGTGGTACTCATTCTGAAACTAGGATAGTGACATGCAATTGCACTAAATCTACCTTTCTGTGATATCCCAGTAACTGAAAAATAACCTGAGTAGAATATTTCTTTAAATATACTGACATGCACAGAATAACATGCATTTTAGAACTTGCAAATTAATGTTTGTTTGCTTTATAATTATATACAATTAGATATGTATGTTTTCACTTACTTTTCTACCAAGAATGTTAAGAGACATCTGCACAGCAGAGGAAAGAATCAACAGAAGAAAGAAGCAAGCTACACAATGGGAGAAAATATTTCCAAACTATTTAGCCAACAAAAGATTAATATCCAGAATATATAAGGAACCAAGCAACTCAACAGAAAACCAAACCAAACCAAACAATACAATTAGGAAACAGGTATATTCTCTGTACAGACATTTAAAAGGAGAGTAGGTGAAAAAAATGCTAATCATTATTAATCATCAGACACAAATCAAAACCACAATGAGAGGACCAGGTGTGGTGGCATACAGCTGTAATCCCAACAATTTAGGAAACTTGAGGCAGGAGGATTGCAAGTTTAAGGCTTAGCCTCAGCAACTAGATGCAGCTGGGGATGTGGCTCAGTGGTAAAGCACCTCTGGCTTCAATTCATAGTACCCAAAACAAACAAATAAACAAACAAAAACCCACAATGCCATATCATCTCACTCAAGTTAGAATTACTACAATGAAAAAGGCAAAAAAATAACAAATTCTGGCAAGAAGCAATACCACTGATGTATATTGCAAAGAAAGGAAATTAGCATGTTGAAGAGATGTGCACCCCCATATTTATTGTTTCACTATTCATTAAAGCCAAGGTATAGAAGCACTTGAGGTATCTATCAGTGGATGAATGGATAAGGGAAAGGTAGTAAATGTATATAATGAATATTATTTATCTATAAAAATGCATGAAATTTTGTCATTTACAGCAACATGTATTGAACTGGTGGACCTTACGATATGCCCAAATGACTTAAAAATAGCATACTACAAGGACACAGCCACATCAATATTTATAGAAGCACAATTCACAATATCTAAACTGTGGAACCAACCTAGATGCCCTTCATTAGATGAATGGATAAAGAAAATGTGGTATATATACACAATGGAGTATTACTTAGCAATAAAAGAGAATAAAATGGCATTCACAGGTAAATGGATGAAGTTGGAGAATGTAATGCTAAGTGAAGTTAACCAATCCCAAAAATCCAAATGCTGAATGTTTTCTCTGATATAAGGAAGCTGATTCACAGTGGGGTTGGGACTGGAGCATAGGAGGATTAGAGGAACACTAGAATGTCCAATGGGGAGAGAGGGGAAGGGAAGGGGCAAAAGGGTGAAAAAATTTTTAAAGAAAGATGGTAGAACAATTTTACTCCAAACGAAGCATAATAAATATGTCTTGGCTGTACTTGTGATAGATAAATACAGTTTAATTATACTAAATTTTAAAATATGGAATAAAAACCATACTGTCATCATTTAGGTACAAGTTGTCCTCCAAAAACTCAGGTGTTAGAAAATGCAGGAAAATTCAGAGGTGAAATGATTGGATTGTGAGAGTTGTAACTGATATGGGCTGACTAAGGTGTGACTAGAGGAGGTGGGTCACCAGAGGTTGCCTTTGGGGTTTATATTTTGTCCCTGGAGAGCAGAGAGCTCTCTCTCTGCTTCCTGGTGATCATGTCCTGAACTGCTTTCTTCATGCCCTTCCACCTTGATATTCTGCCTCACCTTGGTCCGGGAGTAATAGAATCGGCTATCTATGAACCTCAAAAGTATGAGCCAAAATGAACTTTCACCCACTTTGTTGTTCTTATCAGGTCTTTTACTCACAGTGATACAAACAAATACTTATAAACTTTTTAATAATTTCAGAACTGTTTGTAATGGAATCTATGGGCATAATAATGTTTCCATTAGCAAAACTAAAGTGTAAAAAAATTATATTAAATATTAAATTTTATTGGTTGAAAAAGAACTTTGATACCCAAAATCATAGAAACAGAATCATTACATCTAAAGGCAAAAACAGCACAAAAACAGATAACTCAAAGCTGCTACCATAAATACATTTAAGAATTATTGTTTTAAAAGAAACTATAAAATAGATAGAAGTTTACTGAAGCAAGGCCCACAGATTATCACAATTTATGAGGAAGACATCGAAGTACATTTTTCATGTAAATTGACTATTTGAGAGAGATATTTTTCACAAATTTGTCTCAATAATTTTTAATATTTTTTTCTAATTAATTATTTTGTGAAAGTTAATGAGAAAAATAATTTTAAAAACCTTTAAATATCTGTGGAGATGAATAGCTAAAAACATTAAGAAAGCTTACTAAGAATACTTCTTGGGATAGGTATGACCTCCGCCATTTTTACTTTGCTAGCATAAAATGTAAGAAGAAAAGTTACCAATGGGGTTTACAAAGTTATCCTTATCTGCCCGGTGCTGTGGCACCCACCTGTAATCCCAGCAGCTCAGGAGGCCATGGCAGGAGGATTGCAAGTTAAAGCCAGCCTCACCAATTTAGTGACACCTTCAGCAACCCAGCAAGACTCTGACTCTAAATAAAATATAAAACAGGGCTGGGGACATGGCTCAATCATTAAGTGCCCCTGGGTTGAACCCCTGGACACTATACCCCCCTACTCCCACAAAAAAAATTTTTAGTCTGAAACAAAAACTTAATGGGGATCATATTATTACACAGGTCATTTCACTTGAATATATTGATGCAAATGTTATAAGCATTACAGAAGGTGAAGCATGGCTTTGTCTAGGATACATATTCATATATTTTGTTATATTAAATTAAGAAAAGAAGTGTGCACTATTATGTGCTGAAAAATCATTTTTTTCCACAAGATTTTCCTTTCTCTCTTTCTCCATCTTTCAGGTATTTCTTCAGAAGCATTAATAATAACAAGAGGCAGTAAGATGCCCACTTCCATCAATATTTAAACATTATTCCTGGAAAGTAAAAATAGTAAAAATAAGAGATACAATAAGAAATAGTATCAATTTGGGAATACAATTATAATTATTTGCAAACGGACAGTATTTTCTACCGAAAATATCCAAGACAAACATCGAAAATAAAAACCATTAGATATAACACTTAATTTAGATGCATTTTAACAAAATTTAATGAAAAAGTACATCTCTCTCTGCAATGACCATGTTGAAAATCCATTCAAATTTTAGAATACAGCAGATTAAAAGTTCAGAAATATTTACATAGCATGACAAAACTAAAAGAACATCTGTTTGATACTATTGGAAAGCCATTAACTTAATTATAGTGAGATAAAGAAAATAAGAATAATAAAGTATTACTCTATTTGACAAGCTTTGATATTTGTAAATCAGAGTACATTTTTTTAACCTAAAAATACACAATCATGGTCACTTTTTATATGAGTGCCATATTCACCAAAATATTAAAATGCAACATATAGTAGTAAGAAAACATTTTCCTCAAATTCAGAAATATTTACAAGAATCTAGAAGAAACTTGGAAATAATTGTACAGTGTTTTTATCCTAAAATAGAAAATAAATAAATAAATAAATAAATACAAGAAGATCTACCAATTTCAAAAAAGAAAAATGAGAGATTGTCCATGAAATAAGAGGAAATTTCTTAGTTTAATGTGAATGATCAGACTATACAAATCAATAAATTATTTTAGTAAAATATAAACAAAAATAACAGTTTTAAAATTTAAAACCTGGTAAAAAATATATGGTACATTTTAAATGGAAGATAGAACATGAATTAACATTTTTTTTTATAACGGTTACACCTGAAGTCTGACACAAAATATGCTCTAAAATAAATGCAAATATTAATTGTTAAACAACTAAGAAGAAAGGTATCTATGAGTTTCAATTAGTATGTTCCCTGGATAACTGTTTCATCAGGGGTCTAAATTCTTTGTGATATATTTTTAAACACACAGAGTTTTTGAAAACAATGCTTGACATAAAAAAATCATCAAAGACATCATGTAGAATCTATTTTGCCTTCTTATTCATAATATTTGGAATTTACATTTTTTAATAAAAATGAATGCTATACTTAAAACCACTTTGCCATCTGTTTCCAAAAGTGTTCATTTCCATTACTTGTTTTCTTGGATAGAAGAGTCTGGGGATGAAATGACAGGATGCCCCAGGGCAATCCTGAATCTCAAATTTGATCAAGGTAATGATTTCAAACTGAAGAAAAGTAAACTTTCACTTCTGGTCTATATCCTGAAGGGGACTTTGACAAGCAAGAACTTTTCTCAGAATTTCCTATATTACCCACAATTCTATATTTTACATTTTGCTACATAATATGAGTTGATATAAAACTATTTAAAAACATTCCCAATGAAGTTACTCACTATAATGATGAAAATAAATAAAAAATACAAAAAGTATAAACAAAATACAAAGCCCTCTTAGCTCACATCTCTCTTTGTATATGTATCCCTATATGTTCAAATGAAGGAGGAATAACCCCAAAATTCATTTATGATTCAAAAGTGAGTGGCAATAGCATTACTATCACAGTTGAGAGTGGCTATGAGTAACAAGGAAAAAATAAAATATTTACCAGTGTTTAGAGCTGCCAACAATGTTGGTAGAGGCACATGGTTAAATGGCATATAAAAATTGTCCCCAAGTGTTCCCAATTGTTAAGATATTTATATTTCATGCTGATGCTCAACATGGAGTACTGCCATGGAAGTAATACCTGGATAACCAAACATTTCAGTTGACATCAGCCAAATCTTTTCCTATGCAATTTTGGGTCTGGCATGATAGGTACACCAATTGAATCACCACGAACATGTTGTAAAGGTTAATTATAGCAGGTTTGAAATTAACTTGGGTTATTTTGCTGAAGTCTATACATGACAATGACCCCTAGTCAAGGTCTGAAGCTTATTTGATTAATAGTCTTGCTTTATAACTATGGGTTCAAAGAGTTTCTGTGCCATTTGTTCCAGATTCTCATGATTGTTTTTTGATAACAATGAGATTGATGATTTGCACCTGGTCTCTCCTAGACCCTTGAGGATTCTGCCATTAAAACTAGTTATGTATTAGAAATAAGTTGCATGGCCAGTAAAAAGTAAGTTGCTTGCCAAGATACAATTTTGAGATACCTAGTTCCAAAGTGGTACTTGCATACATTGGCAGTTCCCAATCCAAGATAAAAAATGGGTTTAGAAACTAGAAATCAATGATTAAAAAAGAAACAAAACCTACTCCAACACCTGGAGACAAAATAATATGCTATTGAATGAATAATGGGTTGCAGAAGACATCAAAAAGAAGATTAAAAAAATCTTAGAGATAAATGAAAACACCGATACAACATATCAAAATCTCTGTGACACTATGAAGGCAGAACTAAGAAGAAAATTCATTGCATTAAGTTCATTCCTTCAAAGAAAAAAAGGTCAACAAACAAGAGAATTAACATTACACCTCAAAGCCCTAGAAAAAGAAGAACAAATTAACCCCAAAAGCAGTAAAGACAGGAGATAATTAAAATCAGAGCCAAAATCAATGAAATTGAAACAAAAAAAACATAAATGAAAAAATCGACAAAACCAAAAGTTGGTTCTTTGAAAAAATAAATAAAATTGATAAACCATTAGCTATGCTTACTAAGAAAAGGAGAGAAAAAACTCCAATTACCAATATATGTGATGAAAAAGGAAACATCATGATGGACGACACTATAGAAATACAGAAGATAATTAGAAATTATTTTGAAAATCTATACTTCATCAAAATAGAAAATAATGAAGATATTGACAAATATCTAGAAATATACGATATGCTCAAACTAAATCAGGAAGACATACACAATTTAAACAGATCAATTTCAAGCAAAGAAATAGAGGGTACCTTGAGCTGGGCGTGGTGGCACACGCCTGTAATCCCTGCACTTTGGGAGGCTGAGGCAGGAGGATCATGAGTTCAAAGCCAGCCTCAGCAATGGCGAGACACTTAGCAACTCACTGAGACCCTGTCTCTAAAATAAAATACAAAAAAAGGGTTGGTGATGTGGCCCAGTGGTTGAGTGCTCCTGAGTTCAATCCCCGGTACCAAAAAAAAAAAAAAAGAAAGAAAGAAAGAAAGAAATAGAGGGTACCATCATCAAAAACCTACCAACCAAGAAAAGCCCAGGTCCAGATGGATACACAACTGAGTTGTACAAGACCTTTAAAGAAGAACTAACACCAATACTTCTCAAACTATTCCATGAAATAGAAAAAGAGGGGACCCTTCTAGACTCATCCTATGAGACCAATATCACCGTGATTCAAAAACCAGGCAGAGACAAATAAAAGAAAGAAAACTTCAGACCAATATCACTAATGAATATAGATGCAAAAATCCTTAATATAATTCTAGCAAATTGAATACAAAAACACATAAAAAAAATAGTACACCACAATCAAGTGGTGTTCATTCTAGGAATGAAAGGTTGGCTCAACATAAGGAAATCAATAAGTGTTATTCACCACATCAATAGACTCAAAGATAAAAATCATATGATCATCTCAATTGACACAGAGAAAGCATTTGAGAACTACAACACCCCTTCATGTTTAAAATGCTAGAAAAAAATAGGGATAACAGGAACATAACCTCAGCATTTTAAAGGTCATCTATGCTAAGCCCCAGGCCACCATCATCCTAAATGGAGAAAAACTGAAAGCATTCCCTCTAAATACTGGAACAAGACAGGGGTGTCCTCTTTTGCCACTATTATTTAACATAGTTCTTGAAGCCCTAGCCAATGCAATTAGACAGATGAAAGAAATAAAAGTAATACAGATAGGAAAATAAGAACTCAAACTATTGCTATTTGCAGACGATATGATTCTATACATAGAGGATCCAAAAACCTCCACCAGAAATCTTCTAGATCTAATAAACAAATTCAGCAAAGTGGCTGGATATAAAATCAATACCAATAAATCTAAGGAATTTCTGTACATCAGCAACAAATCTTCAGAAAGAAAAACTAGGAAATCCACCCCATTTACTATAACATAAAAGATAAAATAAAATAAAATATTTGGGAATCAACCTAACAAAAGAAGTGAAAGACCTGTACAATGAAAACTACAACACACTAAAGAAAGAAATTAAAGAAGATCTTAGAAGATGGAAAGATTTACCTTGTTCATGGATAGGTAGAACTAATATTGTCAAAATGACTATTCTACCAAAAGCACTATACAATTTCAATGCAATCCCAATTTCAATGTAATCCCAATCAAAATCTCAATGTCATTCCTCATAGAAATAGAAAAGAAAATCATGAAATTCATCTGGAAAAATAAGAGACCCAGAATAGTCAAAGCAATTCTTAGCAAGAAGAATGAAACTGGTGGCATTACGATTCCAGACCTTAAATTGTATTACAAAGCAATAGTAACTAGAACAGCATGGTATTGGCACCAAAATAGACCAGTAGACCAATGGTACAGAATAGAAGACACAGAGACTAACACACACATCTACAGTTATCTTATATTAGACAAAGGTGCCAAAAACATACATTGGAGAAAAGACAGCCTCTTCAACAAATGGTGTTGGGAAAACTGGAAATCCTTATGTAATAAAATGAAATTAAACCTCTACCTCTCTCCATGCACAAAACTCAACTCAAAGTGGATCAAGGACTTCGGAATTAAACCAGAGACCTTGCACCTAATAGAGGAAAAAGTAGGCCCAAATCTCAAACATGTTGTATTAGGCCCCAACTTCCTCAATAAGACCCCTATAGTGCAAGAACTAAAACCAAACATTAATAAATGGGATGGATTCAAACTAAAAAGCTTCTTCTCAGCAAAAGAAACAATCAGTGAGGTGAACAGAGAACCTACAGAATGGGAGCAAATCTTTACCACATGCACATCAGACAGAACATTAACTTTAAGGGTATATAAATCTCTCAAAAACCTTTACACCAAAAAAAAAAAAAAAAAAAAAAAAAATCCCATTCAATAAATGGGCTAAGGAACTGAACAGACACTTCTCAGAAGAAGATGTACAATCAATCAACAAATATATGAAAAAATGTTCAACATCTCTAGCAATTAGAGAAATGCAAATCAAAACTACTCTAAGATTTCATCTCACGCCAGTCAGAATAGCAGCTATCAAAAACACAAACAACAATAAATGCTGGCGATAATGTGGGGAAAAGGGCACACTCTTATACTGCTTGTGGGGCTGCAAATTGGTGCAGCCAATCTGGAAAGCAGTATGGAGATTCCTAGGAATACTTGGAATGGAACCATTTGACCCAGCTATCCCACTCCTCAGTCTATACCCAAAGGACTTTTAAAAAAGCATACTACAGGGACACAGCCACATCAATGTTCATAGCAGCACAATTCACAATAGCTAGATTATGGAAACATCAATAGATAAATGGATAGGGAAACTTTGGTATATATACACAATGGAACACTACTCAGCACTAAAAGAGAATAAAATCATGGCATTTGCAGGTAAATGGATGGAGCTGGAGAAAATAATGCTAAGTGAATTCAGCTAATCCCAGAAAACCAAAGCTCAATTAATTCCTTTCCTAGGATGATACTGAATTATAGTGGCAAGGGAGGGGGGATGAGAGGAATGAAGGAAAGTTAAATAGAAAAAAAAAGGGGTGGAGGGGAGAAATAAAGAAAAAATAGAAAAAAAAGGGGTGGAGGAGATAGAAACAATGGCAATAGGAGTTTGACATCAATATACTAAGTGCATGTATAAAAACTCAAATGGTATGAAAATATTTTGTGTAAAACCAATGACTTGGAAAACTGTGCTCTTTATATGTAATATGAAAGGAATTGCACTCTAAAAACATGTATAACAAATTAAATTAATTAAATAAAATAATTCATTCATCCATGGCTCTTACAGATGGATTATAATAGATACTCAAACGTGATATTTCCAGATTTCTTGTCACAAAATAGCATTTGACCGAAATGCATCTGTGTACTTTAATTCTGCCACTAATGTATTGTACAATTTTCCTGTGATAAAATGCAGATTGTAAATACTTACATTTTGTGTACTATGAGTCTTAGTCTTCTTTAGCTATTAGATCCTTCTTTACATTGCAGTGACAGGAATAGAGACTGTGATGTCAATTAGCAACATGGATGTTCACTTACTGAGACCAATCTCAGTTACTACAATTTGCCATAATCAGAGACTTACTCTGAAGCCCTCATATGGCACTATTACTCACATATACTAACAAGCCTCTTGGTGACAAATACACAACATTGGACTTCTAATTTTCTAGAAGAACTAGAAATTTACTTGTGCAATGTTGACACTTATTCTACATATGAAATTCGCATTCCTGCTTCCAGAAACTTAGTTAACATTAATAAATGGGGGCTTTCAGAAACCTTTCCAAGAAGGATGAAATCTGTGTCAGTTTTCTTTTGCTGCCTGCAAATTATTATAAATTTCATGTATTAAAACAGCATTCACTTATTATCTCACAGTTTGTGTAAATTAGAATTTGAGGTGCACATTATCTGGAATCTTTACTTAGAGTTCTACAAAGACTGAAATCAAAGTATTTCTGTGTTCCTTCCTGGAGATCAGTGTCTTATCTGTGCTCACATGGTCAAGGCACAATTCAGTACCTTGAAATTACAGGATGGAGGGTCCTGCTGATTGTCAGTTGGTAGTCATTCTTACCTCTTAGAGGCTACCACCAGCTATTTCCTGCTATGTGCCTTTTTTTAATATGGTAATTTTCTTCTTCAAGAAAAATAAGAAAACATTGGGTGCATCTTCAAATCTCTCTGACTTATTTTGTCTCTGATTTCCAGACCCACTTTTAAAAAGGCTCATAAGTTCCATTTACTTGCAAGTGGAGGATATCACCAGTTGGAATCACTTCTATATTGATTCTTTGCCTATGGAATAAAAGCTTCCATGGTGCAGAAGACCAAATGAAAGTACAAAACCATTTTCTTCCCCAGCAAGGACATAACTCCTTTACTAGAGATCAATATGCCATGAGATGTTTCTCCAAAGGCAAATAGGCAGTCATAAAATGAGAATGCTATGTATATCCTGAATTATACATAGTGTGCATACAAGGGAGTGAGAACCTTGAGTATTATCCTGGAATTCTGCCAACCACGAGACACTAGAAAATACTGAATAAAACCAGAGGACTCACTTCATAGAAAAGGTGATGTGTGGGTTCAAAACCATGGGGTTTGCTTGCTGTATTCAAAAGCAGCTGTCATAGAAAGCTAGAGCTGCATTCTAAGAAGATAGATGAAGCTCAAGCTTAAAGGGAATCCTTTGACAAAATGAACTTTCATCTTTCACAATTCATAATATGCTTAAATAAGAAACTTGTGTATAACCCTGCATTTCTAATAGAAAGAATAAATGGGTCTCAAACCCAATGGTGGAAGTAAAAAAGAGTGGCCCTATTAACTATTATTTCCTATGATGTACAGAGACATTTTCTGCTTCCATTCTGAAAAATATGGGTGTTCTTTCCCCAAAATGGGGCTCTTAATATATTTTACCATGAGATATAGAAATTGTTCCTCTGAATGACAACTATCACTTTGTACTTCTTATGTTCAATAGCCTCCAGACTAATAGAAAAGCCATGATTACAACTGATGTAGTTGATGCAATCAGTAGGCTGAGGGAGAGCTGTTTTTCCTTAATAAGGTCAGGGTGATAGATATGGAACCCAAATGATCTAGGAACCTACTTTATGTTCATTTTTTCTGCTATTGATGAAAGGACACTTGCAGTACCCCAACTTGAAAAGTGTATGATTTCCAAGGAGTAGTATTCCACAAGAATTATTTGTGAGTCACATCATCAGGCAATCAGCAGTACATGAAAGGAAATTGATGAAGGTGAGGGAAACTTAGGGTGGATAGGAGAGCATGAAGATGTATACCAGCTGTGGCCTTGATGCCATTTACACTAAAAGACTCCAGTTTATTTTACTGATTTTCCTCTTTTAAGTTTCCTCTTAGGAAAATTAGCCCTAAGAAACTATGGAGGAGATATTTCTGCAAACCATGTAGTATACATCGATAAACCATGAGTCACAAGTGGTTGACTATACTATCCATTAAGTAAGATTCTCATATCTTCTACAGGGAGCATATTGGTTAATTGCTAATAATTGATTAATCCTGCTTTTCTGGATTCACTTTTGTACTGTGGCCACATTTGCTTAGGCCTACTAAATTTCCCCATGATCAAACAAGATAGTAGCACTAGATAGGACCACTTTTATAAGATTCAGAACTTTTTTAATAGGAAACCTTGACTCCAGGACTCATTGACCTGGCTGCAATTTTCTTAGGAAATAGTAATACAATTGGGTAATTTCCTTAGCTTATCCCTTTTACCTAATTCCTCTCTTCTTTAGGAAGTCTGATATGTAGTACAGGTTGGGGGGTTCTCCTTGCCTTTTCTAGATTTCCCACCTTATCTTCCACATAATAAATGTCTTGCACATATAATTCTGTTGGCATTTGTTTCTGGGACAAAGAACTCACACATTGAGTTTTCTCTGAAAAAAATTTTACTTAACTGTAAAAAAGCATATCAAAGAAGTAACAAAACCACATGAAGTTCAAGTACAACAGGTGATGTTACTAAATTGCAGAATACCTGGGACACATGTCATCATAGGAATAAGGCCAGGTGAGTGATGCCTGCTTCAACTGAATGAAACCATCAACCATGAAGTTTATTTAGATCTTTAACTTACCTAGGCAACTAAGATCCTAAAGGGTACATCATTAGGTTCCATTCTCTGATGCTGCTACAAATAATAAATTACCAGTTACTAATCAATTACAGAGAAGATAGAAAAATTTTTAAAAATATATGTTGCTAGTGGGAACAGGTACTAGGTCAATACACAGTAATCTAAGTATTTGCAAAATGTTGATATAAATACCTCCAGTGAAGATTAAGGAGGATTAGAATAAGAACCAAATCCTCCAGCATGCCAGAGGCTAGAAGAGTCATCTGTTAAATCCTTCCTTCCAAAGCTAATGCTTGCAATTTCTTTCATCAGCATGATTTACTACCCATTTTTTATTACAATTTATGAATTTCTATTTTGTTACTTATCTCTGTGTTGATATGATTTCATCAAATTCAGTAATCTTGATCCAAATGTCTGTATTTCAAATGCTTGATTGTTTTCCATTTTTACTTTGTGAACTTATGAAGTTGATCTTAATTCTGAGGACAGTATTTAAATCTCAACCTTTCTTACACCAAAGCTTTTCATCTACTGGGGTTCTCTTCCAAGTCCAAACTGAAATAAATGTTTTCCTGGCATCCTGCTGGGCTGCTGCCATCTTGTGACTTTCTGTCTCTATCACTGGAGATATGTATTCTGTATTCTATATTTTGTTTATTGTTTTTGCTCCTCATTTTGATGAAATTGATACTCTAAAACACCAGAAGATACTTGTAAAAGCTGAAGTTATGAGATTTGAATGTTCAATGTTGATGAGTAATTGAATATTAATTACAGCTTAAAAATCCTATTTTTCAAAAAATTTCAAGCATCCTTGTATTATCATTTAAAAAAATTGTTGCTAATGGGAAGTTTGATGTCAGAATGATTCTCATTCCATTGCTGTTTTTTTTTTTTTTTTATTTTAACCAAGAGAAACATTTAAGTTCTATTCTTCTCTTTGATACTTTGATTTTAATAATGTTATATTTATATGTTTTCTATAAGATGGAAAACCATTTACTTGAAAAGTAACCTCTTCATTAGGTTAACAAGATCACATCCTTGTCTGTTTATTTAGCATTAACTACTATATTCTCAATAATTTGATAGAATTTTTTAGTTTTTTTAAACAGTATTATAGACAGACTTAACACAAATTAGTTGACCATCATTTCAAGAATAATGAGAAATTTAGAAATGTAAATATTTCCAGTAATATTATATTAAAACAATTCTAAAATAAAAGTATTCACTTAAGTCCTAATTGAAAGACATCTGGTAAATTAGCATCCATTGCTGTATAAAATCTTGTTTAAATATAAAAAATATACAAAGATTACTTAACCACAGTCTTGTTTGGACATGGAAAAATCCATCTCAAATATGAAATATAAGTGAAAAAATAAAAACGTTTGTCCATTGTCATTCAGAAACTAATTCTTGAGTAAAGAAAACTATTTTCTCCAAGATTTAAGACTTTAGTAAAATACTCATTTTCATGTTAAATGATAAAAACCCTTATGAAAAGCATGTTTGAAATTTATAACTTTGCTTTTCAGTTATTTAATATAAACTGTGATAATTGCCTTTATATGGTAATGTTAAGCCTGTATCAGATTTTGAACATTATGTAGCTTATAGAAATATTGACCTTGAGCAATTTACATTAGAGAAACTGCAATATAGATATAACACAGACCAGATGGCATGTGATAATTTCCTACTTTGTAGTCAAAGACTGTGAAAAAGGTTCTAGTACTTGAGAATGATTACATGCATATTTACATTGCATCTGCTCGGAGCATTTAGAAGTAATTCACCAAATTCTTTTACTTTTAGGATTTTCTAAATTGGTACACACAATTTGACCTCCTGTACTTTAAGCAATCATATAGTTAGAGTAAGTAGCTTAGTTAATTAAAAAAGGAATTGAGCTAGAATAGAGAGATAAGTTTTACTTCTGTCATCAACATTATCTGTTAATTGAAAACCTCTAAACACAATCCTGTGGATAATAAAAATATATTTGTCAAATTTATTTACTGGTATGAACTGAATGTGTGTCCACCCATGCCTCTCCAAATTCATATGTTGAAACCTTAACCCCCAATTTAATGGCATTAGCGGATGGGTCCTTTGGGATTTAATTGGGTTCAGATGAAGTCTTAGGAGCACCCATGATGGGTTCTATGTCCTTATAAGGATAAGGAGTCCATGGTTCTTTGCCTTCACCAGGTGAGGATGTGGCAAGAAGGCCACCAACCATAAACCAGGAAATGTCCTCACCAGGAATTTGGCCATGCTGGTACTCTGATCTCATATTTCCAGGTTCTAGAACTGTGAGAAATAAATGCTTGCTATTTCATCCACCCAGACTATGATATTATGTTTTAGCAGCTCTAACTGAATAAGATATTCATTAATTTCAAATTATACTTATAAGTAATGTATATAGTTCTGAGAGTTATATGTAATAGTGCATTTTCTCTACCTAATTTCATAAGTTTTTGAGAGGATACATAAGTAGAATGTCAAAATTACTTTTTACATTAAAATTATTTCCAGAATTTTTTGAAATACAAAATTTTAAGATAAAAAAGAGTTAAGTAATATAGATATGAAAAGAGTGAAAATCCTCTTGGAATTAAAATACAAAAGGAAGCCTGCTATTAATCAGACTGGGGGAACACACACAAACTAAATATCTTGCAAAATTAAGAGAAAACATTGTTTATTCCTAAAGTCAAGTAGCAATTACAATGCTCCATTTGGAGTGATAGCTATATCTTATCAGTGGTGTCCTATGTGGTATTTTCTTGAGAATATCCAATTTTTAAAATGCCCTTGCTTTGTGGCACCATCCAATCCCTAGTTTATTCTCTATTTTTTCTTGAACTTACTTCAGAAATAATACATTTCACTCAGATCTTCCGCAGAATTCTTCAACATAAAACCTAGACCTTACAAAAGAAACTCCCCTTCTTCCTTTATGGAATGACATTCCATAGTTCCTTTGGAAATAGGTATTATTCAGCAAGTCAAAACTATGATTTTATTTGATGAAGGGTTTGATCTTAATGAACTTGGGCTGATTAAAAGAATGATTCCTTTAAGAATTCATATGATGGGGAAGGAGTTTAACTATGTTAGCTAATTTTGAAAGAGCATATGTAGGGCACTCACTCTCTAAGATGTTGGATTTAGAAAATGATGTTGGGAGAGAATAATTTTTTGATTCCACAATTTTTAAAATATGTGCTAAGTTAGAGACACTGAAAGGGACTGGAACTCAAGAGTCAATTGTGGGACAAGATGTGTTCAGAAAACAAAGTAAAGTAATCTCTAAAGCACATAAGGCATTTGCAGTTTTATATTACTATATAACAAAATCTCCCAGAATGTAACAATGTAATGTAATTAACTTTTCCCCATCTCTTGTTTTTCTGGGTTGACTGTGCTCAACCAGGTATGGTGTAGCCCTGCTTTTCTTGGATGGGGCTGCAGTCATCCGGAAGCTGGGAAAGTACAGCTGAAATATTAGCTCAGCTGTTACACTGGGATACCTGGAGTCAGCTGCAATGCTGGGAGAGCTGGGCCACTTTTCATCCAGTTATACAGCTCTCTTTCTTTACATGGCTTTCATCATTGGGTTGCTGAACCTCGTTTTGAATATTTAAAAAAAAAAAAAATGGTGCCAGGCTGTCTTAAAGTTCCAGTACAAAATTGGCAGAGCATCATTTCTGTCCCATAGCATGAATTAAAACAAGCCATATGGCCACTCAGGTTCAGAATTAGAGAAATATATACGACTATTAATAAAGGAGGTATGATTTATTGAAGGCTAGTCACCATAGTCCTCCCTCTGGACCCAAATATTACCATGCCTCACATATACCAAGAATGCTTCACTGTTATAGTTCCATTACATTAGGGTGCCCATTTTAAATATTATCTGCATCAAGATAGTCTGAGCTTCTATGAAGAAACAGGTTATCTGCCCCCTACATAAATCTGCACCACAATGTACAATAAATAGTGAGATAATACAGGGAATGGAAGAACCACAATAGACACTTGCACACACAAATAGCATAGGTGTGGAAAACATACCTGCTACTGATCAATAGTGATTCTAAATCCAACAAAATATTCCCAAATGTAAGGGTTCTGGCTGTGGAAATGTACAAGGCAGCGAGTTTCTCTGGTGAGCAAACTCCCAGAGAATAATAGGCATCTTGTTTTCCGCAGTTGGAACATTCTTCCGTTTTTGCCAGAAACTATTAAGATAACAAATGCATGCTTGACCTGAACACCTACCTGATTATTAACAGGAAGATATTACATTATAACCTAATGTAGCTTATTCAGTGATACAATAAACAACAATGTACTAATGATGCCAATGACCTAATGTAACCTAATGATATAAATAAAGACTGCAGCTTAGGCAAGCAGAAATTTTGCCTCTGCATCTTGCTTCTCTCTCCTTTTGATTTACTTATGCCCAGATTCCTACCTTTGGGGTAAGAGAACTCTGTGTTATACCCCAATCCTGTGTGTCTTGGCTCCACCCTCTGTGTCATCCTTCCTGTTCTACAAGAAATGGTCCACATTTAGAGCTGAGCAGCTCTTCCTGTTTCATTCTCACTTGACTTGTCCTAATGCAACTGTATTTTATCACTCACAAACTCCATTGTTTAACTGAATTAACCTGGGAAGATTTTATATTCCACATGATGTCATTTGGGACTATAATTACCTGGGGGTTCTGTAAGGCAGGGACATCCAAGATATCTTGCTGGCATATCTGACACCTTGTCAGGGACAGCTGGAAGGCAAAACCTGTCTGTCTCTTTGTAATCTTAAGGTCTCTCTCTCTCTCTCTCTCTCTCTCTCCATGTGGTAATCAAAAAGTCTTTGCACATAATCAATTTTAGGTATATTATTATTAATTTTTTTTATTGAAAATAGCACATGCTCTTTATCTGGTTTTTCTAGCAGGATAAGTGGACGTATACTATGGTTGCCAAGAAGTGCTAAGAATTGGTCAGTTTCTTAGGGCGTATACCCTGAATGTGTATAATATCACTTTCTTTTTCTTTATATTTGTTAATTTTTAAGTTGACATTATTGTATGTTTTATTACCTGTGTATGATTTTTTTTCAAAATACATATACATTTTGGAATGTCTAAATCTAGCTAATTAGCAAATGCTTTGTCTCATATAGTTATTATTTTTGTAGTGAGAGTATATAACTTCTAACTGCTTTTACTTTGTTTTCAAGAATTCAATATACTGGGCCAAACTGAATGTTAAATTAATGGATAATAGATAATGAAAATGTGACATATGTAAATAAATTTAATGGAATACTATTGACTCTAAAATTAATGATATCTTGCCATTTTTGACAACATGGATGAATCTGGAAGACACAAAGTGAAATAATCCAGGAACAGCATTATTTTCACCACATTATTTAGGTTAGTGGAACTTATAGGGCCAGAATCAACTTGAAGAAGGCTGGGACAGCATAGGGTGTGGCTCCTAAGAGATGTGGTTTATTTGAAGACCAGCTACCACAGACTCCCTCAGGTGCTTGCACAACAAAGCTTCAATCACTAAAACTTTGGCTAGACACTCAGGCTATCAGTTACATGTTTAAACTCAATAAGATCAACATTTTAATTTACCCAACTCTTTTTAATCTTTTAGCTAGCAATTCTTTATGGTCTATAGATAATTTTACTTTTAAATGGACAATATTACCTATAATTGTAACATCTCTTCTTCTTGATACCCTATTATTTACTCACCTTCTAAACTTACTTTGGTGTTTTTTTGAAATTAGAACTTTAAATTTATCTTCTCTCCAGGAATTTAGAACCTGTAGTCCATCATACCAAGGGTTCACATGTTAGGGTATCTGTGAATCAAATGGTATCATATTTTTAAAAGTATGTGTCAGCACATCTGCTTCGTAAGAGCGCCTTTCTTTTCTACTGTGTATGGGTGACCTACTTTAACAGTGCCTGGCTTATTGCCAGAAATCAATACAATTATGAGATAAAATGATATGTTAGTAGTGTGTGAATGTGTGTGTATGTGTGTGTGTGTATGTGTATGTGTATGTGTGAGTGTGTGTGTGAACGTGCACATGCCTTGTTGGGAAGCAGCAAGTCCAAAAATTTTTAAGGTTTTCAAAAGGGCCTGTAACCTGAGCTGTAGCTGCTAAAATTTTCTGTCTTGATATATGTTCCAGATTACCTTTGTCTTCTCTTTGGCCTGAGATAGGGATTTGAACATATGAAGTTTTTCATGAGGAGATTCCAAGTATCACCAAAGATTAGGATAGTGAGAACCCCCAAGAAAGGTATTCAATAAAAGCTGTGTTATCAGGTCAGTTACTATGGGATACTGGGAAGTAACCTGCTATGTAAGCTGCCTGTCATGGCCAGCCACGGCGCCACGGGAGAAAAACTCGGAGGCAGAGTAAAGCTTTTACTACTTTTACTTCTACTTTAGCTTAGAGAGAAAGAAAGATAGAGCTTAGCTTCTTCTTGTCTTCTTGTCTTGTCTTTTTCTTCTTGTCTTCTTAGCTTAGAGAGAAAGAAAGATAGAGCTTAGAGAAAGATTATTTTTTCTACTTTAGCTTAGAGAGAAAGAAAGATAGAGCTTAGAGAAAGATTATTTTTTAGAGCTTCTTGCTTCTTTCTTCTGTCTTCTGTCTTCCTCGGGAGCCTCGGCCTAACTCTGACCAGCCCTCTGGAGCCTCGGCCTAACTCTGACCAGCCATTACTTCTATCTGGTTTGTCTTCTGTAACCGTTCTGCCTACGTTCTGGCTGCTCTGATTCTTTTCTCCGACCCGAACTCTTCTTCTGACCGACCAAGCTACTGCACGACTGACTGAATGAATTCTCCGTTCTCCTAACTCGGACCGCTTTTCACCCGGTTATATACCTTCAGCTTTGCGGGTGCCTACAGGTGCGTCACATACATATCAGGTGGAACTTATGGCTTCCAGCTAGCTGCAACAGCCCTTCCTAATTAGGGCTCCTTCACTGCTAGGATTACTCAGAATGGTTGGGAGCTGAAACATTTATGCACAAGTTTTTTTTTCAGTCTGTCACTGGGGTTGCTTGAGGGGCAGGTTTGTAAATTAATACTAGCTTGCTAAGTGCAAAGGTAGAGCAGCTTTGGTCTCAAATTTTTAAAAAAAAATGTATATCTCAGGTAATTTGAGGAGCACTAGTGTTCTACCGTGGCAAGACCTCAGGGCATGGCACCGACAGCTTTTGCTACAGCACCACGACCAGACCAGTTGCTAAGTACATCCCTTACCATCAGTTTTCTTTAAGAATTTACAGTAGTTAACTGCTAAGGGCCATCCAGCTGATTCCAGGCTTTTCATAGATTTTTCTTGGCTTGAAAAAAACAATAAACTAGTTTCTCTTGAATTTGAGCTCATTCCTGAGGCTTGTCCTCCTTTAGTCTTCACCTGACTTTTACTTCATATTCTTATTGAATTAATAACAGTACCCCAGAGGTTAATTGAATTTTAATAAACAGCTCACATGTATTTTTTTTTTTTTTTTTTTTTTTTTTTTTTTTTTTAGTCTGTATTTCCTTGTAGGCTTTTTTATTCTTACTTTTGAAGGATAGTGTCTACACACACACACACACACACACACACACACACACATACACACACACACACACACACACACACACACACAGTATTTCCCTACATTGCTGCTCATATTTGGTCACCATTTAATTGTCTTTTTTAAAAGGGGATTCAAGAACTATCCACTATTCTTAGAAATGAGTACTATCTAAATTTTTGAACATGATATTTAAGATATTCCACAATCCAGTCCTTATCTGTCTTACTTTCCTCAAAGTATCATTACATTTTTCAATATATTTTCATAAACTTTCTTAAATATGATGTAATAACATTGTCTATGTATGCTTTTTGTGGGGATGCCAGAGATTGAACTCAGGGGCACGCAACCACTGAGCCTCATCCTCAGCCCTATTTTGTATTTTATTCAGACACAGGGTCTCAGTAAGTTGCTTAGTGCCCCACTTTTGCTGAGGCTGGCTTTGAACTTGTGATCTTCCAGCCTCAGCCTCCTGAGCCACTAGGATTATAGGCTTGTACCACCTCACCAAGCCATTGTCTATATTTTGGATTTGCTATTGCTCAAAGATCAAATTTTAAAGGAAGTATTTCCTATCTTTTGGAACAACTTACCCTTATTTTTTTTTCTTGTATCATAGTAAGAAACATTTTTAACTTTGTTTATATCTTCATCACTACTTAATTGGTATGATTATATTTACATATTTTAACTATATTCTTCCCTATCAAACAGATTTTTTGGGAGTAAGAAGTAATTTATTTTTGAATAGCAGTAGAGCCATGTAGAATTATTATTAGCTTAGGAATTGTGTTCATATATGAAGTCAAACTTTATTTTTACCACTTTCTTTATCTGTGTCCTTGTGCACCCTACTTAGCTTCTTTAAGTGTAGCTATTCGTCTGCATAGTGTGCATATTACTAAAACATATTTCTATGCCATTGTTATTAGAGCTGAATTAGATAATGTAAAGTGTCTAGCAGAATTCCTAGATGATAGTATTATTGATTTTAAAATATTTAATATAATTGAATTTTTACTATAATCTAATATTTATTAATATTAAAATTAGAAGACAAAATGATAGTTATAGAAACAGCAGTAGTACTAGTAGTAGTAGTAAAAAAAGCATTAGTTGTATTGAAAATTTAGTTGAGTGAATGAAACAATAAATTAATTAAATGTTAGCAGTAACCAGTCACATAGCTACTCTATTTTAGTCACAATGGAATATTGGCCTCTAAGGAAAAAAAAGAACAGATAGTGTTGCTTTTTATAGTCTTTTCTGAATTAAGCAATGAATTTACTGCATTGAGCCTCATGTATGCTTGATGAAAAAAAATAATAATAATAATACAAAAAGGACTATGGAAGTGCCATTTTTCTTATATGTGGCTAGATGGATTGACCGCATTATCTCCTCCCCCATCAGCACAATCCCATACATCCACATTTTTCTAATCTGTCATATTTCTGAACATAATGCTGACAAATAGCATTTGGGAGCCCTTTCATCAGGAACAGGAGCAATGGTAGGAAGCTACCCAATTAGGTGGAACTGACACTGGAACTTTGTAGTACTTTTGCACTGCTTGTTCTTTTAGTAATAACATGGAAATTTTACCTCCCTCCTCATTATTATCAATTTCTAATTTGGCCTGGCCACTTCAAATGTTTATGCCATTTCTTATAGTTGTCCATGATAGTTGTTTATTTGGAGATAAGTTTAAAACATATACAGGAAAAAGGAAGTAGAATTATCAAGATTTAGCTGAGCTACATAATAAGGTCTGATTCAATGTTCTATCCAGTTTCTTCAAAACAGAGCTTCAAGGAATTATTGCACATCCGGGTCCCTGAAAGTTTCCATGAACCAATATAATTTTTGACAATTATTTGCATTTAAAGTGTCAATAATCTTGTTAACTATGAAGATTTCTTTTTTCCTCCAATAAAAATCCGTGTGTGGAAGAGAGTGCCTGTTTGATACAAAGGGTTGGCATGGAGGGTAGATTGAATGTAGAGAAGTTTTAGAAAATACAAATTTAGGATTGAGAAAATGAAGTAGTGGTGGCATAGAGCTAGAAACATGTCAAATTTCATACCATTTGCCCAAGGTTCTTTGTGTGCCCTTTGTCATAAAAAATCACGTGATTTTTCCAAGGATTAAATCTATGCATGCCACATGGAGGATGTGTACTGAGACTCTTCATAAAGTAGTAGTTCATAAATAGTGTCATCTCACAATGCTCTTTGAGACACAGGTCATTTTCGTAAGGAAGACTGGTTTTTCATCTCTAGGGGCAAAAACTGCATGTTCGCATATGTGCTTATGACAGCTGCTCATTCCAGTTCTACTTAGTGAAAATGGAATTAAGCTAATGGTGAGGCCTTTGGCTTTCAATGTTTCCTGAGTACAGTTGTTGATTTTTTTCCCTTAGATTTTATACTGCTCTCCTCCAAATGATTGTAAAGTTTGGGGTGAATGTGTGCTTGGATGAACATTGGCTTTATTTCCCTTAGTGTAGTCCCAGTCTTCAATACCACCCAGAAGATTCTACATAGGCTAAATTCTGTGGCTCAGCAACTAAGTGGTACAAGCCACAGGGAGTACATAATACCAATTTTCCACAGTCTGCACTGCATACCCATTTGCTTAAAATTGTGATTCAAAGGTGTTGACTTTACTCTAAAAAGCTGTAAATAGTTTGGGCTCTGGCTCCCTCAGAAATCCCTTCTCTCTTTCTGCCATATAATGACATTTGAAGCTAGGCAGTAAGTTTTGATGAGTTTCCAAATTTAAGGCATATGGAGCTTTATTTAGAAAGAGAAGTACATTCCACATGGTCATGACTTTCTTAAGCAATCTGGATTGCAATAGCCTAACAGTGTCATTATGTTGATCTTTTGGGCAACTCTCTCTAATAACCTTTAATTAAAATAGTTAAACCTAACAATGTTGTTCTCTAATACCTCTGCAAACTCTTTCTTGATTATTTAATATTTTCATTTTGCATTTTTATATTGTAGGTTTTGTATTTAACAAGTTTGATAAAAGGTATAATTTAAATATGTTATTTAAATTCCTTGTCCTTAAAATCTTTCTAAAATCAGCATAATGGCAAGATTTAGCACATGCAAAGAATATTTTAGAACTTTTTTTTTTTTTTTTGGTAAGTAATTGCAGTTGTGTTTTAGAAAAATGTTATGACTGAAATGTAAAGAGTCATCAAAACATATCACTGAGGGCTGAATAAATTGCAGAATCTTTTGATATATGCCAAGAAACTGCATACACACATTTTTTGATTCTTCTGTGAATAGTACATTTTAATTAGAATATAATTGTCTGTAAGAAACTAATATAATTTAATGAGACAGAGTTCATTTTTTGTTATGCATATGCATTATATTTCAATATATTTTCTAAAGAATCAACATTAAATTTAAAAGAAGATAGTTTGGGGATTAAAATTTAACAACTGAAATATTCTAACAGAAAAAAAAAAACGTAATCACTCAACCATAAATTACTCTGAAGTTACATGGATTTATATATATATATATATATATATATATATATAATATAAATATATATAATATATATATATATATATATAAACCTAACCTATATGCAATTAAATTGGGTTACTGAAATTCCTGTTGCTTTATTTAATTAAAAAAAAAATTCTTGATAAACTGTCTTGAGTACTTTAAAACTAAAGCAATACTCATTTGGGAATATTACTTGAAAAGTACTGGTATTTAGACTAAAAATCATGTTGGTGAGACTGATATTAAAATGCATGATTTCAAGAGGGTCTATAATACTAAATACCATAGATGCTAAAACTGGGGAAGTATTCTAGCTTTTATATAAATATTTGAGAAAAACTAAAAATATCTTATGTTTGGGAAATTTGAGAATCTGTGTTGCTGTACTGAAGCTGTGCATTTGTGGTGTGTGGATTCATTGCCCAGTCATTTCTTCAATCTCACTTTTGAAGCATCTCGATATTTTCTTACATGTAAATTTTACCAAGTTGGCCATTGTTTTTGGAGATTGGCTTGACTTGATCTTTACCTACACATTTCTCCCTTTTAATCCAACCATTCTAATCCCTCACTCTAAGACATTCACATCTGGAATATTTCGTTTGCCCCTTTACACTCACCTCTCTTTGTCTTTCTCCAGTCACTTCTTCCATACTGGATTCTGCTCTCAAATTATTCTTCTTATCACTTCACTGTTGTCAGGCAATTTCCTTGTTCAACAATCTAGTAAGTCTTCAATATCCTTCTATGTCCTATCATGTCCAGGTTTAAATCTTTCACCTATTTCTCAGGATTTCTAAATTGCCTGCATGATCTGTCTCCAAGTGATTACTTTTTCATCCATCAGGATCCAGTTAAATATTATTTTCACTAGTCTGGCTATTTCAATCATTTCCTCCTTTGAACTCTTATTACATTTTAAGTTTGTATCAAACTATCAAGATAAATCATTCTCTAACATATTTGACTTATATTTTTTGTCATGCCTATCTTCCCAACTTAATTAAAAACTTGAGGATAAGAGTCATATCTAATTCAATTCAATCTCACAAACAAAATCTACTCCATTCCACAAAAGGAAAAACAGAAGTAAAAACAAAAGGAAAATAAATAAATAAAACCCAGACACATTCAGGGAACTGAATCAATCAGTGAAAATATCCTGGAGTTATCCATATCCATAAAGAATTTTGAAATGCAAGTAGAATGTGCATAAAAGAAAGCATGGTTGAATCCATGTTGAAAAGTCACATTTTTTATAATTTCCAAGAATATTATGGAGTAGGAAAATAGAAAAAAAAATTCTGTATGATTGAGCAGGCCAAGGTCAGCCTCTTAAGAGTCTCAGAGAAGTTGCAGAAAAATATGACCTCAGAAAGGCTCAGTATTTAAATCAATGCTCTTCTGCATTACCATTGAGGAATTCTTAGGACTGTTTTGACACAAAACTTGTATTTTTGTATTGCGCCAGACCTAGCAACTTATGAAGCTGGCCATAAAATTAGAAGTTTTTCCTCAAATCTGCGCTGTCTTTTGAGGCTTGGATAAGGCCAAGGAAATTTTTCTTTTTTATAGGAACCATTCCAAATAAAAATATTTGATGAGCACATGTATTACAATATTTGTGAGTCAACATCAGCTATATGTATTTATATAATATTTAGAATAAAGTGGTAGGGTATTAGAACCAATAAGAAATATGTAGATAAATAACAGGGGAATTATTAGAAGGACTATCTCACAAAATTATAGAGATGGTATGTTCTGTGAAAGCTGGAGAAATGGGACATCTGTTGTGAGTCTGAAGATTTGAGAAACAGAGAAACCAATGGTACAACTCTCAGTCCAAGAATGAAGACTTTAGAGAAGGTGACAAATTGTACTAAATATTAGAGTCCAAGGCCCTGAGAACATGCAAGTCTGTCTATATAGCAGGAGGAGACTGATGGCCCAGCTGCAGAAGAAAGAATACATTTGTCTTTCTTCTACATTTCTGTTTTATCAAGGCCCTCAATTGAATGATTGATGCCTGCCCACATTAATTAGGGCAGATCTTTTTTACTAGGTCTGCTGATTCAGATGATAATCTCTTCCAGAAACACCAGAGATTCACCTAGAGATAATTTTTTATTGGTTATCTTGGTATCCCTCAACCTGCTCAACATATAAAATTAACTATCAAAGATACTTACACACCTCTTATTGTATTGTTTAATTAGTGCATGTGAATATTCTTCACAAGGCTCATGCTTCATTTCTTTCTATATTGTCAAATACTTGATTCCTAATTAACGTCACATCTTCTATGACAAAATGAACTAAGAAAATTATTAATCACATTTCTTGATTTTATAAACACCGCATTATTGAAGCAATATATATATATATGTATATATATATATATATATATATATATATATATATATTGTGTGTGTGTGTGTGATGATATTCTCCAATGACATTTTTAAACTTTAGTGTGTGAGTGTGTGTGTGTGTGTGTGTGTGTGTGTGTGTGTGTGATTTTGGGGATCAAACCCAGATATGACCTATAATCGAGTTACATTGAAGATCCTTTTAAATTTTAATTTTATCTTACTTTGAGCAGGGTCTTGCTATGTCACTCAGGGTTGTTTTGAAGTTGCAATCCTGCCTCAGCCTCCAAAGTAACTGGGTTTCCAGGTATGAACCATCATATCTGTCTTATTTTTCAAATACTTTTAATTACACTCATGTCTTTCTGTGGACTATTGTACAGTGCCTAAATGTTCCCAATGACTTTCTCAAAGGTTGTTGATTTTACTTAGATAATGTAAAGGTAGAACACACATCTTGCAATCATGTTTTATCTTGAACATTTTAAAGTTCTCTTATTAGCACTTTTAAAATGTGCTACCTCTTAGAGTTCAGAGGACTGGCTTTGGGAACAGTGAGAAGAAAAAGCCCATTCCAATGGACGACCTCCAATTAGATCTAAAGATCCATTTCCTGTCTTTCTTCAGCCTGTGCCATAGGAAAGATAAATTTTCCTTGACAGGTCACAACCAAAAAGTATCATAGCTATGTTACTGGCTAACATGCAGCTGATACTTATGAAGAGTGGAGACAGGATTATTCTGGAAGGCTAGAAGCAAAAGGAATATAAGGTATTAGTTACTGGGCCACCATGCCTGTATTTTGGGGAGAGGTGGTACTAGGATTGAAATATGGAAAGATTAGATCTCTCATTAAGCCAAAGATTGGTAGTTGGTCTTCAATAACCTAGACTGATAACATAATATTAATTCCACTAAACCCTATATTGGGGTGGCTTCAGGAGGGTAATCTGTGGACCAAGCTGCATATTCAGAGGGTGGAAAATCAGAGACCATCAAAAGGGAGAAAAAAAAGTGCACAAAGCCAATCAGATCTTAGTCTCAGTTGAGTGAAGTCTACAAGATGGCACTAATACTGCAACCAGTCCCAACCCATTAGAGGGGCCTTTTAAAACTTGAAGAAGATACTCTGCAAATCAGTGCTGAATCAGAGGCCATGCCTACCCAGGCTGAATAGAGAACTACTTCAGGAAATTTTAAAAGAAACTGGGAATAACTGGCTTCTTAAGCTATGACTCTGATATATACTTAAATCATACATTTTTACTTCCAGTGACTTGATATATAGCTCTGGGTAGGTTCTAGAATAATTTATTAGGTAAAAGTTTCTTTAGTTTTCTAAAGCCTGAGAATCATAATATTAGATAAATGCTGAGATATTTCTGAACAGTTCTTCTCTAGTTCCAATGGAAACCTTTAAAATTATGATAAAGGAAGAAACACAGATCAGATTTGTATAGAAGTTTCATAGGGGCTTTCATGTCACTTCCACAAAAAAGCTTAAAATGAACCCTAGGACTGAGTAAAATAGGAGTAATAAGATAACTCAGATTTTTGTATATCACAGTTGGTGAAAAGTTAACTTCTAAAAGTACAATAGATATTATACATCTTGGAAATTATGGTAAATCTTTTACTTTAACAAGTATGTGGTCAACAGGAAAGCTTTGGGAAAAAAAAAAGAAGAAAAATCTTAAGTGTAAGTAAATGTATTTAATTAATAAATAGGAATAGTGCCAGTGTAAGAAAAAAATCAGTTAGAAATTTAGAAATTTAAGTTTATTAAATTCACATTTTGAATAGATTTGTCATATAAAAACTTTTTTTACTTTTAATAAAACTAATTTTATATTTACTGTTAACTAAATTTCTAATCAGACATATAAAAGATCTGAGTTATTAGGTGGTTAGTTTAAGTTAATATTTTTATTACTTGAATAATTCACTAATTTTTCCATAAAATAAAATTCTACAAAAAGCTGATTTCAAAAGTAAAACTCTGAAGTGGTAAGGAATCTTATACTTACCTCATGTGTAATGCAAATATAAGAACAACTATTCTATTACATTCCTCTAGCTTATATATATATATATATATATATATACATATATATGTAATATATATGTATATATATATGTACATATATATGTAATATATATGTATATATGTGTATTTTATATATTATGTATATGTAAATTAAATTATAAGGTTGTATTTCCAATCATGACTGTTCACATAATTTGTGGGTGAAAAAAATGCAAAATTCTTTGCTCAGAAATTACTAAGAATTTAAAGATGACAGAAGCAGAAAATTAAAGCAAGCCTGGAGCCCTTCTTGGTGGGAAAGGCTGCTGAATTCACAGGCTACATGCTCCTGATAATGAGGCTGCCCCTATCTTTGTTCAGTATAATGTCTAAATTTTGTTACAGTCTTCCCATATTGATATTGATTTTCAATTCTATTTTTGGAGATTAATATTTAATTATTTGATAAAACAGTCTATTTTCTTTTTAATGGGATTTTTCTTGCATATATTCTGAATCTTAAATATTTTATTAAGTAATTTTCCAATGCTACCTTTGTCTCAAGTCTATAATAACTGAATGTATCTTATTCTAGGAAAATTAGGCTTTCCTGTATAATACTTCAGCGTTGGGGACGTTAAACAGCACGCCAGTAGAAACTCCAGCTTTGTCCCACTTCCTGATACGGGCACTTGGCCTAGCCAAGGGGCGTTCCCCTGACATATGTTGAGAGGTCAGACTGCCACTAGGATAGGCTAATGGCTCAGCCAATGTGATTTGCTTATGCTCCCTATGTGCCCCTATAACCTTTCTGCTGATTGGCCCATTTCTTCTATAAAGGCCGTCCAACTTTCTCAATAAACCGAGTTCGTGCCTTGACCATTCTCTCTGGTGTGTCCCTGATTGTCCTCCATCATGAGGGCTGGTGTGGGCCTCCAGCCAGCCCCTACCATTCCAGAGTTCGCCTCCACTGAGGTGTGTTCCCCCCAGTCTTCTCCACCAGCCGGAGGAGCCTATCCCGGGTCAGTGGGGAGCTAAAAAACCCAGCAACTAAAAAAAAAAAAAAAAAAAAAACCAACACTTCAGGTTCCATTTTATTATTGAATATTTGTTATACAGAATATTGGGTTTCATGTGGTTTCATTCTTAAATGCTTATGATACTTTGATGCTTATAATACTTTGTCCTAAGTACCTCCCTATTCTTTTCCATTACCCTGTAGTGCTCTTTACTCAGTTCCTTTCCCTTTTCCTTATAATCTGCCTTCTATTTTCACTTTGTCCCCCCACCCCTTTCCCCTAGATTCCACATACATACATGCAATGCTTGTCTTTCTGAGTCTGGTTCCTCTTACAATTAGTTCTCCTTGCAATGCAGCCCCTGCCCTGTTCTAGGCTAAGTAGTATCAAGGAAAAAAAATCACAACAAGGGGGTGCCCCAAGGGATTTTATTATGGCATAGAAGTAAAGTTATAACCAAGAGTTATGTAGTATTTAGAAGTAGGAGCCTTATGAAAAAGAATAAAAAAGTCTCAGAACATAATAGGGACCACTGGAAAATTTATTCATTTCAAATGTAAGTGATATTACAGATTCTTTTATTGGTGATATAATGCAATCAGCAAGAAAAATAATGGTGATATGCAAAGAAGAGAGAGTCCACCCAAGAACACCTGTCTTGAGTAGGTAAAAGAAAAATAATCTCACACATACATGGAAAGTTTAGCCTTGGGAGCTAGTACACAGTCTTCATTCTGATTGAAAGTAAAGCAGAAAATTAGGACATTAAGACTAAATAGATGAACTGATGTTATAGGGTGAAAGTGAAAAACCTCTCTGCTGTTTTCATTGTTCCAGTAAATTAAGAAGTAAGGCTATCAGATCTTAAGCTTGTGTGTGTTTATTGCATGGATCTTTCAGTACATTAGTAGACTTCTTACAAGTTCCTAATATAAAATACACAAGAATATAAAGGAAACTTGTTATGGCAAAAATTATTAAGGAATTTCCAAGCTCTTCTGAGGAACTTGCTTTTTGTAATAATAAATAGTTTTTTTAAATTACCATAATAAATCACAGAATTAAGTGTTAAATTTTAAAACTATTGTTGCTTTGAACTAGTGAAGATTTATGTATTTTGACATATCTGTAATGATGCTAATGTGCTTTGAAATATATGCATTTTCTAGAAATTCTCTAGACAATTACAATAACAAAGGTTTGTTGTCTACATTCCTAGCTGAAAAGGAAGTTAGTTTCAGTTAGATACTAGTCAAAATATTTTACTTCATGTGTAACTTTATGAAAACCTAAATTTCCTCCATGAATCCTCCAAGCCATTCTGAATTCCATATTTAAGAATTTCTATAGTATGAGACAGCAGATTGGATACAGAAATAATTAAGAAGATAAATACATAAAATTTTTTCATATTTGAAATTGAGAGATGAAATTGACTTGGAAAATATATCAGAGTACCCCATATCCTGAGGATGAAATGTATTTTAAACTTAAAATGTATTAACTCAGCACAGTGTATACTCTGCCTTAACAATGTCCTGCTGTATGCCACAGTATAGGTGGAGGGCAGGGGCTAAGCAGGTGCAATTTTATAGTCCAGTGGGGCAGACAGTGTTATAGGGGGGTTGAGGAGTATGAGGATGCCCATAGAATCAAAACAAAGCAAGGGAAAAATAGAGGAAATAAAGGTCATAGCCCAACAAATCTGGACGTAAGAGTTGTCTGGAGTTCCCAAATAGGGTGAGAAATTGTTACAGTGGAGGTTAGAATAACTTATCTGAAAATGTTAGAGAGGTACACAGACTAGAATGCTTGGAATTGATATTTTGGAAGGTTTCAAAATATTCTTTAATTTTTTCTACTACTTTCTGTGCTTAGTGACAGATATTTAACACTATTCACATCTTAATCTATCTTTTTATTAATTTCATTATTAATCCTTTAACATTAAATTGTTTCCTCAAAAAATCACAACAATTACTCAGAGTATATGAAATCTTATGTACTTATAAAATCACATGCCACGAATATTTGAAGAATGACAGAATTCTTAAAATGTGAGAATCACATATATCAGATTTTTATGTGCATGTTTCATGATATATACAAAATCTCCACACATTAAAGAAGTAAAATTAATGGTAAAGTCTTTTTTATGGATTTAAATGTATTCTTTCATTAGATTTTATTTATATTCATTTAGATTGGTAAGGGGACCCTCTATATTTTATCAGATAGAATGATCATATTGTGCTAAAGTTTCAATATTAAAAACAAATAAAAAAGCCAAATTTAGAAGAAAGGTATGCAGGGAAGGACAGGAGGAAAGGAAAAAAGTGATGAGAAAGAGAGAGAGAGGGAGAAAGAAAGTTTATAAAAAAGAGAGAGAAGGTCTTATACTGAGGTTTAAGGATCTGGATTTTTAAAGATTCTTGGTCTCTCCATGGTATTTATTTTTGTAATAGAAGATAATTTGAACCTGAGTTCCATTTCCTTTTACAATAAGTTCCTATTTGTTGTATCATGGGAATTTTTTAAGCCTTTAACTTTCATGTAAATTTTATTTATATTTTTAATCATAGTAGATTTACCAGAAAAGACGTTTCCTTTGAATTTTTTGTGGCCACAAGTATATAACCTATTGTTCTGTCATTGTGACATATATACCTATTATATTATTATAGCTGAAAATTTATGTATATCTTAACAGTTTCTCTAAAATTAGTGCAGTCATCTAGAAATTTTATTTCAAGTGATATGACTGCATTATAACCTCTCCTTTTTGAGATTTATAGCAAATACATTATTTTGAAACACATGTTACAATTACTATATCTTTGATTTTCTAATATTTTTCTTTCATCATTTTATCCACATATAGCTAAATAAATATGCATATGTACCACTTATACTCAATAATAAAATATGTAAATTCACAGCTAATTTATTGAAATAAAAAATAATTCTCATGTATGTCATCATGTCTTTTATACCATTATTTCAACTCTATTTTGACCACCTCAGAGTGATGTGCTTTCTTCCACTCATTGCTGGGAAATCATGGCCTTTCTTGGATTCAATTTGTTACAATTAAACATAATTGAAGATACTTCTGCTAATTTTGTAAACATTTTCTGAAAACAAAGTACCTTAAATTATCCAAAGACATGGGATTAACTCTTCTCCATTTTTTACTTTAAAATATTTTTTGTTCTGTATTTGTTTTTCATAATCAGACGATTAACATTTGAAACAGTATTTAACCATTGATTTAGATATTAGTACATTGCTAGTTATAGTCCTTATAATTATTTTCTCCCATTTGTGTTTGTTATTTCAGTTTTACCTATGATGTCCTTTGAATATAAATTCCTTATTTCAGGTTTATTCTATTGGTTTTTGGTTTCTTTGTTTACATTTTTACTTGTAAAAAATTTTATTATTATAAACAAAATATTCTCCTACATTTTTATTAATTTTGTAATTTTATCATTCATAAATCTGATATTAAAATTTTAATCCTTCTCTGTCATTTTCTGATGACTTTTGTGTCCATTAAGTTCTTTTTTCCTATTACCATTGCTGACATTGCTCTTGGTGATTTTGCCAGACATATACATCAAGAGTTAGTGAGCCCGTGGGTCAAATCTGGGTGAAGGTGCATTTCTGTACTTGATGTTTTACTGACATGTTTTGCCTATGACTGCTTTTACATTACTATGACAAAGTTTAATTTTTAAAACAAAATCTACACAGCTGACAAAGCTTAAAATGTTAACTCTAGCCCTTAGTAGAAAAGTTTGTTAATGTGTGATCTAAAGGAATTCCTGGAAATAAGGATAGAGATTCTCCTTTAAAAATAAACAAACAAACAAAAAGCTGGTTAGTAATAATATAGGAGAATATTTTTATTGAAGAAAAACAAAAACAAAATACCTAACAACAATATGCAGAGAAGCTCAAGTTCTCATAAGTGAATATCATTTAAAAGAGCAGTAAATAGACCACTTTTTACCCATTTGATTAGCACAAACCAGAGAGCCTGATATTGTCAGCAATCCAGAGATACTGGGATATGAGATCCTTAATACTCACTAGTGTGAATGCAAACTGACAAGCCACTCCAGGGAGATCGGTTTTGATAAATAGTAAAATTTGGATATATATGTTCTGTGACTTAACAATGCCATCAGTGGATAATACTAAATACAGTCTTATCTAGATCGCAAAACCATAAATAAGTAAACAATGTATTTATCACAATGTTGGTTGTGATGTCAGATTGTTAAAGGTAATCCACATATCTTTGATGGATTGGATAGGAAAAATGTAGCAGATGAATATCAAGTTCTCTCCCTTAGGGAGAGCAATAAATCAGGTCTAGACACAGACTGTGAATTTCATAACCATAAAGGTGAATGAAAAAAATGTGATATCTATAACATAATATTATTTATATAAACAAAATGAAGATATATAAAATAATACCTATTAAACATATTGGTATTGTGGAATCTGGGGGGAAGGTAATAAGGAATAGACAGATACAAGAAGGAAAGGGAAATGGAGGAAGATGGAAAAATGAAAATAATACTTGAATTTTTGTTCTATGCAGGTTTTAATATATTAGTACCCAACAATAGTAATCAAACAATTATACACAATTAAACTTGATTTATTCCTATGCTCTATAGGTACCTGAATCACATTTTCAAAATTCTCGATTGACATTAGCTCTTTTCACTGAATAAGAAAAGACTCAGCTGGGCGCAGTGGTGCACGCCTGTAATCCCAGCACTTTGGGAGGCTGAGGCAGGAGGATCATGAGTTCAAAACCAGCCTCAGCAAGGGCGAGGCGTTTAGCAACTTAGTGAGACCCTGTCTCTAAATAAAATACAAAAAAAAGGGCTGGGGATGTGACCCAGTGGTCGAGTGCCCATGAGTTCAATCCCTGGTACCACCAAAAAAAAAAAAAAAAAAAAAAAAGAAAAAAGAAAAGACTCAATCATCATTCTTTTTCTGATGGATTTTATAATGAGTAAGTAAGGTTTATCTCTAATATATTAGGTTCCAGTTGATTACAATAACTTGAAATTTCTTGATCTCACAAAGGATCAATCTATTGCCACCATAATAAGAGAGTGAAATGATTTGAATATCTGCTAAATTAGAAATTTTAATCTGATTATAATTTTTCATTCAGCACTCTACTTTAATGAAGTTTAAAGTGTTTTCCTAAATAAATTACAAGATGAAGAGATTCTATTAAAATTGCTTTCTTTATTATTTGAAATTGTTGTGAGTTCAGTGTGTGCTTTGGTATTAAATTAGCCATAGACGTAAAAATACTGAAGCATTGAAACTATGACCTCTTTGGGCCTTATCTTGATTTTCATTTTCTTTATGTAGAATCATTTCAAAATTTCTGAAAATATACCAAAACATAAGAAGTGTAAACTAGATATGTTTTATAATCTGAAAAGATAACATTTTCCACAACTAAGATTCAATTCAAGCTTCTGAAAGGCACTTTGAACTAAATGAATCTCAGTCAATGTGCTGCACATGATTAAGAGGATAAGCAGAGTCATTAACTAAACTGACTAATAGGCTACAGAGCTCTAAAACTCCCAAATGCCATCATGATGAAAGGAAGGCATTTACTTATTAATTTTCCTGCATAGATCTTATTTGGTAGCAAGAGATTGGAGTCATTGCATTACAGTTTCCCAGACCCAGGTGTCAATGGTCTGGAGTGACATTGCCCTCCTTATATGAAAACAAACAAACAAACAAACAAACAAACAAACAAACAAACAAAAAAACTATCCTTTCTGTGTTCCAGGAATAATTTCAAGTACCTTGTTTCATCTGCTCCTTTTCAACAAATAGAATTTCAAGAAGACTTCAGATTGGTCAACACCAGATAACAGATTTATATATATATATGAATCATTAAACTTTGCAAGGTCCCATTAGGCTGAAAACTTGGAGCAGCAAATAGATACAATCATGCAAGCATGAGGGAGGGTCCTTATTTGCAAAATACCAAAAGGCTCCACATAATAACATGTTCTGTTTTAAACCAGAAACTCTAATGGTGATAAATTATATATTTTGATCTCACGTTTCCCTATAGCATTTTTCTTTACACCAAAGGTCTCCATAGGAGCTGAATTCTTAAGACACTAAAATAGACTCCCCCTGAAAATATGTAGAAAGTGTATATGTATACATGTACAAATATATACATGTGCAGATGTATGCATCACTGTGTCACTGGCAAGGAAGTTCGATGTTGTTACAGAGGTGCACAGCACATGAGGTCATGGATGAGTTACAGAGGAAGAACTATATTTTATAGAGGATGCTGCAGGTGGAAGGCTTTTGACAGTACTGAGAAGATAAGTGCTACTGGATTTTCCATGAGGTAGCTGAAATATAAAATGAATAGGTGTGAGGTAAGCATTAAAAGTCTCTAGAATTTTAAAAATGAAAAGATGGTGACCTGGATCATAATCTGGACAAAACTTATTGAAGATAAGTATGTGAGGATGACAGTAATGAGTTGTTGAGAAAATTCCTATTCTTCAGTGTAAATGATCATCAGAAAAATGAACTGGCATAATTGTAAGGAAGGAAAAGGTAGGAGGAAATGTAAGTAGCTTGATATTGCAAAGACAGAACTAAATTAGAAGCCCAGAAAACCTATGTTTCAATTCACGCTCCACCCCTACTAAGTTCTGTGACCTTTGTCTCCAGGATGACCTTCACTGGACCTCAGTTTCTACATGAATAAAATAGGGAATGAAATATCCTCCCTTAAAAGATTGTTGTTATGATTAAATGATGCAAGAAAGAGATTTATAATTCACAGCAATTAGTGATTATGGGGTTAATTTTTTTCCCTAATTAAAAAGAATATTGGAGAATGAGAAACCTACAAGTTATTCATTGCACATATACAAGACATATACATAATTAGCAGTATAATTAATAATTTGATGAAATAATTAGTATAGTGACTGACACATTGCATTTGGTTTAACCCATTGAAACCTATGTATTAGTGTTTTCACCAGAGTGCCATTACTGCTCTCCTTCTTTCCTAATGTTTATGATAACACTACAGGTCACAAATTGCAAAAGAAAACAAAAAGTATTTAAAATAACTAATAATCTTCAAAAATCTATCTACAAGAACATATAAGAATTTTATTACCTTTGGGGAAAAAATACCCAGCATTATAGTAAAAGGAGAAAGATAAAATCTATATATTAAAGTGATATTTAACAATACTTAGCAAAAATGGAAAAGGTATCATCTACACTTATACCAGGATTACAAAACAGATAAAAACTGCCTTATTCATAACATGTTTACATTCTTGCTAACATCTCTCCAATAGGCAATGGATGGCAATTCAATGTTGAAAATTTCATTTACCTTTTATTTCCTTATGCTTTTGTTACTTTAGCTATTGCTTAAACAGCATTTATATATGGTGCTATCATTTAAACCTGATAAAGCCCATATTTATTAATAAATTTGGAAATTATTTATCTAACAATGTATTGAGAACATTTTTCTGGTGTTTGGGTATCTATATATGCCTGAGAAATTCCATTGAATTTCAATAATTGTTTATATATAATATTAACATGTGTAACATACTAATTACTTTTGACAATGGTTTTAATTTTAATAACAAACTAGTCATATTTAATTTCTTAAGTGACCTTAGTTCTATTAAGTTTGAAAGAAAAAACAGTCCTTAAATATGTATGCACATTAAAATTGTTTTGTTTATTTTTGAAGATATTAAGTTTCAATGCCACCTATAAAAATAATAAAGTTTATTTTTAAAGAAAAGTATTTCACATACTTAATGTAACATTCTAATTTTCAACAATTAATTATATGTCTGTCCTTAAAAAGACTATTTTCACAGTCTTTAAAAATTGGAATAAATTCTAACTTAAATATCAGGAATTTAAGAAACAGAGTTAACTATAGCAATATTACTAGGATTCAATAAGAAACTAATATGATGCAAACTCTAAACCTTTAAGCTATATATTCTGTTTACTTCTAATTTGAGAAAGAAGGATATGCTAAGATCAAAGAAAGCTATGACACTATTGTAAAAAACATATTCAGGAAAGTAATCACAGTTTATCTGCTATCATTTTATGTTTATATTAACTAATTATACTTTATGGTGTTTTTTTTTTTTCAATCATTCTCTATAATGATATTTCAAGACCTATTCCTTGGTAATTCTCAATGTAAAAAAAAATTCAAATTTTGTATTGTGATTAAAAAAGACAATTTTTATTACTTCTAGAGCTCTAATTTTTATAGGTGTTAAATCATAAGAAAAGCAGATTTTCAACTATTATTTGTCTTTGTAAATTAACTAAGTTTAAACTACTACTAGCAGAGCATTTAAAAAAAATTGAACATATAATCCTTAATTTATTATAACTATCTGAATGATACAAAGTAATACATTATGCTTCCTGAAACCATACACATTTATCATGACATTGCAGAATAATTTGTCTATTTATTATTATTTTTTTTAACAGCCATTGAATATAGTGTACTGACATGTTTTATTTCTCAAGCTACTTGGACATGGTGTGTGGTTTTTACATCAATCCACAGTAACCAGAAGTTATTTTCCATGAGAAACAATAACAAGTGTAATTGACAAATGGTGTTTGCTAGTGGAAACAACATTTCATTATTTTCTAATAATGAGGCAGCTAGCATATCACCACTGATTAAAGTCTACAAATTAAAAAATAAAGTAGCAGAGTACATTTGTTTTAACTAAAGCTGGATAATTCTCAGGACATGAGAAAAACTCCAATTCACTTGTAACAAGCCCCCAAATGATAGAGCTCTGTTTAAGTCTGATACATTCAGTATAAAGGTCAGGAAGGCAGCCAAAACCAATTATTTTCCTATAGTTGGGCCCATACTGATTTTTATACCTGAGTTCTTTATGGGTGGACCATGAATATCTAAAGAATTTGTTTTCATCTGAGACTTACCTATAGCAGAGTAGATAGAAAAGGTACACTGCCAACCCAAAGTGTCCATGAATATCTCCTTAAAACGGAGAAATGGAAATGACTTCCTTCCCAAAAGGATCCATTAGAAATCATAACAAGAAAAATTTGTGTAACTAAGATATGGAATTTTTGGACAATAGAAACTATTATATATCATTGTGGGATAAGTTATTTTTCCTTTAGGTTGTCTGAAATTCTTCTCCATAGTCATAAAACATGTGTTGAGCTATGGCTCTAAATCTGTAAAGGATGTCAGCTGTTGAAATGGGAGAGAATGATAGATTTGATTCCATAAATATTCACATTTATGTTTAAAATGAAGCAAAAATTCTTGTGAAGTATGTCAATATCTGACCCTATAACATGGATTAAAATTTCTCATTATCGTTGTGATTCATCCAAATGTCCTATTTGGTTAAACCATAATTGAGAAAACTAACACAGAATCATAGACAATAAAAAACAAAATAGAACCATGTATGACACCTGATCTCCCAACCTAACTTCATCAATGATATAAATGAAACTGTTGATTTTCAAAATTATTTAAAAAGAATTTCTGATGAGCTCAAAATTGTAATTAATGTATTATACTTCAAATTTTATATTAAATATTTATATAATTGATATATTTAAACAAAATTTTTGAATTTTCACATGTATTCCAAACTTTGCTAGAATGTTAAAATCATTTTATTAAATAACTATTTTATGTTAGAATGAGATTTTTACATGCATGTGCCGTTGGTCATCATAAAATGCAGATATTAATGGTTAAAATCACTTAATGAAACTTGAACATAATTAAAAAAAAATAAACTCTAAAATGTGGCATTTTTGTTCATCAGAACAGGAATTGACAATATAAATCTTGTGGAACAAATCTAACTACTTCTTGCCTTTGTAAATAAAGTGGAATTTGCAGAGTAATAGTCATTTGTTGACATATTATCTATGAATTCTGTTCCATTCAGTACCAGAAGAGGTAAAAGAAGTAGCTTTCTCTAAAATACTTAATATCAAGTCTTTTAAAGAAAAAGATAACATAAAACTTTCGAACATCCTTCAAACTATTTCAAGGTAGTTCAGTTATTGTAATTTCCACTGGATTCTTATAATATCATATTTTTTATCTTCCATTTCCAAAATGGAAAATTAAATTCTGAAAATAATCAAATCCCATCAGTAATAGAAATTTTACATGGGAAGTAACTTTGAATACAAAAGTGTTTTATATATTTTGAATATATAGATTGAAAAACATTTTTTATTCCCAATTTTTTCAAGTTTTAGTTTTTGTCATGAAAGGATGTTGAACTTCACAAATTTTCTTTTGCATCTATTGAGATAATAATATTGTTCACTTATATTCTTCCATTAATGTGGTATATAACATTTATAGAATTATTGTTGTGGTTTGGGTATGATGTGTTCCTCCAAATGCTCTTGTGTGAGATAATGCAAAAATGTTCAAAAGTTAAATGATTAGATTATGAGAGTTCTAATCTCTCATATTTCACTGATGGATTAACTGGGTGGTAACTGTAAGCAGGTAGGTTACTGGGGACATGATTTTACATTTATATTTTTTCCCTGATGAGCGGAGTTCTCAGTCTGCTTCCTTGTTGGCATGTCCTGAGCTGCTTTCCTTCCTCTGCCACAAAGTTCTGTCATGGTGTTTTGCCTCACCTTGGACCCAGAACTATGCTGATGAGTCACCTGTCTAGGAACTGAGACTTTTGTAACCATGAAAGGAAATCAACTTTTCTTCTAGGTTATTCTTGTCAAGTATTTTGGCCACAGCAACAACAATAACAAAAATAACCCCCCCAAAACAAGGGACTACAATAGAAATAGGTACCTAGAAGTAGGGTCTTTCTTTTCTTTTCTTTTCTTTTTTTAATATTTATTTATTTACTTTAGTTGTACACAATACAATGCATTTATGTTTACGTGGTGCTGAGGATCAAACCGGGTGCGCACGTGCGAGGAGAGCGCTCTGCCGTTGAGCCACAACCCCAGCCCCAGTAGGGTCTTTCTTGTGACCAAAATGACTATGTGGTTCAGAAGACTAAACTGGTTTGCAGGCAGTAAAGATAGGGCACCTACAGTTTCAGAGGGAATGTAGCACTCTATTGGAAATTAGACTAGAGGCCATTCATGTTATGTTCTGGCAATGAAGTTGGCTATATTTTGTCCATGTTTTGAGACTTTCTCTGAGAATTAATTTAAAGGTGATGAATTAATTAATCTGACAGTGGAAATTTCAAGGCATCATAGCCTTGTGTGGGGGTGGCATGGATATTGCTAGCAACTTAACAAAGTTTATCATGATAATAAGGAGCAAAGAGCAGAGCATAAAGATTTGAAAAACCTGCAGTTTGGCCAGAAAACTGTGAGTAAAACTGAATCTAAAGAAGTTGAGATTGTCAGAGATTATAGCTACTAAAGAAATGCAAAGTACTCTGCCCTAAAACAATAGGAAAGATGTCTTGAGGGAATCCTGGGGATTGGAAAGATCCCACTTATCTCAGGTTCAATGGATTAAAAGCAAAAATTCCTTTGAGACCTTTGAGACCATGGAGGCACCCTTTTTACAAAGGGGGGCCTAGGAAGTTTTTCACCATGTTCAGCTGCCCAGACAGTCAGAAGCTGCTGCTTCTATAGTACCAGGAAGCTTGACTACTGTTTGACATGGTGGCAGACCTTGGTGTCAACCACAGGATGCTGATTCTGCAGTAAATCAATATGCTGGAGTTTGGACCATAGAAGTATCTACCACAAGTTTCAAAGAAAGGCCTGGGTGAGGCAGCTAAAGTACAGCAGGGTCAACATAACTGCGGGTAGCCCCTAAATGGACAATTTGTGAAGATGTGAGAAGAAAACCTAAACTGCAAGTGGAGACCCCCATGATTAAGAGTAGCCAGTAACATGGGTCATCTGCCAAGGAATGCTACAGGGATTGTGCAAAGTCAATCCAAGAAGAAAGCCATGTGGGTGGCAACCAGCAAAGCTATATGGATGGAGGTACACAAGCCCTTTGGAGACAGCATTAGGATGCCATGTGCCCCAGATGCTGGCTGTGGAACTACAAGACTTATTTCCCCAGTTAGATTTTGTTCTTGCTTCTATCTCTTCTTTCTATGACCAAATTCCTCCCTTTTGGAATGAAAATATTTGCCCTGTGCCTTCATATATTGGATATATCCAACTTGTTTTTGTTCTTTATAGGGGAAAACAACGAAGAGTTCGCTTTGAGCCTCAGAGACTTTGAATGTGAACTAGATTTTGGGCAATGCTTGGAAATGTTCAAACTGTGGGGACTCTTAGAAATAGACTACATGTATTTTGCATCACAAGATGGGCATAAGCTTTTGGGGGACAGGGCAGAATGTTGTGGTTTTATTATGAGTTATCCCCCTAAAACTCATGTCTGAGACAATACAAGAATATTCAGAAGTGCAATTATTAGGTTATGAGAGCTATAAACTAATCAGTGGGCTTACTCCACCCATGGATTTGCTGGTGATAACTGTAGGCAAATAGTACATGGCTAGAGGAACTAGTCACTGGGATTTGTGTTTTGTCCCTGGTGAACAGAGTTCTTTCTTTCTTTTTTTTTTTTTTTTTTTTTTTTTTTTTTTTTTTTTTGCCACTTCTTAAGCTGCTTTCCATCACCATGCCCTTCTGACAAGAAGTTTTACTTCACCTAGGATCCAGAGCTGTGGAGTCAGCTGACTCTGGCCTGAGACCTTGAAAACCATAAGCAAAACTCAAATTTCCTTCTCTTTTTCATTCTTGTCAGGTCTTTTGGTCACAGTGATGAAAAAGCTAACTAAAACAATTGTTTATGTTGAATCATTCTGGATCATGGTGTACAATATTTTTAACATGGTATTGAAATTGTCAGTGTTTTGTTGAGGATTTTTGAATCTATGCTTATTAAGCATGTTGGGCAGAAATTTCCTCATATAACATCATCGGACTTTGCTATCTTTAAACTGTTTGCCTCTTAAAATGAGTTTAGAAGTGATCCAGCCACTTGAGCTTTTATGGAGAATACGATCACCAGGTGTCATTCTTCAAATATTTGATAGCTTTCAACGCTGATGCCATCACATCATGTCCCATTCTTTTCTTTTTTTTCACTAGAAGTTATTGGTATTGTTCTTCTTCTTATTATTATTATCATTATCACCATCATCATAATCATCATTATTGATTCAATTTCATGGTAGATCTGTTTATGTTTTCTATTCATGATTTAGTTTTGGTATTTTGTAAGTTTCTAGACACTTGTGGATTTCTTCTAGGGTATCCAATTTCTTTGCATATGATCCTTTGTGTTCCTGTGGTATCAGGTGTAATATTTCATTTCCAGTGTTATTTATTTGATACTTCTTTTTTCTTAGTGTAGATTAAAGTTTGTCAATTTCATTTATTTAAAAACATCTGAATGTCATTGATCTTTAATTTATTATTTTTGCCCCAATATTTATTATTATTTCTCCATCTGCTGTTTTTAACCTTAAATTGTTCTTCTTTTCGTGGTACTTTGAGGTATAAAATAAGTTTGTTTACTTGAGACCTTTCTTTATTCTTAAAGTAAGTATTTATGGTTATATACTTTCCTATTAGAACTGCTTTTAGTTTATCACTTAACTTTTCATATGGTGTGTTTCTATCTACATTTGCCTGAAGATATTTTCACATTTCTTCAGAACAATTCTCTGGGTGTTCATGAATTGGCTAGTTCTTATCATTTTATTGTACATAGTTATCAAAAATAACAAAGTGTTGAAAGCCAATATCATATGATAGAACTGCCTGAAAAGTCCCAGACCCTAATTTTGTAACTCCTAAAACATCTATCTTCTTAAGTTAGGGAGAAAACTGTCTAGAGCTCCCCAAACTTTGTTTAATGATTCCCCTGTAAGCAGGAAGCCTTTCAAACATTTTCAAAGTGTGTCAGATGACCTTGAAATATATAACTCAGGGATGGATATCTCAGGTTCTTCTGTATTGCAAAGTGGGACATGCATAGTCAAGTCTCTCAATACTTCAGTGATTTTCTTGAGACTTTGAGGACCAACTCATCGATCCAAGGCTTCTGCCCCCCCCCCCTTGTCCCTTTGTGACAATTTTTGACTCAGTCAGCATGTAATAAACACAGTTTGTAAAACTTGCTGTTAGTGTACTTTGTCATACTGGATTCAGATAAATGGGAAAGCAGTACCTGGTGGGCATAAACTGTAACCCTGAATGAAATAGGCATAAATATATGTCCTTCTTTTTTCAGATAGTTAAAATAGAGATAATCTTTGCTATTCCATGCAATAAGAATCTTCTTTTGGGATTGGTAACTAGCAAACCTGCTTTGCAAATTCTCTTTTGATTTACTTCTTCTTTGGTCCATTGTTTTTCAGGAATATGCTGTTTAATTTCCACTCATATTTTCCAATTTTCTTCTTGTTATTAATTTTTTCTTCATTTTTCTTACCATCCAGGTCAGCAATTTTACTTGACATATTTTCAATTTTCTTAAATTTGCTGTCTTGTTTTGTAACCTATAATATAATCTATTTAGGAGTATTTTTTGTACATAATTGAAAATGATTTTTTGTTGGTGTTTAATATAATATTCTGTATGTATTTGATAAACAAATTTTACCTATAGTGCTATTCAAATTCAATATTTCTAAATTGATTTTTCTTTCTGGATGATCCATAGTTGAAAGTGTATTATTGAAGTCCCCAACTATAATTATCTTGCTGCCCATTTTATCCTTCAGTTCTGCTAATATGTATTGTATACACTTAGGAGAACTACTGTTGGGTGCATTTATATTTACAATGGTTATGACTCCTTTATGAATTGACCATTTTATCATTACTCCTCATGATAATATTTGACTCAGCTTATTTTCTAATAAAATATATGACTTTTTAATTTTGGTTTACATTTGTGTTTCTTTACATTCTGCCTGAGTATGCACTTAAAGAAAATATCCTGTAGGTAAAATAAAGGTGTATCATTTTTGAATCCATTCACACACAACAGCATGACACTGGCATTAAGACAGATATATAGTTCAATGGAACAGAAAAAGGAGCTCAGAATGAACTCGTAGTCAATGGATCTTTGAAAAAGGTGCCAGAAACATGCAATAGAAAAGAAAAATCTTTTTTTAAAAATGGTATTGAAAAAACTGAATATCCATATGCAAAAGAATAAAATTATACTGGAATATCATTGTAAGAATCAATCTAAAATTAATAAAAAGCAAATATAGAACCTGAAACTAAAACTACTAGAAGTAAACATTTAAAAATGCTTTATACTGGTAAGGAAAATGACTTATTGGATATAGTTCCAAAAGCACTGGCAAGAAAATGAAAAAGAGCAAAAAGGATTATAGGAAACAAAATAAATAAAATAAAATAAAATTCTGCAGATCCAATGAAAGCAATTAACAGAGTGATAGATAACCCGAGGAATGAGAAAAAAACAAATATTCGAATAAAAGCACTGGGCAAAGGACCTGAATAGATATTTCTAAATAAATAAATAAATAAAGCAAGTAGCCCACCAATATATGAAAAAAAATTGCAAAATCGCTAATCATCAGGGGATCACAAATTAAAAGCACAATGTGATATTCCCATGGCTCCCCAGTTGCTAAGCCCTGCATCCAGTGTAATGGTGCCTGCTCAGAAGTGGAAGCCCAACAGTGGAATGTGGTGCAGTGCACTGGCAGCCTGGATAAGTCAGAGCATGCACTGGAAAACAGAGCCTGAGACTGCATGGAGCGTGCCATACAGGTCCAGAGGGCCTGAGGTGCAGTGAGCCAGCACTTAGGCATGCCTGCCGACCTGTATCCTTTAGGGCCAGGCCTAAAATGGATATGTAGCCCACTTCAAGCAGTGCCCCATCCCAAGACCTCAACCTCCAATTTCCTGACTGACCATGAGAAAATGGAAGGGGGCAGACTTGAATGAAGTTGAGACTCAGGAATCTACTAATAGTATTAGTAAGGTTCCAAGCCCTAATTAGCATAAATTTGAACCAGTAGTAGTGAACCAAGTACTATAGAACTCCCTAAACAAGTACACTCAGAAGAAGAAAACCTGCTATTGGGCTATCTCTTATACTTCAAGAATTTCTGTTCTTCAGTATATCCTACCATTATACTCATCCTGCTCTGTGGATTTCATTCTTAGAATTCATGAGACAAGAACCCAGAAAGAAGAAGAAATTGAAAATGAGCTACTGGGTCTGGTGCAATACTGGAGGGCATGGCCCACCTTTAAGATCTGCAACACTTATAAGCTACAGAGGCCTGCAGATTGTGCAGCCCTCATCTGGCTACAGAAGCAGTGAATGGAGTTTTATCTCAAAATTCTAGTTTCAAGATCACTTACACCTGTTAAAACGGTCACTAACAAAAAATACAAAAAAATAGTAAGTGTTATCCAGAATGTAAAGAAAAGGTAACATTTGCCTAGTGCAGTGGTACATACATCTAATCCAAGATACTCTGGAGGCTGAGACAGGAGCATTTCAAATTTGAGGCCAACCTAGGCAACTTAACAAAACCCTGTTTCAAATGAAAATTTTAGGAAGGATTGGAAATGTAGTTGAATGGTAGAAAATGAAAAGGCATCACTTACACACTGTTGATGACAATGAAAATTGGTACATATATTATGGAAAAAAATGTGGAGATAGCTCAAATATTTAAAAATTGTGCTACCACACAATCTAGAAATTCATCTACTGAGTATATATCCAAAGAAATAAAATTGGTGTGTGGAGGGGATATCTGCAATCCCATGTGTATTTTAGCATTATTCGTAATAGCCAATCTATGCAAAGAAAGTGTTCATCATGAATAAAAAGATAAGGAAAATATGGTTTATATATACAGTATAATGTTATCTGGCCATAAAAGAGAAAGAAATTTTGTCATCTCAACCAAATGCCTTGCATTAGGAAAAGAGAAATAAACCAGGAACAGAATTAAAAATACTGTATTATCTCCTCATATGTAGATGCTAAAACTGTTGATTCCAAGAAGCAAAGGATAAATTGGTTACCAGATGGTAATGCATTAACGGGGGTTAGAGGGGTTGTGATATGTAGTTAAATACCAGGAATATGTTTAAGAGATCTATTAATCAACATAGTAACTACGGCTAATGATAATATATTGTATTCCTGAAAAATGCAAATAAAGTGGGTATATTAATTATTCTTACTAGAAAAATAACAACTGTAAGAGATAATGCATATGCTATTTAGCTAGATTTAGATTATTAATTCCACAATATATAAATGTTTCTGCTTCAAAACATCTTGTTTTATATGATACATTCATATAAATTTGTTCATTTAAATATATATATATATGTATATATATATATATGCCTGTGCAGAAATAAAAAAAAAAAAAAAAAAAAAAAAAAAAAAAACAAGATCACTCACTATTTGGAATGTTCTGTTCTTAATTAAATCTGCAACAAAGAATTATAATCATCAGATTAATTATTTCCATGATTAAACAGAATTTTGCCCAATAGAGTGAAAATGAAGAAAAAAATCCTCAGTGTAGTAGCTAGCTATTCTAAATAAAATAAGAAAGCAAAATGAAACAATAACTAAATCTACAGGATTAGGGGCACGGTTGAATGCATGTGGTATAGAAAATATGACTGTATTTGCTTCATTCTGATAGAATATCTTACATAGTAACAGAAGAAGTTCACCTTCAATGATCCTCTTTCAATGTATGTGGGTCTTCTGTTCAGGGGTGTCAAAGTTACGTAAAGATTTTGTACAATGATCATGTATAAATCAAAAGGGGTTATGATTATGAGTCTGAACAAATTGGGTCTGAATTTCTGTATTTATTAGGGGTATCATCTTAAGGAAAGTATCATATTTCTCTGAGTCACATTTGCCTCTTCTCATCTTGCTCTCTAATCCCATCCTCTCCCTCAACCCAACAAGCCAAAGCATGTATTGAATTCGTGACTGGAGTTTTAGAAATAGATCAGATTTGAAATTATAGGTACCAATTGCCTTTACTTTTTGTAAAATCTCATAGCACTGAGGACAAAATTTCTGTACAGATGACTACTTATGTGAAAACCAATAAGTCATTTTAGAAGAGATTTTATCTCCTTTAACATGTTATGAGAAACATTTCCATAGTTCTAAGTTCTCCTAACTAGTCCTGTATTTTCTTTAAATCTGTTTTTCTCCTAAAATATTCTGTTTTACTGTTTTAATGGGAATTTAATAAATCAATCTAGTCAAAGGTAAATGTCCCTTTTCAAAAAGATTAAACGCCAATTTCTGTAACATATGGATTAATGATGAAAAATTAGAATGATGTGTCAGCTATTATCTTGATTCATTATGATAAAAAGAAAAACCATGAGTTTGAAATTTTATGGCTTTAAACTCCCCAGGAATATTTTAAAGTTCAACCCTGAGGCAATCAGCTGAGATGATACTATAAAGTTATGCTTCTCTAGTTTCCAGTCTTTTATCTGCTGATTCCATTTTGAGTTCTGCTTCTTGCTAAGGATTTGAGAAGATCCTTGCTAAGGATTTTCATAGTTGTCATTTGCAGTACCTTCCAGTGACTTACTGTTAAGTGCAAAATGTTATTATAAAGGACAAAGAAGGATTGATTGGAAGAATTTAGGGGCAAAAGGAAAGGCTATTATTATTAGCATACAGTGTGGTCAGAGGCTTATACTTTGATGATAGGAAGCAGTTTTAAAGACAATCACTGTCTCTGGTTCGAATATAGAACAAGAACCAATCTCATTCATTGTCTGTCATATTCTTTATTCACATTGAATATGGAAAAGTGGGGTCTTTAAAATTAAACATTGCAGGATTTTGTTTTTAACATTTGGAAACAGATTGTTAATGTAAACCTGGTTTTTATTTTGTTTGTGGTACTGGGGACTGAAATCAAAGATCCCTATCACTGTGCTTCATCTTATCCCATTTTATTTTTTATTTTTAGATAGGGTCTCCTTAATTGCCTGAACTTTCATTTTTCTTGCCTGGTCTTCTTGAGTAGATAGGATTATAGTAGCTAGGATTACAATTGTTCAAAAAGTGAAATATGTAGACAGAAAGCATGATCATCCTAACATACCAAGAAGAAAAGAAATATAAAATAATTCATATTACTATTTAGCAATAGAATTATAGAAAAAATATTAATTCATTTTGTTATAGATACAATTACAAATTGTTAATTTTATGTGCTTTTGGCCTCACATTATGATTTTTTTTTTTTTTTTTTGATCGGGGAGTACAGGAGATTAAACTCAGGAACACTCAGCCACTGAGCCACATCCCCAGCCCTATTTTGTATTTTACTTAGAGACAGGGTCTCACTGAAGTTGCTTAGTACCTCGCTTTTGCTAAGGCCGAGTTTGAACTCTCAATCCTCCTGCCTCAGCCTCCCAAACCACTGGGATTACAGGTGTGTGCCATCATGCTAGCAATGTTTGACTTTATAAAAGCACATGGACAGGGCCCAAAATGAATTCCTTCATAAAACAAAATTTTATGCCCCACTTTATATCATGATAAGTATTTTATGACTTTGAAAGTCTAAGAAGAAAAGAACTTTTACACACGGGGAGTACCCTGCTAAAATTATGGCTTCTATTTCTGATCTTAGTTTTCACTTAAGGTTTGTACAACATAAAAAAGCAATTATTTCAATATTATGATTGTGCTATTAATATAGATATATTTCTCCAAATGGAGACATTAAACTTCAATTAATTTTCTACCACTAGAATATTGAATTGATAAAGAGTCTACTTTTAATATACTGGATATGTGGTTTTGTTTAAAATAATTTGTTGTTCTTGAAGAAATCTGAAATGATTTTTTTTAAGTAAACTATTTAATTATAGTCCCACATTGCTTAATCATGGAACTATATTTTGAGGAATGCAGCACTGGGACATTTCATATCATGGGAACATCACAGAGTGAACTGAAGCAAATTAAGAGATCTGTGATGTCACTGAGTAATAAAAAATTATGGGGCCACTGTGATATATACATTTATTAAAGAATATTATATTTTACAGTTTAGTAATCATTTTTTTTTAATATTCTTCTAAACACAGGCAGCTGAATTACAAGAATTCCTTGACACATTTGCTCCAAGTTTATGACATTATTATATTACACAAAAGGGTGTTCAAGAGGCATTCAATAACACTAATGATTCACCCAAGATGTTTAGAGGAGATTTTCATGATGAACTTCTAAAAATTTTAAATGTCAATTTTTCACTGATTCTGAAAAAGGGGAACATATTTTTTTTAAGTTGCATTGGTGTATGAGAAACTAGTTGTAACATTGAAATTATTTTTATAAAATTATATTTTATTAATATTTAATATGTTTTGATATAAGAATTCTCCATAGTATATTTGTCATACTTCCATAGGCCATGTACCTTATTGGAAGTGGCCTGAGTTTAATAAAGAAATTGAATATTTGATGAAATTCACAGGATGATTCTTACTAGAGTTATGCATACCATAAAGGATATTTATGAATTTTATTATTTTAACTCAGCTAACCTCCCTTAAATGAATAAACAATAAATTTTTATCACATTTAAAAAATGAACTTCTATTTGAAGATAATGATAAGAATACAACAAATGTTGTAAAGAAAATGACAGAGCCAAAATTTTTATTCCAAATAAAATTCTTAGTAAAAACAGGAGTTATAAACTCATATGATGATATACACACAGTCACAAATTAGTATTAAATTACATTAAATATAGAGTTGGATCAATTTTCATCCATGATTAACCTGGCCTAACATTTATTGTTCTTTGAGATAATGGCTAATGATGCTATGGGCATTTCTAGAATAATAACAAAAAAAATTAAAACATTCCAAATAGGAAAACGACTTAAATATTTTTTGTGCAATGATTAAAGCTATTTGAAAATCACTATGTATAATAAAGATATAAAAATAATATATAATGTTTAGAATGTTCTTTATATGTTTTAGGCTAGGCAATGAGTGGATAGGGCAGAATTCTACATGTATTGGGAAGATCTTTTTAAGATTACTTACTCAAAACTACATAAAAGGAAATTCATGTGTTTTCTTGCTTAAAAACATGACCCAATAATAATTGGACAGCTAATATGCTAGGGAGAATAGCATTTATCTTTCAGCAAATATGCTTTTTGTTTTGTCTTATTTGTTGAGTACTGGGAACTGGAACAAGACCTTGCACATGCTAAGTAAGTGCTCTACCACTGAGTTACATTCCTAGACATTTATGAAAACTTTATTTTGAGAGGAGTTCTCACTAAGTTTCCCAGACTGGCCTCCAATTTACATTCCCCTTGCCTCATCTTCCCACATAGATGGGATGATAAGGTATGCACAAGTGTACTGTTCCAAATAAAATTTTTGAAGATTCATAGACAACATCTTTGACATTTATAAGAACAAAATGTTAAAAAATTACATAGCATGAAAAACTTTTCATAATGTTGGATGAAACTCTTAATGTTTACAGCTAGTCGAACCATGTTACTTAAAACTTCTGCATTAATATCAAAGTGTATGGAAAAACATACTTTGGAGGCAAGTCATTAAATGAATTATACATTATGAAAGATATATTTTAAAAAGAAAATGACTTCTTCATAAGTTCAATGTTTGTGGCAAAGTCAAATATGTATAATTACTGAGTAGGAAAAAGACATTTTAGATATCATTTAAAATATTCTAAGATATACAGGCAACAATCTAGGCAAAAATATTATTACTAACAAGCAAATTATTACATATAAAAGCTGAATTCATAAATATGCTATTTATAAAGGTCATCTTATTTTATTGACTTTATTTAAAAGAAGGAAGGAGGGAGGAAGAAACAGAATGTTTAAATATATTAGTGTTTACATCTAAAAAGGTGATTTAACTATAAATTAAAAAACCTTCAAAGATAATACATGGTACTAATTTTTCTTTTATAAATAAGCAATTATCTTTAAGTTGAACATATTTTTAACTGATGACAGGAGCTCTCATTCATAGGTTACTCCTGTGGTTTAGATCTAGAATGTCCCCCAGAAAGTTCACGTGTTGAAAGCACAATCTCCAATGCACTAAGATCCAGAGGTAGGGTTTGCAGGCAATGGTCAGAGCTGTAACCTCATCAGTAGATTAACTCATTTGATGGATTTATAATTTGAATGGGTGTGAGTGTAAATTGTAGGTAGGTGGGGCAAGGCTGAAGGAAGAATGTCGTCATTGTGGGTATGCATATTTATTTATTTATTTATTTACTTATTTATTTTATTTATACTCAGGGGCACCTGACCACTGAACCACATTTCCAGCCCAATTTTCCATTTTATTTAGAGACAGGGTCTCACTGATTTGCTTAGAGCCTTGCCATTGCTGAGGCTGGCTTTGAACTCGTGATCCTCCTGCCTCAGCCTCCCTAAGACGCTGGGACTATATCTTATTGGTGGTTCCCTTTTTCCTCTCTCTTTCTCTCTCTCTCTCTCTCTCTCTCTCTCTCTCTCTCTCTCTCTCTCCTCTATCTAAATTTATCTCTATCTCTATCTTTCTTTGTCTTTTCTGGCTGCTGAGCTGAGCAGCTTTCCTCTGGTATGCCCTTCTCCTATAATATTTCTGCCATATTGCTGGCTGACTTTTCAATGAATCCTCTGAAACCATGAGTTGAAATAAATGTTTCCTCCTCTAAATTATTCTGGTCAGATATTTTGATCAGTGACAAAAAATGACAGTATAGTTATTTAGCAGATATTTTCAAACAACCAATCTAATATTCCCCTCAAGATAAAGCTTATTTGTTAATATTATTTAACTATTTTGAAATAATTTCAAATTTATGAAAAGCCGCAAAGACAGAAAGATAGTAGAGTTCCCAATACTTTTCTTTTAATCTATACTAATGCAAGAATATCAATAACCATGATGCATTTGACAAAAGTATGATGTTAACAATTAATTAGTCAAACATTCTAAAACTGCAAACCTTATTCTGATTTCCAGATTTCCACTATCCTTTCTCTCTTCTGATGCATAATGACGAAGACCACAACAGATTTAGTCCTTATATCTCCTCCTTTCTGTGCAAATTTCTTACTCTCTACTTGCTTTTCATGCTCTTGAAAGCTTGATCTAAATACCAGTAAGTTATTTATTAGAACAAACTTTGATTTGTCCTTAGTGGATATCTTTTTATTATCAGACTGAGGTTTTAGAATTTTGAAAAAGTACCTCACAGGAAAACTCCCTTTAAAATCACATTGCATCAGGGATACATGATAATGAAATTATTAACCACTTAAATAATTATATTTATTTCCATCTGGGTTGTAATATTATTGACATTGTATATTTATATAACTCAATTTGCTATGTGTTCATGAATAAATTACTCTAGTTTGTATCATGTTTGGTGATGAATATAGAATTTGGTTGTTTTCTAGAAATATGTCCAATTTGAGAATCACAATAGAGCTATTTAATAATATAAAATTACAGTATACTCAATATACTATATTGAGACCTATATTGCTACATTGAAAGGAGTATAGATTCCTAAGAATCTTAGACTAAGTTATAAACAGCTTGTAAGGGTTTAAATTTCTCCCATCTTTCTATTCTACTTCCATTTTGATAGCTACATATATATTGGAAGTACTAATATAATATCCCAAATTTCTATATAAACTTAACTCTTGTAATAATTTTAAGATTTCATTACAGTCACAGTCATTTATTTAAATTAGTGTGACCTGTAAATCTTTATCTCAGCCCCCAAAACTTCAAAAAGTATTTGACAAATTTGCTTTCTTCTCTTTCATCTCTAGTAATTATACAAATAGTGAAACCAGCAGTAAATCAACCAAATATTAACAATTTTGCAATAACAGCTTAAAAAAATGTTGCTGTGGTTATTGACATTTTGGTACTTGGAAAAACAGGATGGTGAAAGCAAACAATTTTTCTCTTCTAAATTTTTCTTAATATGCTAGTAAGTTTTTTTTTTAAGATCAGATTTTAAACTTTCAAATGTATTTTAATTGACATAATAATTGGATATACTTATGAGTATAGTATATAATTATATTATATATGTATACAATATGCAATCAATTCAGGGAGCTTAACATATCTACCTCCTTAAACATTTGCCATTTATCTGTGTGGAAAAAATCCTAAATCTTTACTTTATAAGGTTTCCGCATTCATAAATTTGAAAGTATCTTGAATTGGTTGTGTTTACTATTGTTGAGTGAAAACTTATTACTTCTTTATATTATTTATTGCATTATGAATGCCTTTTCTTGCAATTATAAGTCACCATCTATGCAGTCTATTTCATGTGAAGTAGGGTAAATCATTTAGTATTTCAAAGTCTTTTTTTTTTATTATTTGTAAAGAATTGGGATAATTCTGCTTTACTCTCTCAGGATTTTGCCAAGGACTTAATAGTATAAGTGACAGAACTTTTTCAGTAGTAAAATGATATACAAATACGACTAACAGCATAACTTAAAGTTGATAAATAAAAAGGTGTGAACATGGCTGCTTGCATGTGCAAGCTGACTCAAAGTCATCTGAAATGCTTATCACCTTGGGGTACATAGACCTCTTTGGCTAACCTACTGGACAGATTCTATTTTATATGAAAATGAAGGCTCAGAGATATCCTGTATATATTATCTTACTTTGCTTCTATCTACAGTCCTCATATATAAAACTGAAACACATTTATGATCAATTTAGCTTCCATATTTAAGTTTTGTAAAAAGTAAACTCAGCATTCTTTTCCTCCATTGTCATTAATCCATTCTTTTAGGTAAGTTTGTCCTTTCTTTCTCCCTATTTTTATAACATGTAGGTAAGTTCTATGTGATTTCAATTAACAAGTTTATGATTCCATGAACCCACTTAATTTCTAGTGTTACTAATCCCTCTTTTATCCCCATATCATGTGCTATTGGTGCCTACTACTCATTATAATATCCTTATTCCCTCAAAGTTCCTCTTGTTATAAATTTCTTGATATAAGCATTTCTACTTTACAGAAAATATATGTTGATATATGTAAACATATTTTATGAAAATGTATAGTTTGGAATCACTAAATTTTCAACTAAAACAAGACATAATTTTATGTACATTGGAAAACTAATACAGTTTTATAAGAGTACCTTGAGGAATCTGGGACTTTTTCCTGCCTTTGGCTTTTATATACATTCTTTATTAAAATGCACATTTATTTTTATACCCAGTCACAAAGATTCACAGACAGCTTGACACTTAAATATTCTATTGCTCCTGTTGCATTAAAATGAATTTGCTGCTTTAAAAAAATATTGTTCCTTCATTTATTAAGAACATGAATGATTTGAAAATGCTGTTCTGTTTTAAAATTGTTTTATTTACCTTTGGAAAGTAATTTACTCACAAGTATCATCTAATATATCCAACATCTGGCACAGTATCATAGATGTTACAATTTTCTGTGCACTAAGGAAATGATTGGTCTTATCATCTTTGAAAGCAACTTCACTTAGAATAGCTGGTACACTCTAGAGACAATCTTTCTGAGTAAGCATAATGTATCTAAGTATGCTATCTTTATATTTGAAGATTGCTCAGCTTGCATTACACAAGTAGCAAATATGCTATGTGGTCAAAATTAAAATGGAAGTTGGTATGTTTTATTTTTTTCTTGTTTGATTCAGTCCTTATAAGTTGTTCTTCTTGTTGAATTTATGATCAGAATTATTTGGCTCATCTGGAAATACAACTTACAGTAGTCTGTTTTACTCTAGTTGAGTCACAGCTTTTAAATTCCATAAAGCAAGTAAACATCTTTCCCAAGCTGATCTCCCTTTACATGTGAGTGTGTGTGTGAACACCTGTATATGTGTGCTTATGTGCACACACATGTATATCATTGTTCATAAATGTCCATAGAGAAACTATGTGGTTTATAATTTGATATATAATAAGAATAACATTTAGCTTTTGTGGGAGCTTTGTTACAATTTAGGTACTGAATTCTCATTTTACTAGATATGCCACAAAATAGTTTACTGATACAGCTGCTATCATAGATAGGTTTGTTTCAGGTTCACTTTTGAGATGTTTTTTCAAAAAAAAAAAAAAAAAAAAAAAAAACTTGGCATAATTAGTCTGCATAATGATATCTCATTTCTTCAGGGTTCCTGGACCAGGTGTTGGCACATTTTGTTATAAACTAACCTCTTCTGGTTAGCTGGGTGTCCCTGTACAGGTGTTTTAACTACTACTGTATGAAATAATGCTTGCCTTCTTAAACAAATAGTGTATATTGAATTCATAGAGTAGAATTGGCATTTTAATTAAAAAAAAACAACACTTTTAGCAGGACTATAGAGTAGTAGGCATATACATTTTTGTTACACATTTTATCTTTTTCATTCAGCTTCCTTGCTTTAGCAAGATCACATTAACAGGGAAAAAAGACCAAGCAGCTAAAAAACACACTCTGAGCTTCATCCCTTTGTACGCAGTGGGAGCTACTACTATTTATATATAAAAAAAGTATTGTTCTGGTTTATGAATGCTGGAAGGACTTGATTTATCAATATGTGAAATACAAGCAGCTGCAATCTTCTCTACTCCCCAAGCCACCTCGACACTAGCCTTATGTTCTCTTTCCCACCCTAACTCAGAATTTCCCTACCATACTCCCCTCCCCAAACTCTCCTCCCTAACTCCCATTGTCTCTATGGGAGCAATTAAGAGACCAAAACAAAAGGAGAGAAAATAAGAAAAGCAAAACAAAATGAAAACGTAAAGTTCTATAACTCTCTGAATTTAAATTAGTGAAGTGAAGAATGTTTAAAATCAGGTCTAACTTGGGTATACAATGCTGAGTAAGGACTCACACAACTAGCTGGAGAAAAATTCTACCTCACATTTCTCAAATGCTTTTATTTATTTCCTTATACTGATGTTCAATGCACACATATACACACACAGAGGAATGTTGGAAGGATAGTCCTGTCTAGGTCTTTGTGTTTCTAGATGTTTTTGTTCAGACAAAGGAGACAGCCTTTCTTACTGCCTCCTACAAAAGTGACAAATTTTCTGAGCTTCACTGAAAAGCATAGTAGGTGCCTAGTAGCTATCTGTGACCACGCTGCAAACCCTGGGACTTGGAGACACCAACTGACATGACTCTGCTGATGCTCATGATGTCTGCTATTTTCTGTGAAGTGAATTATCTTGTTTGATCCATTAAGTATCATTGTCCACTTTGTTTTCTCATTTTCTTTTTGTAGTGTTGGGGATTGAACCTGGGGACTCTCTATCGTGAGCAATATCCTCAACCCTTTTTATTTTTTTGTTTTGAAATAGGGTCTCTCTAATTTCCCCAGGCAGGCCTTGAACTTATGATCCCTATGTCTCAGCCTCCTGAGTAGCTGCAATTACAGGAGTGTGCTACTGAGCCCAGCTTCATTGCTTTCTTTCAACACTTATGGATTATAGCTGGTTTACACCATGCCATTCTGTTTAAGGCCAGGATCCTTTCCTAATATGTAGTAAGTAAGAACATTCTATGAAGGAGTATTGATCCTTCAGAAATTTTAGAAAATTATTTTCTTACTATTTATATATTTGTTAATGTGATCATTTATTTGTGTGCCCGAAAATAATGTACGTTTTGAGAAATTACACAGACAAAGCAAACTGAGACCCTGGGGATTTTATTTTTATTTTTACTCTGATGTCACAAAGAGGAAATTTGGGTAGCTTGAGGAAAAAGTATGCCTGGAAATACAGGAAATCAGTTACATGAAAATATATCATAAGGATACAAAAAAGTAAAATATACATGCTAAATACTTGAATGTCTTGCTAAGCCTAGACACGTATCTTGGAAAATGTGAAAATATCTGGTATTTTCTTTTTTTTTTTTCTCTTCTCTGTTCTTATATTCCCAGGGCAAAAATGATCATGCATTTACTGCAAGTACATGTAAAATACAAATACAATATATCCTAAATGCAAGTTGTGTCATCTATGCTTCAAATAACCACATCCAAATTACCATTTTTTTCCTTCACCTAACTGTTCTTCCACTCTTTGGTCTTGTCCCCTACCATACATTCATTCCCCTTGAGGCAGATTGTTATTTGGAAACAAAAATATCAATCTAATCTCATTACACTCCTGTTGTAAGCTATCTAATAGCTTCTACTACAGTTTAAGTAATATTCAAAGCCCTTTCTAATAGAGCAGATATAGACACTCTTTTTATTTGTTAATGGCTATAATATATATCATATGCATTGGGTTTTTCATGTGTGTGTATACATATATAAATATAAGCATATTTCCATGTACATATATATGTATAGTTGGTTTTGTTTATCAGAGAGTATTATGTATTCAATATGTGTTTAGTATTTAGTACATGCTATTAAGTACCTATCCAATATGATATAAAATTTTATCTCCGATTGCATTTTAGGCAACTCTTTGAGAGTTGCTTTGCATGCTTCCCATTACTCAATATTTTCTTTTGAATTTTTAGCCATTCTGTTATATGTGTAGGTATTTATGACATTTTATCAAGCTATGCATCAGAAATAATCAGCTGGAGTGAAAATATTAAATCAATAATATTTAATAAGTATTTACTGAATAAAGCCCAATGGATTCCCACAATTTGTGTACATGAGGAGCTCAATATCAATGCCAAGTTTGCACTTTTGATTTTTTAATTAAACTCTGAAAATCACGTGTAATATATGTTGAAATTCTCAGCACTCTGAGATCAAAGAGGTTAAGCTACAATTTATCCATTGAAACCACCTTTGAGCACATTACACATATTCCAACCTACTTGATTTTAGCTCCCTGGCACATTACACATATTCCAACCTACTTGATTTTAGCTCCCTGCTAACATAATCTAGACCTCCAAAACTTGTTCAGAGTGTTGGACCCCACACCAATGGCTGCTCTTTTGTGTGAATACATGCTTCATCCTGTTGGGCTAAGTCCCTTAGTCTAGCATTTGTTCCCAACATGCCATGCTTGTGCAGGTCCTCTTGCCTCAGATGCTCTGCTCTGCACCCTAAGTCACTTTTCTTAACCTGCTTATACCTTGATACTCTGCTCTTGGCCATGGTATTTCTCCCTTCCACTCCATAACACAGATCTCCATCTGTATCTCATAAGCTTTTTTGGTCTGCAGATCCCCAGTTCACAAACGCTCAATTCTTTAACTATGAAATATATATGAAGCATAATATGATCTTTCACTATTACTTTTCCCTCAAACTTTCTTTTTCCCTCTACCACAATTTTCTCATTCCTTTGCCTTCCTTTCTCTTCCTTCCCTTCCTTTTTTTAAATAACAAAATTAAATGCCATTGTATCATTTGTTATTGTTCACCCTAGCAGAACAATATACAAGCTGAGGACTAGAATGAGGAGAGACACTGTGACCCAGACTTAACATAATGTCTCCAGGCTTATCCACATTGTCACAAATGAAAGGGTTTTATTCCATTTTATGTTTGTATATTATTCCATTATGTATATATGTCATATCTTCTTTATCCATTCATCTAAGCATATGTTGATTTTTCTTTTTTTCATTTTTTTTCTTATTCTGGGGATTGAACTCAGGGCTACCATACCTTTGAACTATATCCCCAGCCCTTTTCATTTTTTTTTTTTAATTTTGAGAAAGGGTCTGATTACATTGATAAGAGTCTTGCTAAGTTGCTAAGATTGGCTTCCAACTTACGAACTTCTGCCTCAGTCTCCTGATAACTTAGAATTGCATGCACCACTATATTGGCTTTTTAATCTTCATTTGAGAATGTCTCTTCAGGTTCTTTGCCTATTTATTAAGTGGTTGATTTACTGTATTTCTATTGAGTTGTTTGACTCCATTATGTGTGTGTGTGTGTGTGTGTGTGTGTGTGTACTGAGGATTGAATCCAGGGGTGCTTAACAACAAGGTCACATGCTCAGAATTGATTTTTTTTTTAATTGTGTGACAGGGTCTTGCTAAGTTACCTAGGGCTTCCCTAAGTTGCTGAGGCAGACCTTGAACTTGTGATTCTCCTGCTTTGGCCTCCTAAGCCACTGGGATTACAGAGGTGTGACACTGAACCTGGCTTGATACTTTTCTCTTAATGGGTATATGATTTGCAATTATTTTCTCCCGTTCAATAGGTTGTATCTTTTTTAAAATATTTATTTGCTTGTTTTAGTTGTACACAATGACTTTATTCTAATGTGGTGCTGAGGATCGAACCCGGGCTGCGCACGTGCTAGGCGAGTGCTCTACCGCTGAGCCACAACCCCAGCCCCTCAATAGGTTGTATCTTAAGAAAGTGTTTAATATTTGTGCATTGCTGTTTTATTATGATTCTTGTTAATATGTACAGTTTCTGAAGATTTTTGTAAAAAAATTGCAATGAAAATATAATAAATGTATGAGTGTGCCTTTTCCCCCACATCTTCTCCAACATTTATTGTTGTTTGTGTTCTTGATAGCTGCCATTCGGACTGGAGTGAAATGAATCTTAGAGTAGTTTTGATTTGCATTTCTCTAATTGCCAGCGATGTTGAGCATTTTTTCATGTATTTGTTGATTAAATGTGTATCTTCTTCTGAGAAGTGTCTTTTCAATTCCTTAGCCCATTTATTGATTGGGTTATTTGCTTTTTTGGTGTTAAGTTTTTTGAGTTCTTTATATATTCTAGAAATTAGTGCTCTATCTGATGTGCATGTATTAAATATTTGTTCCCAATTAGTTGGCTCTCTATTCACCTCACTGATTGTTTCTTTTGCTGAGAAGAAGCTTTTTAATTTAAATCTATCCCATTCATTAATTCTTGGTAATAGTTCTTGCGCTACAGGATTCTTACTAAGGAACTTGGGGCCCAATCCGACATGTTGGAAATTGGAGCTTACTTTTTCTTCTATTAGGTGTATTGTCTCTGGTCTAATTTCTAGGTCCTTGATCCACTTTCACTCCAGTCAGAATGGAAGCTATCAAGAACACAAACAACAATAAATGTTGGAGAGGATGTGGGGGAAAAAGCACACTCATACATTGCTGTTGGGACTGCAAAATGATGCAACCGCTATGGAAAGCAGTATGGAGATTTCTTGGGAAAATGGGAATGGAACCACCCTATGACCCAGCCATCCCACTCCTGGGTCTATTCCCAAAGGACTTAAAAACAGCATATTACAGTGACACAGCCACTTCAATGTTTATAGCAGCACAATTCACAATAGCTAGGTTGTGGAACCAATCTAGATGTCCCTCAGTAGATGAGTGGATAAAGAAAATGTGGTATATATACAAAATGGAATTCTACTCAGCAATAAGAGAGAATAAAATAATGGCATTTGCAGGTAAATGGATGAAGTTGGAGAATATAATGATAAGTGAAATTAGTCAATCTCAAAAATCCAAATACCAAATGTTTTCTCTGATATAAGAACGCTAGTTCACAGGGTTGTTGGATGGGGGTACACAGGATTAGAGGAACACTAGAAAGGTCAAAGGAAAGGGAGGGGAAGGGAGGGAGCAAGGGTGGGAAGAGGGGGAAAGGAAAAAAAAAATTGGTGGTTGAATGAGATGGATATCATTATCCTAAATGCATGATTGAAGATCTGAATTGTACTTATATATTTGTATACAAGCAGTTGTATGTAAAAAGATGCTATACTTGTGCATTATGAATAAGTAAATAAATAATTAAAGTTAAGAAAATATAATAAAATATAATATTTTAAAAATTGTCTATAAAAATCACAAATAATCCTATTTGGTCAATGCTAATGAGATATTTTATTTAATTAATTAACAAACATCAAGGTATATTACTCAAATATATTCTTAGAATCAAAATGAATTTGATACCCAAATTATCATACATTTTTATTTTAATTAAATGAATCAGGTACAATAATCTTCCATTATCCACAGTTTCACATTCCATGGTTTAAATTACTTGTACGAATCACAGTCCCAGAATATTAAATAGAAATTTCAGAAAAAAATAATTCATGTATTTTAAGCTGCATAAATTCTGGGTCTTGAGTTTTAATGCATACATATACATGAAAGTCACTTAATGGTATTTATCACATTACTTATTATTTAAAATCCATAATATATGGTAAAAAGCAATGATATGCTTATTGTTACAGTAAACACAAATGATCCACTTAAGGACATGTTCTTTTACACAAAAATAAGAGATACTTTTCTAGAAGCTCCAAGATGTCATGTTTTATTTCATATTTATATGCATATATATTATATATATTATATAAAACATATAAAATATATTTTTCTTAAGAAATGAGGTCTCACTATCCTGCCTAGATGAACTTAAACTCCTGGGCTTATGCCATTTTCTTTCTACAGCGACCTGCCTGAACTACAGGTGTGTACCACCACATTCAGTTATTGTATATGAAAATTTTGTGAATATATAATTTTCAGAGAGAAGAAAAACTAAGCCCATCTGATTTATTATTGAATGTAACTAATATACAAGGAAATTTTAGAAGGAAATATGACACACAGAAAGTCTTCAGATCTGAAGAGATGTGACTTTCTAGAAAGCTATTGCTGGATCCAATGAGTGTGTCAATAAGAGGAAACAAGGCTTTAAACTTCACTGGCATTCTGACAGCCGCCCCCACAACCCACTTTCAGGTATTCTCTTGGGAGGAAAAGTAAGGAAAGAGAAAGAAGTGAACAGTGGGGAAAGGAGAAATGGCAGTTCCATTGGGACAAATCTGAGAGTATTTTATTACCTGTCTCCAAGTGTAAGGTCACACTTTTTAAAGGGCCTGCCCTAGGGAATGCGTGAGCAAAGTGTCCTGATGAGGATTTATCTTCTGGGTCTAGGAAAGGTCAAAACCATCTTGATGCTTTTGAGATCAGTCTTAAAATGCTGGTTAGACTGGTAGCCAAGTAATAATGAGACAAATTGTGGGTCTTCAAGTGCCAGACCAGGAAAAAGACAGGCACATTAATGGATATGAATGAACTAAACAGTGGGCATTTAAAAAATACTGTCCAGAATTTTCAGAGCCCAGAATAAATTCTTATTTTGTATTCTTGATGATATTTTTCAAATTCCATTTGTCTTACATACTTTTGAAAAAGTTAAGGGGCAATGATGGACTCTCCATTAGAGTTTGAATAATACTTATTACTAAAACCACCTACTGAGCTTATGGTTGTCTAACAAGAATATTGCATAGTCTTTACAGTTGCTAGGATTAATGGATCTTTTCAAAATATATTATGTTTCAATTTTTTTTTGCCAATCTGAATGATGCAATTAAGGAAGGTTGCAGTTATTATGTACATAACTTTTATGATGATTGAGCTGAGGCAACTTTTCACATGCCTGAGAAATAGTTGTGTATTTTCTGTGAATTGTATTTTCATGTATTTTATCCAATTTTCAATTGCAACTGGAGGCATTATTTTCTTAATATTTTCTTATTTGCATGTAAAAGAGATGATATTTGTTTTCTCTGAGTGCTTAGCAAAATCCCACAAACTCGGTAGCTCAAACTACAGATACATATTTTCTTATAGTTCTGGGGGACAGATGTCAAGATCAAGGTTTTAGCAGGTATGGTTAGTTACCCTTGAGTGTTCTTTCCTTGGTTTTGTGTAAAGTGACTGACTTCTCCCTTCGTGTAACTTGACTGCTCCCAAGTGGTCTTCATTCTGTGCTTGCACATCTCTGGTGTGTCTCTGTAAGTTTTAATGGCTTCTTCTTATAAGGACACAAGTCACATTGGATTAGGACTCACCATAATTTTCCTATTTTTATCTTTGTTGTCTTTTTAAAGGATGTATCTTCAAATATTTTCACATTTTTAAGAACATGGAGCTAAGACTTTAACACATGAAACTGCAGGGGTAGATCTAATTCAGTGAAATAGGAGAGATTCATTTTTGTTTTCTCTGTAGGCATTTTGCAATAAGTATTATTTATATATCATTATTATTACTTATGTTTACCCACAAATATGTCTTCAAAATTGGTTTGATCAACCATAAAACCTAGATAAATATCTGCCAAATTATATAAATAATATCTGTGCATATAGGTTTGTGTGTATGTGTGTGTATATATATATATATATATATATATATATATATATATTTCACATGTATTCATATGTATTTGAAAAATCCAAGAAAATTAGGTCTATATTTTCCCTAAATTTTAAAATCTTTTAATTAAATAAACATAAAGGCATAATTATGTTGGAAAAATTAAATTGAAAGACTTCATTTTTCTAGATCACAGCTCATATTACCAGAATGCTCTTCCTCTAAAAGTAAGGAGAAGAATGAGAAAAGAGTTACCTTATAAGATCCAGAAGAAATGTGTATATTAGAAGACTTATCAATTTGATCTGAAGTGATTTTACCAAAATATTGGACAATGGGGGAAAATAAGACTCAGATTAAACTATGCATCTGCATCCAAGAATATTATATTTCTATAAAAATAAACCCTACTAGTGAAGAATAAATACATTAATTTTCAAAAAATACACAGTAATGGTAAAGGTTGAAAATTAATGTGATATTTTATAATATTTATGAATTAATTGTAAGAGTAGGAATATTAGTAAATTGAGCTTGCAAATTTTAACAAATGGAAGTGAATATACTTTTGTACAAAAAACTGAATCTTGATGGATCTATCAAAAGAATACAGCAATGAAAGAAAATGAATGATTTACCAAAATGATGGTCTGAATGCTCCAAATTTAAAAATTGAGAAAATAGCATAAACCCTCATGAACTTCAACTACATATTCAATATTACTGTGAGCACTTATTCCCAGTATCTTGTGTTCCAGCATTGGCCAATATTTGCATTTTCCCTGAATGGTATGCCAATTTATAATTGCCGGTATTTTCTGTTTCTTTTCTGTCAATCTTGGAATAACAAACTGTACTGAACATTAGAGACTCGAGTGTTACCACTAAAACTGTCTTTATGTGAGGGGCATTTCCCTATAGCATCTGTACCCCTGGCCCGTTCATGTATGAGTTTGCCATCAAGTATAGAATTTGTTCACATGTGGTCTATCTTGTACACAGGAACCATATGTAACTTTTTCTCATTTTCCCAGTGCCAAAACCAGAGTTTACCTGAAGCAAACACTCAATAGTTACCTCCTGGATGAATGAAACAAATGTTTTGGGAAATAATAACTAATAATGACTTTTTTTTTAATCTTCAAAAAGTGTGAATATCTGTCTTCACATCAGGAATCTTAAAACAGTAGGCCCTTGGAACTTAATATTTCTTTAAGACTATTCCAAACTTTAAGATTCTGTGAACCCCAGTTTATACTCAAATTGGCATTAATATTATATGTATAGTTCAGACTAAATTAAATAAAGTTATTTTCTTTGTGTTACTATATTAAAACTTTACATATAAGATATTTAATTAGTTTAAAATATCATATCACATTTATAATTCAGATACTTATTAAAATGATAACTTTTGTAGTCATACAAAAGAATGACACCTCATGAGGTAAATTTGTTTAAACGTGATTTTAACTCATATTCTCAGAACTCTGTAGTAAGTTCATTTTTATCAAATTAATTTCTGAAGAAAACACAGCAAAACACACCAAGTATTTTTTGTAAGAATTATAATTTCAATAAATTTAACTTAATTAAATTATTTTGCTGATTATATCTTTATATGATATTCATTTACTTTCATAATTAAATTGAAAAACAGCTTCAGAAGTAGATTTAAAATTGGATATATTAAATTATACAAATAGATATTGAGGATAAATTTTAATTTTATATTTTATCTGTTGATTTGGCTTATAAGTTTACATCATGGTCATATATGTCAATTTATTTTACATTTTTATGGTATAATACATTAAAAATAAAAGACAGATCTACACATGTATTAATGGTGTGGAATGGTTGTAACATGATCAGATAATATTGAAAATTTAAGAAATAAAGTCCTGCTTATTAATATAGAAATTTAGAAATGTTAAAAAACAATGCATTCTCCCCCCAAATCATTTATATTTATAATCAGATTAGTGTCAAAATATTTTAACCTCATCTAGTTATGTTCAAAAAATAATTATTTACTAATGAATCAGAATTTTAAAACATGTAGAATTACACACAATTTTTAATACAATTCTACAGGTTTACAAATAAACAACAATACCAAGAAACTGATGTATAAGATTAAAGAGAATTAACAAGCAAGACCTGTTTCCATTGCACAAAAAGAAAAACTAGGAAACTAATCGACTCTTTCACTGTTGAATAGAAAGCGTGTCACATTTTCTAAAGCTCTTTGCTACATTTGGTACAGTAATCTCCATCAAGGGGCAAATTGGCTTTCCTTTTACAGTCCATTACCAGCCACAATTCAGCCAATGGGACTTGAGAGAAAATACTTGTAGAATAGTCGCTGAATTCAAGCTTTGATTTGTGTCAAGATTGTAAAACATCTGAACAAAAAGTTACCAGATAAAACTATTTTCTTATCTGTGACTTTTCTTTATTTATTCTGGTCATTTATTTTTAAATCCAAAATAAAATGAAATTAATTTTTGAAAAATATTTATTTATAAATAATCAAAGTATAATGATTTTTTCCATGAATATTATCTTAAATTAGGTTTTTATTGAAGAATTTTATTGGGAGAATAACTTCCAGTATTGAAATGCTAGTTTGAAATACCCTTAGGATATTAAAAAAATTTAATTTTTAAATAAAAGTTTTTAATAAATTTCACTTTCTGAAACATACATTGTAAGTGTAAACATACATTAGGATCAGTCTGTGTTATAATAAATTAGCAATATGTTTTTATATTTAGTTATTTGTACTGAGGAAATGAAAGATTACTAAAAATACCATTTGTTACCTCAATCTGATTATTACACATTGTATGTTAAATTATCACACTGCACCCCATAAATATGTGGGTTTAAAATTAAGATAATAAAAACACTATGCTTTTTATCAATAACTACAGAATATGTCTCTTGCCCTTTTTGTATCTCTTTTGTGCATTAAACTTAGTACCAAGCATGGAAGTCCTCTGACAGCTCAAATTTGACATGACCTTGGCATTAACTTTGATCACCCCCAAAACAACCCAAGCCACATTCATTTACATACATCATTTTAATTATCTAAACATTTCTCTGATTCCAAAATTTTTCCTCTTATAATAAATGTTTGCATCCAGGAGTTGGAGAGTTAAAAAATAAAAATTGATGTATGATGTTCCCAAATGTAAAACTTTAATTGTGTCCCTATTGTTACTAGATTATTCCTATTGCCTATATCATATTTTTATTTATCATTCACTAAATTAGTAATATTTCCATTATTTATTTCCAACACCAAAATTGTTTTCACATTTCTCATGGGCACATGGCCCTGACTTCCTGAAACTATGTGACCAAATCTTCTCACAGCCAACCATATCATTTAGTTATTCATTTCTCATTTGAAGGTTTCCAGAACTGACCAATCTAAGTAATTCTTCCTTGACCTGGGACACATGTCAATCACACTGCTTAATGACACTTTAATTTCCCTTATAACATGTTTCAGAGTTTGAAATTGTCTCATTTAAACATATTTTTAATGTATTAGTCTCTGCTTCTGCAAAGCAAGGTTGAAAAGATCAGTGTTATATCTTCCATATGAAGAAACATTAGCTGATATACAAAGATACTCCATTATCATTGAATGACTTGATCAATATTTAGATAGTACCTGCTCTATATTTGTATACTTTTTCCAGATAAATAGAAGATTTAGGCCTCATTTAAAAATGTTTTGAAAATCAAATCAAAGAAATAACATTAAGGTGGAACAGAAAAATAAAACCACTATATTGTATTGACAGTAAATAATTTATCAATTCAGATTTGATGTGATTATGTGGATGAGAGTGTTTGAAAATGGATTGTACCCAAAAGCAAAAGGAAAACATTAGAATGTTCCTAGTGAGAAAGTTGTACAGTCAAAAATGCATATAAAAAAGAAAGAACTTTTTAAAGGAAAAGGAAAAGGGCTTGGGAACTAATTAAATATTTTTGATAGAGAAGGATGAGAGAAAAATAGCCCCATTTGACGTGACAGATAAGTGGTGGTTTTATAGTAATAGAAAAATTGAGAAGGGATTATCTTCCAGTAATCTCTAAGCTCAAATTTAGTAGTCGGGTATCAGCTAGCTCTCTTATCATGCTTCAAAAGTAAAACCACTGGAGATTTTGCTTCACATAACTTCTCCTTTGCCAGGTGTTTCTGTAGTGATAACAATCAGGGAAAGATAAGTCGTAGGGAAAGGCATAGAGTCCAAATGTTCTCCTCACTCACCAGTCTTTTCACTGTAGGTGTGTGGTCTAGAAGATCAATTAGTTACTGCAGGTCATCTTTTATTGTCCACATACAGAAGTTTCAAGGACAATTTTTAAATTTCGTAAATGTAACTTCCGTGTGTTGATGTCCAAAATTAAAGTGGGAGAAATATTACCCAAAATATGAAAAATTATTTCTTTCTTTTCCTTTGAAAATTTTATTTTGACTTAACATCAAACAGAAATGTAGCATGGATAGTAAAAATAATTCATATGTTGAAGTCCTACTAACCAATGTGATTGTATTTGGAACTGGAGACTTAAGGAGGTAATTAGGTTTAATTATGGACTTTAGGGTGTGGTCCTTGTGAGAAGATAATAACATTAAAAGAACAATTAGTATAGATTTCTTTGCCATTGCAGTAAAAAGTGTGAAAAGACCACAGAAGAACACCATGAAATGGGGCTATTCATAAGGCAGAAAGAAACCCCTCATCAGATCCTGACCAAACTGACATCTTGATCTTGGACTTTCAGCTCCAGAAATGTGAGAAAATAAATTTCTTCCCAAGCTACTTTTTCTATGGTATTAGTCATGACAACCTGGACTGACTTCCATAGGTATGCCAATAGAATTTGGGGTCCTAGTTTTTAATAATTTTTATTAGAGCCTAAGGACTTCTACATGAAGTATGTAATATACTTACTACTTCATGACTCCCATGGCATATATGACCCTGATCTGATGTTTCCATTTATCAAAAGAATGTGTGTGTATATACACACCTTCACTCATACAGAGTCATATGTGGTTTACCAACATGACTTACACATTCTTAGATGCTTGTAGTTAGTTCACTCTATCATTATGTTAAAAGTTACTTACACAAATATAGATGTCATAGGCTAATCACTGGACTTGGCTCCTTGATGCATTCAGGGAATGTGGTAAACATGAGATGTATAAGGTAGCTCCTGGCCTAGTACAGTAAACTATAAATATGTAAGTAGGAATGCAATCTAAAATAATGATTAAAATTTGCAATATAGTGAATATGTTGCTGGTCAAAATCTAAGACAACTTAATATAAACAAATATATACAAAATATAATGTGATAATAGGGAAAAAATGAAATGATAGTATTTCAGACAATATGGTACCCATCATTATTTGGGAAACATATTGATATAAACACAGTGATACTAGACAAATATCAGTGAACATTATAGGAATAGCAAAGCCCACACAAAGAAAAGTAAAGGAGAAAGGAAGCTGAGAGATGAATACAGAGGTAGCATGAAGCCAGATTGATAAGAAAGCTGAGGATTAGAAAACAAACAAACAAACAAACAAAAAATAAGACAATACCAGGGTTTTTGTTTGGCATTTGAAATATAAAAGCACAAATATCTATGTTTGTCCATCTGCAATGAGAATAAGATGCATAATTCTGTGTCTTTGCTAGATGTGGGGAGTTTAACTGCGAATATCACAGAAAAAAGCTCAAGGCAAAGAAACAGATTATAGAAAACCTGTATGGCTTCAACCATAACTCTCTGAACTTAGAAATATCTTTGATGATAAACAGACACAAACTACATATTATTCACATGGTGTGGAAAATGCAAAACTCAAAATTAAATTGATAACATGGTTGATTCCATATTTTGGTTATTGTAAATAGTGCTGCAATAAACATACTGTAAGTATTTATTTTTAATAAGCTGATTTATTTCCATTATACTGGAATTGTTGGGTCGTATAGTAATTCTACTTTTAATTTTGAGAAATCTCTATATTGCTTTCATTTATTGGCCATGCTAATTTACATTCCCAACTACAGTGCATAGGAATGCTCCTTTCACTACTTCCTTGCCAGCAGTTATCATTTTTTGTCTTTTTAAATAATAGCCAATTAAATCATAGCTAGGTTTATCTCATTTCTCAATAAGTTCTAATGGTATATTACAGAAGGGTGATTATTTTTAGCAATGTGTATTTCACATTTCAAAGTAGTGAAAAAGAGGTTTTTGAATGTTCTCACCACATAGAAATGATAAATGTTTGAGGATGGATGACCTGAGTTGAGGATGGTATCCTGAGTTCACTAGTACACAGTATATAATTGTACCAAAACATCACATTGTGTCCCACAAAGATGCATAATTATTATCTCTCAATTAAAAAAAAATATTGTTTTCTAAATGAGGTGTTAGGAAAGGTTTTAAAAATATAATTGGAATATAAAGTTAAATGGAAGAAATTGCTAATTGAAAACACCCTTATGTAACAAAAACAAGACTATCTGGATGGAAATTATACACAACCTAGGCCAATCAATGTACCTAAAGATTGGTATCAGCTACTTGTGTGTATAAAATAAAAATTCATAAAATTTGCCTAAATAAGCTATTGGTAGTAATAATCTGAAACTGCGTTGGACATATGTAATATAAAAAAAATCAATATTTAAAATATTTAAAGACAAGTTGAAAACATTTTTTAAAAGTATAAAATACAGTAATGAAGGTATGATAAAGAAACAAATTTATGAGGAAACTTGTGTACATGTGTATACATATATATCATGGCATATATGTGTGTATATATACATATGTGTAAGCTGCCTGGTACCGTAAACCGGGATAAAAACTCTCGGGGGCAGAGTTAAGCTTTTACTACTTTTACTTCTACTTTCTTAGAGAGAGCTTAGAGAGGGAAAGAAAGATTTTTAGAGAGAAAGATTAAAGCGAGCTTTTCTTCTTGTCTTAGAGAGAAAGAAAGATAGAGCTTAGCTTAGAGAAAGATTAGAGCTTCTTTCTTCTCTCTTCTTTCTTCTGTCTTCTGTCTTCCTCAGGAGTCTCGGCCTAACTCTGACCAGTCATTACTTCTTCTATCTGGTTTCTCTTCTGTCTTCTATCTGGTTTCTCTTCTGTAACCGCTCTGCCTATGTTCTGGCCGCTCTGATTCTTCTGACCGACGAGTGACTGCCCGACTGGCTGAATTCTCTGTTCTCCTAACTCGGACCGCTTTCACCCGGTTATATACCTTCAGGTTTGCGGGTGCCTACAGGTGCATCACATACATATCAGGTGGAACTTATGGCTTCCAGCTAGCTGCAACAGCCCTTCCTAATTAGGGCTCCTTCACATATGTATATTAAAAATTAGAAAAAACAGTGAATAGTGAGTTTTAGAGCTAAAAAAATTTATTATATAAACAAAGTAGGGAAAATATGAAACATAGTATTGAGAATATACGTTTGAAATAAAATTTGTGCTATAGATTAATTGAATTTATAAGAGAAATGGAGACATGGAACGAGGGAGGAGCAAATTTTAATCATACTGTGGTGAGAATATGTCGAGAATTGATATCACATGTCAATGAAGGAAAACAAATGCCAAACAAAAAGAAAGAAAACTATACACCAAAATTTCATGGTAAAAGTATAAAAAGGAACAAGGAAAAAGTGATATCTTAAAAAGAACTCGTGAGAAAGATGACCTACAAAAATCATTATTGTCTTTTAACAGCAGTCAATGACATTAATGTAATCACACAGTGACATATCTTCAAAGTGATAAGGCTTAATAATGGTCAACATAAACAATAATTAAGACACTTTTACAAAACAAAATATGAGAACTTAAATATAGTATCTATTTTGAGGATAAGAAAGCATTTCTATAAATAAGAACATGATATAATTTTCAAATGGTGGGCCAAAATTTTAGAATAAATATGAATAAACATAAACAAGTATTTGCTTATGGAAAGTAATTCTATTATTCATTATTTATTGCTTCATGAGACCTTTCCAAAACTTAGACTTAGTAGTTTTTTTTTTTTTTTTTCCCCTGCATGATCCTTCAATTGAAAATCTTCTGCTCCCTACAGCAGGAAAATTCAAGATGTCCTCATTCTATTCTATGAGGCTCATTTGGGATAGCTGGAAAGTCTACAGCATTTTTTTTTCCAGGTGGATTTTACAATAAGATTGTTGTATATCTATACATAGTAATTCAGAGCTCCAAAAGAATATTTAGGATATAGACTCCAATGTGCAGTCAGTTAGCAAGCCTCTGAATCAAGCATGCTAATGCCCAATTGATTGAACCAAATCTCATGGTCAATCTGAGTTCCTATGATAACAAACTACACAAGGATATTTATATCAAAATATATGTTCTTGAAGATGTTTAATGTAGCAATCTGCCATAATTACCTAGTTGTAGAGTAAAAGGTCATATAATTAGACTAATGACAACAATGATATGTAATGATAAACAGCATAGTATAAATTAAACTGAGCTTTATATCTAAAATATATAAGGTTTCAATACTACTTGAAAGACCATTTCATATAGCCCTAGTTTGAGGTTATCCAACATATTTGAATTCTGTTAGCTTTCTATTTATTTTCTGAATTATAAATGAGTAATAACACCTTTTAGTAAAAATTGTAATTTACTGCAGATTTATATACTATGAATATAGGTTTAAATTCTTGCTGTATCATTTACAATCACCACATTCTTTAATAATTTGTAAAACCTTTCTAAACTCAAATTTTTATCTGGTCAATGAAAACAACACATTAAGACACTAATATAGCAATTGTAATTAATATATTCATATTATCAGGCAAATTATTTGTAAAATACCTGGAATAGCTTGAACTAATATTTGGTGAACAAGAATTAAAGAAGAAAGTAAGTAGTTTCCAAAATACAGTATAATACATCATATGCCTTTTTATTTTATTTTATTAGGATTTCACATATTTTTGCTATCTTGCACTCAAAACACACACACACACACACACACAAACACACACACACACATATATATATATATTTGCACATATACATATATATACTCGAAATACATATATATAATCAAATATATACTCAACATTTTTTTTTTTAGTTAAAAAGGCATCCCATTTAACAAAGAGTAGAGTTGAAACAATGTAAGGAAAAACTAATTGGTGATTTTTTTTCTATTATCTTGCTCCAACTTTATCATGAGAAGAATCACATTTGAAACAAGTAAAATGTAGTGCTGAGCTATCTATTCTGATTGGGGTGTGAATTCATATTCTTAGGCAGTTATTCAAAATTTTAAAAATGATCCCTCAAATTCACTTATAACTCTATATTGCATAGTTATTTGATCATTGTGTTACAAAATTGAGTTTAGATATTATAGATATTTTCATAAGAACTTTAATTTATAATAAAGCAAACTGAATCATACATTGTTTATTTCAAAATTTTATGGACATATGTTGTTACTTGTTAACTGTTACTGTTTTGTTTTATTTTTGTTTCTCCTCATTCCTCAGCCATTTGGCCTAGGACCTAAATAAACAAACAAAATCCAAAATAACAACTTTCCTCAAAATATTTAAAAGTGCATTTTGGAAAGAAAAAGAACCAGGTGGTGAATTGGTCCTGAAATTATTTCCTCATTCACATGCACAATAAATAGATTTTTGGAGGTAGATAAGTCTTTTAGAATATAATAGTTTCTCTTCAGTAATTTTATGTTAGAAATGAAGATCATGGGGCTGGGGTTGTGGCTCAGCGGCAGAGCGCTCGCCTAGCGCGTGCACAGCCCGGGTTCGATCCTCAGCACCACGTAAACATAAATGCATTGCATTGTGTACAACTAAAGCAAATAAATAAATATTAAAAAAAAAGAAATGAAGATCATATTTAAAATTAGGGAGCAAAAGTAAAGAAATAAATGCTTCTCTACCAATTTAAGTATATAATTCTCATAATATTACTTGCATATATTATTATGAGTATATAACAATGTTGATTGTAGGATAATAATTAGGTCTCAACACCATTGTAAGCGCTTTCATGTCACATTATTTAGAATTCCTAAAAATGCTATGGAGTGTGTACAGTATTCTTTTTCTACTAATGTTAGAGATGAAGAGATTAGGATATAGAATGGTTCAATAACTTTCTGCAGTTAATTGTACTTTTGAATGGGTTTGTTGGCAATACAGTTTCCAATAGTGTGTCAAGTAAAAGGATTAGGGCTTGCATGGCACTGCTTGCAAAGTGCATTGATAGCAGGAGGACTCCTGTTATACATATTCAGCCAGTAGCTAAGATAAAAGGAAGTAAGTTATATTAATAGTTTTGAGAATAAAATGAAGCAAAAGGGCATGGTCTTTACCAAGAGATTGTGACTTATGCCTCAGGAAGCTAGAATAATATCCAATATATCTGAATCTGCCTTCCTGACATCAATATAATGGATCAGAAGAGGTGCCTGTGTGTGGTGAATGAATGGATACCACAGCACCTAGAACACCATATACATATTGTCACTAGACTTATTTCTAAACAACTAAGTAGAAGGCAAAGGCAGTCATTATAAGATGATTACAAAAATACATGAAGCCGGGTGTAGAGGCACCTAGTTGCAGTCCCAGTGACTCAAAAAGCAGTCAGTAGGACTGCAAATTCAAGGTTAGTCTCATCAACATAGTCAGATCCTGTGTCAAAGAACAAATAAAAAGGGCTGAAGATATGTCTCAGTGGGAGAGTGCCATCAGTTAAATCCCCAGTATATAAAAAGAAAAAAAAATGTGAAACTAACCTTATGAAGCAAATCTAGTAATTTACATATACTGAAGTGAATAAAAAATAAATATTCTAAAGATAAGAATAGTGATTCTCTAGTACTAAATGTGCCTTATAAAGCTTTTTGAAAATTAATAAATCATAAATAGCCCCTGACCAATGTTTTTAGTTTTCATGATAGGTTGACTATAAGGAATAAGAATGTTGCAGAAATTTTGATATAAAAAATCTTTGTTTGGATTACTCTTTCTTTTGGTTGATTTAAAATTAACTGCACAGTAAATTTGTAGGACTCATATCACCTTGTATTCACCACTCTGACCAACACTCATGGGGAGGGGATTATACAGGGCAAGGACTATGCAGAGTGGAAATCTCTTTTGTCACTTTAGATTTCTTTCCACAGAAGGAAAGGGAAAGTAGCCTAGAACAAAGACAGTAAGGAAGGAAAAAGTAAGATGATAGATTTTGTCCAACTATATTAATGATCTCTTAAATGTAAATGTTAAATGTTTCATGTATAAAACAAAAGCCAATTGTTGCTCATAAGTAGTATATCTAATATTTAAGAATACTAATGTTTCTTTTGTAGACAGAACAAAAAATAAATTTGTTTTTCTCTTTTCAACTCAGAAAACAATAGACTAAAAATTGTACATGGTGAAAATAACAGATATATAATGTTAGAATTGCGTATGATTGCAAAAATAAGTGTTTATAAAATCATAATCAAACTACAGTTAATAGAATAATGGAAAGATAGATATTCAAGGACAGAATGGAAAAATGCACCATCATTGTGTGAGATTATAAACACATTTTTTTTTAGTAATTTATGGATCACGTAGAGAAAGATAAAGTAAGCATAAATATTTTAAGACTGGAACAACACAACTATTTGACCTATATATACTATGCAGAATATTTATGCTATAAAATACAGACTATTTTTTAAGCACAAAGAAAGCATTTATGAAAATTTATAGAATACAAGGCATTATCATTATTTTTCTGTATTTGCTAAGACTTTCTCCATGTCCTAACATATGACCTATGCTGTAAAAGTTTCCATGAGTGGCTAAGAAGAAAATGAATTTAGATGCTGATGGATGAAATATCCAATAGATATCTGTTAGGTCCATTTGATTATAGTAATTTTTAGTTCTGAAGAGTCTTCACTTAATTTATGTCTGAATGACTTATCTAGTAGTGACAAAGGTGTTGAAATCACTCAGTATTATTGTATCAAGGTCTATTTGACTCTTTCTATTGAATAAGGTTTGTTTTAGGTACATAAGTACAACAAATTTTGATAAAAGTATTTAGTCATTTATATATTGTTACTGGAAAATGCCCTTAACCAGTTTGAATTGACCTTCTTTGTCTCTTCTGATTAATTTTGGCTTGAAGTCTACTTTGTCAGATATGAAGGTAGTTATACCTGCTTGATAAAGGTCTCTATTTGCATGGTATATATTTTTCCAATGAAATAATTCTAGAGTTCATAAACAAATTTAACAAAGCATCAGAATACAAGATTAATATGTGGTAATCAAGAGTTTTCCTATGGTCCAATAACAAATCTACTGAGAAAGAAATCAGGAGAACTGTCCCATTCACATTAGCCTAAAAAACGAATAAACAGACAAGAATAAATCTAACCAAGGCGGTGAAAGAACTCTACAATAAAAAGTATAGTACACCAAATAAAAGAGTTGAAGACCTTAGAAGACTGTAAAACCTATTATGATCTTGGAAAGACAAAATTAATGTTATCAAATGGCTGTATGACAAAAGTGCTATGTAGATACATGATCCCCATCCAAACACTATTGTCATTCTTTGCAGAACTAGAAAAATAATATTAAAATTCACTTGGAAGAATAGAGTACCCACAATAGCCAAAACAATCTGGAGTCATTAGAATACTTGACTTCAAATTATACCACAGAACTGTAGTAACAAATATAACATGATAGTGACATCAAAATAGACAGAAAGTCAAATAAAGTAAAATAGAAGACAGAGACAAATCACCATACATACACTATTTGATACTATACAAAGGTGCCAAAAACATATGTTGAAGAAAATACAGACTTTTTAACAAAGGGTGCTGAGAAAACTGGATATCCAAATATAGAATAATGAAACTACATCCCTATCTTTCATTCTGTACAAAAGTCAAATCAAACACCAAGTAATTAACAAGGTGTGGTGGTGCATGCCTGTACTCTCAGTGGGTCAGGAGATGGAGGCAGGAGGATCAAGAGTTCAAAGTCAGCCTCAGCAATTTAGCCAGGCCTTAAGCAACACAACAAGACCCTATCTCTAAATAATAAATAATTAGTCCAGAAACTACAAGGCTAGAAGAAAGCACCATAACATTTTGGCATCAGCACTGACTTCCTTAACAATCCCCTTAAAGCTCAAGAAATAAAACCAAGAATCAATAAGTGCAATTAAAAAACTTGTGGCACAACAAAAGAAACAAAACAAAACAAAAAAAAAAAAAAAAAAAAAGAAAGAAGGAAAGAAGAGAGAACCTAATGAATGAGAGAAAATCATCACCAGCCACTATTCTGACAAGGAATTATTATCTAAAATACAAAGAACACAAAAAGCTTAACATAAAAAAATACAATCAATAAATGGGCAAAAGAACACACAATTCTCAAAATAAGAAATATAAATTGCCAACAAATATATGAAAAAATGTACAAAATCCCTAGCAAATAGGAAAATGCAAATAAAAATCATATTGTGGTTTTATATCAGTTCAGTTAGAGTGGCAATCACAAGAATAAAAATAATAATAAATGCTAGCAAGGATATTGGGGGATTTCATGAAAATAGAAGAGTGATTACTGGGGTAGAGCAAGGGGATACTGGCGGAGGGGAAAAAAAAAGGAAAAAGGGAGTAATATGGAGTGAAATTGACCAAATTATGTTTTGGACACTTATGAACAAACCACAGTGAATTCTACTTTATGTGTATCTACAAAAAACACAAAATCATGAACAAATAACAATAAAAAAATAAATTAATTAAAGGAAGAACAGTACAGTAATGGAAGGGGAATATAGGGAGAGAGAAGGGAGTAAAAGAAGTAGTGTAGACTAAATTGGAGCGAATTATAGTCCACATATTTTTTATGTCAAAATGAACCCCACTGTTATGTATAACTGTAATGCACTAATAACAATATTTTAAAATATATAATTAATTCTATAAAATCTCAAAAATTATAAAAATATTAAATATATAGTATGTTTTGTGAACATATAACTATTTATCAAGAAAATGTTAGTGAAAAATGATAAATGAAAAATATATGCTGTATCATAGATCAATAATAAAATTAATACAAAATAAAATTAGTATATATTTTATATTATAAAATAAAATCAACAGGTAGTTAGCAAAGCATGTATCTAATAAATAAGACCATCAATAGTAGAAAAGTACAGCCCTAAATGTTTATATAAGAAAAATGAAAGATAAAATTCAATGAAATATGCATCCATTTCAAAAACATAATAAAATGAGACAGCCAACTAACCCAAAGAATGTAGTAGAAAAAATAACAAGCAGATGGTAATATAAGAAATGTATCATAAATTAAAGTAATTCAACCAAGCTAAATTTTGACACACTGCAAAAATCAATGAATTAATAAATCAATGTCATGAAAGATATTTTAAAATGAGTGAGCTGCCATCAAGAACTAATATTGGGAAAGAAAATTTTTTGATTGGGCATGTAGTAAGATGATGGAAGATGGTGTTTGAAAGTCATACATGAGCAAGTTTATTGAGATTCCTTCAGGCATAGTTGAGACATTGAGGTTTTCCTATATACATTTAAGAAATGCAGTTTGAAGAAATATAGATTAAAAAATCATTAGGAACCTTATTTAACTGTTATTAAATATGCAAAGATGGAGAAATTCAGGATTATTTGAAAAGGTATTAGATGAAGGATTTAGCAAAGAGATGAACATTTAAGTTGGGGAGAATAAATAGAAAATAATAATTCTAAATCTTTAAATAATATTAATAGGATATCTAAATACCCATTAATTCAAGAGTTTATTTTGAATGAAGGGAATACAAAGCATACAAATACAAAATTGGTGGTGATGAGTCAATTTGGAAAATAAGGAAATAAATGTTCCTGTATCCATTCTAGTGAAAATGACATAAGAGGCTAAAAATGAACTTTGAACCTAAACATATTCAAGTTACTATAGCTGTCTGAATTACAGTTCTTTAATTTCTCTTGAGAGTGACTAAATAGTGAGACTTTGTTAAGCAAGTTTGGATGGAGAGAGATTCTTCATTATCTGAATCAGAGTATCAAATAGTAGGCAATAATAATACAAAACATGATGGCTACTACGGAGTAAGTAAAATCACCCAGTCACCCGGTGTGTAGTAATAAAAAATTAGGGTTGTAGGGAAAAATCTAGGGATCTCAGAACTTAATGTGACAAGCAAAATAAGAGGAGCCTTTAAAAGAAAATGAGAATAAATTCTCTGAGGAGTAGAATGTGGTAATGATGGTTCTGAGAAAAGAGTGCAATGATCTAATGTATCAAGTTAACTGCCCATGTGTGAGAGGATAAGCTCAGGAGCTAGAGTGGAATTTGAAGTGATGGATTTAAGACAACTTTAAGAGCTAATATAAAAAAGTTTATTACATGTGGAGAAAAAGTAGGACTAGGAATTGAAAATTAATCTTATTTTTAATTTGCATGAAAAATTGGTAACATCACCACAGATAAGACATAAGAATATAGGTATAGAACATTTTTATAGGAGAGATGTGATGAGTTTTGCTTAGAATATGTATTTAATTTAAAATGCTAAGCACTTAAAATACATGAATTTTAGTATTTATTACTAAAATTTGAGAGAGAAGTCTGGCATAGATACGGTGAAGTCAGATTTGGCATGTATATTAATTTCATAGGGCTTCTACAGCAATGATCACAAACTGGGTGGTTTGAAGGGACAGAAATTCATTCTCTTACATTTATAGAGGCCAGGATTCCAAAATTAAGATGTTGACAGAGTCATCCTTCCCCTGAATCCTTCTCATGATTGATGGCAGAGAAATTCTAATCTGTCTGATCTTTACATCTCATATGGTCATCTTACCAAAGTATCTGTATCAGTAAATACTTTATTCTTATACGATATCAGTCATATGGGTTTAAGAGCCCACTATATTCCAATAAGACCTTATCCTAAGTAATTACATCTGTAAATGAACTTAGATTTCTAAGTTGGTACTATGAGACTCCAGTAATTAAGATTCAACATATTATTTATGGAGAAACACTTCAACCCATAGCAGCTAAATATTAGACCATGTGTTAATAGTTAATAAAATTTTCTTCTAGACTTTTTTTTTTCTTTTTTGACTTATTTGCAGGTAACTTGGGTTTGTTGTCTTTTGATTCTTCTTTGTCAGAGAAACTTATTTATCCATTTCTCTGAACATCTCTTGTCCTGGTTTAATGACTTGCTGAGAACCAACTAAATCAATTTACATGTTTTGCAAAGGACCTCACCTCATGGTGAGTGTTTATACTTGGTCTATTATCTGAAGTTGGCGTGTTTAATGACATTTAACACTAGATTTTTATCTGTCACTGGTTAACTATGAGTAACAATTGCATCTCTCAGTTCTGAAGGTCTCCAAATTTCTCAAATTCTGTTTCCCAATGGTTGGTAACTTTCTCAACTCATTCCTTGCTTGTAGTGGCGTATTAAATGCAGCACACCTCATTAATGCACATTAAATCCACAAATTTGATATGGAATTTGCTTCCACATTCCTGCTTTTGACAATATTATCAAATGATTCCCCATTGCGTAAACTATTTCAACTTATTTTTTAATCTGGCTTCCAAAACTGTACCTTCCATTATTTATTAACTAATTATTTTTTACTGGTTATCCTTTGCTTAAAAATAATAAAGTTGCTGGGCATGTTGTTGCATGCCTCTAATCCCAGTGCCTCAGGAGAGGCTGAGGCAGGAGGATTGAAAGTTCAAAGTGAGCTTCAGTAAAAGCAAGGTGATAAGCAACTCAATAAGACCCTGTCTCTAAATTAAATACAAAATAAGCCTGGGGATGTGGATCAGTTGTTAAGTGCCCCTGAGTTCAACCTTTGGTACTCCCCCCCCAAAAAAAAAAATAATAATAATACAGTTGCTTACAAGAGCCATGTCATGTTTCTTGTTCTTGTTTTCATTACATGCTGACAAGAGTCAGCTACATATCTGCTTCTTGTATCTTACCAATGAAGGAGCATCCTGTTTTAATTTGCTGTTCTCGTTTTAGAGAAAAAAACTAAAAGTGTAGAGAAATTAGAGCTATGGTGTCTATACTTTTGCCTGCAAATATATAAAGTTTGTTCATGTATTGAAGAATTTTCCTCACCCATGAGGACAATGGTAACTTCTAAATGAAGATGATGTATAATCTTTCCATGGTAAAAAGTGACAAGGCGATTATATTATGGGTAAAACGTCAATTCAGCATAAGAATATAACAATGTAAATACACACACAATATCTATAATCTAAATATATAAAGCAAATACTAATAGATCTAAAAGAAGAGGGCTGTAGTTTGGATTTGAGGTGTCCCCCAAAAATTCATGTGTGAGACAATGCAAAAAGTTTTAGAGGAGAAATGACTGGGTTATAAAAGTCTTAACTCAGTCAGTGAATTAATCCTCTGATGGAGTTAATTGAGTTATAACTGAAGGCAGGTAGAGTGTGGCCCAAGAAGGTGTGTAATTGGGGGCATGCTTTTGGAGTAAATATTTAATATCTGGCAAATGAGTTTCTGTTCTTCCTGACCATAATATGAGCCATTTTCTGCCACGATGTTCTGTCTCACTTGGAGCCCTGAGGAATGGCGTCTGCTGTCTTTGGACTGAGACATCTGAAATTGTGGGTCCCCAGATAAAATGTTCCTCCTCTAAAATTGTTCTTGTCAGATCTCTTGGTTGCAGCAACAAAAAGGCTGATTAAAACAAAGGAATAGTCTTCCATTTTACTCAGCAATAAGAGAGAATAAAATAATGGCATTTGCAGGTAAATGGATGAAGTTGGAGAATATAATGCTAAGTGAAATTAGTCAATCTCAAAAATCCAAGTACCGAATGTTTTCTCTGATATAAGGAGGCTGGTTCACAGTGTTGTTGGAAGGGGGTACATAGGATCAGAGGAACACTAGAATGGTCAACGGAAAGGGAGGGGAGGGAGGGAGTAAGGGGGGGGGGTTGGAAAAAAATTGGTGGTTGAATGAGATGAATATCATTATTCTAAATGCATGATTGAAGATCTGAATGGTACTTATATACTTTGTATACAAGCAGTTGTATGTAAAAAGATACTATACTTGTGCATGATGAATAAGTAAATAAATAATAAAAAAAAATAACACTCCATTTTCAGCTACCATATAATAACATTCCACTTTCAGTAATGGCTGGATCAATTCAACAGAAAATCTATAAGGAAACATTGTACTCTATCAACACTATAGATCAAACAAACCTTAATAACATATTTGAAAATTTTTATTTAGCAACTGCAAAATACATATTTTTTTCAAGCATACATAGGACACACTCCAGAACAGATCATGCGTAGGGCTTCGGAATGTCTCCCCAAATTTAAGATCAACTGTCATTTAACCACAATGATGTGAAACCAGAAATAAGTAAGGAAGGACTTTGTGAAATTCAAAAATACATGGGAATTCAACGGTCATTCTCCTGAGCAACTATAAAATAATAAATAAATTATAAGGGAAATTAAAAAATCTTGTTTCAAAGAAAAATGAAAATACAGTATATCCAAACCTATGGGATATAGGAATAGCTGTTCTAAGATGAAAACTCAGTAGTGGTTCTGCACACTAAGAACAAAATACCTGAAAAAAATCACAACAGTCTCATTAAAAAAAAAATTTTTTTTCAACATAAAATATTTAAGTATAAATTTAACCAAAAGTTAAAATATTGTTACAAGTTTGATAAAACATTGATGATAAACATTAAAAATGCCACAATTAAATAGTACAATATTCCACATTTGTAAAATGTCCACTCAATCCAAACTGACCAAAGATTTAGTACAATTCTTATAAAAATATTAGTAACATTCTTCATGTAAATAGAAAAGTATCCTAAAATTTATATAAAACCAGAAAGGACCTCAAACAGCCAAAGCAATCCTGAATAAAAAGAACAAAGCTAGAATTATCATACTACCTTACTTTGAAAACATATTACAAAGATATCATAAGCCAAGCAGACTGATATTGGCACAAAAACATATTCACAAAACAATGTAACATACAGGTGCTGAGGTGTATTCCTGTAATCCCAGCTACTCAGGAGGTTGAGGCAGAAGAATCCCAACTGAGGTCACCCTGAACAAATTAGTGAGGTCCTATATTAAAGTAAAAAAAAAAAAAAAAAAAAAAGGTTGTGGGTACGTGGCTCTGTGGTAAAGCGCCCTTGGGTTCAATCCCCATTAGCATAAAAACAAAAACAAAATATAATTGGAACAGAATAGAAAATCAGGCTTTATATAAACGTATGCACTGCATTAATATCTATAGCTATAGCTATGGCTATAGTTATATTTATATTTACATTCATATGTACATGGTGAAATGAGAGTTTTCCCTGTTACTTCCAATCTAATCCAACATCACAAAATTTATTCTAGCCTCCTCCCTTTCCATACTTCTTACTTGTTTTCCTGATAGTAAAACAAAAACCGGTTTCCCTATTAGCTTTCTATTAATGCTATAAGACATCACCTCTAATCAAACCCACAGCTTAAAGCCATAGAAATTATGAACTTGCTTTCCTAGATTTTAGAAGCCTGACAGGTTTCATTAGGCTAAAATCAAAGTATCAACAGGGTTTCACTCCTCTTTGAAGACTCTTGGGGAGAATTTTATGGGGTATTTCTAGTGTTTTGCTTTCTTTTTTGCCTTTTTTTTTAACTTCTAGAGACTATCTGCTTTACTCAGTCTTTGCTTCCTTCATCCATTTTGAAAGCCAACCACAGTCTGTATTTCAGTCTCTTCTTCTACATTCATGCCGGTGCCTCCTTGGCTCTGGCCCAGTGCTGTCCGCTTCTTCTATTGTTGCCTATTGAAACCTCTTCCCCATACCAGCTGCTGATGTTCTCAGTTGCTAGTTGCTGCCTCATGTGGCTACTTTTTACTTTATCTTTCATCTCAAAACATTGTATGCCCTGCCTGGATCCCTCCTTATTCAAGCAATCTTCCTGAACAGGCTGTCTTCTAGAAATATGTTTCAAGGGAAAGAGAAAGAATATTAGGTTTTCATTTCAAATGTAAGACTGGTATGAATGCAACATGTACTAAATATCCTGTCTACTATTTTGCTATTATTCTTGCCAGAAACAATTACATACTTTCTAAACTTCAATTTGTTCCAGTCATAATACAAAGGGATTGGATTACATAATTTCTAAGTATTATTCATGATCAATATACAATGATGCTAGTATTTGTGTTAGAAAATTCTACAAAGTATCTGTTAATACATATTTTAATTTGCAGAACCATCTATTTATAAATACATGTTTAGAGAAGAAATGTTTGTTTCTCAATTCAACAATGCTTACAATTAACCTATGTAAATTTTGTCCTTCTGCCACATGATAATTTATTCTTCTTTGCATTATAAAAGAATACAAGGGAAGCAAAAAATTCGTATGTGATCTCTTCTGTGTTATACACAAAGAAATTTCAAATAACCTTCCTTATGTTGAAAATGCCTATTTATAATGGGCATTATAGTTTCCTGAGATTTTTATAACAAATGCCATAAACTCCAAACTACAGACATTCTCTCACAGTTCTATGGAGGTCAGGTAGTCCAAGGTCATGATGAAGTAGTATCATCTTTTCTCTGAAGTTTCTAAAGAAGCACCTTTTCTTGCCTCTTCTAGCTTCTGTATATTTCCTTGCAATTTTTAGCTTGCTGTTGCATCGTTACAATTTATGCCTCCATGTTACATGATATTCTTCTCTATCATCCCTATGATATTTCTATGTGACAGAGCTTATTTCATTTAGGACCACCCTAATCCAGTATGACTTTATCTTAAACCAAATACATTTGAAGAAAACTATTTTCAAATAAAGTCACATTCTAAGATTGTGAGTAGACACAGATTTTTGGAGGACACTATTCAACCCACTACACTGAAATAAAGAAACAACAGAAACAAAGTTAAGACCTTGGTAAATGAACTGACTATTCAGTATTATAGGTAAATTACTATTAATTTTCTATAGAATGATAATAGTATTGTAGTTACATAGGAAAATATTTTCCTTTTTAGGAAATTCATGCTGATATTTGGAACTTATCTTGATATCATAATATCATAATCTGTGCTGTAACCACAAAATACCAGAAACTGCCAACTTATCAGCAACATTAGTTTATTTCTTAGGGTTACGGAGGGTGGGAATTCGAAGATGAAGGTAGATTGAATGTCTGCTGAGGTCCTGTTTCCTAATTCATATGTTACCTTCTTGCTATATCCTCACCTGGCAAAAAGGGCACACAAGCTCTCTCATACATCCTTTATTAAGGCACTAGTCCCACATAGGAGTACTCCACAATAACTATTTAATCCCCTCCCAAAGCCCAACATGTTAATACCATTTCCTTGGGGAATTGGATTTCAACATGTAAATTTGGGGAACACAAACTTTCAGACCATCTTACTGGCAACTTCCAGATGCTTGAAGAAAATACACATGCAGAGAACAGAAATAAAACCTAATAATAAAAATAAAGCAAAGTAAGGGAGGTGTGGTATGCAAAGAAGAAAGACCAGATCTAACTTTTTCATTGAAAAGTTGAGATATGAAAAATAGCTTAAAGGTGGTGAGAGAGTTAGCTAAATATATATCTAGAAGAAGGATGTTTATGGAAGGGAGGACAGCTAGAATGATGACACTAAAATATGAACATGACTGGTGTGTTGAGGAACAACAGAAACCAGTACAGTAGAATTGGGAGAATAATGGAGCAGTAAAGAAGATTTGACAGGTAATTGGGGATAAAAATCTTGTACGATGTTTTAAGCCATTGTATAGACCTTGGCTTTTACTCTTGTGAAATAGGGAGACACTGCCGAGTTTTGAACACAAGAGTGGTTTGAACTGATTTATTTCATAAAGACATTTACTGCTTTGTTGAGAACAGAATGCAGGGAAACAACAATAGAAGGTATGGAACCATTTTGGAAGCTAACATAGTAATCTAAAGAGTGATCATGTGGCTCAGACAAAAATGATTGCCATGTTGGCAAGAACCAGATGGTGAGATTCTAGATATATTTTGAAGGCAAAACATTGCAAGATTCCCTAAAAGACCAAATGTAGGGAGTAAAAAGATACAAATAACTGCACAAATGGAACAACAGAGTCTCTTTCAACTGAGAAAGACTGGAATGGAGCAAAGGAAGAAATGAAAGAACACGAGTTTAATTTCAAACATGATGATCATGAGAAATTGAATAGGCAGTCAGTAACACAAATCTGGAGGTTTGTCTATCTAGTCTAGAAACCTAAATTTTGAATTGCTTAGCAAATCGATGGTACAGCAAGGAAATAGGCCAGATAATCAAAGAAAGGAATGTGTTAAACAAGATCCTAGAATGCAGGGAAAGGCAAAGAAAGAAATAGACTAAAATGTAATGATCAGAAAGATAGTAGGAAAATCAGGAGAATATTGTTTTTTTGGAGACTGATGAGGAAGGTTGTGAGTCCAGTTCAAAATACAACTGTGAAAATTTTGTGAAAAGTCTTTAAAAATTAAACACGGTGACAGTAGTGCATTAAACCAAGTACAAACCCTTTCCAAGCCTGAAGGTGTACCACTCCCATTTGATTGCAAAGATTTTATAACAATGAAGCTGGTTCTGAATAGAAATCAATACAAGCAAATATATCAAAGAATAAGGAGAAATCAATCATTTCAACAGCTACTAGTAGGTTACATAAGATGAGGACTGTGAATTCACCACTAAATTTATTAGTGTGGATATAGCTATCGACTTAAGCTAGAGCAATCTGTTGAATGATGTTGGCAAAACCCTAATAGGAACACCTTACAGATTGAATGGGCAGAGGGCACCCTGAGGCAGTGAATATAAACAACTAATTTGAAGATTTTGTTCCTGCTGTGAGGAACATAGGAGGCAGCAGCATGGAAGGGATGTAGCTACCTTCTTCTTCTTCTCCTTCTCCTCTTCCTCCTCCTCATTATTTTTTCTTTTTTAGAAAGAAAGGATGTTGGAAGTTTTCATGCTAGAGGAAATGATCCAGTATAGTGTAAAAAAAAAAATGTGATGACAGAGTGCATAATTGTGAAAAATATAATTGCATATGTGATAAGGAATGAGAAAAACCATCCAAGGTATCCTGAAAAAGCATGACTACTAACAGACTAGAAGGGAAACTAAATAGGTAGAAAGGTGGCTATTGCTACTGTTTTGTGATTTGTTAACTCACTTAAAGGAATCAAGGCTTTGAAGTGGCAGATCTTATAATAATGAATGTGGAGAACAAAATTTAATTTTATCTACAGAAAATTTAAAAGGACAAAAAAAAAAAAAAAAAAAAAAAAAAAAAAAAAAAAAAAAACAACTAGTTGGTGAGAAGGAATGTCTAGAATTGGAGAGAGTTCTGTTTTTGTTTTTTCTCTTACAAGTTGTGCCTCTTAGGCTTGCCCCAGTTCATCATTTGCAGTAGAAGTACCAATAATGCAAGACTCTTTTCCCTGAGTGATAAATTGAGAATGGGTGTCATTGTGATCCACAGACAATTAAATTAATCATTATATGACATTATTTGTCTTTCTTTCCTTCTTTCCTTTCCTCATTTTGTCCTGGATGAAGACCCTGCCATAAAAGTGTGCAGCAGCACTAGAAGGGCAAAACTTCAGGTGAGATGTATCAGATATTACTTGCATCTTCATGGAATCTACAAAAGATAATAACTAGTGTCTCTATGGGTGGAATGGTAAGGGATAGAGCTTTAAAATATCGGTCATGTATTGCTAAATATTGAAAATGCTTGAATGATTCTTAAGACAAATTCTGTATTTGTACATGGTTAAATTCCAACATTTAAAAATTAAGTGAGGATTATATATCAGTTTTCATATGTGTTCACTTAAATCAAATGGTTCTTCCATGCCCTAAAAATTCAGTTCCTAGGGTCATAAAACTTTTAGAATTTAAACAAGAGGGTTTGCCTTTTTAAGACATGTGAAAAACTCAAAGCAAACTCAAAATTGAACAAAAATACATGTAAAGTACAGAATTTTGGATTATATTGAGCTTCTCAGAGAACTAAGGTTAAAAGGCAACAAAGTAAAGTAAATTCTAAAGTGAGACAAATCTGTTCAAGGAGAGATGTAACACAAATTGTCTCATCTAGAGCCCAGGATCCAAGGAAATGTTCTGGTTGCCATGAAATGGTAGCAGAAATTAGATAAAATTTGAATATACTGACAAAAGTAGGCTGGTATGTCACATGGAAAATCTGGGGGCCCTGGTCATAATGGGAGTTTTCTTTTGTTTGCAATTTATTTTCCAGTGTTCCTCAACCTGGAACATATGAGAAAGATTGGGGTTGTTTATCAAACAAAAGAGAGCCTTCTTTGACAGCATAAGCAGGAATGAACTGATTATTGACTACAAAGATCAGGCATTCCCCTAGTTTATATTATCATAAAATAAAAAATAAATTATGATGGGGGGATTTAAAATTTGTTGTCTCTGGGGAAAACAGAACGATAAGGCTATTAATCAAAGAGTGGAAGGAAAAAAAAAATCTCTCTTCTAAAGAATAAGCAGTAGTCATTTTGTGACCAAGATCCTGTACTGAGCATAACTGCATCCAGGGAAGAGGCAGGAAAATACTGCCCAAAATAAAATACACAAAGTTGTGTGTTTGGTTGCCATAGGGAGAAGAACAAGCATCTATAAAAACTTCAGTTTGAAAAACCTGGAACAAAAGACATCACTCAGATTAATGTTAAAGTGGAACAATAAAGAAATACTCCTGCTTCCTATAGAAGCCAGGTATAAGATATAAACGATGCCACTCAACCACTGGGAAAATGTGTGGGCATGAAGGGAGGCATGCTCTGTTATGCAGTCATGCAGCAATGGCTGAACACTCTGAACACTGATCATGGAGCTACAAAACTGAGGAAAACCCTCTGCTGTCCCAACCCCTATCCACAACACAAAACAACAACAGCCTTCCATTAGATTTTGGAATTTGTGGTGCATTGAAGGTAACCATAGCAACTAAGAAGATGCAGAGGAACTGCAAAGTGTACAGACTGATTTGGGAATGTAAAATTCTACAGCTACATTTGAAATTGTAAGTCATAAGTTTCTCTACTTATGGCCTAAGAATTCCCCTTCTAGATTTTGCCCAAGATGAACTAAGGCCTTGAACTGGTGAATAGATAATCAAATTGTGGTACATTTGTACAATTGACTATACTCAGCAAAATAAATAAATAAATAAATCTACTGAACGAATTGATTTATGCAACACCAGGGAATATTCTCCTTGGCTGTACACTGTTTGAACAAAGTAAAAATAAGATTTCTATTTTCTTTCTTTTTATTTTAACTTTTTATACATGTTTACAGAGTACATTTCATTTCATATTACATATAAAGAGCACAATTTCTCAAGTTGCTGTTTTTATATAAGGTATTTTTACAACAATTGTGTCTTCATACATGTATTTAGGGTAGTCATGAATAACTCAGTCTGCCATTATTCCTATCCCCTTGCCCCCTCCCCCCTTTCCCCCCTCTTTGTTCTATTTAAAGTTTTTTCATTCCTCTTATTCCCACTCCCTTGCCTTTATAAGTTAGTATCTTCATATCAAAGAGATCATTCAACCTTTGTTTTTTTGGGATTGGCTAACTTCACTTAGCATTATTTTCTCCAACTCCATCCATTTACTTGCAAATGCCATGTTTTTATTATTTTTTAGTGCTGAGTAGTGTTCCATTGTGTATATATACCAAAGTTTCCCTATCCATTCATCCACTGATGGGCATCAGGGTTGGTTCCACAGTCTAGCTATTGTGGATTATGCTGCTATAAACATCGATGTGGCTGTGTCCTGTAGTAAGCTGTTTTTAAGACCTTTGGGAATAGACCAAGGAGTGGGATAGCTCGGTCAAATGGTGGTTCCATTTCAAGTTTTCCTATGAATCTCCATAATCTCCATACTGCTTTCCAGATTGGCTTCACCAATTTGCAGTTGCACCAGCAATGTAGGAGTGTGCCTTTTTCTCCACACCCTCGCTGGCATTTATTGTTGTTTGTTCCTAATATCATTCCTCATAGAAATAGAAAAAGCAATCATGAAATTCATCTGGAAAAATAAGAGACCCAGAATAGCCAAAGCAATTCTTGGCAGGAAGAATGAAACTGGTGGCATTACTATTCCAGAACTTAAATTGTATTACAAAGCAATAGTAACAAAAACAGCATGGTATTGGCACCAAAATAGACCAGTTGACCAATGGTACAGAATAGAAGACACAGAGACTAACCCACACATTTACAGTTATCTTATATTAGACAAAGGTGCCAAAAACATTCACTGGAGAAAAGACATCCTCTTCAACAAACGGTGTTGGGAAAACTGGAAATCCTTATGTAATAAAATAAAATTAAATCTCTTTCTCTCACCATGCACAAAACTTAACTCAAAGTGGATCAAGAATCTAGGAATTAAACCAGAGACCTTGCACCTAATAGAAGGAAAAGTAGGCCCAAATCTCCATCATGTTGGTTTAGGCCCCAACTTCCTCAATAAGACCCCTATAGCCCAAGAACTAAAACAAAGAATCAATAAATGGGACAGATTCAAAATAAAAAGCTTCTTCTCAGCAAAAGAAACAATCAGTGAGGTGAATAGAGAACCTACAGAATGGGAGCAAATCTTTACCACAAGCACATCTGATAGAACACTAACCTCAAGGATTTATAAAGCTCTTAAAAGTCTTAACACCAAAAAAAACAAATACTCCAATCAATAAATGGGGTAAGGAACTAAACAGACACTTCTGAGAAGATGATATACAAACAATCAACAAATATATGAAAAAAATGTTCAACATCTCTAACAATTAGAGAAATGCAATTCAAAACTTCTCTAAGATTTCACCTTACTCCAGTCAGAATGGCAGCTATCAAAAATTTTTTATTTTCTATTTGACTCTTTTCATATTTTCAGTTTAGACAAGGTAAATGACATCAATCAACAGATCAGTAGTTTCTGGGCCCTGTGGTAAAGGAGAGAGACTGGTGACAAAGAACAGGGGCATTCTTGAGAAATGGCAACATGGCTTATCTTGATTTTGGTGACATAGTTGTGTATGTACATCAACAATATAAAAATTGAACACATTAAAAGTATAACTTTATGTCTATGTAAAGTGTTTGGCGATACCACTGACAAACAAAAAACAATGCAAGTATATATTTATACACTCACATATTACCAATAGATTTCACTTATCAGTGTCTTAAATACATTATCTTAGTTTTCTCTGGTGAGTTATTACTTTAAGTTAGACAATTTGACAGAAATTCATTTGCTGCCATATTATTGTAGCGATAAACTTTCATAGATATTTTGCTCTTTGTTCAATAAGTTGCATTTCTATTTAATATACTTTAATTATTTTTAGAAAGCTATATTTTTGTTGTATATAAATCAAACAGAATAGTAAAATTTATTGTGTCAAATTTATACATGCATGTAATACATTTTAATTATTTCCACCCTCTTGACCCCAGCCATCTCCTTCTCACTCCCACCCTAGGGGTAGACAATGAAAATTACAGAATGCTAATGAAAGATATTGAAAAATATACTAGAAGATGGAAAGAACTTCAATTTTCATGGATTAACAGAATTAATATTATTAAAATGGCTATATTATCAAAAGAAATCTACATGCAGATTCAATGACATCTCCTTTAAAATGCCAATTTTAAATAATCAATGAAGTGAAGAGAGAGCCTACATTTCAGAAGAAAATTTTTGCCACATGCACGTCAGAGCACTAATCTCCAAGATATATAAAAAATTCAAAAAACTTAACACCAAAAAACCAAACAGCCCCACCAGTAAATGGACTAAAGAGCTGAACAGACACTTCTCAGATGATATACAGTCAATCAACAGACATATGAAAACAGTTTCAACATCTCTAGTAATTACAGAAATGCAAATCAAAACTACTCTAAGATTTCATCTTATGCCAGTCAGAATGGCAGTTATTAAGAATACAAACAATAAGTGTTGGCAAGGATGTGGAGAAAATGATACACTCAAACATGCCTGATGGGACTGCAAATTGGTGCAAACAATCTGGAAAGCAGTATGGAGATTCCTTAAAAAAACTTGGAATGGAACCACCATTTGACCCAGCTATCCCACTCCTCAGTCTATACCCAAAGGACTTAAAATCAGCATACTATAGTAACACACAACCACATCAATGATTATAGCAGCTCAATTCACAATACCTAAACTGTGGAAGTAACCTAGATGTCCTTCAGTAGATGAATGAATAAAGAAAATGTGGTATATATACACAATGGAATATTACTCTGCATTAAAATAGAATAATTTTTGGGCATTTGCAGGTGAATAGATGGTGTTGGAGAATAGTGTGCTAAGGGAAATGAGCCAATCCCAAAAAACCAATGACTGAATGTCCTATTTGATAAGTGGATGCTAATACATAATGGGGGAGCATGGAAGAATGGAGGAACTTTGATTGGGCACAGGGGAGTGAAGGGAAGAGAGGGGATATTGAAGCAGGAATGATGGTCAAATGAGATGGACATCATTACCCTAGGTACATGCATGACTGCACATATGGTGCAACGCTACATCATGTACAACCAGAGAAATGAAAAGTGGTGCTGCAATTATGTTTTTTTTTTTTTTTTTTTTTGGTACCAGGGATTGAACTCAGGGGCACTCGACCACTGGGCCACATCCCCAACCCATTTTTGTATTTTATTAGAGACAGGGTCTCACTGAGTTGCTAAGTGCCTCGCCATGGCTGAGGCTGGCTTTGAACTCGCGATCCTCCTGCCTCAGCCTCCCAAAGTGCTGGGATTACAGGCGTGCGCCACCGCGCCCGGCTTGGTGCTGCAATTATGTACAATGAATCAAAATGCATTCTGCTTACATATATACCTAATTAGTATAAATCAATCAATTTTTTTTTTTTTTTTTTTTTTAACTGGGGATTGAACTCAGGGGCACTCGACCACTGGGCCACATCCTCAGCCCTTTTTTGTATTTTTATTAGAGACAGGGTCTCACTGAGTTGCTAAGTGCCTCACCATTGCTGAGGCTGGCTTTGAACTCGTGATCCTTCTGTCTCAGCCTCCCAAGTGCTGGGATTACAGGCATGTACCACCGCACCCGGCAAATTAATTAATTTTTAAAATGCAAATTATAATCTCCACAAAACAAGAAAAAAAAATCGTAAAATTCATATGGAAAAAGAAGGGCCTCAAAATAGCCAAAGCAACACTGAGCAAAAAGAATAATGTTGGAGTTATAACACCTTCCAAATTCAAAATGTACCATAGAGCTATTGTTTAAAAAGTGGCATGGTGCTGGCATAAAAACAGAAATGTAGACTAATGGAATAGAACAGAGAGCACAAATATTGACTCACAAAGCTACAGTCATTGGACTCTTAACCAAAAATGCCAAAAATTATATTCCATGCATATGATTATGTCAGAATGAACTGAGAATTGGGATGGTATAAAATTAAAAGGTATATCTATCTATCTATCTATCTATCTATATATATATATCTATTTATTTAAAATTTGTTCTAATTAGTTATACATTACAGTGGAATGTACTTTGACTTGTATATGTAAATGGAGTATAACTTTTAATTCTTCTGTTTGTATATTATGTAGAATCCCACTGGTCCTATAATCATATATGCTCATAGGGTAATAATGTCTGATTCAGTCTACTTCCTTTTCTACCCCCATGCCCCCTCTCCTTCATTCACTCCCCTCTGTCCAATCAAAAGTACCTCTATTCTTCCCTAGCCACACTCCTTATTGTGAATTAGCATTCTCATATCAGAGAGAAAACATTTGGCATTTGGTTTTTGGTCAGCAAAGTAGCAGGATATAAAATCAACACCAATAAATGAAATGTGTTCCTATACTTCAGTGATGAATCCACTGAAAGAGAAATGAGGAAAACTACCCCATTCATAATAGCCTCAAAAAAAAAAAAAAAAAAAAAAAAAAAACAAAGAACAAAACAAAACAAAACAAAAACCTCTACAATGAAAACCACCAAACACTAAAGAAAGAAACTAAAGAAGACCTTAGAAGATGGAAAGATTTTTCATGCTCTTTGATAGGCAGAATTAATAGTCTCAAAATTACCATACTACCTAAAGTGTTATACAGATTTAATGCAATTCCTATTAAAATGCCAATGAAATTCTTTTTTTGTTTTTTTTTTTTTTCTTTTCTTTTATTCTTAATTATTATATATGACAGCAGAATGCATTACAATTCATGTTACACTTATAGAGCACATTTTTACATATCTCTGGTTGTATACGAGCATATTCACACCATTTGGGTCTTCATATAAGCACTTAGGGAATGATATCCATCTCATTCTACCATCTTTTTTTTATTTTTATTTACCCTTTTGCCCCCTCCCTTCCCCTCTCTCCCCATTGGGCTTTTCAGTGTTCCTCTAATCCTCCTATGTTCTATGCTCCCCATCCAAACCCCACTATGAATCAGGCTTCTTCTATCAGAGAAAACATTCAGCATTTAGATTTTGGGGATTGGCTAACTTCACTTAGCATTATATTCTCCAAATTCATCCATTTACCTGTGAGTGCCATTATTTTATTCTCCTTTATTGCTGAGTAATATTCCATTGTGTATATATGCCACATTTTATTTATCATCTGCTGAAGGGCATCTAGGTTGGTTGCACAATTTAGCTATTGTGAATTGTGTTGCTATAAACATTGATATCAGTTTTCCAAAGACTCTCCATACTGCTTTCCAGATTAGCTGTACCATTTTGCAGTCCCACCAACAGTATATGAGTGTGTCTTTTTCCCCACATCCTCTCTAATATTTATTTATTTATTTTGTGTGTGTGTGTGTGTGTGTGTGTGTGTGTGTGTTCTTAATAGCTGACATTTTGTGTTGTGTGTTTGTGTTCTTAATAGCTGCCATTCTGACTGGAGTGAAATGAAATCTTAGAGCAGTTTTGATTTGCATTCCTCTAATTGGCAGAGATGTTGTTCAATTAGTTCAATTTCTGGCAATTAGTGAAATTCTTAATAGATCTAGAAAAAGCAATTATGAAATTAATTTGGAAAAATAAGAGACCCAGGATAGTCAAAGCAATTCTTAGCAAGAAGAGTGAAGCAGGAAGCATCATAATACCAGACCTTCAACTATACTATAGAGCAATAGTACCAAAAATGGCATAATATTGGCACCAAAACAGACATGTAGACCATTGGTATAAAATGGAAGACACAGAAACAAACCCATATGAATACAGTTATCTCATATTATACAAAGGCACCAAAAACATACATTGAAGACAATATAGCCTCTTCAACAAATGGTGGTGATAAAACTGGAAATCCATGTGTAGCAAAATGAAATTAAACCTCTATGTCTCCCCTGAACAAAAACGAACTCAAACTGGATCAAAAACTTAGGCACTAGAACAGAGACCTTGTGCCTAATGGAAGAAAATGCAGGACCAAATCTTCACCATGTCATCTTAGGAATGGACTTCCTTAACAAGACTCCTAAAGTACAAGAAGTCAAGAATCAATAAAAGTGATGGATTCAAACTAAAAACTTCTTCTAAGCAAATGAAACAATTAATAATGTGAAGAGAGAGCCTACAGAGCAAGGGGAAATCTTTACCATGCACCAGGATATATAAAGAACTCTAAAAACTTAACACCACCAAAAAAAAAAAAAAATCAATAAATGGGCTAAGGAAATGAATAGACACTTTACAGAAGAAATATAGTTGACAAACGAATTTGAAAAAATGTTTGACATCTCTAGCAATTAGAGAAAACTATTTTTAATACAAGTTCTTTATATTATCTTGAAATAATCCAATGTTCATATCTGGATACTAAGCAATGGATTAAGATATTAGTATCTGATCATTTCCCTTAGAAAGTAATTTATAAATTCTATTCCTAAGCAAGGCTTATTTTCTTTGCAGTACACAAAAAATAAGGTAGAAAAAATGCAAACCTTTAAAATATTTAAAAAATTAAGAAAATATTTTTAAATCAAAGGCAATATTAAAAAGTAATGAAAATACTTAAGGTATATTCTGTTAGATTATTTGCATTCCAGAAATAGTGCTCCCACTGTGTTTGAACACTTTCTCATTTGTCTAGTTTTGAATTTAATGTGTAAGTATGATATCTTGCATAACACTTTTCTTGTGAAGATTTGAGTTATTTTTGTGCCACACTCGTATAGTTATAAAAGTTTTATTTCCAATCATTTCTTAACTTTTAAAATAATATATTTATCTGTGATAAACAGAAAGACAGAAAAATAACTCTCAAAAAGCAGTCTACTCTGAGCATGGTGGTACCTATAATCCCAGAGGCTCCTGAGGCTGAGTCAGGAAGATTGAGAGTTCAAAGCCAAACTCAGCAAAAGTGAGGCACTAAGTAACTCAGAGAGACCCTGTCTCTAAATAAAATGCAAAATAGTGCTGGGGATTAAAAAAAAAAGAAAAAAAAAGATGTCCACATTTTAATTCCTGGAATCTGCAACTATGATGTAGCAAATGGCAAAAGGAAATTGAGGTTTGAGATTAAAGTATAGGTTGCTAATGAAACAATCATGGAATGCTGAGATGACCTTGAATTTTTAGACTACTGGTCAGCCAAATAAATGGAAAAAGATGATGGAGAAAGAGAGATAGCTATCTATCATTTATTAGCCTTCAAAATTCTAGTTTGAAGGTACAAGGATAGGACCCTAATTCAAAGGACTACATAAGTTAGAAAGGCAGGAAAACCAATCCTCCCCTATAGTCTCTGGAAAGGGATATAGGTTTCTCAGCATCTCTCATGGTAACATGAAAAAAATCATCACTTATTTAAGATAGTACATTGTAGTAACTATTTACAGCATCAAGAGTAAACAAATTTTCTAAATCATTTCTCAGATAATATAGTTGTAATTATAATATGTTTTATGGGTTACATAACATTTCAAACTCAGCTATTCATTATTAATTTTTAAACCCTTTATGCAACCAAATCCAATCTGTAAGATCTAAGTTTTTCAACATGATTTAATTATGGATATTTTATAAGCATATGGCAACAAAATTTTTAAATGTTAGGGGCTTGTGGTTGAGATTGGGGGTTAGCTAGAAAAAATACCTAGTTTCAAATATATGGCATTGTGATATAGAATAATTTTTCATCACTCATTTGGAAATATATTTTGGACTTCACTAAATATATAGGTTTATAAATCTGAAAGTATTACCTATATGACATGAAATATATATTCAGATTATATCATGGTCATTTTACAGAGTTATTTCCCATTATTTGCCATCTGCATTCATTCACAAATTACTTCATGGATTCACTCATTCTACTGCACAAAATGTCACATAACTTCGACTCCAAATTCTACTAAAATATCCAACCAGAATTGACATGTAAAGACTTCTTACTGTATTACATGGCGCTGAATATAAATTTTTTAAAGATTATAATAATGTGTATCTAGTATCTTTTGAAATTCATTCCAGAATCTGTAGTCTATAATATCATTACTGATATTATCTAATAACATTCCCAGATGACAATAGCATGTAATTTATATTTTCATATTCAGAAAGCTAATACTTGCAACAAAAGAATCTTGTGATTGGTAAGTTAGTAGCAAGAACTCTGATCAGTTTATAAAACTGCTGGGTGCACAACTGCTGAGCATAGTTTAGATAAGCTCCTTCACATTGTGGTTTTAAATCCACAATCTTGTTGATTCCTTCTCTTCATATTTAATACAGTAGCAAGACTTTTTTCATATCTTATTGAAACAATTGGAAGGCAATTTGAGTGACTTTATACTTTGGATAGTATGCTATCTCTGATACAAAAGATTTTCAAGAATATTGGCAATAAAAGCACAATAATTCTGTATCTGTCCTTGCTTTTCTAAGAACTGCCTATTAAGATGCCTGACTTTCCACATAGCTAAATGATCTTTGAAATAAAAGAAATAACTACACTACAAACTTAAATTTCTTCAATTGTTAAATGGCATGGACAAGCCTAATTTCAAAGGATTTGTGAGAATTGTATGGAATTAGGAAAGGTGATTGACAATGTTTTACATTTACTAATATGTTAGATATATGAAAATGTCTATGACATATACAATGTAATATCAGAGCTCCCAAAATCCCTATGTTGTATGCTGGAGTGAAAAAGCACTCAGTTCTAGTTATACATGCAATATCCAGATTTTTTTTTTTTTTTACCGTAGCCATTTTATTCCACATTGTAATTGAAAAGTTTGAAATTAATAGACATTTTTCCCCATAAGATCATTCTTTTCAGCACAACCCAAATCATGCATATGCTTCTCATGTTTTAGCTATATTGGCCACCCATTTGAAGCAAGAGAACACTAGCATTGCTAATCCCATGCTAGATACTCAATAAACATACTCATTGAATCAGAAAATATGTTCATTATGCTGTGCTTTCTGGTTAAGCCCAATAAAATCTTGCATTAAGTGAGAATCTATGCCTGGATAATAACTGTTTGCACATTAAAATTTTGGATCAAACTGAGTCTCTAATGTAAAATAAAAGTCTTATAGAATTCAAACTTCATTCTTAGATACCCTAAGCCATTGACCAAGATAGCCTTATAAAATTCCCTTTAGCTCGGCTAAACTTAAGACATGATTTTTCCTCACTCTAAGTCCCAGAACTTCCTTTTCTTAAAGCATTTTCTTTAGGAAAATTTGTGAAAAGGATTTCATTACAATTTCAGTTTGACTTTGTCAAAACATATTGATTAGGCATTTATAGTTTTATAATATCAAAATGGTTTAATTATTTTTCTAATTGTAGTTGACTATTCCAAACAAAACAAAAACAAATTTAAATATCAGCTCTTATACCCCATTATTTCATAGAACATGCTATTTTGATTTTCTCATAATACACGTACATATAAACACATACATATAGTATATATAATATATGTATATAACATATACTATACACACAAATGAAAATATTTAATATCATGATAATTTATTCAATATAAGTTAAACTCAAACCAAATTCAATTTGAAAAATAGAATTGATTAAACATAATATTCCTTTAATTGTTTCTATAAACCTTATATATTTATAAACCTGTATAATTAAAATCATTTAAAGTTTATTTTACAACAGAATACCAAAATTACCACATTCTTTAAAAATCAGAATTTTGTCTGTTGTTTTTTAGTTGGTCACAATCCCTTTTCAAGAGCAACTATGAGAACACAATCAATAATTTCAGATGGAGGAGTTTTTAACAGGATGAAAAGTATTTGTGACATCATGTAATTCCTACAATATGTGTTTGATGTTTTGTTATATGCAAGTCCACTGATAAAAGTTCAAAATCTCTGTGCTTGCCTGATTCATCCAACTGACATTTGTCACTATGCAATCCATAATTCAGAGATTCAAAATGATACCTTTAAAATTTAAGGGAGAGGGAAAAGAAACTACAACCTTGGGAAAAATAATGAAAATATTTTTTAAGCAATAAGATTTTCATAGTTAAATTATTATAACCAATAACTTACATGACACTGCTGTGCTTGAAGTTTACATTCAAATTTCTGTTGTTAAAATTCTGGTGAGCAGATTGAAATACAGTAACATACATACCATGCAATATATACAATCCTGTTTTTATTTTTATTTTTCTCATGCATGGGTGGCAGGCTCAAAAAAAACCCAGAAATAATAGCAACAATAAAATCTGGATATATGGCTTATAATAATTAAGTGTTTTGGGCTATCAGCAATATATACTGTATTTATTTCATTATTATTATTTTTTAATACTGGGCTATTTTAAAGGTTATCAGAATATACCACAGAAGAGGAAGGGTAAGGGCTTTAAATTCAGGGAGATGCCTGATAGGATGTAACAGCCTGGTCGCTCAGCAGCAAGAGTCCTGGACCCGCTTGGCAGATCTCTCTCATTCAGTGGACTTGGTTACACTGAGCTCAATATTACTGATTTTTTTCCCCCTGTGTCTCAAACACAAAGTAGGGAATCTGATCTGCTTCATCCCATGCTTGTTTCCCAGTATCTACTCTTGGAATTATCAATAGAGACCCAAGTAGCCTAAGACTTGTGTTGTAGGGATACATATGAAGACAGACACCAGTCTTTTTAGATTTCTCAGAAAGGAAGGATGTGGCTGTGGCTAAAGTATCTTCTACACAGGGAAATTTGGAAATTAATTAGCTCTGTTCTACTTTGTGAGAATAAAGGACAGGGCAAATCATGTAGTATGTGAATAAGAATGTCTAGAGAACTCTCCCTGCATTTCCTTTAGGTTGTCTTGTTTGCTGATTATTTCTGAAATAATGTCAAGAAAAACAAAACAAAACTAAAGCTGAGATCGGTGGTAAAAAACATTGATCTTAAAAAAAGTTACATTACATAAATAAAGTAAAATATTAAGGCAAATTCTAATAAATATCAATAGTGGAGCCATGGTAATGTTGATATCTCCAGATGGTAAAATTCATATTCAAAGTGATATTCTGATAGGATGATAATTTAAACTTGGAGTATGTCATAGCAGTGCAAAGAGAAGCATAACAAAAACTTAACTACATGCTTTTGCGTAGGTGAAAACATTAGAGAGGCTCAATGAACTCTAAAAGGAAATTCTTAAAATATATTTAAAATCAAAAGAAAAATTTATATGATGGAAGCAACATATGTGCTTGTCCAAATTAGAAAATGGAAACTGATAAACTGAAACAGAATATATAGGCCTCTTTTAACATGCCCTAAATCTAAATCTTTTTTTTACATTTTTAAACTTTTTCCCATTCTTCTTTCCCTTTCTTTTCTTTCTCCTTGTATATGTGTGTGTCCATCTCTCTTTTTCTCTCTCTGCTATAAGTTCTACAGACCCTCTTGAGAATGATTCATTCAAATTATCTGGTGGTTATTTGTAGTTTTATTTAGCTTGCTTTACATTGTTACCTCTTTCTTCTTGTAAACCAAAAGATGTAGCAAAAAATTTAAATACTTTAGACTAGAATACAACATAAATTATATTGCTTCATGTTGCACTACATTGGAAAAATAAGTTGTTAACCCACAGTCTGGGTGCAAATATTGGTCATTGAATTTGGGTGTGGATATTTTGATTTTTCTAGTTTACAATTATTTGCAAGTAGAAAGTTAAATGTGTAATGTCATTTTGGCATTGTTTACTTTTCAGGTCCTCATTAACCACTGACTAATGTTTTCAAATAAATCAACATACTTGCATAAATCAATACTTTATCAGGATGGTGAAAATAATTTTTTGGTTATGTCATCTTTTATCAATGCATTAACATTGTACATAATAGTGAAATTCATTATGCCATGTTTATATGGACAAATAATGTAATTTGATCAATCTCATTCCTCAGCTTATTCCTCAGTATCTTTCATTTTCTTCCTCTCTTTCCTTTCTCTGATCCTCTTGCTCTATTCTAGTCTATCTTCTATTATTATTATTATTTTAATTTACATTCAATTGTTATATTATCTTAATTTATATTGTTTTATATATAAATTTTATATATATTCATACTGCATTAATCAAAATTAAAATTGTGATATAATTGTTCAAGGTTATAGTATAGTTTAGTAGAATTTGTTCCCCAGTACATCCCCACTTCACCATGACCTCCCTTCCTTCTTCTCCCTCCCAATCCTCTTTCTGTTGGTCTCCCTTCTATTTTTATGAGATTCTCTTTTGTACATATTTTTAAAAATCTCTCTTTAGCTTCCATATATGATAGAAAAACATCTAACCCTTGACATTTCAAGTCTTGTTTATTTCACTTTTATTGCCTAATTTCATCTATTTATGAACAAATGTCATAATTTTATTCCCATCATGACTGAGTAAAACTCCATTGTGTATAATACAATATTTTCTTTGTCTATTTATGTCTTATTGTACACCTACACTGGTTCCATAAGCTGGCTACTGTGAAGTTTACATGCATGTATTAGTATAATATTCTGATTTTAGTTTTTTTATAAGACCAGTCACTTCTTACATGGAAAGCAGCTGACATCTATATATTATAATTCATCCTCATTAAATGAGGCAATTAGGTTAACAAAAATATTGTTTTCAATGGAAAAATTTCAAACACTGACAACACCAAGTAGTGGTGAGAATGTAAAGTAAAAGAACCGTTATTCATTCCTGGTGGGAATGCAAATGTTATAGCTACTTTAGAAGATAGTTTTCTCTTTTATAGAAAACTAAACATAATACTACTATATGATTCAGCAATGGCCATTTTTGGTATTTACCCAAAAGAGGTGAAAATTTGTAGTCACTCAAAACCCATACATGCATGTTTACAGCAACTTTTTACATAGTAAACCAAACTTGAATAAAAAACTGACATTTTGGCACAGGCCGTGCGAAACAAAGTCTGTGTGGGGAGACCGCACTACTACTGCAACCCCAGCCAAACTCACGGCACACCAGCGTGAAACCTGCGATAAAAACCAGCGATAACAGCCGGCGGGATTGGTGCTGGGGAACCACGGGAGACCGCGGGCCCACAGCACCAGTTCAAATCCACACTCCGCCTGACGCGACCCTCAGTAGTGGGGCCCCGGACAGAGCCGCGCAGAGATCTGTGATCAGCAAACAGGGACAGAGTCGAGCGGGCCACAGTCCAAAGCAGCGCTGTCTGCACCACAGTCACAGGTGTGGCTTCCCGGTGCTACTTCGGCAGGGAGACATGCACCCAACAGCTTTGAAATCCATTGGCGAGGATACGGGAGTCTGCGGAGCTGCTGTTGACTGGAAGGAGAGCACCGCCATCTTTGAAAGCTCCAGACAAAGGGGAGGAGACGGAGAGCGACGGCTGCATCCATCCAGGGACTCTCCAGCTCTCTGAAGACAACACACAATTGGGTGAGACTCGGGTGGTCAGCAGGGGAAGGCGTTTCTAAGGCTAGTGCAGCAGCAACAAGAGGCTGCAATTGTGGGTGGGCTTGGGGAGGGGGTGTCTTCTGGAGGGTCCCCTTCCCGGTGCCATTTATCTGCTGACACACGCAAACCCCCTGGGCCATTCCTTCACTGAACCGTGCAGCCACTGGCCTAAGATGCAGCCTTGATTTCACTGACAGGATCGCAGACTGACTGGACATGGTCCAATGGCAATTGGTTTGAACTGGAAAGGAAAAAAAAGAGGGGGGCTTCCTAGGGCCCGTTTTGTCTGAGACTTGGGGTTCGACTTTTTTTTTTTTTTTTTCCTTTTCTTTTTGTTGGCTTGCTTGTCTTGTTGGATTGCAGGGAGGTTTTTTTTTTTTTTGTTTGTCTGTTTGTTTATTTTTCTTTTTCTTTTTTTGGCTTTGTTTTGTTCTGCTTTTTTTTTTTTTTCCTTCCGCATTGATTGTTAGTGTGTTTGTTTGCTTCCGTTCCTTTTTTCTTTCCTTCTTTTCTTTCTTCCCACTCTTGTATTTTTTCTTCCTCCTTCATCTTTCATGTTTACATCCTGCCAGTGCATACTAAACAGAGGCAAAAACAAGTTATACGCAGAACTTGGGATTTCTAGAACCGGCGCAATTGAACTGGGTAGCAAAGTGGTGTTATATATAGTTTACTTTCTATTTCCTTGATTCTCTCTCTCCTCTCTCTTACACCAAATCCTACTCTTTTATCATTTTTTTTTCTTTTCCAACTTACTTTATATATAAATTGATCTTTTCACCTAATTGTCAACCCCATTCTCTTTCTTCCATCGTCTACTGATACTAAACCACTTCCACTAAACCACTTCAATAGATATCTCCTTTCATACTTTCCAAGAAAGAACAATTCAAGACACTTCCATCTTCCTAAACATAACACCTCTGTATCCAATACTTGAAGCTATAAAACCCTATCAGAAGCATACAGAGTAAATTGGAAATAATATCTGGGTTAACAAAATCTGTACATTGTGATCAAACTTGGATTTTCTGAATAGAAAGTGTTAGGTTTTAAAAGTGTAAAGGAATTATAAGGTGATCTGATAGCATTGTACTACAGGAACAACATAAGGCTTTAAGGTAAAATCGAAATAGTCAAGGTCCCACAGTGCAGGAAGAATAGACACACAAGCAACATGAAAAAACAAGGAAAGAAAATGACACAAACAAATCAAGATACCTCATCGGTAGATGTCATGGCAAGCACAGTTGGTCAAATGCCAGAGATGGAATTTAGAAATTACATATGCCAAATGTTTATGGAACTTAAGAATGAACTCAAAAATGAGATGAGGGAGCAGGTACAGGAGGCAAAAGATCATTTTGACAAAGAACTCCAAAAACAAATGCAATCTCTGAAAGAAAAGGGATGTCAATCAAGAATCTTATATCCAGCAAAATTAAGCTTTAGATTCGAAGATGAAATAAAAACCTTCCACGACAAGCAAAAGTTAAAAGATTTCACAACTCAAAAGCCAGCACTTCAGAGCATCCTGGGAAACATTTTTCATGAAGAAGAAGAGAAAGATGATAACAAAAATCACCAAAGGGAGATATTAAACTAAAGGAAATACCAACCAGAAGAGAAACCAAATCAAGCTAAAGACCATAATTCAAATAAAAATGGATGGGAATAAAAATCACATCTCAATAATAACCCAGAATGTTAATGGCCTAAACTCGCCAAACAAAAGACACAGATTATCAGAATGGATTAAAAGAAATGACCCAACAATTTGCTGTCTCCAAGAAACACACCTCATAGAAAAAGACATTAACAGACTGAAAGTGAAAGGCTGGGAAAAGTCTTATCACTCACATGGCTGGCGGAAGCAAGCAGGGCTTTCCATTCTCATATCAAATAAGGTAGACTTCAAACCAAAACTAATCAAGAGGGACAAAGATGGATATTTTTTATTACTTAAGGGAACCATCCATCAACAGGATATAACAATCATAAATCTGTATGCCCCAAATAATGGAGCACCTACATTCATCAAACAAATGCTTCTTAAGTTCAAGAGTAAAATAGACCACAACACAGTTATTCTAGGGGACTTCAACACACCTCTCTCACCAATGGATAGATCATCCAAACAAAAGCTAAACAAAGAAACTTTAAGCCTCCTCAAAACAATTAACAATTTAGAACTAACGGACATATATAGAATATTTCATCCCTCAGTAAAGGAATACACATTTTTCTCAGCAGCACATGGCTCCTTCTCCAAAATAGACCATATATTATGTCACAAGGCAACTCTCAGCAAATATAAAAAAATAGAGATACTACCCTGCATGCTATCGGACCATAAAGGGATGAAATTGGAAATCAAAAACAAAACAAGAAATAAGAAAAACTACTCCATCAACTGGAAGCTAAACAACATGCTACTGAATGAACAAGGGGTTGAAGAAGACATCAAAGAGGAGATCAAAAAATTCCTAGAGGTAAATGAGAACACAGATACATCATATAGAAATCTCTGGGACACTATGAAGGCAGTAGTAAGAGGAAAATTCATTGCACTGAGTTCATTCCTTAAGAGGAAAAAAAACCAACAAATAAATGACTTAACATCACACCTCAAAGCATTAGAAAAAGAAGAACAGACCAACACCAAGAGCAGTAGAAGACAGGAAATAATTAAAATCAGAGCAGAAATTAATGAAATCGAGACTAAGGAAACAATTCAAAGAATTGACAAAACTAAAAGTTGGTTCTTTGAAAAAATAAACAAAATTGACAGACCCTTAGTGATGCTAACGAAAAGAAGAAGAGAAAAAAACTCAAATTACTAACATTCGTGATGAAAAAGGAAATATCACAACAAACACCTCAGATATACAGAATATAATTAGAAATTACTTTGAAAACTTGTACTCTAATAAAATAGAAAATACTGAATGCATTGACAGATTTCTAGAGTCATATGATTTGCCTAAACTGGATGTGGAGGATATACACAATTTAAACAGATCAATTACAAGCGAAGAAATAGAAGATGTCATCAAAAAGCTACCAACAAGGAAAAGTCCAGGACCTGATGGGTTTACAGCCGAGTTCTATAAGACTTTCAAAGAAGAACTAATACCAATGCTCTTCAAACTATTTCAAGAAATAGAAAAAGAGGGAGCTCTTCCAGACTCTTTCTATGAGGCCAATATTACATTAATTCCAAAGCCAGGCAAAGACACATCCAAAAAACAAAACTTCAGGCCCATATCTATAATGAACATAGATGCAAAAATCCTCAACAAAATCCTGGCAAATCGGATACAAAAACATATCAAAAAGATAGTGCACCACGATCAGGTGGGGTTTATCCCAGGGATGCAAGGCTGGTTCAACATTCAGAAATCAATAAACATAATACATCACATCAATAGACTTAAAGACAAAAATCATATGATCATCTCAATTGACGCAGAAAAAGCATTTGACAAAATATAACACCCCTTTATGTTCAAAACACTGGAAAAACTAGAAATATCAGGAACATATCTTAACATTATAAAAGCTATTTATGCAAGGCCCCGAGCTAACATTATCTTAAATGGAGAAAAATTGAAAGCATTCCCTCTAAAAACTGGAACAAGACAGGGATGCCCCCTTTCACCACTGCTATTTAACATAGTACTGGAAACTCTGGCCAGAGCAATTAGACAGACGAAAGAAATTAAAGGGATCAAGATAGGAAAAGAAGAGCTCAAATTAGCACTATTTGCTGATGACATGATAATCTACCTAGAAGACCCAAAACACTCTACCAGAAAACTTTTACAACTAATAAACGAATTTGGCAAAGTTGCAGGATACAAAATCAATACCCATAAGTCAAAGGCATTTGTGTACATCAGCGACAAAGACTCTGAAAGGGAAATATTGAAAAATACCCCATTTACAATAGCATCAAAAAAAAATAAAATACCTGGGAATCAACCTAACGAAAGAGGTGAAAGACCTCTATAACGAAAATTATAGAACACTAAAGAAACAAATTATAGATGAACTCAGAAGATGGAAAGACCTACCTTGCTCTTGGATAGGTAGAATTAATATTGTCAAAATGTCCATACTACCAAAAGCATTATACAGATTTAATGCAATTCCAATCAAAATCCCAATGTCATTCTTCAAAGAAATTGAAATAGCAGTCATGAAATTCATCTGGAAAAATAAGAGACCCAGAATAGCCAAAGCAATCCTGAGCAAGAAAAGTGAAGCAGGGGGCATCACCACACCAGACTTTAAATTATACTATAGAGCAATAGTAACAAAAACAGCATGTTATTGGCACCAAAATAGACTGGTGGACCAATGGTACAGAATTGAGGATACAGAGACTAATACATATAATTACAGCTATGTTATATTAGACAAAGGTGCCAAAAATGTACAATGGAGAAAGGATAGCCTCTTCAACAAATGGTGCTGGGAAAACTGGAAATCCATATGCAACAAAATGAAATTAAACCTTTATCTCTCACCATGCACAAAACTTAATTCAAAGTGGATCAAGGACCTAGGAATTAGACCAGAGACAATACACCTAATAGAAGAAAAAGTAAGCTCCAATTTCCAACATGTTGGATTAGGCCCCAAGTTCCTTAATAAGAATCCTGTAGCGCAAGAATTACTACCAAGAATTAATGAATGGGATAGATTTAAACTAAAAAGCTTCTTTTCAGCAAAAGAAACAATCAGTGAGGTGAATAGAGAGCCAACTAATTGGGAAGAAATATTTAATACATGCACATCAGATAGAGCACTTATCTCTAGAATATATAAAGAACTCAAAAAACTTTAAACTAAAAAAACAAATAACCCAATCAATAAATGGGCTAAGGAATTGAGAAGACACCTCTCAGAAGAAGATACACGATTAATCAACAAATACATGAAAAAATGTTCAACATCGCTGGCAATTAGAGAAATGCAAATCAAAACTACTCTAAGATTTCACTTCACTCCAGTCAGAATGGCAGCCATCAAGAACACAAGCAACAATAAATGTTGGAGAGGATGTGGGGGAAAAAGGCACACTCATACATTGCTGGTGGGACTGCAAAATGGTGCAACCGTTATGGAAAGCAGTATGGAGATTTCTTGGAAAACTGGGAATGGAACCATCCTATGACCCAGCCATCCCACTCCTGGGTCTATTCCCAAAGGACCTAAAAACATATTACAGTGACACAGCTATCTCAATGTTTGTAGCTGCACAATTCACAATAGCTAGGTTGTGGAACCAACCTAGACGTCCCTCATAAATGAGTGGATTAAGAAAATGTGGTATATATGCACAATGGAATTTTACTCAGCAATAAAAGAAAACAAATTAATGGCATTTGCAGGTAAATGGATGAAGTTGGAAGACATAATGCTAAGTGAAGTTAGTCAGTCTCAAAAATCCAAGTACCAAATGTTCTCTCTTATATAAGGAGGCTATTTCAAAGTATAGTTGGATGGGGGTACATAGGAGGATTAGAGAACACTAGAATGGTCAAGGGAAGGGAGGGTAAGGGAGGGAGTAAGAGGGGAGCGAGGGGGAGAAAAAAAAAAGGTGGTTGAATGAGACGGATATCATTTTCCTTAATGCATGATTGAAGACCTAAATTGTACGAATATACTTTGTATACAAACAGTTGTATGTAAAAAGATACTAAATATATGCACTATGAGTTGTACATATTAAAAATTATAAAAATAAAATTAAAAAAACCTGACATTTTCTTCAGTCTATTAAGGGATAGATAAGCTATGTTGCATTCAGACAATGGGATATTATTCAGCACTAACAAGCAATGAGTTATCAAACCATGAGAAAGCATGGAATAGACTTAAATGCATAATTCTAAGTGAAAGAAGCCAGTCTGGAAAGGTAATATACTATACCTTTTCAACAGGAGTACAAAAAATTTGAATATTTGAAAATTATGGATAAAGTAAAAAGATCAGAGATTGTCAAGGGCTGTGGGGAAATAGTAACAGGTAGAACACTAAAGATCTAGAGTGATACAAGTACTCTGAGCAATGTTATGATGTCGTTATTTGTCATTATACATTTGTCCAAAACCACTGACTGTAAAAAAGCCAGAGGGAATTATGATTTCAATTATGAACTTTGGGTAGTACTGATGAATCTGTGTGGGTTCATGAATTTTATCAAATGTATCACTCTGGTGGGGAAGGTTGAGAACTACAGCAGGTACGAATCATTGCTGTAAGTATAAGGGCAGTCAGTGCCAGTGGGTGAACCTAAACTGGTTCTGAAAAGTAAATTAATCTGAGAAGAATCATCAATTAATACTTACTCAGCAGACACTTGTAGAAGCCCAACATGTGAAAGGAGATATTAATTATAGCCAACAAGGAGTCAGGGAATAACTCTACCTTGAAGGTGCAGTAAACAACCAATAACACTGTATTTTATTATATCCTGATAAACAAATAAATAAATAGCAGGTCATGAAAAAAACAGAAAGAAGAATTTTCAGAGACATTCCACGCATGCTTGGTAGGTTTGGTAATTGCTTGCCTGAACTTGGAACCAGAAGGCACCATTGCACCTGGTGCACACCTAGGCACCAATTTTGAATGTATCAAAGGTCAATTACTTGGCCCTGCATAGTTATAAATAAGGAGAAATATATTTAATAAAAGAGATTATTATTATTATTTAAAAAATGTGAGTTTCCAAGAATAGTGCAATCTATAATCACGTTAGTTTTTCTTTATTAAAATAATCTTTATGAAAATCTATATATGCTCTCATGCTGTTTTTGCAAAACTACATTCCCTACAATTCATTGTTAATTTCATGAAGGCTAGAAGACCATTTGGTCATTACTGTATCTTTAGACAAAGGAATATTATATTTTCTCAGCAATGTTTTTCCCCCCCTCAGGATTCTGCAAATATTTTTGAACAACACATTTTCTTAAGGTCAGAGCTAAGCAATAGGAATATGAAGGAGCCCCAATTAGAGAGATGGCTATTGCGGTCAGCTGGAAGCCATAAGTTCCACCTGATAATAAGTATGTATGTGACGCACCTGTAAATGCACGTGAGGCACCCGCAAAGCTAAAGGTATATAACCGGGTGAAAGCGGTCGGCGTCTGGAGAAGAATGAATTCATTCAGTCAGTCGTGCAGTCGCTCGGTAGGTCAGAAGAAGAGTTCGGGTCGGAGAAGAAGAAAAGAATCAGAGCAGCCAGTAAGTAGGCAGAGCGGTTACAGAAGAGAAACCAGATAGAAGAAGTAATTGCTGGTCAGAGTCAGGCTGAGGCTCCCGAGGAAGAAAGAAGAAAGAAGAAAGAAGCTCTAAAAGCTAAGTTCTCTCTCTCTCTAAAGAAGAAATCTCTCTCTTTCAAGCTCTCTCTTTCTCTCTAAGCTCTAAGAAGATGAAGAAGAAAAAGCTCTATCTTTCTCTCTAAGCTCTAAGAAGAAGAAGAAAAAGCTATCTCTAATCTTTCTCTCTAAGCTCTTTCTAAGAAGAAGAAAAATCTTTCTTTCTCTCTCTAAGCTCTCTCTAAGAAAGTAGAAGTAAAAGTAGTAGTATCTTTACTCTGCCTCCGAGAGTTTTCCTCCCGCGGCGTTGTGGCTGGCCACGACAGGCAGCTTACAGGAATAAACAGTAGTTAAAATACAATTCTTTTTAAGAGGATGAAGATAGGAAAGATGCTGGCATATCTGATTTGTAACTTATCCTTATGGAGGTAGGAAGAAAAACAACATGAGCTTTATTTGTATTTAGTTATTTACTTGTAGAATTTGTGGACGCATTTACTCACATAGCTAGTAATAGTTACAAAGCTATTACTTCAATGAGTCAATGAAATACAGTATTGCTGAAAGTGAAAATGTGTTTGTAATGATTACTATTTTTACTTGCAGTGCATACTGCTCCATACCACTGGCAATGCTACTAGAGATATGTCAACCTGAAATGATTTACATTACAGAAATAAAAGTCTGGATGGTGGTCAATATTCCACTTCGTTTTGACATTCAAGTTGTTGTTTATCTCTTCCTATACCTTGAAATTTTGTACCTATAAGGTACTTTTTACTAACTTTATTCTTCCAATGGGCTCATACATAATAATTGTGTACATTCTATGAACTATTTATGAACTATGGTACAACTTAGTACTAATTAAAATTATGTTACTGTTTCTAAATATTGACCAATGAGATACTTCCTTAGCTCTCCGCTCTTTTCTTTTAAAACAAATAACCCAATCAATAAATGGGCCAAGGAACTGAAAAAAAAAAAAAAAACACTTCTCAGAAGAAGATACACAATCAATCAACAAATACATGAAAAAATGTTCAACATTTCTGGCAATTAGAGAAATGTAAATCAAAACTATTCTAAGATTTCATTTCACTCCAGTCAGAATGATAGCTATTAAGAACACAAACAATAATAAATGTTGGAGAAGATGTAGAGAAAAAGACACACTCATACATTGCTGATGGGACTGCAAAATGGCGCAGTCATTATGGAAAGCAGTATGAAGATTCCTTGGAAAACTGGGAATGGAACCACCTTAAGACTCAGCCATCCCACACCTGGGTCTATTCCCAAAGGACTTAAAAGCAGCATACTAAAGGGATACAGACACATCAATGTTTATGCAGCTCAATTCACAATAGCTAGGTTGTGGAACCAACCTAGATGCCCCTCAGTAGATGAGTGGATAAAGAAAATGTGGTAACACAATGGAATATTACTCAGCAATTAGAATAAAATCATGACATTCACAGGTAAATGGATAAGGTTGGAGAACATAATGCTAAGTGAAGTTAGTCAATCTCAAAATTCCAAATGCCGAATGTTTTCTCTGATATAAGTAGGCTGATTCACATTGGGGTTGAGTTAGGGAACATAGGAGGATTAGAGGAACTCTAGAAAGGTCAAGGGGGAGGGAAGGGAAGGGAGGGAATAAGGGAGTATGAAGAAAAAAAAAGAAAAAAAAAAAAAGAAGATGTTATAATGAGATGGATATCAGTATCCTAAACGTATGATTGAAGACATGAATAGTATGACTATACTTTGTATACAAACAGTGTTATGTAAAAAGGTGCTATATATATGTATTATGAATTGTAGTGCATGCTACTGTTATATATATAACAACTTCAAATAAAAAAAATAACCTTTAAATTGTAGTTCAATTTTGTTTTTAAATGACTTTCCATATCACCTTGGGAATTATGTTTTCAAAATCACTAGAAACCAAAGCATCAAGTATGAAGGAAGAATGTAGGTTGTCTTTGTCAAATCTGTACATTCTTATGTTTAGCCAATCTGAACCCCTATGTTATGAATCTCTTAATAAACTCCATATTTCTAAATGATTAACTCAACCAAAAGCATGATTTGCTTTTAACAATTATGACATTTATTTGCTAGAGTTGTTTTTTTTTTTTTTTTTTTCTGGAAATTCTACTGACCTAACCAAGGAGAAGATTTTTTTTTCCCTTGGAACATTTTGGAGCTGCTTCTCCAAGACCTGAACTGCCAGGCACTGCTACTCCTGAAGGTATGGCTTGGCTCTATGCTCACTAGCTTGACCACCCTGCTCCCATCTTTCAAAAACAGCAAAACAAAAGAGAAAGTAATCCTTTGTCAACCAGCAAATTTAACCACCTGAGTATGTCTCAAGCTACATTCCATCTTATCCTAGATATTGTCAGAACATCTCCCTTTATTAAGGAGTGATCTTTTAAGGGCAAGACTGCTCAAATAAATTTATCTCTATTCCTATGATGCAGAGCACTCTCAGACAGGCTTCTGAGATGGATCTGAACTTAATGTTCTGATTTCAATGGTTCCTGGTATCTATTGTGAATTTAGCAACTCTGTTTGCTCACTCCGTGTACCCATCCTGGCCCAGATGACTGCCTATATCTGATTTGTATTACCTGTGGCGATGTGTGTCATACCAGTTCCCTGACACCCACCCTGCTTCCTATTACACCTCACTACAATGTCAGTGCTTATTTTTAGCAGACACCTCATGTTCTTTATGGACAGATTACCTGCACACTGTTTTCTCACCTTGCCCTCTTGTAACTGATACCATCAGTTAACAGAAGGACAAACTGAGTGGAAATTGAAGAGTTTTCATGAGGTTCTCTGAACTCATCTATCCTAATCTGATAGAAACTGAATCTATTGACCTTCAAGTGTAAGGTACATGTCTTTGGTCCCTTTTTCTTAAAAACTAAATCTACCTTGAGTTTATAAATCTGTGCAGCTTTAGTATTATTTTTGTCAGATAAAAATGTTATTTTAACAGACCAACTCAAATATCTGACTGCTTTAAGAACATTCATTTAATAATGTTCATAAATGTTTTAATACCTTTCTGTGAAAATTACAATAGTTCCTTTGTCTTTCAGATTACATTTTGAGAAAATATTTCAGTAGAAGAGAATAGCAATGCTATCATGACCTGCTCTAAAAAATGACCGATTATGAATATACATGCTTTTTGTTAATTTGGAGGGTATATTAGCCAGAATCTGGATAAATGCTCCGTGATAGCCTTGTTAAGCATAGTTTAGACACAAATTACAATACTAGTGTTATCTTTTGCCTCTAAAGCTAATTTTTTTCATTTTTATTATTCATATCCTTTTATCATTTGTGACAGCTTTGTAAGCTTGTTAGAATGTAAAATCAATTAAGTACATTTCATTGAGTGTATATGTGTGCGTGTGCATGTGCACATGTGTGCTTATGGTTAAAACATATTCTTCATTTAAAATGGAGTGAGATGTTATAATTGAGTAAGGCATAATGCTTATATGCAAATAAGATGATCAACTTTTATTTCTACATTTTTGAATTTTAAATGCCACTGGAACTGTACTTAGTTTTTTAAAGCAACAAATTTTATTCTCTATAATTCATTGAGTCAAAGATATTTACTGTTAAACACTAACATCTATCTGATGCAAATGTATTTTCCTCTCCAGCATACTTGAATTGAAATATTTTATAATTTTTTATCAAGAAACTTAACTCAAATACATGGAACATTTTTAGAAAATACAGCAATAAATCAGTAACACTTTTTAAAATGGAAATAATTGAGGAACAAAGTTTAAGGGAATTATACACCAATTTTGGAAAATTAGCAAATCCTAAGGGATCAAGTAGTTTTCCACCACCTGGTTGTTTAAAATGAAGTGGGAACACAAGTAATTATATTATAATTGTTGAAATATTGTGAATTTTATCTTTCTTATTTGTTCACATAAAAGTGAGCATTAATAGTCTGGCAAAGAAGGCAAGATGAATAAACTTGCTGCCTAAATTTGAACATACACATATTTTTAGGCAGCACGTTTGTTCATTGTTACTAAAAGTAAATACTTTAGTATTTTTACCTTCCACAAACTAGACAGACACTACACAAGTTAAGGGTAAATAGATTTTGGTTTTGCTTAGTGACTGTGTGTAAGCAGAATGTGACTTCTTGGGGACACCTGCCCATTATGTTTTGGTTAGGTCCAGGAAAGCCTTCAGTATACTGATTGACAAATTCTTCTTTCTATTACCTCTAGAAATAGTAAAAGCTGTTCCTTAAATAAGAAAATAGAATGTCTGTTTATTTAAAGCAACTGTTTAATGAATAATTTTATCTTATCATCCTTTTGCTTATGATAGTTATATTTGCTTAATATTTTACATATGGTTTTTTATATATTGTGTGCTATGTTATATACTACTTGTCTATTGATCCTTTATTTGATTTTTTTTTTAGCAATTTCCACAATGTTTAGATAACAAAGTTGAGGTACAGAGAGGTATAGAGGGTATAGTACACCCATCTATGACACATAAGAAAAACTAAGGTCATATTTACAACATTGTACTTGACACAGCAAAGAGGCATACTATATTTTCAGCAATGTTCCTAGCATAAAAAGATGCTGAGTTTCCTCTAGAAAATAAAGCTTTCTTAGGTTTTACTGAACAATGCTGTTTTTAAATTTTATACTTTATCCCTAAAAAAAATTGGCTGTGTAACTCTAATTTAGCAGTGGGGGGAAAAAAAAGCACAATTAACAAGTCCAAAATAGAATACACTATCCCCACCCATATTTCCCAAATATAGTTATTTTCCTAAGAATCCTTATCTCCTCTGATTGCAACACCATCTGCCTAATCAACCAAACCAGAAATCTGGAAGTCTTTCTTTTTACCTTCCTCTTGCTCATTTTCAAAACAAATCAATACTTGTGCTGATTTTATCTTCTGTCTTCCTTTTTATCTCTTTAGCTTAATCTTCTTTGCATGTATTTATTTTAAGACAGTGTCACATGCTACATATAATATTGCATATCCATCACATTCACGGCTTTGTTTACTGTCTCAAACCACTACAAAACTTCCTTTCATTCTCATAGAAAAGTTAGCAATCTCAATCTCCAATTTGCTTCTGTCCTTTCTCTACTTCAGATCCTTCAATGATACCTTAATTTTCCTGTAGTTTCCAAGTCCCTCAATTGTATGAAACGTGCTTTCACCTCCAGGTGCATTGTTTCTTGTTGTATTGGATTCTTCTTTCAATAACTGAGATTAATTACAAATTACCCATTAATATTCAACTCAAGTTACTTTGTCTGAAAAATTTACTTCAAATTTTTCCAAATTTAATGCCTCTCCTTTCCTAAAGACTGTATATCATAACACTTAAAATACTCATATTATTTTTTGATTTTTTAATTGACATGTAAAAATCGTACATATTTATGAAGTACAGTGTGATGATAGATACATGTATAAATTATGTGGTAATCAAATCAGCATAATTAGCATATATATCACCTCATACATTTATCATTTCTTTTTGATTTCAACATTCAAAATACTCTCTTCTAGCATTCTGAAATATTCAATTCAATATTTTCATACTCAACATGCTGCAAAATGAAACACCAAAACTTATTCCTTATAACTTATAACTTTGTGCCTTTGCACAAATTCTTACTTATTATTCTCCCATGTTCCCCAGTCTCTGCTGACTACTATTTTACTGTCTACTCCTTGAAATAAGCTTCTTTATAATTCATAATATTAGTGATATTATTTGCTTTTGTCTTTCTGTAAAAGTTTATTTCACTAAATATAATTCACTCAGATTCATCCATGCTACAGCACATGGGAGGATCTCATTTTTTACAACAAAATAATATTCCATTGTTATGTGCAAAATATATTAAATCCACTGATGGTGAAATTGCTAGATGATATAGTAGTTCCATTTTTAAAATTATAAGGGAATTCCTTACAGTTTTGAACAATTACCTTACTAATTTACATGTTCACTAAGAATGTATAAGAACTCCCTTTTTTCCACATTTATACTAGCACTTGATTTTTTTTTTCTTTTGAAAAAAGCCATTTCATTTAGGATGAGATAAAATCTCACTGTGGTTTTTTTTTTTTTTCTTCATATTTTTTCCAACACTTTTCATTTTTTATTTTTATTATTTTTTAATTTATTTTTTATTCTAAGTTGTTAGAAATGACAGCAGAATGTATTACATTTCATATTATACTTGTAGAGCACATTTTTTACATTTCTCTGGTTGTATACAAAGTATATTCACACCATTCATGACTTCATACATGCACTTAGGGTAATGATATTTTTCTGATGATTAGTGATGATGAGTACTTTTTTGCATATAACTATTGTCTTTTTTACGCTTTTCTTGAGAAATATCTTTTTAGATCTATTGCACATTTTTATTCAGATGATGAAGAATATGATGATGATGATGATTTTACTATGAGTTGTTTGAGTTCCTTACATACTCTGTATATTTATTGCTAGTGAGATGCAAAGTTAGTAAATATTTTCGCCCATTATATAGATTGTTGCCTCACTCTGATACTTATTTCTTTGGCTATGAAGAATTATTTTAGTTTGAAATAATCCCATTTCTCTATTTTTTCCCCTCTTCACTGTTTTAGGGTCTTGCCTAACAGTCTCAATGATACCAAAGTAATAGAACATTCCCCTAGTTTGGTCTAGCAGTTTAATAGTTTGAGGTCTTTCATTAATATCTCTAACACATTTTGAACTGATTTTTTGTATGTGGTGAGATACAGTTGTCTAGGTTCCTTCTTCTGCATGCATATATCCATTTCCTAACACCATTTATTCAGGAGATTATCTTTTCTTCATTGTGTGTTCTTGGCAACTTTGTGAAAAACTGTAAGCATGTGGATTGACTGTAATGTTCTTTATTATGTTCCATTGATCTATGCATCTATTTTCATTCCATTAGCATGCTGTTTTAATTCCTACAGCATAAAATAATCAAGAATAACTTCAATAAAAAAAGGTGAAACACACTGGAAACAATGAAACACTGATGAAATTGAAGCAGACACAAATAAATGAAAATATATTTTATATTAATTGATGGTAAGAATGTTAAAATAGGTATACTATTCAAAGAATTCTACAGTTTCAATGCAATTGCTTAAAAATGATGTTATTCATGTTAAAAAAAAATCCTAAAACTTGTATGAAACTACAAAATATCCAAATTGCCAAAGCAATCCTAAACAAAAGGATCAAAGCTACAGAGGTACTATGCTTTCTTACCTCAAATAATTTTAAAAGTAATTGACTTCTGTCCAAATTATTTAAATAGATTAAAAATACCCACAAACAATAACCTTAATTTGTTATACACAGAAAGCAGACAGTAACAGTGCAAAGAATCAAATGTAGATTAACTAATACCAAAAAAGAAAAAAATGTAACATAAGTTTTCTGTTATGAAGCTTATGTTTATAAGCTGTACAAATTTTTTCAGCATTCATTGTGTAGAAATATGAATTCTGTATTGTTCAAATTGCAATGTAAATTTAGATATGAATATAAATGTAAGAGTAAAAGTATGGATTGTATTTTTGTTTGCATATAAATTGAAAGAGATACATACTTACCCATAAATAAAGATATGAAATATATAGATATCTAAGCATATTTGGCCTATTCTTTAAGCAAGAATTATTATTTCATACCTTCTTCAAAATTCCAAAACATTGTAAATGAAGATTAATTCAAAATTAAATCTTTATGTGAGCCAGGCGCGGTGGCGCACGCCTATAATCCCAGCACTTTGGGAGGCTGAGGCAGGAGGATTGCGAGTTCAAAGCCAGCCTCAGCAATGGCGAGGCACTTAGCAACTCAGTGAGACCCTGTCTCTAAATAAAATACAAAAAAGGGCTGGGGATGTGGCCCAGTGGTCGAGTGCCCCTGAGTTCAATCCCTGGTACCACACACACACACACACACACAAAATCTTTATGTACTATAAATTCAGCATTTAAATATGTCTGTTTCTTAACAACCAAAGTCAGGAGTTTTGTTTTCAAAATCTAAGTTTGATAGTGGAAGAGATTATTACCATAAATTCACAAGCTAATGATTATCTAATTTTAACATAATTGAAGTGTTCAAAAAATTGAAAGAGAAAATTTTGATAGAATCTAAATTTTCCCTTAAAATTCAAGGTATACTCTTTACAAATTCTAAAGATTTCCATTAATGTCTGTTTATGGTTAAAATCTTCAGTATATTAATTCAACAAAATTGTGTTATTTCCTTCTAAGGAATTTATAATGTTCTCTAGAACATTATAAATATATGTGTTGCTGTTTCATTTACTTGAACATTTCTTCTAAGGGTATCTACCAACGAATTCCTTAATAAGAAAGCATCTAAAACAAGTTTTAAAAGCAAAATTCAGTATGCTTATTGGCACAATTTTGAATGATGGTTAATTTCTGAATTGGTGACAAATACTTCTGTTTCATGTGCTCTAGCATTTCTTACATTGCTGATGATACAAATGGAGAACACAGATGTGCCTAAACATTAATAATGACATTTACTGCATATTCAGAGAGTATGTGTATAATTTGGTAGAGCTTCATTGCAATATAGAATATATAACCATTTGTTTGTCTATGAAAAACAAATAATACCTATTCAGAGAAGCATTTCATTAGCTTGCTTGGCAGTAATTTTAGAAAGAATCAGTGCCAGATGTGGGCACAAAGGAGAGAAGCAGGAATTAAACCAAGGAAATTTTTGGCCAGTGTAAACTCTTCATTGTGCCTAAGGATATTTCCTTGCTGTGCTTTTAATTTTTAATATATACATATTTTTCAGCATCCATGTATTTTCCAATACTAGAAACATTTCTGTTTTCCTCCCAAGTACCACATCCTTGATGATGAAACTGTAGTAATTAGTTTCTCTCCTGTGATGTAATGACATAACCATCAGAATAAAATACATAAGGGGCTTTGCTTCATAGTACTTATATACCAATGTCAATTGTTTCTATTCCTTCTGAGTTATACCTCTTAAGTTGTTTTTGAAAAAAAACACACTGTTAACATCAGTTATTAATTTGGTGTATAAGTTTTTTACTTCCAAAATTTCATTTGTGATATTTGTTTTGGCTTTGATGAGAGAGAAATTATGGATATCCATGAAATTAAATTATAAATAAATCTGTACTTGGATATAAGATACATATATATTCTCCAATATATTATAGCAAAACTTGATTAATGAAAACATAAAAAATTAACAAATAATATTATTTAGCATATAAAAAGACATGAGAGAGTAAAAGTACATAAAAGGTACAGTTAACTCCTTGTATTATGTGATGAACTCAAACAAAATGATTCAAATGAAAAATCTGTTCATATAATTAACAAATTTTAAAACAAATATTTAAATATTTAAATTCCTATAAAATTTGGAGCAATGTTTGCTATACCTAGATTTAAAATACAACTACTTGGACATCTTTGAATGCTCAATTAGAAATTTTTGGCATCCCTCAACTAGTGAATCATAGTCTTTCAAGATTTGAGTTTCAAAATCTATATATTGATACTTTCTTGGCTATTTTTCATTGTAAAGTAAAGTATAATTAACACATTTTCTGATTTAATGAGTGTGTTTGTTGACCTTCATTTTGATATTTCTAATAAACTCCAGATTTTTATTAATGTCAAATAATTCCATGCTTTATGCATGCCATTTTTTTCATATTCTATTTCCTTCAGAAGAAATATATACATGGTAGGAGTTACAAATAACAGCTTTATGTAATATCTGAAAATGCATAAACTTTCAGGTAGGCTATGCAAATTGGTATGTGTTTGTGTGTGCTCCAGGTTTTTCTATCTACTCAAATATATATAATTTTTGATGGTGACATTAAATTCTCCTTTTCATTATTTTATACTCTATTTATAATCAGGTGTAAAGTGCTGCTACTTTTAACATAAAAACAAAATAATTTTACTAATTTATAGTTGCATTTTTGTCTTAAACCAATTTATTTGGGAAATATTTAAATGTAAGCAGATGTATTAAACTTCTGTAATATATTAGGTACAAAACTTCAATGAATAACTTTAAAATAAAATTTTGTAATTCAAAAATAAACTCACATCAAAATTTGTTTTGTGCCGGAGTACCACAAAAAAAGGTGCATTTGAGTTGAAAATATGAAAAGTTAGTACAAATCACAACATCATCAGACTCTCTGGGCATCAGATATACTCATGTCAAGATTATCATGGATCAAATCTTCCTGCAAACAGCAGTAAGAGTGATGAATCAACTAACTAAATTATGATGCTAATAAAACAGACAAGCAATACCCAAGCACTCTCCCTATTAACAACAACAACAAAAAAAAAAAAAATATAGAAACTTTTTTGTGATTGTTGCCTTAAACAGCAAAAAGAACTGTTGTTGCCAATTGTAATCTTAATCTCATCTCATCTTAAAACAATGTGTCACATAAATAATGAAGCTGTCCCTCTCTATCACTGGTATCTCCACTTACTAAGAGGTCACTGATTTTGGAGGAAGATCAAAGGAGTAACTGTGCTTACCTATTAAACTGGCCCACTTTTGTTTCTACTCTAGTTATTAGCAGAATTATTATCTCCTTTTATGTCAGTGGGGTGGCCTTATTCAGTCAAAAAGGAAACCTCATGCACTATTGAAAGGTATATTCAGGTGGGAGCCAGTTAACCTTCTGCTGCAGATGCAGTTGATAAACATACCACAGTACTGGTCAATGCAAGGTACTAAAGAATTGCAAGAAAAGAAAATTATTAGCCAGTATCCCTGATGAACAAAGATGTAAAAATCCTCAACAAAACTACTAAACTGAATTCAATAGCACAAGAAAAACATAATATACATGATTCAGTGGGAATCATCATTTAGATGATAACCATGGGACAATCTGATTCCTAATAGCCAGCCACAGATAAACTTCAATTTTAACCTCTACTCCTTTTTTGAGACTTTAAATTACCTGAAAAATTTCTGTCTTTATCAGTCTCAATCAACCTAGCCATACATTATTTATTGGCTGCTAAAGCACTTATTAGTATGCCTTATTATCTATTAGATATAACCATTAATAACAACTACAATTAATTATTATGATAACCCATTAAGTGAGCAACCTGCTACAATGGTCTTTAAAATCCTAGTATGTTCCCTGAGAGGAACTGGGATGTTCTATTACTGGCTCCGAACACAAGCATTAAATAACATAAATTGAAAGTCAACCTGGAATTAGGGATGGACACTGTATAAATGAGTCAAATGTGACTTATCCAGCCTTTAGATTATGACCTCACTAGAGACTCAAAAGCTTGCCACCATTCAATGTAATTCTTAATTTTTTTCCACATGCCATTATTATGAAAATAGTCAAAACAACAAATCTTTAACACTTTTGAGGCTGTCTGTTTTACATACTCCGCAAAATCTTATCCAAAAACTGTTACCCATGGAGAAAAGATGGCCTTGCAGTTATAAAGCCCCAAGCCATTGCTATATTTTGAGTCCTCTGGCCCAGAGATTCTCTCCATGCTAATGAGAGATACTAACTAGACATGTAATCGCCCTCACCCCCTGTCATAAGAAAGATGCTGAGAGGACACTATCTCCCATAAAACCTGTCCAATTGCCACCAATAAAGTTTCTTTTGTGCTACTTCAATCATGTTCATTCAAATTCCTTAAGGTCCCTATATTAGGATTTTATTCTGGGACATCTAGGTGTGTTCAATGTAACCACATGAGTCCTTAATATCAGAACTTTCTCACAATAAATGGCAAAAAAAAAAAAGTCAAAGAGATGCTGCAGAAGGTGACATCAAAGAGACTAAACATGAGATGCATGTGACTCACAATTTATGGCTTTGAAAATGGATGGGACCACAAGTCAAGGAAAGTAGACAGGCTTTAGAAGTTGACAATTAACAATGTCTTACAAAGTGCAAAGACATAGGGATCTCTGACTTACAATTGAGTTACAATTGTAGAGAAATGAATTCTGCTAAACTTAATGAGTCTCCAGAGCTTCCAGATAAAACCCAGTCTATTCACAGCAGTATTTTGCCCTTATGAGGTCACATAAGTAGAGCATCTTTCTGAGAATTCTGGATTTCTGACCACAGAACAATGAGATAATTCATGGACATTGTGTTACACTAGTAAATAGTTACAGAAGAAATACAAACTAATAATACTCTTTACCTAACCCTCTAACATTCTTTTTCTGACAAATCCCAATGATAGTTAAAATCAACATCTTGGCATACTCCTTAATAGCATCAACAAATGACCATGACTGAAGAATATTACCTCTCTGTTATGATTGATTTGATTTTACCCTTAGCACTGGCAAGGTAACAGATTTTTTTTTTTTGTTTTGTTTTGTTTTATTTATTTAATTATTTTTGTTTGTTTTTTGTTTTTGTTTTGGTACTGGGGATTGAACTCAGGGGCACTCGACCACTGGGCCACATCCCCAACCCCTTTTTGTATTTTATTTAGAGACAGGATCTCACTGAGTTGCTAAGTGCCTCACCATTGCTGAGGCTGGCTTTAAACTCGTGATCCTCCTGCCTCAGCCTCCCAAAGTGCTGGGATTACAGGCGTGCTCCTCCGTGCCCGGCTGTGTTTTCTAAGTAAAGGTATTTTCCATTTCCCTGAGACCACTCTTCTATAATTTATTTTCCTTCTCAAATATGTACCTCATACTTCTACTCTATTCTTTGTTAAATTGTTGATTTTAACAACACTGAAAAAAAAAAAAAAAAAACCCAGACAATGAAGATTTTAAATTATTTGATATCCAAATATACCATTCTTCCTCCAAGTCTGACCACACATTCTAGTTTTCTTACTCTTGTCAAACAGACTTGCTCTGGCTATGCAGTAAGCAATTCACTAGTGCCATTATCATGCCCATGCCTCTATTTTCTGTTTAGTAATACTGCAACTCTCTACTTTCCTCTGGATCACTCCCAATAGCATACAATCATGCTAATTTTCTCATAATATTCAATTTTTTTCTTGACTTTGCATCTTGATCCTACAATGCCAAAGCCATCTGATTCACTCCTGAAGTAAACTTTCCCATGGGGCTGACTATGCTCACTGATTCACCTCCTTGCCCTCTATGACCTCTCAACCCACCCAGAAATATTTGAAATTTTACTCCTCCAGTGAAGCTACTTTTGCCAACAAAACCAAAGAATATTTTTCAGAAAGCTAATGTATCACTGCTTTCAGTAGCATTTAACCTTATCACCCTCCTTCTTCTTAGAATATATACCATAATTGGTTTCCAGAATACTATATTTTTCCTTATTTATATTTTATTTAACTGATCATGTATTCTATGTGTACTTTGTTGGATCTTTCTTTTATATCTTATTTTAAGTTGCCAAGTGCCCTATAACTTAGGACCTCTTTTTCACCATATATTATAATCTTTATTACAGGAAAGGGTACAGATAGTGAATCAGAACATTTGATCTGAAGCTAAAAATTCTTGCCTGGGTTTATCACTTATTAGCAGATGATCCCAAGCAGGATCCGTATTATCTCAGAGCCTAATTTTATTTGCTTTTAGGCTGTTTGAAATAAACAAATAAAATTAATCAGACCAGAACTCAGTACCTAGTAAGATCTTGGTTCATGTCAGCTCTTATTATTAAGATGCTTTTTTATTTTTGGTATTATAACTGTATTCACCATCAATATGTTATAAATGCCCAAACTTCTGTCTTCAGTATGAACCTCACCACTTGGCCACCAGTCTTACACCATTCATTTATTTAGTTGACATCTCAAATTTAGCACTTCTGAAAAAGAATTTTTTTTTCTTCAAAAACTGTTAACTTTGCTAGGCATGGTGGCACATGCCTATAATTCTAGTGACTTGGGAAGCTGAGGCAGGAGGATCTCAAGTTTAAACCCAGCTCAGCAACTTAGCAAGGTCCTAAGCAACTTAGTGAGACCCTGTCTCAAAATTAGAAATAAATAAATAAATAAAATAAAAAGGGCTAAGAATGTGGCTCAGTGATTTAGCACCCTGTGTTCAATCCCTGATATTAATAATAAAAAAAATAAAATGTTAACTATTCTATCAGCATCTTTCTTTTCACTAAATTATATCCCTAGTCATATAGTTGTTTTGGGGGAAAAACTGTTTATCAACATCAATAGTTCTGGGTACTTATTTCAGGGCACAGAGGTGACAGGAATACCTTACCTTTGGGCATAAAAAATAATCTAAGCTTCTCTCTGACCCTCTTGTTCTTCCTTTCTGAGATAGTATTCCCCCTTTTCATGGAATAAATAATCTGTAACTATGCTTCACTTTTTAAATTTAAATTATATACCATAAAGATGATAGGGTGGACTGAAACATGTAAGAACTCATCTCTCCAAAAAAGATATGAAGAAAAGAAGTTGAAGAGGAAAAAATTCATAATCTCCCATTTTTATCAGCATTGAATAGTCAAAGTAGTTAAAATAGAAATTGAGAAAGTATAGATTACTGATCATATTACTCTTCGGAAACTCAAGCTCTTACTAGGTCTCAAGGTCCATGCCAAAGTGTTCCATAAAGCTCTTGGCTGACATTCACATGCTTTAAAACTAAACCTTTCCCTGATAAAGAAAAACATGCAGTTGGCACTCAGTACCCACCCCCATCTGCTCCTGTCATTTCCAGCTGCTTCCTTATGGTCCATGGATTGGGAACAGACAGAAGAGTCTAATTTAGTAGAAGTGGGAGTGGTATCTACGCCCCAGGCATGCTGTTTCTATGACATCATGAATTTAAATTCCTGACTGTAAACCTGTGGAAATTTGATAAATTCTCATATTGTTAATACTATTAGGCTCTAGATCCTAGACCTGGTTTGCATACATTAGAATATATGAAATTTAGTGACTTTATAGAAAATTTGATATGTCCTAGAGGTAACTGTGCTAGGTTTTTTTTCCCCCATTCTTATAGTTTCTACCAAAAAATTAATAAAAAGTATTGCATATATACCTAAGGAAAGAAGTCACTTATTAATCTAGAATATTTACCCAAGTATTTATATCGTATAGACAGCCATCCAGTGAATAACCACACACTACTCACAGTGTTAAGAGAGCTGTTATCTACACATTTACTTGTTTAATCAAATCACTTTTATGACAGTGTCGGGAGAATTGAGGATTTTGTGGTGGTAAGAAAATGAATAATTAACATGGAAATGTGAACTACTTGAAGAGAGATGTGATTTCTTTTTACTTTAGATTACATTGCAATTTTAGTTTTTCACTGTCAATCTAGTTATAAGAGATGGAGACCCCAGGTTAGAACACAGGGGAAAAAGCAGAGTTCTACAGAAAGAAATCTTTAATCATTATAAGATTTTACTTAGTATGTGTACTAAGGGTTCACTCATCTAACATGATGGTCATCTAGTTCTTCATGTTGTACTTTCCTCTTGCCCTCCAAGATATGTGAGTATTTGTAGGAAATGGATGAGAGCTTAAAAGGAGTGAATTTGACCCTATGTTAAGATGCATATCAATGCAAGCATCTATGTCTACAGTGACTACCTAGAACATTTGAAAAATACATCTGAGTTATATGATATGTCAAGCTGATTAAGTAGTGTAGATGGTAACATGCAAGACTTCATAAAACATTCACAGTGCCCATGACTCTCCCTGCTCTCATAAGTGCCTCAAATCATGCAAATAGAACAGTTTTTCTTGTTAACATTTCCTAACACAACTTGTCTCCTGAGAGAAATATCATACCAATTTAGAAACATCTGCATATGGATTAGGACTAGACTGACAGATGAAAACTGAGATCGGAAAAAGTAGGAAATCAAAATGTGGACACTCCATTTTAAGTGAAGTAGAAGTGATGAAAAACTCACTTCACCTCTTTACTTAGAAGGCCCTTAGGTGAAAACAGAATTAGAGCCATATGAAGACATTCTGAGAAATCTCTGTACTGTTAGGTTCAAGTCCTTCCTCTACATCAAATCAAGAACATACAGTAATCCCAGCAGCTCAGAAGGCTGAGGCAAGAGGATCACGAGTTCAAAGCCAGCGTCAGCAACTTAGTGAGGCTGTAAGCAATTCCAAGAAAACTTATCTCTAAATAAAATTTTAAAAAGGGGGAAGGGGGTAGGGCTGGGGGTGTAGCTCAGTGGTTAATCATTCCTGAGTTCAATTCCTCATCTTACATACAATTATTTTCATAAGAAGTACACATTATCTCAAAGTATATAAATTGTGATGCAATTGATTATTTTCATAGCACATGATTGTGCATTGATTACTCAACACTTCTGTGTCTAGATCTCAATCACTTTCAGAAGTTCCAGAAGGTTAAAGAGCTTAACATTTGCCTGCAGAGCTTTACAACTAAACCAAATATTCATAAATGGGACATTGGATTTATTTAGAATTTCTTGGGGGAGGTCTTAGGCAAAACCCATGCCATAGTCATATATATTGGCCAAAGGATTTTACTCAACTCTCATTTATTATTAAATATATCCTTAAAAAACTCATAATTATTCACAATGTTGAGTTTTCCTTCTCTACTCACAAGATATATAAAGCTGTTGACATTAGAAGTGATCTAAGAATCAAGCATGCACAATTACTAAGAGATTGGTATATAAGTCAGTGAGTGAGTGGCTTAATTATCTTGCAAATTATAGAGTCACTATATCTCGAAGTATATTTTGCACACTATTGCTTCTCTTTAAAGTCTTTTCCTATAGTTTTGATAATGCTCTTTTTAAAACAAAAAGGAGTTAATCATGATTGAAGAGTCATAAAATGGTAGAATCTATGGCAAGTTGGAGCTAAGGTGATAAAATCCAAATACACACACACACACACACACACACACACACACACACACACACACATATATATATATATATATATATATATATATACTCTTTCTGAAATGTATGGGAAGAATAATGACTCAGTACCATAGTCTTCCTCTGAGATTGTAAAGTTATAGTACTAAGAAAAATAAGCTCGAGTATATTTCATTTCATTTTCTTGCTATGTCAAGCCCTCCAAAAGAAAAATAAAATGAATCACATTTTATTATTGTTATTTTATAGTCTTCTTTTACAGATACAGAAAAGATTTTCAATATTAATTGAAGTCCTTAAATGTTAATTTAATATATGCTATATTAAGTAATTTAATTAACAAAAATCATTAAAGAGTGTTTTATCTTTCTTAAATCATATGCACAGTTACAATGGTGCATCTAGAGATCATAGATGGGTAAATAAAGACATCATTAAACTGACTGGTCATTGTGAATCTACTCCAAAGTTGAAGAATATCAATTTACTTTCTTACTACACAATACTGAGGTGGAATATCAGTCCTCTGGATGAGAAATTGTTATATTAAATGTGGTTATGAGTCATGTGAACTTGCATAATGCTTCTGATGGAAAATGCATAAATATAATGAATTTTTATAGTATACTCATATAGAGCACTTGAATGTACATGTATCTAAGTAAATGATCAATCAGATAAAGATGAAGAAGAAATCAGTGTGGTTGACAACCAATAAGCACCATTTGATTTAAAACTGCAGCTCCAATTAGAATTGTACATTAATTATGAGAAGTATATGATATACAGCCTTACTTTAACAATTGAACCTTGTATTTTTAAATTTTATTTATACTGTTTTTCACAAATGAAAACTCTGCATCTGTAACATCAATCATATGTAGCATTACCTGTGGTCCTGATTAAAAAAACATAATCTGATTCAGTAGGTCTTAAGAGGTCCCTCAGTTCTGCATTTTTTACAACTTTCTAAGTTCATGATGAGTTACTTTGAGAAGTCAGTTTTTAGATTAAAAAGAAAAACATTTTCCTGTGTATTATGAACACCTAAATCTAATTTACATGAAAATGAACACACAATGAATATATTATGTGAATAAAGTAGAAATGTAAATATGATGGTTAAAACTTCAAAAAGGTCATTATAAAATTCTACACATTAATAAACACATCAATGTTATTCATACAATGCTAGTTGATTTTTTTCAAATCCTATGTTAATGTCTCTGAAGTATTTCTAAATTGAAAAAGTATCAAAGAACAAATAATTATTTTTCTCTATACTACCTTCATGTGATGTCATTGCTTTGTTGGATCATAAGGCATTTTTTGGTAATGAATAATCACAAAGAAATAATTTAATAGGAGTAAGATGACTTCTTAAAATTATAATCATTATTTCCCTAAAGCACAAAATAATAATCCATGTTTTGCTAAAATATATAGCAGCTTAAACACAAAAAAACTCACTTACATGAAAATTTTGCCAAATATTGAAACGAGTATAGTGATACTAAGTCACTACTATATCTGATAATGTTGTGGACAAAATATCTCTACATCCTATACAGGATGCATAATTACCATGAACATTACCCTAATGTACATATGTTCCATTTTATCCATACTTTCAGATTATATATATATATATATATATATATATATATATAATATGTGAAATCACAGAATTATATATATATATAATTTGTTAATAATTTTGGTATTTTAAATCACATATATTGTATTAATATGATGTGCTTTATATCAGAAATAATAGTAATTTTTATCTCTTGATTGTATATATATATGACTTATAGACATATTTTATAGTTTAATAAATTATATTTTTATATTATAGTAAAGTCTAACAAAGTTTTAGATGTTATAGTTTTATTAACTCTGAATATATTTGATACAGAAGAAGTTCAACTGGGCACCATGGCACATGCCTATAATCCCAGAAGCTCAGGAGTCTGAGGCAGGAGGATCATGAGTTCAAAACCTGCCTCAGCAAAAGTGAGGTACTAAGCAACTCAGTAACATCCTGTATCTAAATAAAATACTGAATATGATTGGGGATGTGGCTCAGTGTTTGAGTCCCCCTGAGTTCAATCCAAAGTATCCAACAAACAACAAAAAAGAAGTTAAATGATATGGAAACTAAAGGATTTTACCTAAATTATGTAGCCAGTTCAGAATTTCAGTGAAGGTCTTTCTATTAATGGGATATTGTCCTTTTATTTATTTCTAATGGTAGGAGGTGATTCAAAACACAAGACTCCCTAGTACTGCACTGTGGTGTCTGAAATAGTAATTCATCCTCTGATTGTTGAAACCAACTAGTAGAGTGAACACAAAAAGCAAGACTCTGAAAATATCTCTGAATGAAAGAATAGATAAAGAAAGTTGGCTAAAAATACATGATCAGTAGTGGAAGCACATACATGTGTAATATGATCACAAGAGGTTGACAAGAGTCTGATGAATGACCAGGATCCAGTTTTGCTGAAGGAAGAAATAAATTCTCATGTTCATAACTAATAATTTACTTGGAAATCAGAGATGTTTTCTCCTGTGTTTAGAAACACCTTATCAAAACACCTATAGGACAAAGCAGATATTTTAGTAATTTAGCTTAACTTGAGCCTCTTTTTTGACATTGCAAAGCTAAGAGTTGATACCTGAGGTGACATGAGTTCATAAAGAAAACTGAATATCTAAGGAGCCCCACTGATATATACAAAAACATTCTATTACTGAACCTACACCAGCATTAATAAATTAAACAAAAATTCATAATCAAGGCAAGCAGTACTGTTTTTACTTATGAACTTTCTCTCTCCAAGGTGCCCTATTTGGTTTTTCTTTTCTGTTTGAATCTCAATTTACATTAGAATATGTATTTCCCGTTTAGTGCTGGCATTGCAGGTAAATGGATAAAGTTGGAGAAAATAATAGTAAGTGAAGTTAGCCAACCCCAAAAAACCAAAGGTCAAATGATATCTTTGTTATGAAGATACTGACTTATAAAGGCAAGGGAGGGGGGATGAGAGGAATGAAGGAACTTTAAATAGAACAAAGAGGGTAGAGGGAGGGGAGGGAGCAAGGGGATAGGAAAAATGGTAGAATGAGTTAGCCATCATTACCCTAAGTACATGTATGAAGACACAATTGTAAAAACACTTTATATAAAACCAGCAACACAAAAATTGTGTTCTTTATATGTAATATGAAATGAATTACACTCTGCAAACATGTTTAACAAATTATAATTTAAAAAAAAGAATATGTATTTCCCCATATCATCAGGCATAATGTTATGTGTACATAGCAAAAACTTATAAACAAGTTGTAGCTCAATGTTATTTCTTTTAGTAACTTCTTTTAAATAACATTAACAGATATTTTTAAACATATATTTCACAAATACAAAACATAAAGTTTGGCTTATGGCTAATGTGTTTGTACATGCATGGACTTTGATGGGCTTCAATTTCCCACATGTATACAACAGGTGTTAAAACCTTTAGAAATCTAGCACAGTTTGAATAGCTATGGTGTTCACTTTCAACATTGGTCAAAAATGTTTTTGTATTCTCATGTGCCATCTTAATAAAATGTTTGGTAACTTGGGCAATCCACTTAAAATCATTCCCACTGATTTTTGAGTGATGCTGATGTAACATAACACTACAGATAATCTCATAACTCAAGCTTGAAATCACAGAACTTTTTTTGCTCTAAGAAGTTGAAAGTGAGATTTATGAGCCCTGATTAATTTCTGCTGATTACTTGAATTAAGACCACATAAACTAAGGAGGTTATAAAGAGCTATTAATGGTCATAAACCCATATCAAGGAAGATAAATTCAATCTTCTGAGAGAAAATAATAGATAGATAATGGTTATAGCAGAAAGAACAAGGTCCAGAGTTTATGTTAAGGAGAGAAATAATTGAGGAACAAAAGTTCTGTTCTAGGACTTCTAAAAAGTTTTTAAACTTTTTCTATTGGTTTTTAAAAAGGTCTCAGCACACTGTCATTTTTTAGGTACCTCAGTAAAGTGTGGCAGTACAGTGAGGTAATAAATCCTCACTCTCATATTTTCATTATTTTTTTCTTTATTTTAATATCTTTACTGAACAATTTCCTTGTTCCTTGCAAACAAAAATATTAAGCCATATATTTAAATCTAAAATATAATCTAAAAATTATAGCACAATAGTCTATCAAATTGTTAAGTAGAATTATGTTCTGACAATTTATCCAGTTCAGTTTTGTTAGATGTACATTGGTGCCACATAATTCTTTCATTGTTTTTAATATTTGTTACCATTTACTTGCTTTTAGTTTAAGAATAGTTTAGCTCCGAGTAATTTACCTAATAAAAAGAATTGCCAGACTTGTTGCTGGAAAAAAAATCAGGGCTTAGAGATATTTATAGGCAATAATTTTTATGGGTTGCAAGTGAGGCAGGAGTTTCTGGATGAAACTTCATAGCCTAGAGAACAAGCTCTGGAGACAGGTAAGTAGAATGTGAATGCAGGACTATTTCTCACTAGGTGTGTGGTGCTGAACAAATTATTTAATCACTCGTTAGTTTAGTTTTCTCATCTATAGAATGAAGATAAGACAAAACTTAACTTGTGGTTCTTCTATAGGTAAATTGTGAAGAGAGCAGAAACATGCCTGAGATAAACTAAAAGTTAAATAAATATATTTCAACTACCTATAATAGTAGAGGAAATTAAGCACAATGGACTACATGAAGAGAATGTGGAGAGCCAGGGACAGAATAAAGGATCCATTCTTTTGGGAAAGAGAAGGAGTCAAAGGTAATGATGTTAAAAAGTGAGATGGAAAAAATACTAAGATATTTTTGTTTGTTTGCAAGGAACAAGGAAATTGTTCAGTAAAGATACTAAAGACAAAGGGTGCTATTTTCAGAATTCATAAATAGCTACCAAAATGTTTATATGACATCCTAAATTACTTGTGGGGAAAAAAAAAAGTAGAAAGCACAGGGAAATGATCATTTATTTTATTTTCAAATTGTATTTAATATGGTTCTGCTCCTAGTACACTTTTTTGAAATGTATCACAGGGTTCAGGCACTAAAAGCTTGAGAGAAAAAGAGGTATTAGAGGACAAGGGGACTATGAGGAAAACAAAAAATTATTAAGGTATTCCTTTTTTACCCCATGTTGTATTCAATATATTGCAAATCATGTCAACTTTACCTTCAAAATGGATTCAGGGTCCGATGTTTTCCCACCTCCATTTCTTCTACTCTGCCATCGTCTTCACCTGGCTTATTGAAAGAGCCTCCACAGGGGTCTCTCTAATGCTCTTTTTGACTACTTTGCATTTATTTTCCCTGAGGAGTAGAAGTGATTCTTAAAAAGGCTAATAACTCTCAGTCACCTCCTGATTCAGCCCCTCCAGCTGTGCTCCTTCTCATGCAAGAAAAAAAAAAAAAAAAGTGGATTTCTTAGCATAGGCTGAGGGGTTGCCATGGCTCCTCAGATACTCCCTCTCTCTCCTCATTTCTTGCTCTTCTCTTGGCTCACAGTTTCCTCAAATATGGATATTTCTAGATTCTACCTTTTTGGGGTCTGTTAACTGAGAAAAAGTTCTCTCTTTCTAAATAATTACCTTTCTCTCACTATTCTTACATCTTATCTGAATTATTTTTCTTTACAAGATATTTTTCTTTACAATAAGTAGCAGTTTACTTATTGACTGTTTTTTCTTTGTAAGATTTAAAAATCATAAGAGTAAAGACTTGGAGTATTTTTGCACTGTTGTATATATATAAGGCATGGAAAGACAATCCATATATTGTTAAATAAATGAATTTAGTATACATTGTTACAGGGTTGTTTTTTTCTCTCAGCTTGCTCCACATTTGAAATACCTACACTCATGTCTCTGCATGACTTAACAAAATAAATAATTTTAAGAAATATGTAGCCTGCAGCCCAAATGAGGTCAAGGAGAATAACTTGTGTTTCCCTGGACCAAAAATTACATCTGGGAACAAAATCTCAGAAAATAATTCAGGAATAGTTTAAGATAGCATATCCATGGAGTCACTAAATTAAATACTATGTCAAATTTGATTTTAATACTTATGTGCTGCATAGAGGACAAAAGGTTTCTTCCAGAAAGGAACACATTTTAACACTTAAAAATATCAATTTATTTTTATTTAATTTCTTGAGTCCAAGAAAATTCATAGAGTTTTAGCATGAGTAAACTGATATACAAATATGCTAATTAAACATATATGACCATTTTCCTTTTATTCAGAGCTTCCTTGGGCTGAAGCTTATATATCTAGTGCTAGAGAGAATCTAATCCAAAGTAATTAGAGAATTTTAAACCAGAAAAACTGGATTGAGTTAAAGTGTTATGTGTATGTGGGAATGTAAATGTGTGTATTTGCATGTGCATGTGATGCATATATTAAATGAGTGTATTGTGTGTTTTATATGTTTATGCATGTGTATATATACATATACACATGTGTATATGTATGTATGTATATATACACACACACACACATGTACACATACTTGCACCCAGATACATGAATATGTGGGTTTTTATATTTAAAAAGACCTTTTGATCTAGAAAAGATAACTATAACATAGATGTTTTTATTTCAATGAATAAATTAGATTGTGAATTAAATTCCTAGTTCTGTATTTCCTTACTACTTACCAATTGGTCTAACTGGATAAGTTGCAGATAGCAATGAAACCTAATAAAATAGCTGCAATATCCACCTTCTACACTGTGAAGTTCTGTTAAAAGCTCTTTTAGCTGAAAAAAAGTTTAATTTCTAATGTACCTCTCTGTGAAGTAAATGTGCAATTTATATGTCCATTTGCACATTTATTACAAATGAAGTTTTGAGGGATATAAAAATCTTTATGCAATTGTCATTAACATTTCTATAAATGTCCACACAGAACTTGGGTTGATTTATTATAAAGGAAGTTTGCTTCTTTTCATGAACTGTGGCATCTAATTTTTATATTTGAGGCAGTATTTTCTGATTTATATAGGCGTTAATAACACTGACTCTGTGAAAATCACCATCCCCTCCCATTTAGGCACTACCCTTGGGAGGATAGGTCACGGCTATCTAACAGCAGCAACCACAGCTGTTCATGCTGATGCGGGTTTGAGTGTTATTTCCTTGACAGAGGTCACAGAGAAGCAGTAGAAGATAATTTTATGAGGCATCTGCTATATTTGTGGTTATACTCATTCTTCAAGATTGACCTACAAACTTTAGTTTCTGCAAGAAAATAACATTAAATCAAGATGCAGGGGCTTATAAATGGAAAGCTGTAACAAATGAACTTTCATGTGAATGGAATGTTATCTTCAATTGAAAAATCAATATAGTTAAAACCAATAAAATGTTGGTTTCAAGGGAGGCTTAAATAGAGGTCAAAATGGATATATTTAACTTGAAAAGCTTTAAGGTATAACATAAAAATTCAGTTAGGGCACACTGTAGAGGATAGTTAATACTTAGGGTTATCTATGGCATTAAGTTAGAATCTTTTCTTTTAAATTTTCATTTTTTGGTAAACTATATGAGTAAAACAACATTGCAAGATGTCATTTTAACTGTCTGATTTAAAATATGATTATCAATGTCTATTTCAAGTAAAATCCATTATCAAAAGTAACTCAGTATAAATAAATCAAAATGTCAAATAAGTAACTCTGTAGTGTTTTTTGTTTGTTTGTTTGTTTGTTTTGTTTTGTTTTTTATTCCTCTCCTGAAACTTATTTTGTACCTAACTGGGATCTGCTATTAATGCCAGATGACAGTTTGCTTTGACACAAGAACTGTGTTGAAATATTATGTGGTTATATATGTGGTTATATATAAATATTATATGGTTATATATAATGCTAAATAAGTTACTTACATTTTATGAGTTTGTTTATTACCTTTAAAATGAATATTAAATTTCACATAATAATTCTGTGAACATTAAATAATAAAATTAATACAAAAATCATTTACTAAGATGTATGATAAGTAGATTTCTTAACTATTTGTTATATATTCTGTTCTTTGTTTAACTAAAATAATGTCTAACCCAATCTTGAGCAGGTTTATGAGAAATCAAAATAGGCAAATGGCCTACTCTCCTGACATTCAGTCTTTTTTCCCTATTAATTAATTTTTTTCCTTGAGAAAAGTCTTTTATTTGCCTATTATGTGCCATGCCCAGAATTCTCCAGTGCAGTTATGAGGACAGATAACAATGGGTCCCTGTCAATCAGGTAATTATAACCTAACAAGACCTACTCATGTATAGACAATTATATCCCATGGAAAACAAACAAACTTATATCATATGTAGAGATTATACAGTAAAGACAACTTTTACTTCATTTGAAAGTAGGTGGAGGAGAATGGGGACCAATCTACCAAGACAACCTCATCAAAAGTCATCTAAGTGATGTTTGAAAGGTGAAGAGTATCTTTGCCTACTAATAAAGTATACCAAACACAGAGGAAGAATATGTATCAAAAAAGTTACCTGAGAGTGTACTTTGTATTTGGAAACCAATGAATCCCCAGTTTTACTCAGTGACAAACTAGAAGAGTAAAAAATGTATATTTAGGCTATGCAAACTTTGTGTAACAAATTTCAACTTCATCCTAAAATTAATTAGAATCTTTGAAGTGTTTAAATTTCCTAGTGATGTGTATTTACCTATACAATAATCAAAGCTGTTTTTTAGAATTGCGTAAACATATAATCAGCATAACATGAGAAAAAAATACAGATAAAATGAACCCTCACCCTCTCATCAAAAAAAATTACACTTTTTGAACATTTCAGACCGAGAGATTAAACACTAAAAACACATTCAAATGTTTTTCATAGAAATTTGCCTTAACTACTCTTTCTACTAATGGCAACAATACCTTTTTTTTTTTCTTTTTCCAAAAAAATGCTATTTACCCAAAGGTTATAAAGCATATTTGAAAAATAAATCTACTTATATATATATTTCATGTTTGAGAACACTACACACATGCTTGTGTCATAAAGAGAGTGAGAAATCTTTATTGCACACTTTGGGGAAGTCAGAAAAAAACTTTCTAAAGAAAATAACAGAACTTTATAAACCTAAAAACGATTATGAACAATTAATAGTCCTTTTGTAAAAAAATAATTAAGAATTTACTTTTTGATTTTGAAAATGGAAACATTTTGTTTTTGAAAGTTAGTTGAAATTAAGGAGAACTCAGGTTTTTCTCATAAATTCAACCAAGGAACCAAAATTGGTTAATAAATAACATTAACTTTTTATTATTATCTAAGCTTTAAATTATAAATTGATGCACTGTGTCACATCTTAATTTAGATGGTGTCAATTTTCATAGCACTGGTACTTGGTTCTTTATTTCAACGTATTAGAAATAATGGCTTAGTGTTAAGAAATTTCCTCTGTGACATAAGTATAAATGCTTATTTTAAACTTATTTTACTTACATATATAATAATCATACAAAGAGAAATACATAACAAGGGAAATAAAATACATCAACTATGACCAACAATCATCATAGCAAATGGATGAACAATGGATAGGAAAGAAATTAAAGAAATAAGAATCTTTTATTAAACAACACAAAGAATGTGGAAACTATTACTGAGTTTCTCAAATGGAAATAAGAAGAAAGGACATTGTTTTTTTTTTTTTTTTTTTTTACCAATCTCTATAATAAAAAATTATACTCTTGGTCTCCAGTAAGACATAGGAAAATGTGCCAGACTAAAACCAATTACTGAATATTATTGCCCATGGCCTTAGCAGAGTTTCTCACATTTTCTCAGAGACCAAATATTTTGACAAATATTTGGAAGAAATGGAAATGTGGTAAATTGGTGTTAGGTTGAATGGTGTTACAAATGAAAAGTAATGTAGGGTTAATGTCTACGATCTATCAGCATTGTGGGGCATGAATAAATTACAAAAATCTGGGATATTTTTCAAGTTGTATATTTTAAAAGCAAAGTAAGTATAAAGATATAAAGGGCCTATTTTTTTCTTTTTCATTCAGAAGGCAGTATTTGGGTATGCTTTGAATAATAAAAAATCTCAACAGAAAATATATATATATATGTATGTATATACATACATACACACACACACATACATACAAGAGTACTCATATATAACACTTTGAGTATTATAAAAATTTTCTACTTAATTTATATGTGAAAATTAATTTCTGATTTAATATAATCCTAAGTAATGTGTTTTCAAAGAAACATTTTTAATTCTCATAGAATGTGAATGCTATTGGATTATATTTTTCCCAATAACTTAGTAACCACACCAAAAACCTGTTACAACAAAACATGTTTGATTATGTGGAAGTATTGATAGCTAAAATTTAAGATTGGCAGATGTCCAGTGTTCTCTGCTCACATGTGATGGTTCCATACCCTGCCCTACATGTTCTTTTAAGGAATAATAACAATACTTCTAATTTGCCATGCATTACCCATTACTCTTGATCATATTTTCCATTAGTCATTAAAAAATCTCATTATCTCATTACCCATTGAAAGATATGTCTGAGTTTTTTTAAAATTATTTATTTACTTATTCATAATGCACAAGTATAGTATCTTTTTACATACAACTGCTTGTATACAAAGTATATAAGTACCATTCAGATCTTCAATCATGTATTTAGGATAATGATATCCATCTCTTTCAACCACCAATATTTTTTCCTTCACCCCATCCCCCCTTCTCGCTCCCTTCCCCTCCCTTTCCGTAGACCATTCTAGTGTTCCTCTGATCCGATGTACCCCCTTCCAACAACACTGTAAACTAGCCTCCTTATATCAGAGAAAACATTTGGTATTTGGATTTTTGAGATTGACTAATTTCACTTGGCATTATATTCTCCAACTTCATCCATTTACCTGCAAATGCCATTATTTATTCTCTCTTATTGCTGAGTAAAATTCCATTTTGTATATATACCACATTTTCTTTATCCACTCATCAACTGAGGGACATCTAGGTTGGTTCCACAACCTAGCTATTGTGAATTGTGCTGCTATAAACATTGAAGTGGCTGTGTCACTGTAATATGCTGTTTTTAAGTCTTTTGGGAACAGACCCAGGAGTGGGATGGCTGGGTCATAGGGTGGTTCCATTCCCATTTTCCCAAGAAATCTCCATACTGCTTTCCATAGCGGTTGCACCATTTTGCAGTCCCACCAGCAATGTATGAGTGTGCCTTTTTCCCCACATCCTCTCCAACATTTATTGCTGTTTGTGTTCTTGATAGCTGCCATTCTGACTGGAGTGAAATGAAATCTTAGAGTAGTTTTGATTTGCATTTCTCTAATTGCCAGCGATGTTGAGCATTTTTGCATGTATTTGTTGATTAAATGTGTATCTTCTTCTGAGAAGTGTCACAAAATGAAATTAAACCCCGGTCTCTCACCATGCACAAAACTCAATTCAAAGTGGATCAAGGACCTAGGAATTAGACCAGAGACAATACGCCTAATAGAAGAAAAAGTAAGCCCCAATTTCCAACATGTTGTATTAGGCCCCAAGTTCCTTAATAAGAATCCTGTAGCGCAAGAACTATTACCAAGAATTAATGAATGGGATAGATTTAAACTAAAAAGCTTCTTCTCATCAAAAGAAACAATCAATGAGGTGAATAGAGAGCCAACTAATTGGGAACAAATATTTAATACATGCACATCAGATAGAGCACTAATTTCTAGAATATATAAAGAACTCAAAAAACTTAACACCAAAAAAGCAAATAACCCAATCAATAAATGGGCTAAGGAATTGTCTGAATTTTTAATTTAATAGTTCTGACATTTTTAGAGCAGTTTTGAATTCACAGCAAAACTAAGAGAGAAATGTAAATATTTCTGATACCATATTCTAACAATGAAAGGCTTCCCTCATTAGCAGTATCTCCCACTAAAGTAGTATATTTGTTAAAACTGATAAAGTTACATTTATATATTAAAATCATTCAAAGTCAGTAGTTTACATTTTGGCACAATCTTGGTATTTCACATTCTATGGATATGAACTATGATATAATAGCATCTATTCATTGTTGTAGTACCAAACAAAATATTTTCAATGCCCTGTAAGTTTGCTGGTCTACTTATGCATTCTTTCTCCCTACCATTCCCTGGAAACCACTGATCTTTTTCTTCTTTCTATATATTTGCTTCGTTCAGAATGTTCTATAGTTGTAATTATATAATATGTAGACTATTCAGATAGGCTTCTTTTACTTGGTAATAATTCATTAAATATTCTTCCATGTCTTTTCAGGAGACAACTTCTACTTGCACATCTACTACCTGGATGTTGCAGAATTTATCCATTCACCTACTGAAGAAAATGTTCATTACTTCCAAATTTTGGCCATTATGCATAAAATTAACATAAACAGCTCTTTTCATGTGCATACATATTTTTTAATTCCTTTGAGTTAATAGCAAGAAGCATGATTGCTGGATTGCATGGTAAGAGTATGTTTAGTTTTATAAGAAATAGACAAACTGTCCTACAAAGTAGTTGTATCATTTTGCATTCTTACCAGCAACAGATGTTGATCCATTCTCACCACCATTTAGTGGTGCCAATATTCTGTATTTTGACCATTCTAATACATGCTTATTTTCTTTTTTTACCAAACAAATGTATTTAGGCATGAATAATCTTGTACTTAAAATAATTAATTTAGTCAGTAAATATTTGTTTAGCACTTAGTAAGTGCTCCTCATTTTTCCTGAAAACATACACAGATCAATGAACTGGAACAAACAAAAGTCCTGTACAGGTAGACCATGAAGATATGGTGGTCCTGATTTCAGATTACCATAATAAAATAATTAATGGAATAAAATGAGTCACCTGAATATTTTTTTTACTCCTAAGGTGTATAAAAGTTTTGTTTACTATATAATTTATTCTATTGTGTGTTATTCTATTAGGTTAAGAAAATAATGCTCATACCTTAATTTTAAAATAATTTATTGCTAAATTGCCAATGGTCATCTGAACTTTCAACAAGTCATAATACTTTGAATCATCCCCCGCCCCCAAGCAATAGGTCTAAATACTGGGATGCTATATTTTGGATCTTGAATATCTCCCAAAAACCTATCTGTTAAATTTTGGGTCCTCAGCCTGTGACACTATTGAAAGGCAGTATTACCTTTAGGAACTGGGGCCTAGTGGAAGAAGGGTAATTCATAGGAGGTATGGGCTTAAATAGGCCTTCTCCTCTTACTTTCTTTTTGCTCCCTGCCTGACATGAAGTTAGTAGCTACTTTGCCACATGTTCCTATAATGATTTGACTGTATCACAAGAGGCCCTAAAACAAGGGTCAACATGCCATAGACTGAAATCTCTGAAAACATGATTCAATAAAGCCTTTCCTTTTTTCAAGTTCATTATCTCAAGTATTTTATCACAATAACAGAAAGCTAACTTAAAATATTCCCTAAACTGTGTTGTAAATAGATATGCTAGTATCCAAACTTTGTTGTTCCATTTGTAAACTATAGGTGGAATAGATATAACTTAATTTTAAGGCCAAAGGACTTTTGGTATAATAAATGGGCATTGGATTCAATAATTTACTGGTTTTCTTATCCCTACCAAGAAAGTTAGCTTTTCCTTCGAAGCTTTGAAGTCAGTTATTGATTTATCTTCTTTAGCTATGAAAGTCCCAGATATTTTTACTTCCAATATGATCACCTTCATCCATTTATTAGCTATATCTCTTAAATAATTTGCTGCAGCTTCTCTATTAACATTTTCTGCTTCACCTTGTACTTGTATATTATGGAGATGAAGTCTTTCCTTCAAGCTCATGAACCAGCCTGGCCTAACTTCAAACTTTTCTGGTGTACAGTCCTTAACTCTGTCAAAATGTCACAGAACTGAGGACTGATGGCCTTGCTCTGGATTAGGCTTGGATAAGGAGAAAATTACAGCTGACTTAATCATATATTCAGATCACTAAAACCTTTCCATATCAACAAATAGGCTGTTTTTCTTTTTTTTATTATTTGTATGCTCCATGGAGAAGCACTTTTAATTTCCCTCAAGATATTTTCCTTAGCATTTACAGCTTGAGTCACTGATGCAAGAGGCCACATTTTCAGTCCATCTTAAGTTTTAACATGGTGTCTCACTAAGCTCCATGATTTCTAGGTTTTTTTTTTTTTTTAATTTAAAGTGAGAGATATGTGACATTTCCTTCAAGTCAAACACTTATAGGCCAGGGGAGGGTTACTAATAGTCCTAATTTCTATATTGCTTTGTCTTGGGGAAAGAGAAAAATGAGACAAGGGAAAAGCATGGAAGAATGGCTGGTAAATGGAACAGTAAGAACATACATAACATTTTGCAATCAAGTTCACGCCCTGTTTTATACAACAGTACATGTATACAACAGAACATGATTCATGGCACCAAAGACTATTTCAATAATAACAGCAAAGATCATGGATCACAATAACAGATTTCTCATAATTAAAACCTGAATATTGTGAGAACTATCAAAATGAATCAGAAAACCATGAACTGAACTTGTATTGTTGGAAAATTTCATAAAAAGACTCACAATTTGGGATGTGTCTGTATTCATAAAGCTTTTATTTAAGTTGAGGAGATCAAACTACTAAGCACATAATTATAAAAACATATAAATTTTATATATTAAAAAAAAACACACTGAAATAGTGAAGAAGGATTAGTGGGTGCATGAGCAGTAGAATCCATCATCTATATGTTGATCACAAATAAGAAATGGGGTATTTCAACAAAAACATTAAGAACATTATGGATATTTTGTGATTGGAATATGAATAGAAAGAAGAACAATTATTAAGTATGAGCTTTTTTTTTTTAATTGGAAAATAGTTTGTATTCAAAGGAAGAGCAGAGAAAGAAACAATGGGACATGACTTCAGAAAGTAATAAGGATGAAATTTCCCTTAAATATAGTAGAGCATTTAGGGTTTGGAGCACGGAGATAATATAATCTATTCCAAATGACAGTGTGCAGTCTTATGCAATCTTACACTGAATATAGGCTCCATAGGAGAGAGTAGATGTGGTCCAAAAGTGCATATGATGGTCTCAACAAAGATGTTTGGTGTGTAGGTAGTGACAACTGATCAGATATTGATCACATATTTTGAATCAAATTTATGAGATTTGCAGATGCTTTGGTGAGATGTCGAAAGTCAGGATTTCAGCTTTGTCTACTGGAAAGATACAATTTATATTTGTTGAGTTGCAGAAGATTTAGAAATGTTGAACTTGAGATACAATCAATCACCCTATATGGAGTTGTCAAATAAGGGTAAAATATGGGCTGCTTTGAATAGTAATAGCTCCATTGGACTCTATGAATTAATCACTGGACTCTATGCCAAGTAGTAGGCATAGACAGAGGAGAAAAATGTTCCAATACTAAACCTTATGAATAACAGTACATGATGTTTGGTAAAGGCATTTTAAGAAAAACCTTGGGCTGGAGATATAGTTCAGTTGGCAAGTGCCTGCCTTGCATGCATAGGCCCTGGGTTCAATCCCCAGCACCACAAAAACAAAACAAAACAAAAACAGCCTGAATAGCTTTATCAAATTCTTATGAAAGGTGAAACATGATGATTGATAAATGGCCATTGAGTTTATCAATGTGAAAGCTATTACCTGGTTAGTTTTAGTTGACTGGTAGTCTTAAAAATCTGAATGGAATAGGTTTAGGAAAGAATAAGTATTTCTAGTAGATTGGTGGACTGTGTACTTAATTGAAACCTCTGATGTATTCAACAGAAACAATTCTGAGAAAAATATTTAAACTTGCTATGTTCAAACTTTGATGAGCATGGGAAAACATAAGGAATTTCTGGACTGCAAATGAATATAGGAGGGAACTCAGGACAAAAAAAATTTGAGCATGGCAACCATATATTCAGGTTTATCTTGCATACTTTAATCTAAAGGGATAAGTCTGCATGCTTCAAAGCTGAAGAAACAGGAAATAGAACCCAAGACCCAGGCAAGGCAGGAAATCAAAAACTATATTTCTCCCAAAAAGCAATGACTTTCAAAGAATCCATGCTCAATGAAAGGGTAAAAAATAACTAATTTTCCAACACCTCAGAAATGCCAGGGAATTAAATGACATTTAGTTCAGAAGCCTGAGGCAGGAGGATTGCAAGCTCAAAGCCAGCCTCAGCAAAAGCAAGGTGCTAAGCAACTCAGTGAGACCATGTCTCTAAATAAAATACAAAATAGGGCTAGGGATGTGGCTCAGTGGTCCAGTGCCCCAACTTTAATCCTGTTACCCCCAACCAAAAAAAATGTTAAAAAAAAAAACTCTATCTGAACCCTTATTCATACCCAATAATTCTGCAAGTAAAATTACTGGAAAAAGAATAACTTAGGACTAGAAAGAACAAATTTAGAAGTGTACAAATATATTTAGTATAAGATTGATAATGTAAGATTCTGTCAGATGAATGCAGGATAAATATCCTGCTAATCATGAATCTCAAGTAGTTAGTTATTGGTTAGTTACAAGAAAGCAAATTGTTATTCCTTTTAAACAACACTGAACATAGAAGTCAAACACCTTGTTTCAGTGGTCAAAAAAATCCCTTTAAATATTGAATTTCAAATTCCATGGTATATTTTAGTGAGTTTTAAAGAGTCTTCACTATTTGAACAAAAGCATTTCACTTTTATAGGGATAAAGGCATATTTTTGGCAATAAGGCAAAAAATTACTACAAAGAATGAGTAAAAATAATAAAAGAACTTATAAATATGTACTGAGATAGAATAGGGGAAAGAAAAAAAAAAAAAAGAATATCACGAAAAGCAAAAATGTAGAGAGTTGAGATGCAGCCACGGGCTGGCTGGTCAAGGACTGTGAAGAGATAACATTAAGATGCTGAAAATTGAAAATGCTATGCTCCAGAATGATCTTGGTGAAACAGAGTGTGGGGCTTACACGCCTAAAACACCAGAGCAGAGCCAGGAAGACAAGACCTTATATTTAGGTGACCACTCTCCAGAGAATCAACCAGAAGCTCTTTCTGTCACTCCTCTTATGGAGACTGTTAAAATTTCCAACCTCAGCATTGCAATATTATAAATTTATAATATAAATATATATATTCATGATATCATGGTGAACAAAGATTTCTACATGGAAGAGAAAGATTTATCTCCAAATAATCTGGAAAGCAAGTTTATGCAGACAATGTACAGTGCATTTTGGAACCATCTACATGAGCATTTATTGAGTACTCCTCCTGGCTTCTCTTGGGCCCATGGACTTCCAAAAAAAATTGTGGAGATCATGATATCACCTCTAATACCATGCCAGAATGATCTAAGAAATGAGACTGAATAAACTCTGGTCAAGGATCTTCTCAAACAGGAAACAGAATAATGGTTATCAACCCCCCAACTACATTCTCAATATACTATATGCACCAGTTCAAGATGAAGCAGTGCAGAAACTAAATAACATAACAGATCCAGTATAATTGCTTAGGGGCATCTTCCATGTTCTGGGCCGTGTGAAGATGGACATCCTAAACCATACTACACAGAGCCTTTGACCCGACCTCCAGGAACATTTGGTCCAGTATGAACGAACTAAATTTCAGGAACTCCTTGACAAGCAGCCCAGTCTTCTCGATTATACCACAAAATGGCCAAACAAAGCAGCCATACACCTCACTACACCATCTATGAATAATGACTTTCCCAGCTTCTCCTCCCACATATAATATTCATCTGCAGATCAGGAACCAAACAAACAATGGTGCTATACCAGGGGTACTTAAACCTCCAAGTTGCACCACTTAACTATCCTGACCTCAGTCTTGTTGGTGGCAAGAAGTTTCTCTCGTGGTGTTTTATTCAGCTCACCTGAATGTTTGGATAAACTGAAATACATAACTAAGGCCCTGGCTGAAGAATTTAACTCCAGGTACATCTTGTCTAGTCACCTGCCAAGCACCACCAAGGACTTCTGTATTGCCCTGATGCGTGAGAAACCCACAGAGCCCACTAAGGTCCAGATGGTCTTGCAAATGTAACCTTCCATGGAGAGACTTCCTGATTTCTACTGAGGCCTCTAGATTGGCCCTCTGCAGGAGGTATCTCTTACTGCCACAACCAATGCCCATTATCAGCATTAAGCAGCCAGTGTGGTCATCAACCATTTCCCCCTAACAGCAGTTAGATTTACTGAGTGAGAGGAGGGGAAATTGAGGCAGAAAGGACCATGCATAGGCAGCAAGGAAAAGTGTCTCAGAGAAGAAAAGGAAGAAGAGAGGATTGGAAATCAAGCTCTGTCTTCAGCTATTTCTAGCCACAAAAGACAGTTCTTTACAGCCCCTAGATATGACCAACTACAAAAGTTACTTCCTCTTGTGCCAATAGACCCTTATTCCTACCCTTGTGCTAATAAAGGCTCAGGAATAACTTTTCTCCAGATTTGCTGAGGAAGTAGGATAGGAACCTTAAGAGGACAAATGAAAACCCTTGTCCTTTTAAGCTAGAGAGATGCAATTCACACATAAAGTAATGGCACCCAACAACTTTCACACTTCAAAAAGTTGAGATAACAAAATAATAATGCTGATCAAAAAAGGTAAAATTAGTCAGAAGCTAATTGTTGTGCACATGATCTCTTTTAAAACACAAAACAGCTTGAGTATTAGCAAGAATTTGCTCTCAGATAGATTTCAAGTTCCAATTCAAAGATCGATATGGTCTTATAATTGAAAATTTTACATGAAACCTCAGCCAAGGCTACAAATGCTCCAATTTCTGAAACAAGCAAATATGAAAACTTGTGAAAGGACATAGTCCCAATGTATGATACATGGGCTTCAACTGAGAATATTTGAGAAGTAATGAGGATACCATATGAAGTTAATAAAATGAAAACACTAGCACAATAAACAAGTGTGAAAAAGCAGAATTTGTAAGTAAAATTTTTTATAAAAGTATTATTTGGAAAAAGCTGTTAAATAGAGATCTATAACATAGTCATAAATATAGGCACAGATTTTAAATAAGAGAAGGAGAAAGGCATTATCCAAAATGAGAAATATTTGAGAAAAAATTTTGGAATTTATATAAAATTTATAACTATTACTGTTAAAAATTCATTGTAAGAGTTATACATCCTACAAGACAGTTTAAAAGCTTTCCCTGGTTGTTTGGTATAAATTATTTCTAAAATTGGCCAGTGTGTATAAATGTGTTTTTCTAAATTTTTATAATATTTTTGCTTAAAATATTAGAGAGTACATTTTTTCAGCAAGAGTTATTTCTCTCCTTGAGCTTAAACTTTCTTGTCTATCACTCCTCAACTAATTAATCTCAAGTATTTTTATCATATATTATGTGACTTTTTAGTGACAGGAAAAATAGAGATGATAAAATTACATAATATAAATCACATTTATATGCTCTCACCAGCACACTATTTAATCAAGTGCCTGGAACTTTTGCCTACATCATTCTGCCAATCATTTATTTTGTAGTTCATAAACCATCTACCATTGATTTAAATTGTTCCACAATATGACTACTGGCCTGTTTCTCTTCAAAAATCCTCTTTGAAATTTATCTTTTCTTAAACATTTCATTCCCTAAATGATTCTTCCTTTTTTCTATAATATTATTATTAATTCTTACTCTTGTAACACACCTTTCCTACTTCCATCTACACTCTTTTGGGATAAACATAGATGATCACAATTTTCAAGTAAATTACATGAACTTTGACCATGACCTAAAATTTAAAAAGTTATAAAAGGGGAAAGAAACCTCACTCTTGGACCTCCAAATTGACTAGCCTCATACATTATTTATTTTCAATAAAGATATGTTTAATAATTCCTATATATGCTAAAGTTTGAGCTTAACATTCTTATTCAAATGATAATTAAATCCTCTGTTTTCTAAAATTCTGTGCTCTTTATTAGCCACTTGATTGAAAGTAGTTTAAACAATATGGTTATGCATTAGCTACCATAACAAGATGTCACATGATTACTGAAGTTTAAGGTGACCGAGAGTTCATTCACCTGATATCATAAAATCTGTTGCTTTTTGTCTTCTGATCTTTTCTAGCAATCATAGCTGTCTTTGTTATCTGAGTGGACTTTTTCATTGCCAGATGTTGGATAACAATAATAAATATGATGATGCATACTCCAGCATTTATGATACAGCATATAAGCATGTGGTTGTATATATATAGCATCAGGTCTTTTGACCACACCTTGAATAAAGCTGAAATTTTTTTATACAACTAGACCACCAGAACTAAGTTTTTTGTTATTTCTGAATTGCTTGTCCAACATACTTTAATTGAATTCTAGTTATAAATTCAAATTTCAAAACTTCCATCATTAGAATTATATCATAACTCTGTAACTACAGTTGTGCTAACATTCATTAAACAGACTTCATAATTATTTTTTAAATATTCCTCTCATGCATAATACCCAATTGTTTTCAAGCTAAATCCAAATACCTCAGTTAAGAAATCCACTCTTCACTTACATTAAGTTCCCCAGGAAATAAACTTTGAGACAAAGTATGGGAAGTTTATTAGGGATTGTTTTGGGAATCCATCCATGGAAGGGTAGAAGAGAAAAAAACTGGACCGTACAGAGAAAAAGGTGTGATGAAATATAGTTTCAGTGAAGGTCAAGATCAACCACCAGGAGAACACTGAGGCTGGTATAGTCAATAGAACTGTCCTCATTGGAATAAAATTGGTGGATCTTCATACCCGTGTGGTAGCCAATCAGAGTATTTTCCCCTGGAAATATGACATAATCTCAAGCAATTATTCTTTTTAATTTTTTGTTCTTCTTTTTAGTTATACATGACAGTAGAATATATTCTGATATATTTGTACAAGCATGGAATATATCTTATTCTAATTAGGATCCCAGTCTTGTGAATGTACTTGATGGTGAGATTCAATGTAGTGTATTCCTGTACATACATAAGAAAGTTTGTCAGATTAATTGCACTGTCTTTCCTATTCCTATCCTCCCCTCCCTTTCTTTCATTCCCCGTTTGTCTAACATATTGTACTACTATTCTTCCCTTCCCCACACTTATTGTGGATTAACATAAAAAAAAAAAAAAAAAAAAAAAAAAAAAAAAAAAAAAAAAAAAAAAAAAAAAAAAAAAAAAAAAAAAAAAAAAAAAAAAAAACAAAAAAAAAAAAAAAAAAAAAACATCCACATGTCAGAGAAAACACTCAAACTTTGGTTTTTGGAGATTGTCTAATTTCACATTACATGATAGTCTCTAGACCCATCAATTTACCAGTGAATGTCATAAAGTCATTCTTCTTTTTGGCTGGGTAATATTCCGTTGTGTATATATACCACAATTTACTTATCCTTTCTTCTGTTTGTGGTTCTATAGCTTAGCTATTGTGAACTGTGGTTCTATAAACATTGACATGGTTGCATCACTCTAGTATGATGATTTTAACTCCTCTGGATATATACCAAGAAATGGGATAACTGCTTAAATGGTGGTTACATCCCTAGTTTTTAAGGAATCTTCATACTGCTTTCTAGAATGGTTGCACTAATTTACAGTCCCACCAACACCTTTTGAGTGTAAATTTTCCTGACATCCTGGCCAACATTTATTGTTATTATACTAGTGATAATTGCTATTCTGGTTGGAGTGAGGTGAAGTTTCAATGTAGTTTTAATTTCCATTTCTGTAATTGCTGAAATGTTGAACATTTTTTCATATAATTGTTGACAGTTCACATTTCTTATTTTGAGAGTGTCTGTTTAATTCATTTACTCATTTATTCATTAGGTTATTTGTGGGGTTTTTTGTTTGATTGTTTGTTTTTAAGTATTTTGAGGATTTTAAAAAATATATCCTGGAAAATTAATGATTTATTTGAAGTGAGAATGGGCAAAGATTTTCTCCCATTCTATAGGCTCTCTCTTCACACTCTTAATAGTTTTATTTGTTGTGAAGAAGATTTTTAGGTTGATATTATACCATTCATAAAATAAAATATTTGAGAATCAATCTACCAAAATAGATGAAAGATATCTTGGATAAAAATTATAGAACACTAAAGAAATTGAGAAAGACATTAGAAGATTGAAAGACCTCCCATGTTCTTGGATAGGAAGAATTTATATTGTCAAAATTGCCATATTACCAAAAGCACTATATAGATTTAATAAAATTCTTATTAAAATTCCAATGACATTCTTCATGGAAATAGAAAAAAAAATTCATGAATTTCTTTTGGAAAAATTAAAGGCCCAGAGTAGCCAAAGCAATCCTTAATGAGAAAAGTTAAGCTGAAGACATCACCATACTGTACTTTAAATTATACTCCAGAGTTATAGTAACAAAAAGAGTATGGTATTGGCACCAAACAGTCATGAAGACAAAAGAAATAGAAGACAGATAGACAAACCCACATAAATATAGTTATCTCATGCTAGACAAAGACTCCAAAAACATATATTAGAGAAAAGATAGCCTCTTCAACAAATAGTGCTGGGGAAACTAGAAATTGAGCAACATCCCCAGTCTTTTCTTATTTTTATTTTCCTTTTTAGTTTTTATTTTGAGACAGGGTCTTTCTCAGCTATTGAGGCTGGCCTTGAACTTGTGATCCTCCTGCCCCAACTTCTAAGCTGCTGTAATTGTATGCACATTATACCATGTTCAGCTAATTTTTATCCTTTATTAAATATGTGCTCTAATATTTCATTATAGCTTAATATTTATAACAATGAGTGACTTCAGTTTTAAAGCATGATAACAAGTGTCAATTCATGTATATATCTAATAAAAGTTATGTAGTATGTGTTTAGATCAAAATGTGACTTCTATAGTGTGCTCCTATAGATATGCTTTATCAACTCTTCCATAATTTATAAAATGTTGAAGTTATAGACTTTGTAATTACAATAATGACTTAACATATTGTCATTTGTGAGAAAAATACCATGAATGAATAAACAGATCAAAGGATCAGTATTGTTCATTCTTTTGAATTACTGATATTTCCAAAATTCATTTAGATAACATGCACTTTATAGATTCCTATCACATTGCATATTTATTATATAAAATCTAATACAGGATGGCAAAAGCAAGTGTAATAGTCAGAAAATCTCATATTGAAGTACCCATTGAGTTGAGTATTCTCTGTGTTGACCAGATTTCTAATACACCCTGCTGGGTGGGACACAGCTGGATGAGAAATGTATGTACTCTCCAAAGGGACATATAAATATGTAGTGAACTATAAATTATAAATTCCACTATATTGGATTTTGAATCAATTTTTTTTTTTGTACTAGCATAAGTCTGCCTTACAGGAATGTTATTTCAAGGAACAGAAACATGACTAAATTAATGATAGAAATGCATTTCAAAATTCTATAGTCTAAAAAGAAGATATGGTAAGTGTCTGGAGGAAGAGTATGAACTTGAGATGTTTTCAGATCCCCAGCAGAAAAATAATTCTCTTCAACACTATGTCTGTTATCAAAATAACACTTTGTACTTACATCATGACACAAATTGCAGAGAAAGTGAATATCTTTGTCTCTTGGCTTACCAATAGCTGTCTTCTTTGGGGTTAAGAGGTTTTTGTTATCTAGGTACTTGCTGCTAACGATCAGAAAAAGGGGCAAGTAGGAACCCCTTCTCTTTGCTGAGTTCCTCTACATTCCCAGGCAACCTTGGGTGGTTTGTTTTTCCCTTACTGATTTATCATTTTTAACTCAGTTTGCATCCTAATAATTTTTAGTTCATTTACTTTTACTGAGACATCTGCATAGTATATTCCTCTCTGATTGCTCAACTATTTCAACAGGGTGAGAGTAAGGAAAGAAGAAACATCAGAGTCATGGAAATTGATAAAGAAACAAGGAAAATAAAAACATTTCATGCATCAAAAAATTTTTAATATATAAATATGTCAATAAAGCAAGCTGATCTGAAGTATGTAAAGTATGTAAATAGCTTATGGGAAAACCAATGTTTATTATTATTATTATTATTATTATTATTATTATTATTTGCTTATTCATAGTGCACAAGTATAGCATCTTTTTACATACAATTGCTTGTATACAAAGTATATAAGTACCATTCAGATCTTTAATCATGCATTTAGGATAGTGATATCCATCTCATTCAACCTCCATCCCCCCCCCCCCTGCTCCCTCCCTTGCTTTCCCTTTCCTTTGACCATTCTAGTGTTCCTCTAATCCTATGTATCCCCATCCAATCACACTGTGAACTAACCTCCTTATATGAGAGAAAACATTCGGTATTTGGATTTTTGAGATTGACTAATTTCACTTAGCATTATATTCTCCAACTTCATCCATTTACCTGCAAATGCCATTATTTTATTCTCTCTTATTGCTGAGTAAAATTCCATTTTGTATATATGCCACATTTTCTTTATCCACTCATCTACTGAGGGACATCTAGGTTGGTTCCACAACCTAGCTATTGTGAATTGTGCTGCTATAAACATTGAAGTGGCTGTGTCACTGTAATATGCTGTTTTTAAGTCTTTTGGGAACAGACCCAGGAGTGGGATGGCTAGGTCATAGGGTGGTTCCATTCCCATTTTCCCAAGAAATCTCCATACTGCTTTCCATAGCGGTTGCATCATTTTGCAGTCCCACCAGCAATGTATGAGTGTGCCTTTTTCCCCCCATCCTCTCCAACATTTATTGTTGTTTGTGTTCTTGATAGCTGCCATTCTGACTGGAGTGAAATGAAATCTTAGAGTAGTTTTTATTTGCATTTCTCTAATTGCCAGAGAGGTTGAGCATTTTTTCATGTATTTGTTGATTGATTGTATATATTCTTCTGAGAAGTGTCTTTTCAGTTCCTTAGCTCATGTATTGATTGGGTTATTTGCTTTTTTGGTGTAAAGTTTTTTGAGTTCTTTATATATTCTAGAAATTAGTGCTCTATCTGATGTGCATGTATTAAATATTTGTTCCCAATTAGTTGGCTCTCTATTCACCTCACTGATTGTTTCTTTTGCTGAGAAGAAGCTTTTTCGCTTAAATCCATCCCATTCATTAATTCTTGGTAATAGTTCTTGCGCTACAGGATTCTTATTAAGGAACTTGGGGCCTAATCCGACATGTTGGAAATTGGAGCTTACTTTTTCTATTAGGCGTATTGTCTCTGATCTAATTCCTAGGTCCTTGATCTACTTTGAATTGAGTTTTGTGCATGGTGAGAGATACAAGTTTAATTTCATTTTGTTGCATATGGCTTTCCAGTTTTCCCAGCACCATTTGTTGAAGAGGCTATCCTTTCTCTGAAGGAGCCTATAATCAAGGAGATAGCTAAAAATTGCGGTTAGCTGAGAGCCATAAAAGATGTTCTAGTTTCCACCTGATAGTAATACATTATTCAAAGAATCTTTGTATGCCCGTGAACACTGCGTGACGCACCTGTAAGCTCGAGCTGTAAGCACATGTTCTTGTTAAAGCTATATGTATATAACTGGGTGAGTTTGGTTAGAGTGTGTGGGAAGAAGAAGGTGGTGGTTGGAGTTAGAGTGTTTGGAGTGATTGCTGGAGCAGGAGAGAGAAGAAGAATAAAAGACCTTTTTTTCATTTTCATCCTGCCTCCGAATTTTCCTGCGGTGTTCGTTGCTCCAAGCGGTTTCCGCTTCAGGCAGCAACATTTCTCCACTGTACATTTTTGGCACCTTTGTCTAATATAAAATAGCTGAAATTATATGTATTAGTCTCTGTGTCCTCAATTCTGTACCATTGGTCCACCTGTCTGTTTTGGAAAACCAATGTTATGATGTTTGTACTCATAGAAAAAAGAAGAAAAGTGAAATAATTTACAATTAGTCATTATTATCTGCCAGGTAACTATTAAAGGTCATAAATATTCTCCTCATCTAGATTTAATATTCATCACTAGTATGTAAAGAACTATTTTATCTTAAAGATTTATGAAATGCACAGTGACTGATTAACTCATCTACGTTCATGCAGTTCTTAGATCATTAAGACATTATTTAAACATACATATCTATAATTTCAAATTTGTATATTTTTCAATACCTTATGGATATTACATATAAGAACATGAAACAATAATAAATAGATGCAGGCTGAGGTTCAGAAACTGGTAACAATGAGTCAGACCCAGGATACTAGAAAACACTTATTAAAGAATGGAATGCTAGGTAAAAACTAGGTAAAGAAATAATTGAATATTTTATTCCCTGATTTCCCCATAAGTTTCTGAAGTTCTGTCTAAAGCTTATTGGTTAATCTTCAAACATAACACTGCAATATTGAGGTTATGAAGTAGTTTTAGGAACTTCCTTGGAAACTAATAGTAACATTTTACTTGCTATCCATCTTTCCCTATAAAGGACTATCTTATCTTAAAACATGTATACATATACATTTTTATGCACATATTATTTTCAAAAGAGGTATTTTTTTAAGTGCCTCTTTTTAGCTTTCCTAGGTTAGAGAATTGGCATCGCAAATGTTCACTCAATTCTTGTCTCATTGTTCTGTTTTCACTTCCTCTTTAGGTAAATTGCACATTTAGCAGTAAACAGAGGAGAAAATATGATACTGATGTGAAAGTGGTTTCTAATGACATGATTTGTTCGCAGTCTCATTATTTTGTGAATAATAATGAAAGCTAATTTAAACTTAATGCACAGCCAATTTCTTTGAATATCCACACCAATAGCTTTACTTTTTTAAAGTCAATGGTCTCAAGGCTGAGGTAAGGATCTCTAGGACAATTTAGGAAGAGTTCTGCTCACTGAGCAAACATTAAGGAAAACAAAATCTTTGGAAAGTGTTACAGGATCACAAATGAAACTTTTTAGCTTAATTTGTAATAAATAGAAACAACTCAAATTTCTATATATTTCCAGTATCTAGATGAATGATGCATTATCCCACTTCTGCATACTTAATAAACACTAAACAATACATATTTTTTACTATCATAAAAATTAGTATTTGTAATTAAAGACACATTTTATATTTGGTGGTTTTTTATCATTGATTCTCTGAATACATAAAATATTGTAGTTTTTAAATATTTTTAGTATATATATTTTTAAATATTTTTAGTATATATATATATATATATATATATATATACGAAATATATATATATATATTTTTTTTTTTTTTTCATTATCTTTCCCATTCTACTCTTCACCTGAGGGGAATATGGACTGATGCTTTATACTGAAGACCATTCTAACCAATAAAGATTCTCACATTATAGGAGTTGTTTCTGGAAATGGAATGACAGTCATCATTGCTTTGACTTCCCATAGGTCCCAGCAAGAACAGAGAAAAATAAAAATATATTAAAAATACAGACTCCTAAATAATAATCACCAAAATAATGGGATCAAGTGATGCACTGCCTGATTTGAACTTCAAAAATGTTCATTTGTCTTTCCCAATACATTATTAGCTCATTCCTAGTTCAGCCTCCCTCATGACTTGAACATTTTCCACACCATCCACCAGCATCATGGTGTCACAGCTTTTCTTCAAGATTTAATTGAATGCTTAATAGTTATCAAATATTTTAGGAGAAATTGTGGATAATAGTTGCAAATAATAGAAATTTGTATCCTCATCTAAGTTATATATAGAAATAGAGGTAAATGCTTAAAAAATTCTTAGCATAATAATAGCTTAGTATTAAGTATTTTGGTAAAAAAATTACAAAGTGCTGAAAGAGAAAATACTGGCTTGAAATTTCAAATATTTTAAAGGTAAAGTTTAAATTTCCCTCAAGTGTTGGAATAGGAAAGAGTATTGAGACAGAGGGAACAGTAAATGTAAACACCCTGAGGTTAAAAAATACTTGAAACTATTCCAATGTGGTTTGAGCGTAATCAACAAAGCTAAGAATGACATGGGATGGGGTTTGGAATGTAAGCTCACTAATTCATTATAGTGAGGAATACTGTGATCCAAGGAAAGAAACACAGGTTTAACTCTAAGAGCAATGAAGAACAGCATGTGACATATGAACCACATAGTCAAATTCACATTTAAAAGTATTGAAATTATTGCTCAGTGGCAAAGTTTGCCATTCCTAGTATGGCTCATAGAGCAATAGCAGTAGCATTGACCCAGAGCTTGTGATAAAGTCACCGTCTTTGACACCATTGCAATCCTATGGAAACAAATGCTGTTTGAATTCTTTGCACATTAAAGTGTGAGAAACTCTGTTTAAAAAATTCTTCTTTGAGTTCACTGTTCTTATGCTACTCAGACTAATCACTTTTTAATCTGCTCTACAAGTCTTAATCTGTGGTTTCTCTCACTATACTCATGGTTTGTCACAACTGTTTTAGTCAGCTTTAGCAATGTATTGACCAAAACATCCAAGGAAATAAATTAGAGGAGGTGCTATTATTTGGATTTGAGGTGTCCCCCAAAAGCTCTTGTGTGAGACAATGCAAGAAGGTCTAGAGGAGAAATGATTGGGTTGTGAGAGTCTTAACCCAATCAGTGAATTAAACCCACTAATGGGATTAAATGAGTGGTAACTGTAGGCCAGTAGGGTATGACTGGAGGTGGGCATTGGGGGCATGGCGTTAGGGTATACATTTTTTATCTGGCAAGTGGAGTCTCTGCTGTCTGATCTTCATGTGAGCCGCTTCCCTTTTCAGCACCCTTCCATCATGATGATCTGCCTCACCTCAAGTCCTGGGGAATGGAGTCAGCTGTCTCTGTACTGAGACTTCTGAAACCATGAGCCCTCAAATAAAATTTTCTTCCCCTACAATTGGTCTAGTCAGGTCTTTTAGTCAGAGCAACAAAAATGCTGACTCAAACAGAAGGTTAAATTTATTTGGGTCTCACTGTTTCAGATGTCTCAGTACATAAATGGCTAACTCCCTGACTCTGGATCAAGGCGAGGTGGCACTTCACATGGTAAGAGCCAGTGTAGGAAAGTTGCTCAGTTCAGCAAGGGCCACAAAGCAGACAGAGGGAGTGTGGAAGTGTTACAGGGATGATGCACCTTTCTAGGGAAAGCCCCCATTAATCACCTTCTCCACCCACATCCCATCTGCCTACAATTACCACATTGCAACTCAAACTGGGATGGGCTATTTAGGTTTCAGCTCTCACAGTCCAATCACTTTACCAGCATTTACAGGAGCTTTGCAGGGACAACTCATATCCAAATCATAGCAGTGCCATATCATGTATCTCAAGTCATTTTTCTTCTTGTCTTTATCCTTAGCTCCTTGAGTATGTTTTCAAATAATTGCCTCAGTGCTGGGTATATTTTTTTAATTTTTTTTTATTATTCTAATTTGTTATACACGTTTGCAGAGTACATTTCATTTCATATTACATATAAAGAGCACAATTTTTCGAGTTGCTGGTTTAATATAAAGTATTTTTACAACAATTGTGTCTTCATACATGTATTTAGGGTAATCATGGATAACTCAAGTCTGCTATTATTCCTATCCCCTTGCCCCCTCCTCTCCCTCCCTTGTCTTTGTTCTATTTAAAGCTCTTTCATTTCTCTCATTACCTCTCTCTTGCCTTTATAAGTTAGTATCATCATATCAAATAGATCATTTGACCTTTGGATTTTTGGGATTGGCTAACTTCACTTAACATTATTTTCTCCAACTCCATCCATTCTTCCAATAACACTCAACTCAAATTGAACCCCAATTTTCATACACACTTTCCAAAATTAACCAGGAAAAGACCAAATCCAGTAACAGCATCTTTCTAATGCCCTCCTACTGATATCTCCCATCCTTTTTTTTTTTTTTTTTTTTGACTCTGTAATAAATAATACATCCAACTCATTCATTTGTAGGTGATTCTTAGAGGTCTTCAGCTGAATGATATTCACAGAAACAGACTCTTAAAATGCACAGTAGAGCCAGAGTGGTGGCAGAATACCTGTAATCCCAGTGGTGGGGGGTGGGTGGGTGAGGCAATAGGATTGTAATTTCCTCTTAAAGTAAGCATTGCTACTGATGACAGTTAGGGTGGAAGTATGTATATATCAAGTTCTGAAACTTGAGCTCAGGAGATGCTGTATTTGCCATTAATTCCAATTAAGTTACTGCACAGGTAAAAAAAAATATATATGTGTGTATGTGTGTGTGTGTGTGTGTGTGTGTGTGTGTGTGTATGTTTATATGTGCTATAACTATTGTTTATATATATATATTTATATGTTCTTGTATATGTGTGTATATATACATACACATGCACACACACACAAATATCCAGTATTCAAAATAGTTTTTTAAATTACTCAGAAAATACATTAATAGAAACTACCTCTCTTATGACCCTTTTAGATGTCTATATTTATTCTTGTTATTGGGAATACTGAGAAGCATTTTTAATTAGAATTTCAAAATATATTTTTATAAATTATAATACTTCTATAATTAATAATATTAAATTGCCTTGTTTTTATTATTCAATATATGACACTAAGTTGTCTGTATTGATGAAATTTATTATCCTTCACATTTATTGCTCAGAATAGTACTCAACTCTTAAAGGAGCAAGACAAATCTCTGGCTTAGTGATATATTATCTACTGCTGACTTTCTAATTGAATGTTTCAGTGGATGATCCTTTCTATTTAGGGGAATTTAATTTCATCCCTTCAATGATTAATTAGCATGTCTATTGACATAAATCTCTAAGGAAGCAATATTTCTGTAAATCAAATTGTTTATATAAATGTACATTGTGGTAAAAGAATATTCTCACTAGATTTGGGAAACTGAAAATGGAGGAGAATTAGAAATAAATAATGTCTTATACATTCCTAATGTTAATGAGAAATATTTTAACATTTATTAAATATGCTTTTATCTTTTTGTGATCAGAGTTCTAAAACTTCACATCATTTTATAGCACAGATTTTATTTATTTATTTATTTATTTATTTTTTTTATTTATTTATTTATTTATTTTTGGTACCAGGGATTGAACTCAGGGGCACTCAAACACTGGGCCACATCCCCAGCCCTTTCTTGTATTTTATTTAGAGACAGGGTCACACTGAGTTGCTAAGTGCCTCGCCATTGCTGAGGCTGGCTTTAAACTCACGAACCTCCTGCCTCGGACTCCCAAGTGCTGGGATTACAGGCATGCGCCACCATGACCGGCAATCTGATTTTAAATTAATAAATTACTATATTAGTTTCTTAGCCTAAGAAAGGATGATTATTTAACCCAATTTAAAAATTGTGCTTATAAAGACATAATCAGTTTTGTCACTTTAGAAAATAGTCATATATATATATATATATATATATATATATATATATAATTGTTGTGGTTTGAGTGCTCCTTCCAAAACTCATGTTAAAATTTGATGGTCACTGTAACTATATTATGAAATTTGACATAGTTGGCATGGTGTAATGCCAGCAGCTTGGGAGGCTGGGGCAGGAGAATCCTAAGTTCAAGGCCACTCTCAGCAACATAGCAAGATCTTGACTCAAAATATAATAATAATAATAATAATAATAATAATAATAATAATAATAGAAGGATAGTGTATATAACTTAGTGGTAAAGTGCCCCAGCATTCATACTCAATACCGAAAAAAAAAAGTGATACTTTTTTTCTCTCTTTTTTCAGTTATCTATGGTAAGTTAGTTATGACCTCAGAGGATTACTGATAATAGTATGATTCTGGACATATTTATTTTTCACTGCTTCTTGAGTGCTTCCATGTACTTTTGTCATGCTATGACATAGCAAGAAGGTCCTTAACAGATAGAAAAACTCGTCTTGGACTCCCAATCTCCACAACTTTCTGTTATTTATAATTTTGTCTGTAGTATTCTGTTATTGCAGCAACAAAGGAAATAAGGGAGTAATATACTATGTTTTAACTAATAAATGACTTGATCTAGTCATTGTCCAATTTGTGAATATCCATTCTCCATCTTACATTTGTGTAGGTGTTATAAATTTATCATGAAAGAGGAAAGCAGTTTATGCCCTTGCAGATCTTACAATCTGATGTGAAAGGAAAAAGGGGAAAAAAAGCACATAGAAACACAATTAGTGTGGAAGAACTAAAATCAATTCTAAGAGTCAACTATCAGACTGAGTTCAAAAGGATGAGTAGTAGTTTCCTGATAATTTTTGTGGCAGAAAATTTCCGTCAAAGAAAATCCTGTGAAGGTTAATATTTTGCAAAAGAATCAGCACATGCTAAACAGTTAAGGAATGTTACTTTGATGGAATGATTTTTGTAATGTCAAGAAAGGTGAGAAACAATGCTGGAGATGAGGACATTCTTCAGTATGTGAGGATGATGTAGGACATGAAAAATGAAAACCACTGAACCATTGTATAAACAGGTTTGACACAATCTTATTTTAAAGATTACAGCAAGTATTGGATAAATTGAACATTGTGGTGGAACAAAACAAGTTCTAGGGAGATATATATTCTAGTAAAGAAATGATGGAGGAAGTAATAAGGATAAAAGGCAGTGATGGTTTCAAAATATATACAAAATACCTTCAGCAAAGTCAGATCATGAAAGAATGGATGGATGGTGAAGCATGAAAGAATATTTTAAAAGTCTACCCATTACAATTGAACTGATTATATTTGGACAGTAGAAAGCCATGTCTAATCTGGAATCAGTGATATTCTCAGCATTTAGGATTAAACAACAAGGAAAATTGTGCCAACACTTGAATAAATGAGTGTGATACATAAAGAGAAGAATTATTTAAGGGTCATGTTGAGATACCTACAGAAGAATCTGTTAATGAGCATCTTGAGTAAAGGAAAGAAAACCAAAAGAGTGAGATGCTTATTGTACTAAAAACAACCAAGGAAGGGAAAAGTTTAGAAAAGTGTGTTCAGTTAAAGGTGTCAAATACTACAGAGAAGACAAAAAAGGTGCTAATCAGGAGCTAGAGTTAAATTTAGTCACATAGATGTTGCAGAGACTTTTAGCAACAAAATTGTATCTGTGAAGAAGTAGGCTCTATATTAGGTTGGATGGACTGAAAAGGCATTGAATTATAAAAACATGTTTGGCCAAGTGAAATGTTGAATTTTTAAGAGTATATGGTAGGTGGACATAGCTATTATGTTAGTTTTTAATTAAATAGATTTGAGTTTCTTTAAGTACTGATAAGGAGATTAATATAATTAGAATTTATAAAAACATAAAATGAAATCAATAACAAAAACTTGTCATTAACAATGTTGACATGAATCCTAAAATATGAAGCAATGCAGAACATGATGGTAAAAAAAAATAGTTATTAATTAGGAGTAGTGTAAACTTACCATGGGGATGGAAAAGTAAGAAAGATATTACTTTTGTAGGGAGGTTGTGATATTTGTAGAAGAAAATCCTTGCAAATCTTTTTTCCCTGTAAATTAGGAAGTAAACTTTGACTACACATATGTAAGGAAGAGGCTTAAGAATTATAATGGAGCCATATGTAACACTGGTTATTTAAATTCACTTGAATAGATAAATTTTTGAAAACTAACATTATGGAATGTAAATCCGAATATGGAACAACTTGGATCATTAGATCTTACTGGAAAGAATGTAAAATGATACAACTGTCCGAGAAAATTTTTGATAGTTTATTTAAATTTAAATGTAAAAGTACATGTCTATATTGTGTTCAATAATACAACAATTCCATGCTTGGTTATTTATATAAGAAATATAAAACTTACACCATAAAAAAAACTTGTAAAGTTCAGAGCACATATATTAAAATTACCCAAACTAAAATTACCTAAATGTACACTAATGTGATGATAGTTACAATTTATATTCATACCATGAATTGTCACTGAGCAAAGAAGACAAAAACTATGATGCAAAGTCATGCTTTTGAGTATGAATTTGTGTAAGCAATAGTATTGAGCATTCTCAGAAGCATTACTTTGAGGCAAGGTAAACAGAATCAAATTGCACATGCAGCATGATTCCATTTATATGAACTTTTATGACAGAGGGTAAAGTGGATATATAAAAACAGAAATCAAAAACTGATGAATTCAGTATAATTTGTAGGAATCCTACCAGTCTAGCTAAGAAAAAAAAAAAAAAAAAAAAGGAAAGAAGACACATTGAAAAACTCCCTGTTCCTCCTTCCTCCCGGTCCCAGTAAACCACCATTCTATTCTTTGTTTCTGTGAGTTTGACCATTTCAGACAGTTTTTATAAGTAAAATTATATACTATTTGTCCTTCTGGAACTGACTTGGGCATCACTTAGTATAATGTCCTCTAGGTTTACCTACATTCTCACAAATGGTAGTATTATTTTTTAAAGTTGAACAATATATCATTGAATGTATAGACCACATTTTCTATATTCACTCATTTATCAGTGGACATTTTGTGTCCATATCTTCACTACTTTGGATAATGTAATATCTCAGATAATAGGAGACTAGATCACTTGTTAAGCTTTTTTTTTTTTTTTTTTTTTTTTTTGTACCTGGGATTGAACCTAGGGGCACACTTAACCACTGAGCCATGTCCCCAGTCCCCAGCCTTTTTCCTTTTACTTGAAAAGTAAATTAAACAAAGTGGACCAATTACTTGAAGGACACAATCCACCAAAATTTCCATAAAAATAAAAAGACAGTTTTAATAGGTTTATTTTTACTAAAGGGTTAAGTGAGTAATTAATCCTATTCCAAACCAAAACCCCAGGCTCTCCGAGTTGTACTAAACACTTGGAAAAAAAACAATTACATAAATTGCTTATAATGTATTCCAGAAGATAGAGGCAGGAAGGATACTTCTGGACTCATTATTTGAGATCAGCATTACTCTCATACAAAATCAAAGAGAAAAACCACAGGAAAAAAATAGAGACTAATATCTTTGTGAATATAGAACAATATCTTCTCAATAAAATATTAACAAAAGGAATCAAACAATATAAAAAAGAATTGTGCACCTAGGACCAAAAAATATACACCGTATTCAAGTGGAATGTATTTCAGGTGTGCAAGAATGGTTATGCATTTTAAAATAAATGATGTTATTTATCACATCCAAAGACTAATGGAAAAAATCACATTGTATCAGTAGATGAATTAATAGCATTTAACAAAATGCAGTTACCTTTTATGATAAAAATTCTTACTAACTTAAAAGAAAATGAAACTTCCTCTACTTGATAAGAAAATAAGTACAAAACAACTTACAGCTAAACTCATCCATAATAATGATAAATGAGATATTTTTCCATTAAGATCAGAAAAAGGCAAGGAAGTTCTCTCTCTCACCACTTCATTTTAACATCATAATGGAAGATTTCTACATTTCAAAGGACAACATCAAAAGAATGAGAAGAAAAGCAACAGATAGTAAAATACATCTGATAAAGAGTTATTATCTAACATATAAAAGAACTCTTAAAACTGAAATGGGCATAGAAGTGAGAGAAAAATGGTCAAAAGACTTAGGCAATCATGAAATAAAGAGATATGTACAGCCAACAAACTCATGAAAATCTTTAACATTATGTATCATCTGAGAATTACAAATTAAAATAAGGAGCTACTACTATGTACTTATTAGAATAGACAAAATACAAAACACTAACATAAAATGCTGATAAGAATGAAGAATCAGAACTCTCATTCATTGCTGTTGAAAATGCTAAAGGACTCAGCAGCATTTCAAAATATTGAAAAATATTTGAACAGCTTATTACAAAACCACACATAAACTAACCATAAGATTTGACAACCACACTCCTTGGTGTTTATCCAAAGGAATTGAAAACTTATGTTCACATTAAACCTACACAAATATGTTTGAGAATTTTATTCATAAATGCCAAATCTTGCAAGCAACCAAGATGTCATTCAGTAGGTGAATGGATAAATAAACTATGATATATCCAGGCAATGAAATATTGTTCATCTTTGAAAGGAAATAAACTCCTAAGTTGGGTGAAGATATGGAAGAACTTCAAATGGATATTCCTAAATGAAAGAAACTGATCTCAGAAGTCTACATACTGTAGGATTCCAGCTCTATGACTTTCTGGAAAAGACAAGGCTATAAAATGATTAAAAAAAAGAATTGATAATTTTCAGGGGTTAGAAAGTAGAGAGGGATGAATAAGTAGAAGACAGATGTTTCAGGTAGCAAACCATTCTGTACCATATAGTAATGGTAGAAAACATATCATTAAACAACTTCAAAATGCATAGAAATACCACTCTGACTGAACTCTTTGTAATCTATGGGCTATTATAATGTTTTGTCAGTGTAACTCCATCAATTGTCATAGATACACCAGCCCAATGTGGGCTTGATAGTGGATGTGTCTGTTTATGTGAGGGAAGAGGGATACAGAAACTGTAGTTTGAGCGCAGTTTTGTTGTAAAACTAAACTTATTTTCTCTAAGAAATAAAGTTTATTGACTTTTTAAAATAGTGATTGCTTTGGGGGAAAGTTGAATAAAATAACACAAAGGAATCATTTTGAGTTAATGTTTATAGCAGTAAGACTTGTATTAAAAACAAACAAACAAACAAACAAACAAAAACCCAGAAGGATCCCATAGAATCTACTTGTACATCCTCAGGAACTACACAAACAAGAACAAACTAATATTTAAAATTAGTAGAAAAGAAGAAATAATAAGAACTAGAGGAGATGAAATACAAAAATAATTAAGAGATTGATAAAATGAAGAATTGGCTTTGTATGAAAATAAAATTGACAAACCTTCTTATTATGATATTTCTTTTTTATGTAGCAATATATCATTTATATCATTGTGTTAACTTGGAACCATGATACATACTTATTGCATAGAATGTAAGTGATGCAGAAAACTACAAAATTATTACTTTGGGAGGTATTATTACCTAAGAATTTTGTAGTTAAAAATCAATAACATGAAAAATTAAGCTGTCATTGTTCAGTTATTTAATGTATGTACACACACACACACACACACATCATACATATAATGTATTTTTATAAATAGTTTAAAATTTTGCAATAAACATGTATATATTGATTTCTTATTACCAAAGAAAATAAAATAGAAACTTTAACTTTTGCTAATACCTTCCCACATTTTTAAAACATAATCTTTAAATATTATTTTGCTATAAATCTTAACCAATTGTAAAAATTTGTTCCCTGCCTTCAGTAATATTTCAATAGTCAATTAATACTACCTCAACATTTCAAATAGAATGAAGTTGATGGTCTTTTTATCCCATTTTGGATTATTAATTTGATTTATTTCTTTAACATTGTCATATTTTTCTCACAAATATTTATGAGTTATTTCATATTCAAAAATAAATGTTTTTTTGTAGTTTTCACTAAATTTGATAGCTGGGAAAATTCTTTTTTCTTCTTTCCTTCCTTCCTTCCTTTCTTTCCTGTACTTGGTTGCGTACTTTCAGCACAAGATCTTTAAAAATCACTTAAAGTGATGACACACTTCAAGCACAAATGTTTTAAGCACACTGAGAAACATCAGGTGAGAATTTATACATACAAAAATATAAAGGTTATCCATATAGTATCTTTTTTATATTAATTTTTAACAAACAACATGTAAATGCATAGTACTTTTTAAGCAAAATGAGTAGACCATAATTACTATCATGACTACATATGAAAACATAAAGTTACCATTATAGGCAAATACAGAGTAAATTTCTGAATGCTCCATTACTGTATTAATGGTGTATAAATTCTACAGATTTCTAGCATGAAGATTAAAAGGTCCAAAAATTTGAAACTTAGCTAAAGCAACATTAAGTCATTATGAAATATATAATATTAAAATATATTATTAGTAACATCAAGAAGAGGTTGTGGGAGTAGTAAAGAAATCTAGAAATTTTGTAAGTGAAAGAAGTCAAGTTGTTATATCAGATAATCTTTAGTAAAAGATGTTTTGCATAGGCCTCATAATAACACACACACACACACACACACACACACACACACACACATAGCTATAGGCAAAACAAAGGGAAGTAAAGATAGCACTGTAGGATATTATCAAGCTGCAAATGTAGACTATGAGAAAGGAAGAAAAGGAGATCCAAGATGGAGGATTAGAGGAAGCCACACTTCAGGACAGCTCTGTGGAATGAATCCAACAAAGCAGATAAATTGTCTATGAGTAAAGATAAGAAAAGGAGATCCAAGATGGAGGATTAGAGAAGCCACACTTTCCAGGACAGCATCTGTGACATGAAATCCAACAAAGCAGATAAATTGTCTTTCTTCATATATATATGTATATATATATATATATATAGGCTGAAAATACCCATCTCCTGGATGGTTTGAATACCGCGACCGGGGAGAGGGAAACAAGCTGTCTGCAGCAGCTAGAGCCTCGTGGCTTCTGCAACACTACCCTGGTGGAACACAGGTGGTGCGTGTAGCCAGCAAAAACAGCCTGCGGGATTAGTACTGGGAGAGCAAAGGAGACCATGAGACAACGCCAGTTCAAATCCACACTTAGCCAGACGCGACCCTCAGCAGTAAAGCCCCAGAGAAAGCTGCGTGGAGACCAGTGAACAGGCAAGGAGGAACCCGCGACTGGCAGGACCTTCAACAGACAGCAGGGGAACTCGAGTCCAGTGTGCCGACCCTCTGTGACCCTTCAAAGGAGGAAGAGAACGGGAAGTAGACTCCACACAAAGACACATCTCCAGCATTACTCCTCCTCGCTAACCAGGTAAGCAGACTTGACCCCGCCCACAAATTCTCCGCATCAGTCAGGGCAAATCTGCCAAACAGCTAATTTAACAAACTGAGAGAGGAAGAGAATAAGCTGCTCAATTGAGACTTGTGAATTTGACTTTGTGTGTTTTTGTTTGTTTGTTTGTTTGATGTCATTGTCGTAGTTGTTGTATTGTGTTTCTTTCTTTCTTTCTTTTCTCTTCTTTTTTCCTCTTTTCCATTTCCATTCCTTCTTGCCTCTCATTCCTTATTCCCTCATCTTTCCTATCTATACCCTGCCCCTACATTCTCAACAGAGAAGAAAACAGGTTGTATACAAGAACTTGGAATCTTAAAACTGGGGCAACTGAATAGTATATCAAATGGGTGTTTTATATAGTCTCCTCTCTCTTTTTTGACTCACCCTGTCTTCTCTCTTTCATTAATTCTTACTACCTGGTCATTTTCTAATTTCTCTCAACGTTTACATAAGCCTAGCTGAAATACATTTCGGTCTTCACACTTAACTGTACACTCCAATTCCTTTCCTCCTCTTCTGCTATTAAACTACTTCCATAGATTTCTATTATTACACTCCCGAAGGGGGGGGGGAAGCAATATCCTTCCCTCCTTCCTCCTAAGCATATCACTTTTGTATCCAATATCTGAAATTATAAACCCCATTACAATCACTCAGAATATATTGGAGGCAATATCTAAATTCTCTAACTCTGTAAATTGTGAACAAATTGTGATTAACTGAATATAAAATGTCTGGTTTTAAGGTGTAAAATATATATAAGGGGAGCTGATAGCATCCTACAACAGGAGCATCATTAGGCCATAAGGTAAAAACAAAAAAAGTTAAGTTTCCACAGTGCTAAAAGAAAAGACACATAAACAATATGAAAAAAATAAAGGAAGAAAATGTACCAAACAAGTCAACATACCCCCTCAATAGATTCCATGGCAAGCACAATTGGTCAAATGCCAGAGATGGAATTTTCAAATTACATATTCCAAATGTTTATGGATCTTAAGAATGAACTCAAAAATGAGGTGAGAGAGCAAACACAGGTGGTAAAAGAGCATTTTGACAAAGAACTCCAAAAACAAATCCAGGTAGCAAGAGATTACTTCAATAGGGAGATAGAGATTCTAAAGAGAAACTAAACAGAAATTCTGGAAATGAAAGAAGAAATAAACCAAACTAAATTCTCAATTGAAAGCATCACCAACAGATTAGATCACCTAGAATAAAGGACCTCAGATAAGGAAGACAAAATATATATCCTGGAGAAAAATTTAGATGACACAGCAAAAGTAGTAAGAAAACAAAAACAGAGCATTCAGGAATTATGGGACAGCGTAAAAAGACCAAACTTAAGAGTGATTGGTGTTGAAGAAGGTGCAGAGTTTCAAACCAAAGGAATGAGTAATTTATTCAATGAAATAATAGAAGAAAATTTTCCAAAAATGAGGAATGAATGGCAAAACCAAGTTCAAGAGGCTTACCGAACACCAAATGTACAAAACCACAACAGATCCACACCAAGGCACATTATAATGAAATTGCCTAATATACTAGGCAAGGAGAGAATATTAAAAGCCACAAGAGAAAGGAAGCAGATTACATATAGGGGGAAACTGATCAGACTATGCTCAGATTTTTCAACCCAGACCTTAAAGCTAGAAGATTCTGGAATAGCATAGTTCAAGCTCTGAAAGAAAAGGGATGTCAACCAAGAATCTTATATCCAGAAAAATTGAGCTTTAGATTCGAAGATGAAATAAAAACCTTCCACGACCTCTTTTAAGGTCACAACTCAAAAGCCAGCACTTCTGAACATCCTGGGCAAAATATTCCATGAAGAAGAAAAGAAAAATAGCAATGAAAATCAACAAAAAGAAATATTAAACTAAAGGAATTACCAACCAGAGGAGAAACCAAATTAAGTTAAATACCATAAACAAATAAAAATGAATGAGAATCACATCTCAATAATAACCTTGAATGTTAATGGCCTAAATTCACCATTCAAAAGACACAGATTGTCAGACTGGATTAAAAGAAATGACCCAACAACATGCTGTCTCCAAGAAACCCAGCTCATAGAAAAAAACATCAATAGACTGAAGGTGAAAGGCTGGGAAAAAATCTTACCACTCACATGGGCCACGGAAACAAGCAGGGGTTTCCATTCTCATATCAAACAAGATAGACTTCAAACCAAAACTAATCAAAAGGGACAAAGATGGATATTTCTTACTGAATAAGGAAACTATTCATCAACAAGATATAACAATTGTAAATCTATATGCCCCAAATAATGGAGCACCTACATTCATCAAACAAACCCTTCTCAAGTTCAAGAGTAAAATAGATCACAACAAAGTTATCCTAGGGGACTTCAACACAGCTCTATCACCACTGCATAGATCATCCAAACAAAAGCTAAATAAAGAAACTTTAGGACTCATTAAAACAATTAATAACTTAGACCTAACGGACATATATAGAATATTCCGTCCCTCTGTAAATGCATACACTTTCTTCTCAGCAGCACATGGCTCCTTCTCCAAATAGACCATATATGCCACAAGGCAACTCAGCAAATATAAAAAAGCAGAGATAATTCCCTGCATTCTATCAGACCATAATGGGATGAAATTGGAAATCAATGATAAAACAAGAAATAAAAAAAAAAAAAAATTACTTCAACAACTGGAAGCTAAACAACATCTTACTGAATGAACAAGGGGTAGAAGAAGACATCAAGGAGGAGATTAAAAAATTTCGAGCAGTAAATGAGAACACAGATACATCATATAGAAATCTCTGGGACACTATGAAGGCAGTATTAAGAGGAAAATTCATTGCACGGAGTTCATTCCTCAAAAGGAAAAAAACAACAACAAATAAATGACTTAACATCACACCTCAAAGCACTAGAAAAAGAAGAACAGACCAACACTGAGAGCAGTAGAAGACAGGAAATAATTAAAATCAGAGCTGAAATTAATGAAATTGAGACTAAGGAAACAATTCAAAGAATTGACAAAACTAAAAGTTGGTTTTTGAAAAATTAAATAAAATTGACAGACCCTTAGCCATGCTAACGAAAAGAAGGAGAGAAAAAACTCAAATCACTAACATCCATGATGAGAAAGGAAATATCACAACAAACACATCAGATATACAGAGGATAATTAGAAATTACTTTGAAAACTTGTACTCTAATAAAATAGAAAATATTGACGACATTGACAATTCCTAAAGACGTACAAATTGCCCAAACTGGATCTGGAGGATATACACAATTTAAATAGATCAATTTCAAGTGAGGAAATAGAAGACACCATCAAAAAACTACCAACTAGAAAAAGCCCAGGGCCTGATGACTTTACAGCCAAATTGTACAAGACATTCAAAGAAGAACTAATACCATTGCTCTTCAACTTATTTCAAGAAATAGAAAAAGAGGCACCTCTCCCAGACTCTTTCTATGAGGCCAATATTACACTAATTCCAAAGCCAGGCAAAGACACAACCAAAAAGGAAAACTTCAGGCCAATATCTTTAATGAACATAGATGCAAAACATTCTCAACAAAATCCTGGCAAACTGAATACAAAAACATATCGAAAGATAGTGCACCATGATCAAGTGGGGTTTATCCCAGGGATGCAAGGTTGGTTCAACATATGGAAATCATAATACATAACATCAATAGACTTAAAGATAAAAACCATATGATCATCTCAATAGATGCAGAAAAAGCATTCAAAAAATACAACACCCTTTATGTTCAAAACACTAGAAAAACTAGGAATAACAGGAACATATCTCAACATCATAAAAGCTATTTATGCAAAGCCCCAGGCTAACATTATCTTAAATGGAGAAAAATTGAAAGCATTCCTTCTAAAAACTGGAAAAAGAGAGGGGTGCCCCCTTTCACTGCTGTTATTTAACATAGTACTTGAAACTCTGGCCAGAGCAATTAGAAAGACAAAAGAAATTAACGGGATCCACTTAGGAAAAGAAGAGCTCAAATTAGCACTATTTGCTGATGACATGATAATATACCTAGAAGACCCAAAAAACCCTACCAGAAAACTTTTACAACTAGTAAATGAATTTGGCAAAGTTGCAGGATACAAAATCAATGCCCATCAGTCAAAGGCATTTTTGTACATCAGTGACAAATCCTCTGAAAGGGAAATGATGAAAACTACCCCATTTATAATAGCATCAAAATAAAATAAAATAAAATAAAATACCTAGGAATCAACTTAATGAAAGAGGTGAAAGACCTCTTTAAAGAAAATTATAGAACACTAAAGAAAGAAATTATAGAAAATCTCAGAAGATGGAAAGACCTTCCTTGTACTTGGATAGGCAGAATAAATATTGTCAAAATGTCCATACTATCATAAGCATTATACAGATTTAATGCAATTCAAATCAAAATACAATGATATTCCTCAAAGAAATAGAAAAAGCAGTCATGTAATTTCATCTGGAAAAATAAAAGACCCAGAATAGCTAAAGCAATCCTTAGCAAGAAATGTGAAGCAGGTGGCATCACGATGCCAGATTTTAAATTATACTATAGAGCAATAATAACAAAAACAGCATGGTATTGGCACCAAAACAGACAGGTAGACCAATGGTACAGAATTGAGGACACAGAGACTAATATATATAATTTTAGCTGTATTATATTAGACAATGGCACCAAAAATGTACAGTGGAGAAAGGATAGCCTCTTCAACAAATGGTGCTGGGAAAACTGGAAAGCCATATGCAACAAAATGAAATTAAACCCTTATCTCTCACCATGCACAAAATTCAATTCAAAGTGGGTCAAGGACCTAGGAATTAGACCAGACACAATACGCCTAATAGAAGAAAAATTAAGCTCCAATTTCCAACATGTCGGATTAGGCCCCAAGTTCCTTAATAAGAATCCTGTAAAGCAAGAATTAGTATCAAGGAATAATGAATGGGATAGATTCAAACTAAAAAGCTTCTTCTCAGCAAAAAAAAAAAAAAAAAAAAAAAAAAAAAAAAAAAAAAAAAAAAAAAAAAATCAGTGAGGTGGATAGAGAACCAACTAACTGGGAACAAATATTTAATACATGCACATCAGACAGAGCACTAATTTCTAGAATATATAAAGAACTCAAAAACTCAACACCAAAAAAACAAATATCCCAATAAATAAATGGGCCAAATAACTGAACAGACACTTCTCAGAAGAAGATATACAATCAATCAACAAATACATGAAGAAATGCTCTACATCGCTGGCAATTCGAGAGATGCTAATCAAAACTACCCTAAGATATCATTTCACACCAGTCAGAATGGCAGCTATTAAGAACACAAACAACAATAAATGTTGGAGAGGATGTGGGGAAAAAGGCACACTCATACATTGCTGGTGGGACTGCAAAAGGGTGCAACCATTATGGAAATTAGTATGGAGATTTCTTGGAAAACTGGGAATGGAACCACCCTATGACCCAGCCATCTCACTCCTGGGTCTATTCCCAAAGGACTTAAAAACAGCATATTACAGTGACACAGCCACTTCAATGTTTATAGCAGCACAATTCACAATAGGTAGGTTGTGGAACCAACCTAGATGTCCCTCAGTAGATGAGTGGATTAAGAAAATGTGGTATACACGCACAATGGAATTTTACTCAGCAATAAAAAAAAAAAAAAAAATGGCATTTGCAGGCAAATGGATGAGGTTGGAGGATATAATGCTAAGTGAAGTTAGTCAGTCTCAAAAATCCAAGTACCAAATGTTTTCTCTGATATAAGGAGGCAGAGTCACAGTGGTGTTGGGTGTTGGGGTACACAGAAAGATTAGAGGAACCCTGTAGTCATCAAAGGGGAGGGAGGAAAAGGGAGGGAGCTAGAGGGGTATGGGGGGGAGAAGAAAAGGTGGTATAATAAGATGGATATCATTATCCTAAATGCATGATTGAAGACTTAAATAGTACAAATATACTTTGTATACAAACAATGTTATGTGAAAAGAGGCTCTATGTGTGTATTATGAATTGTAATGCATTCTACTATTACAAATACAACAACATTGAATAAAAAATAAATAGATAAAATACAAAAAAAGAAATGGAATTATCTCTGACAAAGGCCTCTGAATAAAACCACCGATCATTCAGGAAAAAAAAAAAAAAAAAAAAGATAAAATAAAGAAAAGAAAAGAAAGGAAGAAAAACCAAAGGCTCTAAAACATTGAGTAAAGTATTGTTTAGGGAAATTTCGAGATTATGTAGAAATTTATGCACACCTTTTTTCTCATATATGGAGTGTGCTGTGGATAAGTAGAAAGTTGACCTGTTTAAGTGAATATGTTCTCTTTCTCCTCATTAGATACTTGAACATTTCTATATTTTTTGTGGCCTTGTATGTGCACATGTAGCACCATTTATCTTTTTGTATTCACAGGTACATATGCACTTTGGATTTTTTTTCCACTGGAATTTTAGCTTTTATTTCAGAACATCATTTGTTTATATTTTCTTAGTTCTTGTAGTATCTTTCTTGTTCTCATTCTCTTCCTCAGATACTCCACTTGTCCTTATTTTGGAGGTTGTGTCAGCTCATCAAATATGAATTTTATTTAGCTCTATTATTTGAAATTTTAATTTGTTTACCATAACCATAAAATTATGTATAAATATGTATGGTTTTTAATTATGATCTTTAGGATATAATCCTTCTTTTATTATATGTAAGGTGGATTAAAAATTAAAGGAAACATGAACCAAAAAAAAGATCATATTATTTCAGTCTTACCATTTTTTAACCTAAACCTACATTGAGAAATATTTTTAAGTTGTTTAGCAGCATGAAATGGCTTGGAGAATTTATTTCATTCCAGTTTTTTCATACTCTCTTTTCTGTCTTGCTCACCTCCCTCTCTCTGCCTCTGTCTGTCAGTTTGTCTCTTTCTCTTTTTCTCTCTCTCCCTCACTCTCTGGCATGTTTTTATATTTGTCACCATGTTTCTTTTTTGATTCATGAGGAGCCTGACTCCGGATTAAAAACTTTCTCAAAATTTTCAAGTCCATCATAGGCAATAACACAACATTTACCAGACAGGTCTCATGGGAAATACTGCCATCTCCTCTCAGTTTCAGTGCACAGCATAAGCTCTGCAATTACTAAATGAAATTGCATTAAAGGACTCAGGAACCCCTCACCAGTCATACTGTTGAATATATTTGCATTACTAGTCCACGAATCTTCAAACCTATGTGTCTTTATCTGCAACCTAGGGCACAGGGCTCCTTTAGGTGAATTTGCTGAGGACACTATTAAGGTGTAGGGAGCAGAGAAAGAGAGGCAGGGAGCCTTAAAAATACTCCTTCCAGCCTGACTTCAATACTTCCCAACTCTAGCCCTCCCCCACTCTCTCTGACTCTAGGTTTTTTGGCCACCAGGAACACTGTGTTAGGGTTTCTGCACCTTTGATATGACCACAGAGATGATCCAATTTTTTTCATTACATTTGAAGAGAGATAGTTTTAACTTCATTCAAATTTTATCTTTATATCATTTTATACCATAAAATTTTATGTCTAAAAATATTCAACTCAGGCCTCCATTTTGTGTCTTGCCCATTAAGTGGTCCAGAAAAAATTAAAATCCAGAACTCTTGAATGTGGTGACTAAATGCAATGAGAAGCAATTTGAAAACTAAAGTTCTGAAGGTTAAGAAATTAATTTTATCAGTAATTTATGAATACTAATGAATATCAATATCTACTAATATGAATTTCTTAATTTTAACCTAAATACATTTTTTTAAAAATCATGTCATAAAGAAGAATGGTAGAGTACACATATGGCAAAATGAAATATTAAAGTTATATAAGAAAATATGCTCAACAAAGTAATGTAATGACATTTATTTTAAAATTGTAAACAAATGATATATTAAATTCTGAGAAATTGAATGTTTTATAGTGAAAACTGTATTAAAGCTTTTGAGACACTCTTATATATGAGGTATATATGAGTATAAAGCTTACTATTATATCACTCAATAAATATTCAGCATACACAGCCAAGTAACAATACTTCTTAAAATCAACTATATGGAAAGTAAAACAGTAGACACATATATTATTTTGGTGATTGTCTACATAAATATTTGAAATGCTTTCTGATTTAGTATAATAATTTGTAACTAATATTTAGTATTTTTATTAAATTTGTACACTTCTTAGTTAAATAATTTATTTTCACACACTTTTAAAGATAATACATATATACTAACATATGTTGACAATGAGTTATCAATGAATAAATTAACTATTTTTAACTCTTTAAAAAATCTGAATTCCTATCCAAAGAAAAATACAGTTTCATGCATCAACTCTTGAAATTCAGTTTGTAAACCGAAATTTTTTCTTCTCTGTAAGATTTATGGGCTTAGTGAATTGCTTACTGAACTGTCATTATCCTTCTGGTTAAAGAATTATTCTAGGCTGTGAATATTACTGAAATTCATCTGGGACACTTACAGGTAGATAAAAAAAATGTGCAAGGACATATTAATAATGTGAAATGTCCCACATAATCTGGAAGAACAACTGCACAAAAAAGATAGAAGAAGCTGTTTACATCAAAACATTTACAAAGCAAAATTGAAAACCAATGCTAAAATACAGAAAACTAGCAAATCTTTTAAAAATTATCAGTTTAGAATCCTAGTACCATAATCTCTCTAAAATAATTTTACTTTCAAATTACAGTATGTGTGTGTGTGTTTATACACACATGCTATATACTCACTTGAATTAAATTTGGTATAAACCAGCCTCTGTATATGTTTCATAATGTAGATTCTATGCATATTTAACTGAATCTATCTTGTTGTGTAAACAAACTATAACAAACTGTGACTATATGTGCGTAAGCAAGCAACTGAATCTAGCCAATCATAATTTGGGAAATGTAAAAACATGACCATGGAAAGCAAATTTCAAGTGCACTCCATCGAGCTATTTCAATATTTCACATTTCCTTTTTTTCTTTTTATAACCTTTGCATGTGGTGTATTTGAGTATTCTATCTAGTTATGATCCATATTGCTGCCTTATCCTAGAATTGCAAATAAAGTTAATTTAGATCTCCAAAATTAGATTTGTTTAATATTTGTTCTTCAAATATACATTCATGGGTATGTATTCCAGTAAACAAAACTAATGGTATGGTCATTAACAGTACTTTCTGTTAATGTTTGCAGGAAGACATAGGAAATATAGTTCATTCTGATTTATCTATTGGATCATTATTTGGCAGATAAGAAAGGATATTGTTATATACTAATAAATCTTATCCACTCTGTAGACTATGCTATGATTTCCATGTGGTATATAAAAAAGATGATGGAAAATAATTTTACTGAGATTTTTCTCACATTTAAACAATACAAACAGTTATCTTTGTAGGAAATAATGTGAATAGAAAAAAAAATTGTACAAAAATGCGTAATAATTGTTAATAACACATTATAATGTTATGCATTGAGCTACCTAGGGAAAAAAAAAAAAGAAAAACTGAGCCAAAAGTTTATTGACAGTATTCTATTGATACATGACAATACAGAAGAAAGGAAAAGGGGAACGAAGGAGAGAATATGGAGAACAAATACAACATGGTATGTTAGAAAACTCTACTATTATTTTGTGCAAGAGCACAACTAGAACCAATGTCATACACCACTTTTCTAAAGAAGCTACATGAAATCAGAGAATCTCAACATAATCTTCTGGAAAAGAGTAAAAGGGAGAAGAGAATAATATAGGTTTGTAAAAGTTAAAAACAACTAGGCTCCAAGTAAAAGTCCAACATCCTTATGTGAAAATAGTTGCCTCCATTTAAAGAGTTTCATTTGAAATCACATCAATTTATCCTTTTTTTTTTTTTGCATTCTTATTGTCATGCAAATTATTACTATTTTAATGTTTTTTACTGGGACTTGACAAACAATCAGATTTAAAGTTTTCAGTGAAAAACAAAGCAAGTGAAGAATAAAATAGACAAAAATCCCTTTTCTTGTCTCCATTCATTAGTTCCTTTATTGATATAGACATTTTTAAATGTAGTATAGTCATTTACTCATATTTGAGATGTGAAATTTATATCTTTAATTAATCTTTCTTTAACTTCATATTATCTTGATAGCTTTCTCTTTCATTTTTTTCTTAAATTCTGTACTTTATTTACATTTGAGTCCATTTTTTATTTGTACTTTATTTTTATTTGTTGCAAGATACGGAGGATTTATTTTATGTTTATCTTCCAGATAACATGTACTGATTAATGAATCCATGTCTCCACTGATTTTTTATGTGGTTTCTTCATATATTAAGATCCAATTTACATGCTGATATTTACTTGAGTCACTATTCTGCCCCAATTATGTATCAATTGATCTCTGCAGTACCATACTTCCAAATTATTATAAATTTAAAATTAGAGTCACTATTGGCTATAGCATTCTCTTACTAGTTTCCTCCTTCATTAATACCTTGTTTATATAAATTTCTTCATGATTTCCAAATAATTTTAGAAAACACTTCTTACAAACTATAAAAGAACATACTCAAAAAATAATTTGAATTGTATTCAATTAGTGAGGTAATCTGGGGATGATTACCATTTCTAAAATATTATCTTATGATCCAAGAACACAGATTCCTTCAATTACATCAAAAAATTTTTCTTTTAATAATGTTTTGAAACTTATATTTCTCAATACGATGCCTAAATTTTAAAAAGTATGGTACGTGTATTTTACACCTATTCTGAAGCAAAATATGCACATTTGTTCTTTTGAAAAATGCAAATAGGAAAATGTTTATCTTTTTTTCAAACTTGGCAGCCTGTTAGTTTTTTACTTATTGTAGTTCATTTTATCTCATTTACTTGAAAAAACATTATGAAAATATTTGTTATGTTTCTTTTTATTGCAGAATTTATTAGTTAAAAACTGCCATGCATTTTATGCTAAATTTATTTCTATTGGTTATATAAAAAAGAATCATTTTTAATGAGTCTTATTTGAATATGTAATTTATCAGATCTTATATTTCTAATTTAGAGTTAGAAACTCTAGTGTACTAAATGAGTTTCTTTTCCATTTTGTTACCCTTACTATCATTATATGTGAAAGTATGTTTACTTGGAGAAGTTGTTGTAGAATCCAAATATTTTTAGGGTTACTGTGAGGGGCTAGGATTGTGGCTCAGCAGTAGAGCACTTAACTAGCATGTGTGCGGCCCGGGTTCAATCCTCAGCACAACATAAACACATTATGTACAACTAAAGCAAATAAATAAATATTTTTTAAAAAAAAACTTTGGAATGAACTTAACCAAAGATGTGAAAGACTTCTATAATAAAAACTACAGAACACTGAGGAAAGAAATTATGGAAGACCTTAGAAGATGGAAAGATCTACCTTGCTCTTGGATAGGCAGAACTAATATTGTCCAAATGACCATACTACCAAAAGCTGTATACAGATTTGATACAATTCCAGTAAAAGTCCCAAGGACATTCCTCATAGAAATAGAAAAAGCAGTCATGAAATTCATCTGGAAAAAAAATATAAGACCCAGAATAGCTAAAGCGATCCTTAGCAAGAGGAGTAAAGCAGGTGGCATCACTATACCAGACCTTAAATTATACTACAGAGCAATAGTAACAAAAACAGCATGGTGTTGGCACCAAAATAGACAGGTAGACCAATAGAACAGAATAGAGAACACAGAGACTAATGCATATAATTTCAGTTACCTCATATTAGACAAAGGTGCCAAAAATGTACATTGGAGAAAAGATAGCCTCTTCAACAAATGGTGCTGGGAAAACTGGAAATCCATATGCAACAAAATGAAATTAAACCTCTATCTCTCACCATGCACAAAACTCAAGTCAAAGTGGATCAAGGATCTAGGAATTAGACCAAAGACACTATGCCTAATAAAAGAAAAAGTAAGCTCTAATCTCCAACATGTTGGATTAGGCCCCAAGTTCCTTAATAAGACTCCTGTAGTGCAAGAATTAATTTCAAGAATCAATAAATGGGATAGATTCAAAATAAAAAGCTTTTTCTCAGAAAAAGAAACAAGCAGTGAGGTGAATAAAGAACAAATTTTTACCACATGCACATCATATAGAGCACTAATCTCTAGAATATATAAAGAACTCAAAATCTTAACACCAAAAAAACAACCCAAATAACCCAATCAATAAGTGTGTCAAGGAACTGAACAGACACGTCTCAGAAGAAGATATGCAATAAATCAACAAATACATGAAAAAATGTTCAGCATCTCTGGCAATTAGAGAAATGCAAACTAAAACCAACCACTCTAAGATTTCATCTCACACCGGTCAGAATGGCAGCTAATAAGAACACAAACAACAATAAATGTTGGCAAGGATGTTGGGACAAAGGCACACTTATACATTGCTGGTGGGACTGCAAAATGGTACAGCCAATATGGAAAGCAGTATGGAGATTATTTGGAAAACTGGGAATGGAACCACCTTATGACCCAGCTATCCCACTCCTAAGTCTATACCCAAAGGACTTAAGAACAACATACTATAGGGACACAGCCACATCAATGTTTATAGCAGCACAATTCACAATAGCTAAACTGTGGAACCAACCTAGATGCCCTTCAGTAGATGAATGGATAAAGAAAATGTTTTATATATACACAATGGAGAATTACTCAGCAATAAGAGAGAATAAAATCATGGCATTTGCAGGTAAGTGGAGAATATAATCCTAAGTGAAGTTAGTCAATCCCAAAAAGACAAATACCAAATGTTTTCTCTGATATAAGGAGACTGACTCAGAGTGGGATTGGGATGGGGAGCATAGGAGGATTAGAGGAACACTAGAATGGCCAATTTGCAAAAGGGTGAAGAAGAAAAAAAAGATGGTAGAACGAGATGGATATCATTACTCTAAGTGCATGTATGAAGTCACAAATAGTGTGAATATACTTTGTATACAACCAGAGATATTGTAAAAATGTGCTCTATAAGTATAATATGAAATGTAATGCATTATTTTGTCATTTCTAACAACTTAGAATAAAAAATAAATTAATTAAAAATAAATAAATAAAAAAAATAAAGTCACTGTGGAATTAACCTATACACCACATATTAGGATTTGAAGTATTTGTGCTCTGCACACAATGAGAGGGAATGAGGGAGGAAGAGAGAATAAGAATGGTGGACAGTGTGCTGTCAATTTCACCTTTCCTAAGCATTATATATATTCCCCCATGGGTAGCAATTATTAAGAATTCAAGTAATAATAATTGTTAGTGAGGATGTGAGCAAAAGGGTATACTCATACATTGTTAGTGGGACTATAAATTGGTGCAACCACTCTGGAAAGCAGTAGGGAAATGCCTCAAAAAATTAGAATAAGAATCAGTATATATTCAAAGGATCTAAAATTACCATCTACAGTGACCATATCCATGTTTATATCAGCACAATTCAAAACAGCTAATCTATGGAGCAAATTAGGTGCCTATCAGCAGACGAATGGATAAAGAAAATGTGGTATATATATATATAATGGAGCTATATAATAATATATATATAATATATATATATATATATAATATAACTCAGCTATTAAGAATATTGACTTTATGACATTTGCCATTAAATGGATGAATTTGGAGAAAATCATGCTAAGTGACATAAGCCAATCCCCCCCCCCCCAAATAAAAAGGTCTAATGTGTTTGGTGATCAGTGGAAGCTTATCCACAATAAGGGGTGAGAGGTGAAGAACAGAATTTTAGTAGATTAGACAGATGTGAATAAAAGCAAAAGGGAGGAAATAAGAAAAGACTGTAGAATGAATCTGACATAATTTTTCTATGTACATATATGAATACACCACAGTAAACCTCACCATCATGTACATTAACAAAAATGGAATCCTAATTAGAATAAGACAATTCCATGCTTGTATAATTATATCAAAATGGATTCTACTGTCAAGTATAATTAAAAGGTACCAATAACAAAAGTATTATATATAATATATAATACAAAAGTATTATATATATTTAAAATATGGTATCAAAGAGCACTGGGACATCTGTTAGCCTTTAAGCCAATTAAAGCTAGTGCATCACCCTGGATGTAAACTAATCATTAAGAGAAAATGACACAAAATGGAAACTAAATTTAATTCATCTGTTTTATTTGGTGCTCAATATAGGGACATGTAATTTCTGGATACTGAAGTAAAACAAGCTGTGCTAAACTTACGAAGAAAGGGTCTATCAGCCACCAGATTTTGTAGGAAACATGGTTTCAAAGTTTTTAGTATTTGTAGTTACCATTTGTGAGAGTAAGTAATTATTTAAATCCCCAACATCTGTTTAAATGACAAATTGAAGAGTATTAAGACTGTCATTAAAACTGAAAGAACATTTGTATATTGACTGGATGATATGAACCAGAAATATGGCCTTTCAATGGCGCTATAACAATAAGAGAATACTCTCAGGAAATGCAGACCTTTGTTTACTCAAAGCCAGCAAGGGGTGTTTATAGGTAAAATAATTTAGAAGTTAAAATTTAACTTTGCAAATGTGGAGTCAGTGTGAGATTAACTTGATTTAGGTCATGAACTTTAAGACATTCTTTGTATTATAGGTTATGGGTTTAGGTTAATTTGGGACATTTTATAGAATAAAGACACAAATTTGAATCCATTCAAACTTTTGTCTTCTATCTAGATGACTATACAAAATTTATTATTCAACCCAGGAGACTTTTGTTGGTGAAGTTAAAAAAAATTAATATAGTCAATAAAACTGTAATCATAAATTTCTGAGTTTCATCACATTAGGGAAATTTTCAGCTATTTAAAAATATATTATTTCTATCCTAAGATCTTTTTCCTCTTCTTTAGTAACATAAATTAATAATATGTATAATCAAAGGACATTATATCAATAGTCTTTGGCTTGAGCTATTTTAAAATTCTTTTTTAATTGTTATTTTACATCATATACTTTTTATTGTTGTTTTCAAATAAACATGACAGTAGGGTGTATTTTGATATATCATACATACCTGGAGTACAACCTATTCCAATTTTCATCCCATTCTTGTGATTATACATGATATGGAGTTACCATGGTTACATATTCATATATGAGCATAGGAAAGTTATGTGCAATTCATTCTATTGTCTTTCCTGTTCCCATGCCCCCTCCCTTTATTACTCAGCCATAAAAAGAATGAAATTACGGCATTTGCTGGAAAATGGAAAGAACTGGAGAATATCATGCTAAGTGAAATAAGCCAGTCCCCAAAACCTAAAGCCAGAAGGTCTCTCTGATATGTGGATGCTAACCCATAACAAGGGAGGGTAGAGAGGGGACGTATAACCGTACATCATACACTTTTTAGTGATCTGTCCTTGTGTTGACATGTTTTTTCTATTACTATATCCATTACCAATTAAAGTCCATTTAATAAATTTTATAGTTCAGATGCTATATTTTTCTGTTTCATAACTAATGTTTGGCCCTTTTTTATTATAGTTTTTTCTATGACTTATTTTTAAATTCTTTAAATTCATGGTGAAAATATTTTTAAATGCATTAAAGAAAGTTAAAAGTTTTAAGTTATAAGTTGTAAGCTTTTTTGTCTGAAATTTACAAAATTTGGGTTATGTTAGTGTTGGTGTCAATTGACTCTTTTTTTGAAGATATATTCTTTGTTCCTTCTATGTTGGCCAACTTTGCTATTATCCTGGATATCATAACTTTTCAACATCTCTATCAATCAGAGAAATAGAAACTAAAGCTACAGTGAAATTTCACCTCATTCCAACCAAAATGGTAGTTATCAAGAATACAATCAAGTAACAAATGTTGGTGAGGATGTGGGGAAAAGGGTATACTCATACATTGTTGGTAGGACTGCAAACTGCTCCAACCACTAGGAGAAGCAGTAGGGAGATGCCTCAAAAAGCTACAATGGAACCATTATAGAACTCAGCTATCCCACTCCTCTGTATATATCCAAAAGATTTAAATGAGCATACTACAGTGACACAGCAGTGTTAATGTTTATACCAACACAATTCATAATAGCCAATATATGGAACCAATCTAGGTGCCCTTCAACAGATGAATGGATAAAGAAAATGTGATATATAACCACAATACATTATTAGCCATAAAGAAAAATGACTTTATGACATTTGCTGGTAAATGGATAAATTGGAGGCTATCATGCTAAGTGAAATAAACCAGTTCAAAAAAGTCAAAGGTCAAATGTTTTATCTGATAGACAGAAGCTAATCCAAAATAAGGGACAGGGAATAAAAAATTGAAGAAACATCAGTGGAGTCGAAAATGGGGAATGAAGGAAAGGGAGATAAGATGAAATAGCAAAGACAGTAGAATGAATCCGACCTAACTTTCCTATGTACATATATAAATATGCCACAGTGAATCTCAACATCACATAAATTCACAAAAATAATTTAAACAACCACAAAAATATCTCTAAGTAAATAACATAAAGATCAGTAGAGTGAGGGAAGGGAAAGGGGAAGGGATGAGGGAAGAAAACAGGGAAATACTGGGGACTGAATTAGAACAAATTATATTCCGTACTTTTAAATATATCAAAATGGATCCTATTGTGATGAACAACTAAAAATAACCAATAAAAATAGGACAAAAAAGAGAAATTCCATATTTTGTCATATTAACCTCTCACTCCAACAAAGGCTGTTTCTTCTGAGATGCTAGATAATTATCTTTACTAAACATGAAATTATGACTGCATTTTCTATGGAACTCTTATCTCAGTTTATACTAGGTCTTAAGTTTAGCTGCTTAGAATTTGATATATGCCTGCAGAGTTCAATATTATGGATAGACAGAAATTAAAGCTCCACTTTTTTTGTCCCTTCCTGAATTCTTCCAGTATTTAGCAGATGATGTTACCTTGGCTTCAGTTTTCTGATCTCTGTGGCCAAAAATTTATAAAGACATTTCCCCCAAGAACAGCAGGTGGAGGCAAGACACTGTGCCTTTCTAGAACAACATTAATTAGACATAGAGAGACACTCAATTTAAATTAAACTCTTCATTTATGAGCCATGAAACTTCATTTTCACATGGTAAGTAGAATTGAGTGAGAAGACTTGTGTGGCCTCAGACACTCCTTAAATGTGTATTCCTCATAATATTTTAGTACCTAGGAAAGTTGAATATTAGCTGATATAGAGTGAAATAGTTCTCTGTAATTTAATGATCACAAGTAATAGTATTAAACAGTCTAACAACTTGAAAGTCTTTTGGAGACTCTGAGATTATGGGCAGTCCTGGAGATACATTCAGCAGTTACGGAATTTTTGAAATGCTTATTTAATAACAGGGTCATGATGTTGTTTGATCTGTACTCCCTTTCAGACAGATTTTCTATGTGGCTATGACCAGCTTATATTTTACTCCAATTGCCTATCATGTCATAGGAACAACCCATGTCCCCTGAGAAAATCTGTCAATGAAAAGCCCATGTCAGCAGTAATTAGGTTGACACTTAAGGTTCATTAACAGACGCAGAAGAATGACTGTCATTTACCCTTTTTCTTCTCAAATTCCAGATGAATGATATGAAACAATAAAAATAAGCTCACATAGTTGAGTAATTTTTTTTCTCATTTAAAAATATTTATATAAAGATATTGTTTTTACTCTTTTGTGCTGTTATATAGTGTTTTGCCTTTTTCTCGCAAAGAATTAAAAATATTTTTTTATAAATTCAGGCTTTAAAATAAAATTAATGTGTTTAAGAGGATATTGACACAGAAAAAAAACAAAGGAAGAATTTTATTTTTTATTTTTTTAGCATGTGTGTGTGTGGTGTTGGGGATTGAACCCAGGGCCTTGTACATTCAAGGCAAGGACTCTACCAATTGAGCTGTTCCCCAGCCCAGGAAGAAGACTTTTAATTTGTTGAGGTTTATTTTATTTTAACAAATTTTATTTATAAAATGCATGTCAATGTCTATTAAATATATAATTCTCTTGATGTCATTTTGAAAACACAACCTGTATGTGTGGTAATTCAGTAATTGATATAGATATCAAAAGGCATTTAAATACTAAATAAAAACCACTATTATAGGCACAGGAATACACATGCAAATAAAATTGGTTTCCATTCTAATGTCACTTATAGCTTTATTAAACTGGAAAATGAGGGGAAGGAATGAGAGATGGAAAAAAGTGTGGAAAGAATCTGACATAACTTTCCTGTGTACATATATTAATACAACACAGTGGATCTCACCATCATGTACATGCACAAGAAATTAATTAAAAAAAAACTATGGCTAAATGGCAGAAACATTAATAGAGTAGAGGGAAGTGAGCAGGGGGTAAGAAGGGGAGGGAAAGGAAAGGTATTGAGTACTGAATTGGAACAAGATATATTCCATGCATTTATATTACGTCAAATGAATTCTACTCATTTATAACCAAAAATAACAAATAACATCTACTGTAGTTTTCAAATATATGACAACTGCAATGTGATATGTTTATGATCACAACTATGATTTCATTGGTGACAGAGTTGCATATTATTCCTGTGCCTTGTTCTGCCTACATGCATAACTGAAGAACTTGCTGTACTTCATCTGGCTCAAAGTTGGTAAAATAAAGATGGAAGTTTTATTTAAAAAAAAATTTTTTTGACACTCTTCTTCCTGACACTAAACACCTGGGATTCCTTTCCTTAGATAATCTACTTTAGAAAACTTGTAATTGCACTTTTTTTTTTTCTTTTTACTTTTCTTTCTTTCTTTCTTTCTTTCTTTTTTTTTTTTTTTTTTTTTGTGCTCCTTTAACATGTAAATCCTCTCCTGGCATATTGTTAATTTCACAACCCAGAAATGTCTTTCCCAAAGACCTGAAAACCACTCCATTGAAAATAATCATTAAAGTAGATAGGGCCTGAGTCTTTTAGCCTGTGGGAGGGCAGGAGCCTAACATTTATAGATAATAATTAGCAAACACAGATGGCTTAATCCCTTTGACCAAATCCTTCCTAATGTCTTTTCCAGTAACTTAAGCCCTCAAAAAATGCTCATACTTTTTGTTTCAGAACTGAGTTCAATTTATTCTATTAAAACAGACTGAAGTGACATTTTGCTTCCCTGTCAACTCCATATGGTGCAATTTTTTCTTTGACATTATTAATATAACACTTTAATTATGATTCTGAAACATAAAAAAGTATGTACCTGCCCAGAAAGGCAAACATTATTAAGGATATAAATCTAGGATTAGAACGAATGATTAAATAGGAGCTTATGTTTTTGTGTGTATATGTGACTACAAAACCTGGTTCTGTGCAGACATTTGAGATTAGATGTGTATGAGAAATGCATATTTTTGTTTGAAACACTGTGTCTTTCACAGACAAGAAGAAGTAATATTGAGGAGTATTAGAATCAGATTCTAGGTAGGCTAGCAGGGTCAGGCAATGCCTGCCTGTCAAAAAATATTAGTATGGCTAGGAGTTTGTCATTTGATGGATAGACTCATAAGGACATGTCTCTGAAGGGATAACAGAGATCAAAAGATCAGTTTATGAAGAAAGAAGTAAAGTGGCAGATTGCAAGAATGATTAGCCAGATGTCCACACTTCAAGGTGTCTTCCAAAAGAGGGCAACAGGTAATCTCTTTCTTTCTCTGTACTTTAATGAGCACAAGTATTTCAGAAATAGGAAAAAAAAAAAAAAAAAAAAAAAGTTGATACAAAAAAAAAAAAAAAAAAAAAAACCTGAAAGCACCATACTGATTAAAATTAATTTATGGTTGACTAAAACATGATTATATGTGGTCTTTAGATATTAAACCCCACATTACATTTGGTTCACATGCAGTTTAAGATAGATACTTCAATTTATTAAGAATGATGAAAAAGTAAGCATATCTATAGTTCTCCCATGTATTCTCTCCTTTCTTCCTATTTTTTGTTAATATTTAAATTGTTTTAAAATGTCCAAAAATTGTAACATTAAATTGTGTTGGTGAATTTATACTATAGTTTGAGGTAAATAGTTATCTAAAAAAAATCAGGTCTCAAACTTTTTCTTTTATCCTGAAATCTATCCTAGTATTAGTTTAAATCAGCATTTATCAGGTGGTTCACATAAGAACAAAATGCATTTCCTAAGAACATTGTAGATTATGCATTTATTATGGATTCCTCTATGTTTAAAATGTATTTTTCTTGTTTGTATTCAGAATACTTTTTCTTTGCAAGTATACTTGATAAACAACTTTAGTATAAAATCTTTTAGTGCAAAAGTTATTATTATTTTTTTTTACTTTTAGTCAGTAAGTATTTTTGAGAAAATTTCAGAATAATTTTATTTGGATATCTATATTCTTTTTATTGTAAATAAAATGATTTTTCAGTACACATTTTAATAATTAAAAATTTCTGTGTCTTGATAGACCTTCTTTTTTAGATTTTTTTAACAGATTTTATTAAAAAGAAAAAAGAGATGGTACTGAGATTCTTTTAAGATTCCATATAGTTTTCTCTATTTCTAACATCTTACATTATTACATATTTTTCACTAGTGTTATATTACTATTAAATAAATTACATCTTTCACTCAGATTTCATTTGTTTTTCTCTAATGTACTTTCCTGTTCCTTAATCTCATTTAGGATATTACATCACATTTATTCTTTATTTCTCTTTAGTTTCCTGTGGACTGTGACAGTTTATCAGACTGTTCTAGCTTCATTGACTATTTTGATGAATGTGCTAGTCAGATATTTGTAAAATTCCATTTAGTTTCGGTTTGACTAATGTTTTTCTTGTGGCTAGACTACTGTTATAGTTCAGTCAAAGATGACCACAGAGATGAAATGATATTTTCAACACGTCTTATGAAGAATACATACTATTATCAGGAGCTATTACTGCTGATGTTGACTTTGTCACATGACTTAGGTACTATGTGCTAGATTTCTCTACTGAAAAATTACTTTTTCCTATCCTTTCTATATGCTATTTGTGCAGGTTAAATTTACACAATAACTTGAATAGGCCATAAGCAGTACAGATGTTTGATCAAAAAGTTTTCAAACTAGAACTGCACATCAGTTTTCTTGTATCTTTAGCTTCCCAACTGAAGATGTTGGGGTTGTCAGCCTTCAAAATCATTCATGAGCCAATTCCTTATGTCTATCTATTTATCAATCTATCTGTACTGATTCTCTGAAGAACTCTAATATACTACTCTTAAAGTGATTCACTCAGAGCAAAGAGGCAAGGAAATAATTGTATACTAGTAACCCAGATATAAATGCATATTTATAAGTATTTTATATCTATCTATCTATGTGCTGATGAAGTTGAGAATGAGTTTATTCTGATATTGTTGACTCTAGTGCAGTTCCACAAGGTTAATTACAAATTCATATAATTTTCTTGCTTATCTGAAACCTCCAGCACTAAGATCTCTTGTTTCCAACATCTACTGTTTATTAGCTGTCTGTTTTCTATACTAATATTAATATAATATTGTATGGCATTGTCATCACATATCCCATGAAAACCACTTTAACATATAGTACACTGGTCAAATATACTTCTTGTTAGCTTAAGTCTTACTGTTTTCAGACACCATTTGCCAAAGTTGCTTTTTCGTACTCACTTAAATGAGAATATGTCATTTGTCTATAATATCATGATAGTCTCTTGCCACAGTCTGCATTTCATCCTTGAACTGCCCTCTACTGTTGATAGCCCCTGGTTGATTGTTTTTATTTGTTATGTTACTCTTTGTATGTTACTCATACATTATGTTATTCTTATAATATAGTCATTCCTTTTAATCTGCAGGTAAAAACCTCCTTTTTGAAGCAAGTTTTCTTATTGTCACTGACAGTTTTTTTTTTTAATTCCATGTGTTATATTTCTTTAAAAAGTGTCAATAATTAATGTTTATGTCAACATTAGCTTCCTTTTATGGAGTATCAAAATTTTCACATTTTTAATCTTTATTTTATGATAATTTCAAATCATCTCTAGCCACAATTTTATTTGAACATAGTTTTGATTCTTAACAAGACATGCTTATTTCTGCTTTGAAATAATTTTAATATCCAATAATTTCCAAGACTACTAATTTTTTAAAATGAAACTTGTACATGGTTTGGTAATCATCTCTAAATAATACATTTCTTTTAACATTTTTTCCTGAGATCATCTATGAGCAATGTTTCTCTGAACCTGTCATGATGTTGTTGCTCTTGTTTTTCTCTCTGATATCTTATTCTTTTTGAGGGACTCTATTTTGCAATATGTATTCTTCCTTGTCCCTTTGCTCATACGTATTCTTTTCTTCATTTCATTTGCAGTTTCCATTAAATATATGTTGCTAGCACATCTCTGTTTTCCCCCATATCAAAAAAGGCAATTCCTACCATTTCTTAGCATTTACTCAACTATACTGTTTTCCAGATTATGAAGTCTCTCAGTTGGATTACTGCAATAGCTGTACAACTCCTGCCACTCATTATCTCAACTCCTCCACCAACATCAGCTATTTTCACAAAGCAACCATGATATTTTCAAAATTAGGTTTGTTATATTTTGTTATATTTTTGTTATATATTTCTTATATTTTCAATGATATTTTCAAAATTAGATTTGTTCTTATATGTGTGTTTGTTTCTTTGAAAGCAAAGTTCCAAAAAACTTTTAATAATGTTTGGAATACTATGCAAACACTTTGTACACTTAGGAACCCAAACTATCTTGACTGTGGCTGCCTCTGGCATGTGAATACCACGAACTCTTCTAATCCCCACCATTTGTCCTGGCCTTTTTGCTCATCTTAAAACTTCAAAAGCATTATGATTCAGTCTTTACACCTTTGGTTTTTAGAAATGTTTTCCTCCAGATTATAACATAGCTAAATCACTGTCTTCAAGGATCTACCTAAATCTACCCTTTTCATTGAGATGTTTCCTGGCATATATCACAGCTAGAAATACGTTCAATTACTTACTTAGGAGTTATCTTCACCAAATTAAATGTAAACTTCATGAAAACAGAGACTCATTGCTTTATCTTTAATTCTAAAACAAGTTCAGGAACACAGTACAAACCCAATAGTGTTTGTTTAATAACTAAATAAAGGAAGGAATACCCATTTTTCAATGTAGTTTCACCTATGTGCTCTCTTTATGTGTTTATTCTAAATTAATTCCCATTTGAAATAATTTAATAAAGAATTTAATTACCTGTTTTTCTTATATTTAGTCTCACTTTTTTAATAATAATAAGCTAAAAGAAAACTGTTCTCACATATGACTTGAAGAATTTCACCATTTTCTTCAGTTAGTAAGTGTGGTACATATTATCTATCAAAACAATATTCAAAATACTGGTAATCTAACACTAACAAAGAATAACCCTATAATCCTTTGAAAGTCACAATATAATAGTATATAGAGAAAAATATACAAAATATACAAATGAATATGCTCTTATAAGTAAAATACAGATAATCAAAATAAGGAAATTGGCTAGGAAATGAAGGGATGAAGGGATTGGTGAAGGTATAAATATCAGTTCAAAATCAATATTTGCAGTATTATGCTATAAGTTCTTCCCCAATACACAGTCACCCTGGTACATGGATGCTTCTCCTTGGAGAGTGTTTTGCACTGTGAATTTTGCAGTACAGCAGAGTTCTTCACAATGAAGTCACTTTCTTCTTCCTAAAGAGACTTCAGATCTTTAAAACTGGCTCTGTCTGGGTATTAATTCGGGATGCTATGGTTTTCTACTGTGTTGATTCAAGTCATACTTCCTACTAATAGAATTTAACACCAATCAGTTTAAAAATTGTATTATTTTATGTCTTCCTGAAAAGAAGTTGGATTTTTTAAATTAACTCAGTTTAAAACTATTAATGTTTAATCATACAGGCAAGGTAAAATGTGATGAGCTATTTATTTCCTTATTTACAGTTTGAATAGGTAACAATATTACCTATAAACAGTGAATTATTAAAAATAAAGATTTGGGAATATTGAATAAAGTTTTCTCTGTATAATTTCTGAATCTACAGTGATTCTGGGACATTCCGTGGGTGAGGGGAGGGGTTATCTATAATTCAGGTGTTATCCTCAAAGAACTGCTTGGTTTTAAAACTCAATATCTGTGGCAGAATATTTATTTCCATCACCAACCAAACTCTTTGAAAAGCATTGGAAGAGAAAATAACCTGGCAGGAAACATGAAAAATAATAATAGAAAATCTACCATGTGACCTAAGGAAAATTACATATTCAGTGCAAACTATATAATATTGGAGTATAGGTGGAGTTCAATCATGGGCATGGAAAAGTAAGGGATGGTGCTTATGATTGGTTCCATCTATTCTGGTCTTTTAACTGTCAGTTCTTGGTTGACAAGTTGAATAATTGGAGAATGCATCTGTTGACTTAAAACAGGATGTTTTGTTTTATACGATTTGGAACCTATTTTTCACCTGGACTCTCAAACATTTTGGAAAGAAAAATAATGGGCATCTATGCTTAGTTTCCTAAAATTGAAAAAGTAAATTAATTTTTCTTGTGACAAATTCTAAACAAATAAATTGCCTATTCTTTACATAGCACAGAGTTTGAGAACTGCGTCTGATCTGATAAAAATAAAATAGTGGTGAATAGTATTTAAATATCTTTATAGTGACATATGTGCTTTTATTTTTTTACAAATGTGCTTGCATGTGACATGACGATTTTTTTCAGATAATTACTTATTATTGATGAACAACATAATTATTCTTTGAGCAAATGCATGTATAATTTAGTACTACTTATGCTCCCGCAGCTGCTGCTACTGCAATTCCATACACAGTGTTTTATTGCTCTTTTAATATTTCTTTGTCTCACCCATAGATAGGGACATCTATTTTCTCTGTTTCTATCTTTTTTTTTTTTTTTTTTTTTCTAGAGCACTGCGCCACCATTTCACATAATGAAAAGCTGTCCAGTTCCCATGTGAGAGGATAAATTATCAAAGCCTTGCCTTTCACGAAAAAAGATAGATTACATAGTTATTTTCTCTTTCAAAAATATCTCAGATAAGTGACAATTAGGACATTTCTCTGTTTTAGAAAAAATTTTTGGATGCTATGCACCCCACAACACACAGACACACAGATTCCATTCTCTCTTATCCTAGGAGACAGAAAGTGAGAGGGAAGGAAAAACAGGGAGAAGGAGAGAGGAAAAAAAGAGATAAAGAAAGAAGATGCATGACCTGAATAATCACATATGAAATACATTGTGTTGTGGGTGTGAAAAAAGAGCTAGCAATCAATGAGTTATTTTAAAGCAATCATTAGAAGCAATAACTACTTCATTCAATAGTTACTTGCATTTTTAATGTTTCTTTCTTTTTCATTTTAGTTTTGGGTGGAATAATGCAGACTAGGGGTGAAGCCTTGTTAAAAATTTTAAATGACAAATAAAAGCAAAACAATACACTATGAAACAAACATTTTGTATCATAACTGAATTAATTTTGATTAATTGTAGTCAATAATATTAACCCTTTGGAGTACTATACTCTGAAAAAAGTATTAAATTATCACATCATTTATTCAGTCATTATGTGTGAGCTCCCATGATCTTTCCAACACTTGGTGATCCCAGAGAAGACCACCATTGAACAGGAAGCAGACCTCTGGGAACACAGAATTTATAGCATTTTGACTGGACAACAACATTAACTGATTAAATTCATACTCTATTCCCGCAACTAATGAAGCTCCATCCATTTTCTCTTTTACATTGAACTTGCATCTTACTAAGCAATTTTATTTCTGTTCATATCAAGCTAGGACACGAATATGGTTGTTGAACCCTTTCTTCCGGGTAAAATTCTTATTTCTTTAATATTATAAATCTTTAATAGTTTGTATTTATCATCACTAATAAGAAAAAATGTAAGAACATTATAAGTGATATAAGTTAAATTTACTTAATTCATTACTGTGTAATCAAGGGCAGTTCATATTATGGTTGCTGTAACCATGTAAAAACACTGCTTCCTTTAATACATCTTCTTGAATGGGGTTGTGTTTAAGATATACACATTAATTGGAATTACCATTAGTTGTTAATCTCATGTTATTCCCTTTTTCTCCATGAGTTTGGTTGGGAACCTTTGACAAGTTATAGCACTAAAATGCAGTGCACAGATTTTCTATTAAAAAGGGAAAATTATACTTTATACAGTTTCCCATATTTTATATTTATTGCCAAAATAATTTGCATGCTTCTGTTTGTGTATGAGTTTATATAGCTGTAAGTATTGCCCATATTTGTCCTTTGCATTAATGAACTAGTCTTTTATTGCATTTGTAAATTACAAAGGAAATGGAAAGTAGGAGAAAGTTTTTTTTTTTTTTTTATTTGCATCTAGCTACTGTGCTGAGAAACATTTAGGAAAATATAGTGTAGCATTAAAAGTAGTAGACATCAGTTATAAATCCAATCATTAGTAGGCACAAAGCTGTTCTTGCTTTAATGTCTAACCAACTTATTTCAACAAATGCTCCCTTTAGAATTTCTTTTAATATTGTTTTGTAAACTAATCTTTGGTTACGTAAGAGTGGAGTTAATTAAGCAAGTGCTACTTTGTAAAGAGAGCATGTAAAAAGCAATAACATGTTTCCTACAGTGCTGATTAAAACTGGGGATCTTTTTCTTAATAAACTTTTGTACTAAGTATAAAGACATCTGTACAAGATATTCTGCTTATAATATGTTTATATGACATGCCCAAAGTTCACTCAATTATGATATAGAAACTGGCCAAGGGAATGTTGGTTTCAACTCTTGCTTCTTTTTTTTTTTTTTTTTTTTTTAACTTTTACTTTTTATTTTTCTGGTCCCTGGTATCAAACCTTGGGCTCTGAGATGCATTGTGGACTAGCACTGTTCCACTGAGTGACATCCCCAAGTCTCTTTGTTTTGATAAAGAATGAGATGGATATCATTATCCTAAATGCATGATTGAAGACCTGAATGGTACGAATATACTTTGCATACAAACACAAACAGTTGTATGTAAAAAGATGCTACATATGTGCATTATGAATTGTAATACATACTAATATTATAAATAAAAAATAAATAAAATTTTAAAAAAAGAATATCTTAATTCTAAAAGTGGAAATCACCTTGTAGCATCCCACTTTTGATGTATATCAGGTAACTTTGATGGCTTGTTGTCATATTGCCTCTTTTAAAACATAATTTTAAAAACAAGTTTCCGCTCTGATGTACAGACTTGGAAGTCATCACTTCCTGGACATATCTGAGAGATGACTTTACCGGAAAACCCTCAGCCCCAAATTTCGAGAGACAGGCAAGTAAAGAGAATCAAAATTGAGACCTGCCTTCCAGAAGCAAGAGTGTCTGGAGCCATAATGTGTAGGAACTTGTAACTGGAGATTTATACAAAATATTGGGCAATGATTTGAACTTGTATGAGAACAAAACATCCTTAGGTCCACAGGCAGAAATACTTCATGTTCTTAAGGGTTAACCTCAAGAAATTTCCAATGTTTATAACACTAAAGATCTCAGGGAGAAATATGGCCTCTTGGATCTGGCAAGGGAGGGGGAAATTAACCACTTTCACATACATCTAGAGTATTTCTGTAATAGAGACTTACTCTTCACAGAAAAAGAATTTGCCAGAACCTCTCAGCAAAAAGAAAATTTACCAACAAAGGACATTTACAAATTCCATTATTTTATTCCTAACTAACCTGAGGCAGTAAAAAACAATAAAATACTTGTGAATTTCACAGCCCAGGGACATTTAGTTACTACAAATTGAGATTTATTCAAAAGATTATAAAATGCTTGTTTCTCAATGCATCACTACCATATTAAAAAAGCTCAAATAAAATAGGAATAAATTGTAGCTAGAAGAGCTGCAAAACTCAGACACTGAGACTCTATTTAAGGAGTTCTCAGGGACATATAAGACAACAGGGGAGAAAAAAAAACTAAAAATTTGAATTTTTTGGAATGAACAACTGCATTAAAAATTAAGCACTGCCAAGATTCTAGTAAAATGAACATGACAACTCTCACTAAAAGGACTTTAACAACAATTTCTATTATCCAAATCATTTCTGGCTTTCAAAAAATGATTACAAGGCATGCTAATAGATTTTAAAAATGTACAGTCAGAAGAAACATAACACGTATTAGAAACAAATTCCAAAAGGACAGATTTTGGAAATATCAGACCAGGAATTCAAAGGCAATGTAATTAATATGCTAAGGGCACTAATGGATAAAGTTGAAAACATGCAAGAGGAAACAGATAATGTAATAAGAAGCTGAAAACTCTAAGAAATAATGTAAAAGAATTGAAGACTGTCTTATATGGGCTCATTAGTGGACCAACAATGAATAAGGAAAAAATCTGTAAGCACATGACTATTATCAATAGCAATTTTGTGAATTAAATGAAATGTAAGAAATAAGAGTAATGAGACAAAAGGAAGTGGAATAATTAAATGGGTTATGTCCAAGTAATTTGGAATGTCAGAAAGAGAAGAGAGAAATGAGCAGAAAAAATAAAAATAGCTGAGGAATTCATGATAGACAGAAAATCCTTAAAAAACAACAAAACATAGATACAGAAATCACAAGATAAACTTCAGAAAAATCTACATATAGCCATTTCATACTCTTCATACTCACAATATATAACTTCAAAAGATACCCGTAGGGGAAAATACATCTTTGTGCACTGTGGTGCATGCCTGTAATCCCAATGTTCAAGTGGCTGAGGCAGAAGGATCCCAGGTTCAAAGCCAGCCTCAGCAAATTTGTGAGGACCCTAGCAATTTATCAAGACCCTGTCTCAAAATAAAAAAAAAAAAAAAAAAAAAAAAAAAAAAAAAAAAAAAAAAAAAAGAAGGTCTGGGGATATGTCTTAGTGGCCTTACTGGTTAAGCACTTCTGGGTTCAGTCTGTGGTATTCCCCACCCCCGTAGAAATTATATCTTATGTTTAGAGAAACAACAGTAAGACTTCCTGTAAAGTTCTGGAGAGAAGCTATGCAATTGGGAACACAGTAGGATTAAGTTTTTAAGAGGTTGAAATAAAAAACAAAGACAAAACTCATCCTTGAATTCTATGTCCAATAAAATTAACCTTAAAAATAAAAATAACATTTGGTATTCAGTAAAAATAGTGCAAAGATAAATGTTTATAGATGTAAGTATCTATAATAGCAAAAAAGAAAGATTTGTTATCTGTAATCTACTTTTTACCTTCAGGAGACTAGAGAATGAAGAACAATTTAATCCCAAAGAAGGAGAAATAAATAATACAATTATAACAAAAATCAAGGAAACAATAAAGTAAATTAAATATCTATATAAATGAAATGTATATAGTAGGCCAATACTTTGACAGACAAAAGTTATCAAAAGTCAAGGAGAAATAATTTGAAAAGAAAGAAAATCATAAATAGTAACATTACTCCCAAAATCAAACTGTCCATACCGAAGAGTTTTATTGTTGAATTCTACAAATATTAAAGAAATATTATCACTCTCTATTCTTTTCTGAAAACAGAAGCAGAGGAAAAATTTAACATCTCATTTACTCATTCAGCATTGTACATGAGTGCAAAAATCTTCAAAATTATTATGAAATACAATATAACATTGCATAAATAATATTATCCACTATGATGCAGAAGGATTTATTCCAAGCATTATAATCTAGTTCAAGATTTTAAAATGAATTAGTGAAATTCAAAGCATCAACAGGTTAAAGGAAAAGAAGTTACATCATATCAATAGAGACAGAAAAACATCTGAAAAAAAGAGTACCACATATTTGATTAAAAAAAAAAAAAAAAAAAACTTTCAACAAAATAAAACTAGAAAAGTGTTTCTTCACTGTGGAAAAAAAAAAAAGCTTTAAAATAACTTACAACTGGAATCATATTTAATTATAAAAAACTAGATAACTTCCTTTGAAAATCAAGAATAATTCAAGAAGTTCCTACTCATCACTCCTATTTCATATTATATTGGAATACTTAGGCAGTACAATAGACAAAAAAAAAAAAAAAAAAAAAAAAAAAAACAAGAATTAGAAGTACATTAATAGCAAAAATAAGTGAAATAAATTGTTCATTCTCAGGTGACATAATTAGCTATCTAAAATCAAAAAGGAATAAAAGCAATGGAAAACTTAAACAGAAGCAGTGAAATCTCAGGACCAAAACTGAATATACACACTCAATTTCCTTCCAATATGTAATCCTTTAACATTTGAAATTTGAGACTTGTAAAACTGTATGATATATAATAGCAGTAAAAACAGTGACATATTTATTAAAATTCTAACCAGTTTTATTTTGGACATACATGCATAAAGCTACAAAATTCTGATGAAGAAGTCAATAATATTTAAGTAAATATGGGATTATCCTGTTCTTGATTCAGAAATCCCATATTAACATTCCTAATTCTTGTAAAATGGATCTATTGATTCAATATAATTCTAATGAAAATCCTAGCTAATTATGTTGTAGATTTAACATACTTTTTTCTAATGTATATATGCAAAATCAAAAGATATAGCCAATTAAAATTCCACAAATAAAGGGGAACTTTATCAACAAAAGGTGCTAGAGCAATTGTAGATCAATTTAGAGGGAAAAAAAGAAAGAAAAGAAATAAATATAGGCCCAACTTAAATATTTCACAAAATTTAACTCAAAATGGATCACAAATATAAATGTAGAATTCTAAATATAAGATCCAAAATTAGGAGGAGGGAAGATGGCAGATTACAGAAAGGGTATATTCTCTAGTTGCTCATCAGCTTGAAATTTAAGATGCAGGAGTATTTCTTCTCAGTGGGGTGGCTGACTTAGAGAATTCACTGGAATTCCACATTGGAAAGTAAAATAATCTTAGAGACACAGAAATTCAGAAACTTTGAACATAGAACAAGAAATTACAAGTTAAAGAAACACCAACTTTGCTGGCCATGGAGGAGTCAAATTCACCAGTCCATGAAAGAGGGGAGGAGGAATCCAGGAAGAAAGAGAAAAAAACTGCAAAAAAAGATTAAGCTATGGGAGAAACTGTGCAATACAGAAGGAGTCTCATTTTAACTAACACAGATACATGGGGCAAATTGATGATTGAAGTGAGACCTGTCTCTAAATAAAATGCAAAATAGGGCTGGGGATGTGGCTTAGTGGTCGAGTGCCCCTGAGTTCAATCCCTGGTACCAAAAAAAAAAAAAAAAAAAAAAAAAAAAAAAAAAAAAGAGGCTCAATTTCCTTCATTGTTTGCAAACAATGCAAGCAGCTGGAAAGAGGCCAGAAATTGGTCAGAGAGACATGTGTTCACTCTAGGTCTGTTTTTGGGAAATTAATATCCATGGAATAAGTGAGGCCTGCCGAGGGTTTGAGTCCTTCTCTGAGAGGGGAATTTTCAGGAGGTTCCTGACACCAACATATCCAACAAGGACTAGTATCTTCCTAAAAACAGGGGATGTGGATTGAATCTCAAATACTGTCTGAAAATTTTCAAAGGACAGCCATAGCTAAACCTCAGCCAGCCACTAAAACATTCCATTTAGAACTCTGCATGAGCTCCACACTGGGATTGCATCAATTTACTTCTAGACAAAACTCTAATTGTCAGTACTCCCAAGTCAATCCCATCATATACTGTGAGACAGGAAGCTGAGAGCTACTACAGCCAGCTTCAATTCCAGGCCACACCAGATGGCAGCTTGGTGAGAAAAACGACAAAGTCTGGTTTTAAAGCCACCAGCCCTTGGTCCAAGGGGTACACAGCTCATAAGGAAACGCAAAGAATGACACACAACATAAGCAATGAGCCTCCAACCTTGCCAACAGGTTTGATTGCCTCACTGGAAACAAGAATTTAATTGATAATAAAAAATTATTAAGAATTTTTAACCTATTATTGTACTATTTTTAAATTCTTTTTACCTTTTTCATTTTGTGCCTCTCTGTGTGTGTGTGTGTGTGTGTGTGTGTGTGTGTGTGTGTGTGTGTGTATGTGTTCTTACTGCACTAGAATTTCTTTCATTTTAATTCCCTTTTTGTCTTTACCGCATGTTATTTAGCCTTGTTTTGACTTTGGAGGGAAAATATTTTATGTGGGTTTGTTTAGGTTTTAACTTTTATTTACTTTTTTAATATTTGTTTTTGTTCTCTTATTGTTTCTGTTTCACTTTCTTTGCCTTCTAATAGTCAAACTCTTTTGTTTCTCTTCCTCTGCTCATTTATTACTTTCATTTTTTAATTCTCCATCTTTATATCCATTACCTACTACCTCTCTCTTGCTTTCTCTCTTTATTCACATTTTAAATATTTCAAACTCTGTCTTTCATTTCTACCTCATTTTCTATTCACTTCAGAAACTGAGATTATTCTCTGTTAGAACTATTTAGTTTATATAATTCCTAACCCTCATTATTCATGTTGTTGTGGTTATTAATATTGTGAAACATGTAGTTGACACCTGCTGTTCAATCTTAGATCTAGATCATGTCTTCTTGTTGGTGCTGATGTTAAATTTTGATGTCACCATCCTTCTTTATATGACAATTAATGTTATAGATGTCCTACTAGGCACCGGACATTTATTTTAAGAATGGATATTGCTGTTCCTTGCTTCCCTCTTTCTAAGAGGGGCTGGGAAATAACTGGGACACTAGACGTTCACAGGGTAGAGATCCTGCTACTGAGCCACACTCTGGATGCAGCTGACTATCATCCCACACACAGACTAGCCTCGCTGAAGCTCCACTGATATTTCGACACATAGAATAGTGGAATAAACACACCAAATCAATTACCAGGCCCCATGTAGGGTTTTGAATGAATAGATAGATGATTCCATGGCTGGAGAGTGTAATATACAGGCTTTGTGTATGTTGTAGTGTTATCAAACAAAGAAGCTCCAAGAAACAAAACAACCAAAAATTCCCTTTGATGGAAATGTGTCAAAGAGACACAGAAGACTACTATGTGAACTTCAATGACAAAAGCTAAATAAATGAATAAATAAATAAATAATCAAGCAACAGAATAAAATAATGTAAGATTTAAATTAAGGATGAAATGAGTACCCAGTAGTTTATACTAAAATCAGGAAGGAGAAACAAGGAAAAGGAGGCTAAAGAAAAACACAAGAATGCCTTCTATCCCACAAACCTACACTAAAAGTATGAAATCATTTTCTAAGGAACCTACTCACAGGAGAAAGGTAAACCATTCTAAATCACATGTAAAGGAAGAGAAAAGATGAGAATTATCATTTTCGAGGGTGAAAGCCATGAAGATAGGAATGAAAACACTGTGCATCTGGCAAAATGATAAGAGCTCTATCAAGGTGTAATGAAAGTGTGGAACTCAATGATAAAGAACATTAAAATGATAAATGTAATTTAATACACCTCAATCTACTTTACTTCCCCTATTTTTGAAATTACTGAGTAAATTTAACAAAACTTAAAAAAAAAAAAAAAAATCTCCTGGTAGCATTAACACATTTTAAGAGCAAAATGATTAAGAAATTACTTAAAAATAACAAAAGATTTAAATGATGTCCATTCTTGCTCTATATAACAAAGAAATGTTTGTAATGGAATGTGAAACAAAAAGAAGCAGAACTTTTTAGACTAGCATTGACATAGATGAACATTTCTAGTGGTATAAGCAGGGATACCAACTTCATTAATCTTTTTAAAGTAGCAGTGTCCAAAGACTTTTTCGATGTACGTCATTAAGTTTTTTCCCTTTGTACTAGTACCTAGATATTTTTTTTTCTTTTCATTCTTGATGTACAATTTTCTCCCTGAACACATCCCTCCTATATTGCATTTATTTTTGACATTTTCCTATTTTGATCCTTTAGTGTCCTTCTGCATCCGGGTATCAGTTTTTTTCCTGGACATTAGAAACTCACTTGTTATATCTAGTACTGAATCTGTCATCAATTCTTGTCACTGTATTTCTTTTCTGAGTCACTATTGTGGTGTCTATTCAGTCCTTTATCATGTCTTCCCTAACATGATTGAATAGGTCAGTGCAGGGGGTGAATCATAAAGAGACAGATCTCAGTGTATTCTGGAGTTTAAAAGGTTTGAATGAAGTGTAAAAATCTATAGATAGATTTGTTAGTGAGACCTAGAAAAAGAAAATATTCTGCAAGTTTGGGACGCACAACAGTCAATAACAGGGAACCATTTGAGGAGCTTTGCAGACACATAAGGATAATCGAAATTGAGTCTATTGGGGGAGACATTTGTCACAATACAGCACTATTGAATAATGCCTAGGACTTTCAATGTTGATAAATGATCATAAGTAGAAAGAGGTTAGAATCTATCGTTGCTTCTAGGATTTTTGTTTGGTCTTTTGCAAAATAACTAACCTGTTGTTTTTTTTTTTTTTTTTTTTCATCTTTTTTCTTTTCTTGTTCTGATTTTTATCCCTGGATTTTCTCCTTCCAGGAGAGAAGAAAACCAAATAGCTTGTCATAATACAAATGATCTACTTCTTGGATGCATTATCTTACTGGTTTTAGGTAGAACAATATTTATCTGGACTATTAAGCAATGATGAAAATGACTTTTGGAAGCATAAATCTTAATCATCCCATTAATAGTCAATGTTCAAATAAACCCATGCATCATGCTAAATTTGGCCCACTAATAGATATAATAGATATAAAAGTGCAAGAGGGAATGCCAAAAAAAAAAAAAAAAAAAAGTGCAAGAAAGTCCTTTGTAGAGCCACGTGTGGTGGCACATGCCTGTCATCCCCAGAAACTCAGGAGTCTGAGGCATGAGGATCACAGGAAACTGAGCAAGGCTGTGTCTCAAAATAAATAAACAAAGGGCTGGGATGTAGTGTAGTGCTAAAACATAATTGGTTTAATACAGAGTAACACACACACACACATACACACACACACACAATTACTATTAACATTCTCTCCTATTTCATTGTTCCATAATAAATGAGACTTAGAGAAAACTCTTTTTAAGTTTCATCTTACTTAATGCGTTAATATCAGAAATGCTTTTTATAGTCACCTTAAATTAAATTTATAGAAACACCATAATAAAATGCTATACAGGCATATATGTGAATTAGGTCAAGAGGTAAAAATACTTATGTGTATAATTTTATATTTTCATAAATAGGTTTTAATGCAGTATCAGATTACAGCTAAAAGTTACAGAAAATTATGCTTCAAAATAATGATTATTTATGATGTTACATTAAAAACTAAACTTAATAGGTATATTTTTCTAATAAATGTGTTTATTTTCTTCATGCTCAGTAACTTTCAGTTTTGAATTCTCAGAAACTAGTCATATCCTTCTCTCATTTGAAAACAAATAAACTGTTTTGAGAAAAATTTGCATGAGCAATTCATTTTTAATGGACAGTCAGACTTTTAGATTCAAACACACCTCATTAGCATTCCATTAAATTTGTGATTGCTCACTAAAACTGGTAGAATTCCACAAGTTTTTGAATATACACAGATAATTAAAGCTATTGAAGGAAAATACATTCAAAAGAGTATGTATACCAGAATATACAGAAAGGAATGAACAAACTATAGGAATTCATTTTATTATGCTCCACTTACTTACATTGTAGCTGAACACATTACTATTATTTAATAATTACTAGACTGTCCCAATCAATCAAAAAAGGAAAAAAAAAAATCAAGAATGGAAATGAAAATAGAAATGTGTTTTATAAGCTTTTCTCAAGTGAACTTTGACAAAAGAATCAATGTTTGATGGAAAAACAAAATAAAACAAAACCAAGCACCAGATACCTTAAACATCAGTGCTAATTTCAGGCCATGCTCAAAAATGTTAAGAATATTTATGTGGAATTTGATTTCAGTGGTGGAGGGTGCTTAGATACAATTAAAAACTGAATGTTATCATGCAGTATTTTTTCAACTTCTACAATTTAATTTCCAAATTCAGTAATTTTTACTTTTATAAAATTTTCAATATTTGTCATCAATTATATAACCAAAATTTACCAAGTATTTCTTTGCTGTCATTGGACTATTTATTTTTATATGGATATATCATTTATCCTTGTACTAAGTTATCAGGTGCTATTGTTTCCCCATTTTACAGTTGAGGAAAATGAAATGGTAGAAGTTATGTAAACTTTTTTCAAATTTGGAAATAGTGGTAACACTAGGCATTTTGATTATACAATGTATTTTTGTCTACAGTACTACATGATCTCATCATACTTCTACTCCAAATTGGTTCTCAATCATTCATTCATTTGTTCATTGGTTTCTTCATAAAGGTTAAATGGGCTGATAGTTATGAAATTTCAATTTAATAGCCTTTGGATCACATTTAGCTCACAGATATGCTTAATTTGTCTTGCAATTTTTTTATTGTTTTCAATTGAATGTCCTAAAAATATTTAGAATTTGTAGACTTTACAGGGAATTCACTTTTTCTACTTCTTAAAATTCAGAAAACCTAGAAAACTGAGCCTGCATGTATACATGACACCAACTGGTTGAAGCTCAGGTACTTTGTCTCATTTAAAGAGACTTACAAATCTTTCCTTTTAGAATGTTTAATATTTCTGTGTGTACTAATTGCAGTTTACATTACATGCCAGCCAACAAAGGTTAGAAATCTAGGATTATATTGGAAACATTCCAGATTATCTTTCTTCTGAAGATTTCAGCAAACTCCAATCTGGCAGAGATGAAGAGGAAAAGAAGGATCACAGTATTTTGCTAGTTTTTTTAAAATCAAGAGCCAATGTCCATAATTTCTGAGTATTAGATAACCCTATGCCTCGATAGGTTTTATAAGTTTACTTTTTCAATATATGGTTTGTCAATGCTCAAATTCAGGGAGGCAAGGGAAAAAAATGAAATCTGAGAAGATTTATTAAGTAATAGAAACTTTAATTCACACTCCACTAAAAATTTTCCCATTGCACTTTGTACCTTGCCAAGTTAGAAACATGCCCCTATATCTTTCAGTATTTTCCATTAGGTACAGACTGGGGTAAGGACCAGCTCAGTGATGCATCTCAAAGTTGAAGGCTAGGTTGGCAGTCAGAAGAAAAGCTTTAGGCAAAGTTGAAAGACCTACTTTTAAGCGAGACAAAAATCTATGTTTAGGTTCACGTTCATTGTTTAACATGAACAAAAACTACGTGGTTTTGCATTTTTCTTGCTAAATTATAATATGTTCTTAAATTTCAAATGAAATTTGCCTAATATTGTATGCAAGTTTACAAGAGAGAATCAACAAAACTGTTTGGCCAAATTAGATCAGATGATTGGATATATATATATATATATATATATATATATATATATATATATATATATATAAAGATAAATTAACTAAAACATAAAAATAAATAAAATAGAAATAAATAAAAAATAATTAAAATAAAATAAATTAACTACCTGCCAAAAAGAATCAATAATCTTAAAGTTAATCAACCTATATAATGGACACTGTGGTACATGCCTACAATCCCACCAACTCAGGAGGGTAGGGAGTGAGGGTCACAAGTTTGAGACAAGACTTTGCAGTTTAACAGTAGCTTTCTCAAAAAAAAAAAAAAAATTTTTTTTAAGGGCTGGGATATAATTAAATGTAGGAACCCATGCCTCACATGCATAAGTTCCTGGGTTGAATGCATCCAATGCTACAGGGAAAACAAAAATTGAATGACATATGTAATAAAGGGATATATATTCTTGTACAAGAATTTCTCTCAGAAAATATGTTTTATAAAGAAGGATGAAATTAAGGACGCCCAAATATTTTGCTACTTCATAAAATGCCACAATTGCAAATAGTTTTATGGGAAAGGTTATCAAAAATGTTGTATGGAAAATATGTTTTGCACCAAGAATGCTGATTACCCACATTTACTATTGCACTGGAAAATGGTATCCACTAAATTTCTTTCTTTGCATTCATCATATAAATAAATATAAACACTTAGACCTGAAATTAAGAGGAACTTGGTGTCTTCTATTTTATTTCTCAATCCTATGAAAATTTGCATTTTTTCTTTTGAAAATTATTTAAATGCTTCCTGAAAAGCATAATTATTACACTGAGAAATTGAGGCAGAATGAAGAAAAGGAAAAACAAATTCACAAAAATCAAATAAGGAGATTGTAGTATAAAACAGTCAATAGGGAGCCTTATATATATTTGTCTAAATATTAACTTATAAATATATTGAAAAACCAAGGCAAATAATCTGAATCATTATTTCAATGAAAAATCCATGATAAAATGCATTTCAAAAAATGAGGTGTCAATATGTTCCTAGTAATACTGAAATAATAACAGTGATAACATTGTCAAGCACAAGATGTGGGAAATAGACTGTGGGAGAAATCTCAGTCTGATAGTTTACAGAGATGAGGAGCACAACAAAAAAGAAAGTTGGGAAAGAAATACAGGTTAAGGAATATTTTAAAACAGAAACAGAAACATTAGTAAAAATAAAATCCAAGTGTATTTCTTCAAATGCTTACTGAGAAGAGCAATAAAAGAAAATAAAAGAAAAATACACACACACACACACACACACACACACACACACACACACACACATATGTATTCTAAATCACCAAAGCAAAACAATAAACATTAATAATACAATATAGAATCACAAATAAAAATTGGGTCCAATGTCACTTTCTAATTTTCTATCAACAAATATGTTCAGAGCGCCTGTTTATGACAAGTTCAAGATTGGGGATTCAGTCAGGATTATTAATGTTTTAGAGAAAACAGATATCAATCAAATAGTCACAGTTAAAATGTAAAATCACAGGTATGGTGAATGCAATGAATTAAAACTCTCTAACAGGAGATGTGACCCTGAAGGTCAAGGACAGCTTTGCTGATTAAGTGGTATTTGATCTGCGGTCAGAAATAGTAAGAAAGTATTAAAGGTTGAGTGGTCACAGGGGCAAAGGCTCTGACATCCAAAAGCACTTTATAAACTGGAGGAATGATATTTCCACCATACGGAAAGGAATGTGGATTGGATAGCAAAATCTATTCCATTTGCATGCTTTCCTAAAGAGGGCTAGGTGAAAATCAAAGTAAAAACAATGGACTGTAAATTAAGAAGAAAATACTAATTCAGGCTCAGATTTTATTTGGATTCAGCAGAATGTTTATTAAAATTATCAAGCAAAACAATTCTAATAGATCTGAAAGAGACAGTTGAAGTGAGAAGTGGATGGGTTAATCACTGACCATTTATTTTTGTGTGCAATTTTAAAAATATTAAACTGTTCAAAGTATAGTCATTATTCAGGATGTGGGTTAAAAAGTCTAACAATAACTTTAAAATACTAAAAATGAACACCATACCAACTAGCAATAAATGAAAAATCCAAACATTCCTTACTATCATCATCACCTTAATTTTCATGGCATCCTAATTTGTTACTACACATTCACACTTCTTTCCTCCACATGAGGGATTCTGTAAAGATATAAGACAGATCAAGTGATTCTTGCTGCAAATTATCCAGTTGTTATCCATACATCTAATTCACAGTGAAATCCAAGAATCCACCATGCCCTATGTACTCTGCTTCCCTTATTCATCTTCAAATATCAGGTGGCCTTTGCCATTCTTCAAAGATGGCAAGCACAGGCCTTCCACATGGCCCTTGTGTTGGTGCTTTCCCTGCATTCAACTTCTTTTTACAGCTATTTTCTTTGAACACTTTGCAATTCATTCTGTCTCTGCTTATAGTATATGTAATTGACAGAGTTTTTCATGATAATCCTATTTTAAAACAGTACAACACTTCTTATTTGTTTTTCTTAACATTTACTTGTATCTACTTTTAGTTATTTTTAAAATTTTATTATTATTATTATTATTATTTTATTATTATTGTACTAGGAATTGAACCCAGGGATACTTAACTGCTGAGCCACAACCCTAGAACTTTTAATTTTTTATTTTGAGACAGGATCTCATTAAGTTGATTAGTGCCTTACTAAATCACTGAGGTTGGCTTTGAATTTGTGAATCTCCCCCCGCTTAACCTCCTGAGCCATTGGGATTATAGGCTTGTGCCACCATGCCCAGCATATTGCTTATTTTCTGATTCCTACTACTAGATTATAATGTCTGTGGGAAGAAGGATAATGTTTACTTCAAAACTGTATTCTCAGCATGAAATGGCCCATGATAGCAATGGCAACTGGTAAATGTTTAGTAAATGAATAAAATATCAATGTAACTACCAGGGAGTGTTACTTATTAAAATAAAAAAAAAAATCCTAAAACCTTATAATGAAATACAAATCCCCCCAAATTCATTGATCACTGTTTACATTTAGTGAAGCTGTAAGTTTTCTGAATTACCCTTTGAATCCATGATGCCACAAAAAGTTCTAGTCCAGTGTTCTGAATTCTTGATATTAAAACTTAGCTGAACAGGACTTGACCATGAAAAGATCTGAAGTGTGAGTTGCTACAGAAAGGTGTGGATGTGATGAATTATACTCCAAAGCTAAAAATGAGTTAGGATTTTTTCCCTTTGTTTTAATGCTACATACACCTTTTTTCCCCTCCATTAGTGTGAATAATTGAGAATTGGATATATATTTAATCATTTTTGCTCATGCTCGGCTGAATTGTACCAACTGGAAAATAGTGTAATTTCCATATACTGAATAAAGTTAATCTGGATCTTAGCACCAAATATGTTCAAAAAAATATAAAATTGTTATATATTATGGTTAAGATTTTTAAATAAAAGCTATAAATTGGATATTTTTTCGTATGGAAAACATATCCTTTCAGGTAGAAAAAGATAATTTTCATCATTTTAATTTAAGAAATAAAATGAAGAATTGTTATAAATGTTCCAATATAACCACAATTTCTTCATTTTCTGAAAATAGGCATTTAAATTGTAGAAATAGTTTAAAAGAGTAATTTTCCTCTTAAATATGAGAGCTAACTTAATTGGATTTGTTTTGTTATATTAATTTATATAATTTTTCATATTTTATAGAAAATACTAATTTTCTTTCTTTCAACTTCCTACAGAGATAGATTATTCATCATTAGCTATATTGGAGGAAGAATATACTAAACATATAATATACATCATTCCATACATGGTTTCTTTTTCTAAGTTTTCTTTTCATTTTTGCAAAATTGTTTGTTTTGTAGAGTATTATGTAAATCTAATCAAAGAGTTTTAAAAATCCAATAGATAACCATTCACATTGGCAGGCACTTTTGGAAGGACGAATTTTGTTTAAAATTGTATGTTGGTACTTGTGCCAATGGTTACTTTTGAAATGAAAAGTAAAATGAAAATATAATATTTAAATTAATACTCCAGCTTGTATTGCTTGCTGTTTTATTCACAGATTTATAAGCAAAAAGTTGATATGGTAAATTGAGTTCTGTTTATTGAGGTATATAACATAAACTCATCAAGATAAGTTTGTGAAAGACAATAGAGAATTCGTTTTGCATGTACATTATTATTTATTTATAATATAATTTAAACTAACAATTTTTCTTATCAAATTAATTTGTGGAATAGTATTCTAATAATATTTAAATAGATTGCATTCATAATGAAGAAAAATTATTCAATTTAAAATGTATATAAAGACATTAAGCATATGATTGCCAAAATTATTTTTGAACTTTCCTCTGGAAGATATGAGTTCACAATAATAATATTTTACTTACTGAAAGCTATGTTAACATTTTCAAATGAATTCATAAACTATTAAATCTCTACTGACACTGAGGCTGAGTAGAAAATTGCTTTTATTTTTTATTTTATTCCTCATATTTACCTCAGAGAATTCTCCCAACATCAAGCACTCATTTCCTAGATTCTTATGTTTGTGTTGATCTCTGCTTCATTTCATGCCCACCCTTAACTAATGCCTATAGGAAAACAAAATAAAACTGTAAGTAATACCAGATTTATGACAAACCACAACTAATGCTAATGTGATTCTATAGTAAAAATAGATGTTCAATAACCTAGACATTTTCATATATGTATTTTGAAGGCATACAGATTTATTAATGTGCAAAAGGATCAAGAAATCACAAGTCTGTGATTACCCACAAGTCCAACAATCCATAGCTATATAAGATATGTTTGTTTACTTTTTTTTCCCTACAGGGAGGGGAGAATAAGGTATGTCAGCAAATTAGCAAATGGTTTTTCATTTATTTAGTTAGTTTATTTTTGGTACTGGAGATTGAACCCAGGAGTGCTTAATCACTGAGCCACATTTCCAGTAATTTTGTTTTTGAGACAGGGTCTCCCTAAGTTGCTTAGTGCTTTGCTAAGTTGCTGAGGCTGGCCTCAAACTTGGATCCTCCTGCTTTTGGTCTCCTGAGTTGTTGGGATTATAGGCTTGTATTACCCACCATGCCCTGCAGTGAGTAATTTTGTAAAACTCATTTGGGCTTGTTCATATACAATGGCTTAGACAAAGTCCACACGGCCCCCAGAATGGATGATGGTTTGTAAATGGTTCTCTTCGGGGCCAAAATAGGGGACAGTGGTGTATGACACTCTGTCCAGGTGTGGTGGCAGACATCAGTCTTCTCTTCTTCAGTAGGAGCTGAATGGGTGAAAGCTCAGAGGAGGAACAACAGGTCAGTTTCTTCTTTGGCAATTCTGGACTTTGTGCTGAGAAGAAAACTTTTCAAAATGTCTCTCCCTGCCTTGAGGGCAGTGGATTTAGGGGTGGGGGGAAGCAAGGGAAGTCAGAGGGACCTTGATTCTGAGGTAGGACCTTTAAATTGCTCAATATGGAGGTGAGGGTTGCTGAGTGATAGAATGCTTGCTTAGCACGCAGGAGGCCTTGGGTTCAATTCCTAGCACCCCCATCGAAAAATGACAACAAAAACCCATTTTTAAAAACCCAATTGGAGATAGGTATGGTGTTATATGCCTGTAACCCAAGAGACTCCAGAGGCTGAAGTAGGAAGATTACAAGTTCCAGACCAGTTGGAGTAAATTATTGAGATCCTCAGCAAATGAGAACCTATCTCAAAATTAAAAAATAAAAAAGAACTGGGGATGTGGCTCTTTGGTAAAGTGCCTGTGAGTTCAATCCCCAGTAAGACAACCCACCCCCACAAAAAAGGTCAAAGAATAGCAATAAATTGCTCAGTGTTCTGAAAACTGTGTCTGCTACAATTTTTGGTATTGTGCTCAGCTTCACCCATAGTCATTAGTCTTTCTCTTTTTACTCCATATTTTTGAAACCCATCTTGTTGTTTATCTTCTTTCTTCCTTATTGATGGACAGCATTCCTTGTATATAAAGTATTACAAATCATTACAACACATGTGACAAGTATCTAGTTTCTCCCTCTTCTTTGAACAGATAAGGAGTCCAGAAAAGAACAAGTGAAGCTTAGAGAGCAATTTTGAGATTTTGAAGTTGGATGGAAGCAATATACAATAGGGTGTATCTTTTTTGTTATGTGGTTCTTTTTAGTTATATGATAGTAGAATCCATTTTAAAAGAATTACACAAGCATATACTATATCTTATTCTAATTAGGACCCAATTCTTGTGGATGTACATGATGTTGGGATTCACTGTGATATTTTCATATATGAAAAATTATGTAATATCAATGCCACTGTCTTTTCTTTTCCTATCTCCTCTCCCTTCCCCTAATTCCCCATTGTCTAATCTACTGAAATTCTATTATCCTCCTTATTGTGGGTAACATCAGAGAAAATATTTGACTGGCTTATTTCACTTAGCATGATAGTCTCCAGCTCTATCTACTGGAAAATGTCATAAAGTCATTCTTCTTTATAGCTGAGTAGCACTCCATTGTGTATGTATGTATATATGTGTATGTGTATATATGTATGTATGTGTGTATATATATATCTCATGTTTTCTTTTTCTTTTTCCATTTGTCTGTTGAAGGGCACATAGTTCAGTTCCATTGCTTAGCTATTGTGAATTCTGCTGCTATAAAATTTGATGTGGCTGTGTCAATATAGGATGCTGATTTTAAATTCTTTGGATATATACCAAGGAAGAGGTTAACTGGTTCAAATGATGATTCCATTCCTAGTTTTTGAGGAGTCTCCACACTCTTCTTTTCAGAATGATTTCACCAATTTGTAGTCCCACCAACAATGTATGAGTACATCTTTTTCTCCTCATTCTTACCAAAATTTGTTGTATTTTTGATAATTACTCTTCTGATTGGTGTGAGATGAAATCTCAGTGTAGTTTTAATCTGCACTTATCTAATTGATAGAGATGTTGAACTTTTTTTTCATATATTTGTTAACCATTTACAGTTATTCATTTTTGAAGTATCTGTTCAGTTCCTTTGCCCATTTATTAATTGGGTCATTTTTTTTTTTCAGTTTAAAGTTTTTTGGTTTGTTTATTTTTTTTATGTTTTTGGTACCAGGGATTGAACTCAGGGGCACTCGACCACTGAGCCACATCCCCAAGCCCTACTTTGTATTTTATTTCAAGACAAATTCTCACTGTGTTGCTTATTGCTTGAGGATGGCCTCCTATCTCAGCCTCCTGGGCCACTGGGATTACAGATGTGCACCACTGTGCCAGGCTTTGTGTTAAGTCTGTTGAGTTCTTTAATATGTCCTGAAAAGTAATGCTCTATCTGTGATGCACGCAGCATAGATTTTCTCCCATTCTGTAGGCTCTCTCTTCACATTATTGATTGTTTCCTTTGCTACAAAGAAGCTTTTTAGTTTGATGCCATCCTATTATTGATTATTGACTTTACTTCTTAAGCTTTAAAAGTCTTGTTAAGGAAGTTATTTTCTGAGCTGATAGGCTGAAGTGTTAGGCCTATATTTTCTTCTAGTAGGTGTATGGTTTCTAATACATAGATGTTGACAGTAGCCAAAAATGTACTATTTTGTGACTCCTGGAGTGACCTGAATGGAACTTAGAAGGAGAACATACACTGAGTTGAAATGGGTGTGACCCACAGTTTGTATAAATTGAGGCTATGGGGCAGGAACCATCAAGGCATCTGAGTGATGTGTCTACTCTTCTCCAGGAAGGGCTGATCTTGACTCCAGACTCAGGAAATGGCTAATGTTAAGCTTCTTGCTTTTGCTGAATATTACATTTTTCTTTCTTGAGTTTTTCTCTGTGCTGCTTGAATCATACCTTCAGGAGGAGCCTCAGAGCCTGACTTCTTAAAACCCAGATGTGTGCCTCTACTCAGCTCCACAGTAAGCCATTTTTATATATCTTTAATTTATCTATTTTACACATCTCTTTCTAGTCTAAGTTTCTTTAATTTGTGAATCCAAGATTTGTTAATATATATTAATATATGTGAATATATTTATACACACACACACATATGCACTTGCATATAGCCTTATTAGTTTTGGTTCTTCAGAATAAGAGAGAAAATATGTATCTGTTGAGATTAATAAAATGTATTGGCTCACATAATTATGGAGAAGTCCCAATATCTTCAGTCAACAAGCTAGATATCCACTCAGGTCATGGTACAGTTCTGGTTTTAGTCCATGGATCTGAGGACCAGAGTTGTTGACAGTGTCAGTTCTGAAATCTGAATATACCAGAAGAGTAATGTCATTGCTTAAATCTGGCAGAGGAAGAGAACATCTTCTCACTTGACCATCTATTTTATTTGAGCCACTGAATAGACTGAATGAGACTCATTCACACTGGGGAGGACTATCTGCTTGATTCAATCTGTTATTCATGTTATCTACGAACACAAACACACACACACACTCTATTTCCTATGCTATGCAGAAGCTTTTTAATTTAATGCCATCCCATATGATTTTTAGTTTTATTTATTAAACTTTATAGGTCTTTTTTTTTCACCAGTTAATAGACCTTTATTTGTTATTTATTTATATGTGGTGCTGAGAATCAAACCAATGCCTCCCACATACTAGGCAAGTACTCTACCACTGAGCTACAATCCCAGCCCTACAGGTTTTTCAAGGAGGACAGTGCCTATACCAATTATGTTGGAGGGTTGAACCTATGTTTTCTTCTAGCATTTGTGGAATTTCAGGTCTAAATCCTAGGTATTTTATCCACTTTGATACTCTTGTGCAGGGTGAAAGGTTGGGATGTAGTTTTATTCTTCTAAATATGGATATCCAGTTTTTGCTGTACTATTTGTTATATATGTTATCTTTTCCTCCAATATAAGTTTTTGGCATTTTTGTCAAATATCAAATATTATAACAAAGTGGGTTTGTCTCTGAGTCTTCTATATTTCAATGATCCTCATGTTTGTTTGTTTGTTTTTTGTTATTATATTTAGTTGCAAGTGGACACAATACCTTTATTTTATTTATTTATTTTTATGTGGTGCTGAGGATTGAACTCAGTGCCCCACACATGCCAGGCAAGTGCTCTACCACTGATCCCCAGCCCCAGCCCCTCATGTCTGTTTTGACGCCAGTATCATGCTGTTTTTGTTACTGTAACATTGTAGTTCAGAAATTTGAGGTCCAGTACCTTGATGACCCCATCATTGTCATTCTTGCTCAGTATTGCTTTTGACTATTCTGGGTCTTTTATTTTTCCATGTGAATTTTAGTTTGAAGGGTAAAGAACTCAAAAAACTTAACAAGAAAAGAACAAATAACCCAGTCAATAAATTGGCAAAAGAACTAAACAGATATTTATCACAGAAGAAATACAAATAGCCAAATATATATATATATATATATATATATATATATATATATATATATATGTGAGAAAATATGGGGAGTTGCGACTTTGATCAGGATCTCTGACTATCTTGCAGTAGAAGCATGCAGCTGCACTGGGAACTTCCTGTGAAAAGATGCAGGTCAAGATTTCCCAGTTGCTATAGTGATGCCCAGCTCAATGAAGTTATGTGCAAGACATGGGACTATCAGTCTTGACCCTGAGTTAAGACACCAGCTGCCAGGGGTAGAGGATTATGAGTGCAAGCAGATAATTTTAATTGGTTTCAACCTTCAGCCTCCTGCTTTGAAGAAACTTTCTCACAGAAAATGCTCTTGATGATAAAAAAAAATATATAAATGTGCTGAGCTAGCTCTGGGTTATTGTTCCTCCCTCAGAGGATGGTGTCACGTGTGGTCCCAGCTTTCTCTATCTCTCCATGTCTGTTTGTCTTTTTCCAATCCCCCATCACCTGCAGCATATTTCTGAATCAATGGACCTCCAGGTATGGCAACAAAATGTTCTACATCCCTGGTGAATAGGGGAATGCAAATGAAAACGATACTAAGATTATATCTCACGCCAAGTGTAATATCAGCAATAAAGAATTATAATAACAAAAATTGCTGGAGAGCATATGGGGAAAATATACTCTCATATGCTATTTCTGGGACTTTAAATTAGTACAATCACTTTGAAAAGAAGTCTGGAGAGTCCTCAAAAGTCCAAATACAGAACCACCATATGACCTAGCTATTCCATTTCATATTATCAATTCAAAATCAGCATACTATAGTTGTATGGGCATATCAGCATTTATGGCAGTGTAATTCACAATAGCCAAGTTGTGGAAACAGTATGGGTATCCAGCAAGAGATGAATGGGTAAAGAAACTATGATATACATACACAATGATATTTTAATCAGCTACAAAAATAAAACGAAGTGTGGCATTTACTGTTAACTTTATGGAACTGGAGATCATCATGTTAAATGGAATAAGCCAGACTCAAAAAACTTTTAAAAACCAAATGTTTTCTCTCATTTGTGGAAACTAGAGTGATATATGGAACAAAGAGGGAAATAGAGGCAGGTCTTTTGGAAACAGAAGAGTGATCAGTGGTGAAAGATAAGAGAAAGGAAATTGAGGGGGAAAGAGGAGGAAAAGAAAATGGGAAGAACTGTGGAATAAAATTCACCAAATTATGGTCTGTACATCTATGAATAACCACAGTGACTTATAACTTTATTTTTATCTATAAAACACCAATTTAATAAATAAATAAATAGAAGGAAGAACAGTAGAGGAAGTAGATCAGCAGAGGGAAGAGAACAGAGAAAGAAGCACTGGGGACTGAAACAGAGTGAATTTTATTATAGGCATGTATGTATGAATATGTTAAAGTGAACTCCATTACTATGTATACATAGTAATAATTTTTTAAAATAGACAAAATAGAAAAAAATTCTGAAAAATGATTAATTTGGCAATGACTAAATTAAACCCAAATACAAATAAATTATATTAAAGTGCCAAACTCTTTAACATTTTACCAGTACTCCCCAAATATCCTACCATGTCTTTGGAGACAATGAGGAAATTTTTTTCCCTTATGGGGAAGAAAATAAGAACTCTCTTTATTAAGAATAAACTTTAAACTCCATCATATTTTGTATAGAATATTTTGAACAATGTAATTTTTAATCCCCTTATTATAGTCAACAATAAAGTTATTCATTTAATAAAATATATTGTGGAATGTGATTATATCCCATTAGCAACACATGATAAAGATTTAAGCATGTGATTTTGCAATTTAATTTGTTTTTCAGATAAATAATATGGATTCAGAAAAAAGGGTCTTTAAATAATAATTTAGCATATCTTATTTTACCTGATAATGAATTGGTGATGAAAAACATTTAAAGCCAATAAAAATATTATTACCTAAAGGTTTATGAAAATATGCTATATATTTTTCAGTTGTAGGATTGTTTATAACATGGAAAATAGTAAACTGATAAATTCAGTTGAATTTTGGCTTCAAATACAGACTGAAATTTTATTCTCTAATTAATTAATTTATTTTGTATTCTAATTTGTTATATGTGACAGCATAATGCATTACAGTTCATATAAAGCACAAATTTTCATACCTCTTGTTGTATACAAAGTATATTCACATCAATTGTGTCTTCATACATGTATTTAGGGTAATGATATCCATCTCATTCCACCATCTTTTTAACCCCCATGCCTCCTCATTTCCCCTCCCATCCCTTTGCCCTATGCCATATCAAGAGTTCATCTAATCCTCTCATGCTCCCCCTTCACAACCCACTATGAATCAGCCTCCATATATCAAAGAAATCATTCAGAATTTGTTTTTGTTTTTGGTATTGGCTAACTTCATTTAGAATTATATTCTCTAACTCCATCCATTTACCTGCAAATGCCATGATTTTATTCTCTTTTATTGCTGAGTAATATTGCACTGTGTATATATACCATATTTTCTTTATTCATTCACCTACTGAAGGGCATCTAGGTTGGTTCCACAGTTTAACTATTGTGAATTGTGCTGCTATAAACATTGATGTGGCTCTGTCACTGTTTTTAAGTCCTTTGGGTATAGACCAAGGGATGGGATAGCTGTGTGAAATGTTGGTTCCATTCACAGCTTTCCAAGGAAACTCTATACTGCTTTCCATATTGGCTGCACCAATTTGTAGTCCCACCAACAGTGTATGAGTGTGCCTTTTTCCCCACATCCTCACCAGCACTCATTGTTGTTTGTGTTCTTAATAGCTGTCATTCTGACTGGAGTGGGATGAAATCTTACAGTAGTTTTGATTTACATTTCTCTAATTGCTAGAGATGTTGAACATTTTTTTATAGATTTTTTTGATTGATTGTACATCATCTTCTGAGAGGTGTCTGTTCAGTTCCTTGGCCCATTTATTGATTGGGCTATTTATTTATTTATTTTTGGTATTTAGCTTTTTTAGTTTTTTACATACCCTAGAGATTAGTGCTTCATCTGATGTGTGAGTGGTAAAAATTTGCTCCCAAGATGTAGGCTCTCTATTCACCTCACTGATTGCTTCTTTTGTTGAGAAGAAGAATTTAAATTTGAATCTATCCCATTTATTGATTCTTGATTTTAATTCTTGTGCTATAGGATTCTTATTGAGGAAGTTGGGGCCTAATCTGACATAATGGAGATTTGGTCCTACTTTTTTTTCATCACAATGTCTCTGGTTTAATTCTTAGGTCCTTGATCCACTTTGAACTGAGTTTTGTGTATGGTGAGAGATAGGGATTTAATTTCATTTTGTTGCATATGGATTTTCAGTTTTGCCAGCACCATTTGTTGAAGAAGCTCTTTTTTCCAAAGTATTTGGTACCTTTATCTAATATAAGATAACTGTAATTATGTGGGTCAGTCTCTGTGTCCTCTATTCTGTATCATTGGTCCACCAGATTATTTTGGTTCCAATACCATGCTGTTTTTGTTTTTGTTACTATTGCTCTGTAGTATTGTTTAAGGTCTGACATAGTGATGCACCAGCTTTACCTTTCTTGCTAAGGATTGCTTTAGCTATTCTGGGTCTCTTATTTTTCCAGATGAATTTCATGACTGCTTTTTCTATTTCTATGAGCAATGTCATTGGGATTTTGATTGGAATTGCATTGTCTGTACAGTGTTTTTGGTAGTACGGACATTTTGACAATTTTAATTCCGCCTATCCAAGAACAAGGTAGATCTTTCCATCTTCTAAGATCTTCTTTAATTTCTTTCTTTATCATTGTACAGTTTTCATTGTAGAGGTCTTTCACCTCTTTTGGTAGGTTGATTCCCAAGTAGGTTTTTTTTTTTTTTTTTTTTTTTTTTTTTTTTGAGGCTATTGTAATTGGGGTAGTTTTCCTCATTTCCATTGCAGACGATTTGTCACTGATATACAGAAAGCCTTTGATTTATGGGTGTTGATTTTGTATCCTGTTACTTTCCTGAATTAATTTGCTAGTTCTAGAAGTCTTCTGGTGGAATTTTTTGGATCTTCTATGTATAGAATCATATCATCTGCAAATAGTGATAATTTGAGTTCTTCTTTTCTTACCCGTATCCCTTTATAACTTTCATCTCTCTAATTGCTCTGGCCAGTGTTTCAAGAACTAGATTAATAGAAGTTGTGAAGGAGGGCATCCCTGTCTTTTTCCAGTGGTTATAGGGAATGTTTTCAATTTTTCTCCATTTAAAATGATGTTGGCTTGGGGTTTAGCATAGATAGCTTTTATGATGTTGTGATATGTTCCTGTAATCCCTAGTATTTCTAGTGTTTTGAAAATGAATGTGTGCTGTATTTTGTTGAAAGATTTTTCTCCATCTATTGAGATGATCATACGGTTCTTATTTTTAAGTCTATTGATGTGATGAATTACATTTATTGGTTTCCATATGTTGAACAAACCTTGCATCCCTGGGATGTATCCCACTTGATTGTGTTGCACTATCTTTTTAATATGTTTTTGTATTCAATTTGTCAGAATATTATTGAGAATTTTTAAATCTATGATCATTAGGGATATTGGTCTGAAGTTTTCTTTCTTTGATGTGTCTTTGCCTGGTGTTAGAATCAGGGTGATATTGGCTCCAGAGAATGAGTTTGGAAGTACTCTCTCTTTTTCTATTTCATGAAATAATTTGAAGAGCATAGGTATTTTTTCTTCTTTATAAGTCTTGTAGAACTCAGGTATGGATCCATCTGATGTGGGCTTTTCTTGGTTGATAGACTTCTGATGGCATCTTCTATTTCACTGCTTGAAATTGATTTGTTTAAATTGTGTATATCATCCTGATTCAATCTGGGCAAATCATATGACTCTAGAAATTTCTCAATACCTTTAATATTCTCTATTTTATTGGAGTACAAGTTTTCAAAATAATTTCTAATTATCTTCTGTATTTTTATAGTGTCTGTTTTGATATTTCCCTTACATACGTTAGTAATTTGAGTTTTCTCTCTCCTTCTCTTCATTAGCATGGTTAAGGGTTTGTCAGTTTTATTTATTTTTTCAAAGAACCAACTTTTTGTTTTTTTTTCAATTTTTTTAAATTGTTTCTTTTGTTTCAATTTAATTGATTTCAGCTCTGATTTTAATTATTTCTTCTACTGCTTTTGGTGTTGTTTTGTTCTTCTTTTTCCAGGGCTTTGAGATGTAATGTTAGGTCATTTATTTGTTGACTTTTTCTTCTTTAAAGGAATAAACTCCATGCAATGAACTTTCCTCTTAGTACTGCCTTCATAGTGTCCCAGAGATTTTGCTATGTTGTTTCAGTGTTCTCATTTACCTCTAACAATTTTTTAATCTCCTCCTTGATGTTTTGTGCAATCCATTGTTCATTCAGTAGCATATTATTTAGTCTCCAGGTGTTGAAGTAGATTTTATTTTTTATTTTATAATTGATTTCTAATTTCATTCCATTGTGATCTGATAGAATGAGGGTAGTATCTCTACTTTTTTTGTATTTGTGTAAAGTTGCTTTGTGGCATAATATATGTTCTATTTTAGAGAAGGATCCATGTGCTGCTGAGAAGAAAGTGTATTCACTCATTGAAGGATGAAATATTCTATATATGTCAGTTAAGTCTAAGTTATTGATTGTATTATTGAGTTCTATAGTTTCTTTGCTCAGCTTTTGTTTGGAAGATCTATCCAGTGGTGAAAAAAGTGTGTTAAAGTCAACCAGAATTATTGTGTTGTGGTCAATTTGATTCTTGAACTTTGAAAGTTTGTTTGATGAACATAGATGCTCCATTGTTTGGGTCATATATGTTTATAATTGTTATGTCTTGTTTGTGTATGGTTCCCTTGAGCAATACGAAATGTCCTTCTTTATCCCTTTTGATTAACTTTAGTTTAAAGTGTACTTGTATTTATTTCATAGGAGGATGGAAACCCCTGCTTGCTTCTGCAGTTCTTGTGAGTGGGATGATTTTCCCCAACCTCTCACCTTCAGTCTGTGGATGTCTTTTCCTATGAGATGAGTCTCTTGGAGGCAGCACGTTATTGGATCTTTTTGTTTTGATGTAATCTGATAGTCTATGTCTTTTGATTGGTGAGTTTAAGCCAGTAACATTCAGGATAATTATTGAGACATGATTTGTGTTTTCAGCCATTTTTGCTTAATTTTGTTATTTACTTTGATTTGCTTTCTCCTTTGATTAGTTTTTCTTTTAGTGTAATACCTCCCTCTGCTGATTTTCATTGTTGTTTTTCATTTCCTCTTCATAGAATTTGGCTTCAAATACAGACTGAATATTTTTTAAGAACTTGTAAATAATGTTCATATAAAATATTGCAAAATATTGGAAATAATCTACTAGAGAAAATCAAACCCAATGATTAATTATGTTTAGTCTTTTTAAAAATCATAAATGGTTTTAAAAGTCAGGGAGTGCAGATGGTGGTAAAAGGGAACATAGATAAAATGCTGAAATGGACAATGAAATAATAAAATGTGAGAAAAATCTCATAAGATAATATGAAATAGAGAACAAGGATTGTTCTTTTTTATTTTTAAACTTCACCCTTACAGTAAGACTATAAGATTGATTAAGTATATTCAAAAGAGAAGTTGAGGACATTATGACTTTAAAATTCTTCATGAAGCACATGGGCAATGGGTTTTGCAGAATGAGAAAAAAAGAACAAAGTTGAAATGTTGACATTCCACTTAGAAAGAAGTCGAATAAACTACCTGTATCAACTGGATGTAAAGAAGATCTCCTTAAAGCATTGATTGGGGCAATAATGGCAGGTGCTTCAAGACTAAAGCAACTAATGAACATATTGGATAGCACCTATTTAGAAGAATTTCAGGCCCTGATATATCATTATTTTTCTGTAGTTTATTCCATATTACCAGTTCAGGATTTTGTTAGAAATTTGTCTTTGATATATGACTGGATAGTAAATACCTAAATGTTCCAAAATTTTTGCACTTCAACTACAAAAGATTATAAGTTCAAAATATTCAAAATATGTGTTCTTTTAACATATCACTGCTTTTGAGCTTGGTCCCTCAGAGACACATCAATTTCATTCCCTACATCCCTCCGAAGCCAATATTAAGTTAATGTTAATAGTAACATTAACTTAATACTATATTTATTCAATAGTCCATAATCTTATTTTTGACTAAAAATTCCCATTCTAGCATTCCCTATAGGTATTATCCTTACGTTTACAAGATCTCGTGGCCCAATTTAATTAGTACCTTGTTTTTTTGTTTGTTTTTGTTTTGTTTTGTTGTTGTAGATATAATCACATATGGTACCACAAGTAAAGGTTAATATAATTAGCATATATAGGATGATTTCTAAATTTTTTGGTCATGATTCAATTGAATCATACTATAAAACCATTACTTGAAAAGTAAAACTAAGGATTATAAAACATAAAACCAGACATACAAATACTTTAGTGAATCACTATCACTACAAACTAAATTTTATTTATTATTTTAATAACTAAATAGTTATTGGCAATTTGAGTGCTGCATTCACTTTTTTCATTCTGAAGAAAAGAGCACTGATAAATCATATCACCTATTATAAAGTAAATTATAATCTTTCATGAGATAAACATATAAACAAACATTTTCACTTTAAATGCTATGAGACAGGTTGTACAGAAAAAAGACAGTCAGCCAGGTTTGGTGGTGCAAGCCTGTAATCCCAGTGGCTTGGGAAGCTGAGGCAGGAATATTGCGAGTACAAAGCCAGTCTTTGTAATTTAGTGAGGCCCTCAGCAAGTCATGGAGACCTTGTCTCAAACATATAAATATATACATATATGTGTGTTAATCTCTAGTAGAAAAAAAAAGAAGAAAAAGAAAAAGAAGAAGAATGAGAAAAAAGAATAAGAATGATGGTTAAAGTGTTAAAAGATAATTTCTAAATACCTTGAAAATCTTTTTTTCTTTGCAAAATTTTTTAAAATTATTAATTAGATGAAAACTCTATGTTACAATACAAAATATGTAACTGCAGAATATGTGTGCATACGTAGCACACAACTGTTTAGAAATTCATCAAAAATTTATTAATTTATTTTTGACAGTTTCATATTTTGATTTTATAATAAAAGCATAATAACTGTAAATTTTTATGGAGTACAGTAGGATAATTCAATATGTGTAGATAATATGTCCTTGTCAAATCAAAGTAATTAGCATTTGTACCTCCTTATCATATTTAGAGCCTTTGACCTCCTCTTCTAATTCTGCAGAAACATACTGTTATTGTAAACTGTACTCACCCTAGTGTAGCAAACATTTTTAGAGACTAAAACAGATAAAGAAACGAAACTCTAGGCAAGTATAGATGACAACAGTTGACAAACTTTCCCTGCTTGTCTCCTGAACCTTTCTATTCTTCTCTGAGCACTTTCTTGTAAGGTCTAGTTTCATAAAGAACTTTGCTTAGTAAGTTTAGCAAGAACCTCCCACCTTCCATGTTTGATCTAATACTAGATAACTGATCTGATGCCTCATCTTCCACCATTCCCCAAGTGATGTCTGACAACCCTACCCTGCCTTCATTATGAATTATGTTAGGTCAGTTTAAACAGACTACCTCTGAACCCCAATATAATCCATTAATAATTTTCCATGCACCAACACCAAATAAATTTCCTCTTGTTCATGCTGCCTTCAGAATTAAGCACAATCTCTTTTGTCCACTGCAAAATCTAATTGCACCAATTTCTATAACCAGGACAATGATCCTGAATAAAGCTCATCAGAGCTACCATATTTTAACAAGTATCTGTGGATTGTTGTTTCTGTATGGCAATATGATAATATGTAATATGTGCTATGTCAGAGCACTAGTGTTTTTTTTGTTTGTTTTGTTTTGTTTTGTTTTTTTTTGTTTTGTTTTGTTTTGTTTTGTTTGGCAGGGCAAGTTACTGGGGATTGAACTCAGGGGCACTTGACCACTGAATCATGTCCCCATGCTTATTTTGTATTTTATTCAGAGACAAGGAAGGTCTCACTGAGTTGCTTAGTGCCTTGCTTTTGCTGAGACTGGCATTGAATTCTTGATTCTCTTGTCTCAGCCTCCAGAGCCACTGGGATTACAGGCTTGCCCCGCCACACCTATCCCAGAGCACTACTTTTAACACAGGTAGTAAGGGAAAAAACAAAACAAAAAAATAAACAAATAAAAAGAAGAAAAAAAAAAGAATAGATACAAGTAATGAAAAGAATTATTTAAAAATCCTGGCACAATTCTTGGCCATGTCCATAATGTGCAAATTTTAATGTTGACATTTGCTCTTGGTAAAGGGGAAAAATCTCCCCCAATTTATCATTTGAATTATGTCCATGTTTAGAACCATTAGTTGTCTGGTAGAAATAATTTGAATTTCTTTCTTCCTGTTGCTACACATTTTTATCCCGAGAATCAGTTCAATTCCCTGTAAAAAAAAATACATTAAACTACTTTACATATCAAAAATATAAGGAGAGTAGTAGTAAAGGGTATATGCTAAAAGAAAGCAATAACAGAAGGGACAAAGAGATTGGAAGTTAGAAAATAATTATTGAATGATTAGTTACCATCATGGATATAGAGAGAAATGCTAGATTCTACCTTATACCTCAACCACTTCTCTAGAAGGGTTTTCTGGCTTTGAAAATTATTTTCTAGAAAGAAATGCAAATAAAAAATCCTGAAACACATATTTAATTACCAGTTATGATTTTTAACTTTTCTTTCTAGTGGTTTCTTTCTAGTATGTCTTAGGAGGTATCTGTTGGGAATGATCATCACTATTCTCCTGGAGAGCCCTGCAGGAAGCAAATTAGGTTGCCATGTATGGATTGGGTGAAACAAAAAGAAAGTAAAACGAAAATGAATGAACATAAGAAATGTTTTATGGATCCCAGAAAAATTAGGGGTTCCAGTGGGGGCCTGCCAGGAACTCAGGATGTAGCAGGTGAGGACAGGAGGACAAGGACAGTGAGAGAGTTGTAAGTTGTGGGGGTTTGTGTGGGTCCATGACTTTATTAAGTTTTGTAAGCATGAAAACTTTTCTGCTGGAGCTCTGGATTTTCCGGTTTAAAGAAAAAGCACATGAAGGGAAACAAGTCATTTACATGATTCTGGGGTCAATCACAAGGTGTTATCTTGGTTAGCAACTGAGGATACCTTGGATTTGGCTCTGTGAGATGAGGAACTAACTGGTTGTTTCACAAACAACTACACAGGCAGGAATTCTAAATAGGTCAAGGGTGACCTTATGCAACTGGGTTTCAAATAGCTTATGTCAGGCCTTAAAATAGATGCTGAGGCAGCAGATATATTTAACAGATGTATGACACTGATTCACCTTATTGTGATCTTATCTATTATTTTTTTTGTTTCCAATAAATCAGAAGAAGAATTTAGACAGGCTTCAGAAGGACAAAATGTGTGCTAAAAATTGAACGGCAATAGTTTAGTGTTGACAGATATAGAAATTTCCATAGTCATGCTGTCATCTACAAAAATGCAGCTTATCATAGCTAACATTTTTGGAGTCAGGAATTGCCCTTGGTGTACTATATACAGCAGTTCATTGAGTCTCACAACTTGTGTCAAAGTATCATTTTTGTGGGAAAAACGAGTTTGTCAATTTAAGAGCTCCATCATCAAGTGCAGGACACAGAATGCCAATCCAGGAAATTTGCTGCACCAGCATTTTCCACTACATGTGATTTAAGCATTTTACTGGAAACAATGTTTGGATGATAATGAAGGTGTCAGTGGCAGAGGAATGATGGTGAGAAAAGTGGCTAACCAGGAAATATTGACTGGGAGAAAAAAAAAAAAAAACTGAATAAATGGAGAAATAAATTGACACCTCCATTCTTATGCTTTATGACTATTGTGGCCCAACCAAATACACTCACACCCAAACATTGTTTTTTTTTTTTTTTTTTTTTTTTTTTTTTTTTTCAGGTTATCTTAACTCCTCTTCTTCATGGGGGGTTTTGACAAAGGAGTAGAACAGTGATGGTGGTGTCCCTTAAGAAAGTGTCCAAGTACTCGAGAATGACTCTGACCTAACCCACTGGAGGAAGCCAAGAATCAGGTTCTTCAGACAATCATAAATGATATGATGTCATGAAATTTAGTTATCACGGAGAAAATAGCATTTAAAGTGCACACAAGATTGTTAAAGTATACAAATCCTGGATTCTAATCTGGACTCTGCTACATATGGGATGTGTATTAGACAAGTTGATGGTCTCTCTGAGCTTCAAGAAACCTTGGACTCTAATTATGTGGACAAACGAAATAGATGACTAAGAACTAGGATATCTTATCAAAACAGAAGAAGAAATGTCAACCTGGGGATATAATCTTCAAAATTAAAATACAAGTAGAAAATATGTAAAACATTTATTGTGCAGCAATTCAGGGATTTTTAAAATATTCTGGGAGATTAAAAAAAAAAAAATCCTATTCACATATTGTTCACTCACGTGTGAAACATGAATTTATAATTTATTGTATGTCTGACATAAATAACAGGCATTAAAAATTCAAAGTATGTTCCCTGATATCATCAATCTTGAATTTTGTATAACACATACTTATGTAAGCCAATACATACCGCATAAAGAAATGTTTCGTAACACAAGTTAAAACTAAATTCAGAAAAAGGCTGGGAGATTTCTAAATAAATGGTCTCATTCTGATAAGTCACTATGTTTATAGTACAAGTCATAGGGAGGATAAGCCTACTTCATTGTTAAAATTAACAATGTTGGGGCTGGGGTTGTGGCTCAGCGGCAGAGCGCTCGCCTCGCACGTGTGAGGCCTGGGTTCAATCCTCAGTACCACGTAAACATGAATGCATTGCACTGTGTACAACTAAAGTAAATAAATAAAATATTAAAAAAATTAACAATGTTAAACAAACTTGCCTTTAATTAGCTACATGTGATAACATGAAAGACAACAGATTGCATATGTATTATTATTAGAATTCCAGCGTGTTCCTGGTTATTGGCAAGATTGTGTGACCACAAGGCTTTTTTCTTTTTTTTTTTCTTTTTTTCTTTTTTTTTTTTTTTGGTACCGGGGATTGAACTCAGGGACACTCGACCACTGGGCCACACCCCCAGCCCTTTTTTGTATTTTTTTTATTAGAGACAGGGTCTCACTGAGCTGCTAAGTGCCTCGCCATGGCTGAGGCTGGCTTTGAACTCGCGATCCTCCTGCCTCGGCCTCCCAAGTGCTGGGATTACAGACGTGCGCCACCACGCCCGGCAAGGCTTTTTTCTTAAGCAATTGGTTTTGAGTTAGTATTTCAACGAATTATGCTTCATAAAAATTCACATTTTAAAGTAATATTAGAAGTATATAAAAATGCAAGATAAATATAAATTATCATTTCTAGCTTGAAAAGCACATGCATATTTTATTTCATTTGTTTGGGGCTTTTAATTTGAACTAACTACACAGAAAATATTTGAGCTTAGGTCACCAATAGAGTTTCATAAAAATGCCCCCAAACATCTCTTTATTCATAATTCAATTCAAAATTCAAAAGTCTTAAGTATGTGGATTGTGCATCTGCTTTAAAAAATAGTTTTTGTTAGGAAATAACTTCTAACACTTTGTGTATTGACCAAAATTATAGCTTTAAGACTGTTATAAACTGCACATGAAAACGAAATACAGGGTGAACATAAACACATTTTTAAATTAAAAAAAAAAAACAACTTTGAAGTACTCAAGTATATCTACATCTATATAATAAACTAAAATCAGGTTTAAAATTATATAATGTTTACATTTTTCTGACCTTAAGAAATAAAGTCATTACTATTAAATTTCTGGTATATCTTTTTAGATAGCTTTATGGTTGCAGTATCAGTAGAAAGATTTAGAGCAAATATCTTTTTTCCAACTATTCTAACAATTAATAGGCTATAAACTTTATTTTAGGCAATACCAATAATTAAATATTTTGACCACAACATGTGGTAAAATAAAATATAATGGGTCTTCATTTGTTCTTTTAGTTTAAATCAGATTCCATCATCAATTTTTAAATTAAAGTCCAAGCACACAATAAGATACTGCTGACATTGCTTTAAAACAAATATATAATATTACAGTATTGTCTCCAAATTTGTTTACACTAAAATGCACGTTTTTGTAATTGTATCTCATTGCTATACCTTTACATAAGAATCAATATCCCATAATATCTAATGACATGAACTTCTTTCCTCTCTAATGCTCATACTCATATTTGGATATTTTTTCCATTCACTCAACTGAATTTAAAAGACACTATATTGTTCTTTTAAATGCAAAACTACAATTTACACATTTAATATACTTCACTAGAATTTTGAATTTTTTTCCCATTAGATTTAATACCTTTGATGTTAAAAATCAAGATATGTTTTACGAAGATAAGAAGTACCATGGTATATATAACTTTAGAATAGCTTTTAAAAGCAAAGACTGACTGCATGAATGCCTGTTGTGATACTTACTGTCATGGGGATAACTTTAACTACCTACTTATTGCTCTTGCTATTTTTTCTGTTTTATGTAAAGTCATTTTACATCATTTCTTCAGAGAAGCACAAACTCTGGAAATATGTTATTAAATTTTAGCCACACATCTATTTACTTACTAAAATCAGAATCAAAATAAATTAAATTTTATCTCATATAGGAAGAATATATATTTTCTCAATTTAATTAAAAAATATTTTTAAAGATGGTTATACAGTAAATACTTCTATGATTTAAATTATGGACAGTGTAAGAAGTAATGTGATTTTTAAAATAACTATTAAGGTTAGGAAATGTGACTAGTGGTATAGCAGTTTCCTAGCACTTCTGAGGTTCTGGGTTCAAGTCCTAGTACCACACATAAAAGTAACTATTAAAGTTTTAAAACTTGAGTTAAGAAACTAAACTAAGAAATTTTGTTTCTGACTCTTACTAGCCTCTATTTCTTTAGTGAATAAAAATGGAAGTGGCTAAATTTTTGTTTGCCCAAAATCCATATTTAGGAGTTCTATAAATTCTAGTCCCTAAGGTAATGGTACTAGCAGGTCTTTAAGGAAGCAGGACAGTAATGGGGGTAGAGCTCTCAAGAGTGGAATTAGTGCTCTTATTTAAAGAACTCTCCAAAGCTGTACTTCACTCTCTGTCATGCAAGAATATAATGAAAAGTTGGCAGTTTACAACCCCAAAGAGGGCAGTAACAGGAACTCAACCATGCTGGTACCTTGATTTTGCATTTAGAGTTTCCAGAATTGTCAGAAATAAATTTCTGCTCTAAGTTACCTGATTTATGGTACTATTTTACAGCAGGCCAAATTAAGAAAAAAATAAAGGAGAAAATTTGATAATCTCTAATAATCATCAAAAAATGACTACCAAACATTCAATTAACATCTTACTACATCTTCTAAATATAGTGGTATTTGTTAAACATAATATTTATTTATTAACATTAAATCAAATTATTGTGAATCATACTTTTAGAGCTTTGATTAAGAAGAACATAAATTAGGATGGTTTGGAGTGAATTCAGTGAAGATTTTTGGCCTTAGACTTCATAAATAAAAATACAAAAGATTTTAAACATTTAAAGGAAAAATTATGATTCAAGATTTTAAAGTGATCCTTAATAATATTTTAATATAAAGAAAATTGGAAATCCTGTTGGAAACAATTTTAATGTAATACACCCAATGAAGAAATGAATCAAATTTAAGAAGCCATAGAAAGCAAGCTGGTGGATAAATAAAATCCATTATAGAACTACAGTCAAGCAATGATGATATAATGGCCAGAGAACTGATTATAAAAATCTATAACCAAAATATAAATTTTTAGGGACTATAATTTACAGAGTAAAATATATATAAAAAGGAGAGGTTAATTACAATAACTGAGTAGGTCCTTCAAAGCACATAATTACATCAAATAAAGTATTAGAATGGGAGATCTAGAAATAATCTGAGTAAATTATCTAATTTTAGAATATAGGTCTCTATATACTCTATTGATAATGGGTCTCTAAAATCAATCTGAAGTTGGACACACAATCATATAAATTCACCAGTGTATTAAGTATATATGTGCCAATATTGGACATTGGATCAAAATATATGAACTTCAGTTTCCACCTCTAAATCTGGATCATTGGCAGACAATGGACAGAACTGTTAATTAAGAATAATCTACCAGTAACAAACAATAAATTTTGATAGATTTAATTTTTATTTGGTGATAAATGAAGAAAAATGAATTTTGTGGAAATGATTTACATATCAACTATATGAGACCATCATAAAATTTGGGGGAAAGAGATTACTTCTAGATATAATTAACTTTAGTGATCAAAACAAATACAAAAACTTGTATGAGTTTTGATGTAAATTTAAAAAAGAAAAAAGTAATTAAGTGGAATCTAACAGAACAAAATAAAATTATTATGTAGCAAAAAGATCTAGTCAAACTGGTAAGTGTTGCAAAGAAATTAATTTTACAATAATAAATATGAAATTCATATTGGCAGTGTGTAAATGTAATAGTTACTTAAAAATTTGAGTGAAGAGATAGAAACTTAGGCACATGGTAATACAAAATAGAAGAAAAGGATGACTACATTAAAATGCATAAAAAAAGCAGAAAACTTATGTGGACATTTAATTATGAATAAAATCTAAGAATTCAAAAGGAAGTGAGAGAAAGAGAATGCCATAAAACAGATTCATAATTGAGCATCTTTAAATTATTTAAATTAATTTTTTGGTAAATTTATTTATGCTTTATGATTATGTATAATAATGAGATTCATTTTGGTATATTCACATATCCACAATTATGCATATGTGAATATACCAAAATGAATGCATAATTGTGGATATGTGATTATATCTAAATAAATGCAAATTGTCTACTTTGGTCTCCCCACCCCCCAATTTCCCTTTCCGTCTTTTGATCCTGAACCTCTAGCCTTTCCTTTTTTCATCCTGGCTTCCACATGTGAGAAAATATATGACCCTTGACTTTCTGAAAATAGCTTATCTCACCTAGTTTAATGTTCTCCACTTTCATTCATTTTCATGCAAATGACAAAATTTCATTTCTTTTTATGGCTAAATAAAACTCCACAGTGTATATATGCCATATATTCTTTATTAATCTGGTCAAAAACACATACATTGGTTCCATCACTTGGCTATTGTGAATCATGTACATCTTATGAATGTTACATGATCTGATAATTTCCTGAGTTTAGATATCAAAATGTTTTCTACAATCCCCCCAAATTTGATTGAAATGAACAAAGCAAAACCCGTTCTTAAAATAAATTTAAACTCATTGCAAATCTAAGAACAAAACAAGGTCTGGATTGTATACCTGTTAAATAATGTTGGAAGAATTATGACAATAAGTACATTTTTTTTTTAATGTTAAGAATATATACTTGCAATGTTTGTACAAATTTCAAGAATTATTTTGATTTATCTTTTCCAATTAATTTATTATGCATAAAGCATATTCATTAGTCTCACTCTCAAATAGAAAAGGAGGTGAGAGAGAGACAGTTTTTAATTATTTAGGTAACATATATTTTTGTTTAGGGAAATTATCAGTCACTTACTAGGATGGGAAGAATGACTGAGAGGCAGGGTTTATGTACTACTCAGCAGTACCTCAAATTCAAATTATGTACTTCAAGAAAATTGTTTTCTTGAATATACAAAAATACTGTAGTACTGTTTCAGACCAAAATTTTCTTCTTATTTTATAAGGACTATACCTCCTTTGTTTTTTATTTCTCCTATGTCACTTGAAGATGAGAAAACAAATATAGTTTATATTATAAATTACACAGCAGAAACAACATCTAAAACCACTCAAATATCTGTATATACTTTCCTTTTCAGAATAGAGGTACCGCTGTACTGTGGTTGAAAATAAGTTTGTAAATGACAAATTCATTGTTAGTTCTTTTTCATTATGCTGAAAATTCAGGCACTTCTTTGTTTAAATCCGGAACATAATTTTTTATTTAATTTCTATAATAGCTTTGCTCATATCTATATATATATTTTGCTCATATCATATATATTTAATTATTTCAAATTTTGTTAATTTTGTGGCTATGATTAAAATTTTTCTCTTGCCACTATCTATCCGATAATATATTGAATATAATTTTTGATATATGGTTAAATATTAGATCATATTTTAACCCAAATCATTAAAATATTATAGTAGTTATATACAACAAGGTAAACACACTTTAATTTGTTTTTAATTCTGCCAAACAGAACAAAAAAATATATTTCCCAAAGGGAGAAAACAGAAAAAGACATTAGTCTCTCATTTTTCTTTGTACCATTTTTCTTAAAATTGAATTTTTCTTTATCAATTCTTCAAGTGCAAGTGTACAAGGACAAATGTTTCTCAAGTTTTTGTTTTGTTTTGTGAGGTGTGAAATACCTTTATTTCACCTTTCTGTGAACAGTTTTTTTTTTTCTTTTTTCTTTAAAAACTGTACTAGCAATTTTTTATTTTATATTTTTACTTTGCTGTCAAATTATTTATGATACATTCTGTTGTTCTCTTTCTGCTTGCATATACTTAAAGATAAATCAGGATAAATTCTTATGCTTTTCTCTTTATGAATAGTGGGTTCTTTGGGGATTTTTTTAGTCACTGGTCTGTTTGTGATGTGACTTAGAGTAGTTTCATTAAAATAGTTTCATTGTATTTTTATTAGTAATTAAGCTTACAAATAGTTTCTTAATGATCAAACATTTGGAGAATTTGAAAATATAATTTTGTTACTGCTTCCTAAGTATCTCTTCTATAGTATCCACATATTAAAACCAAAGAGTGGGATGCTTTATTTCAGAAAATATAATATAGATTTCCAAAAGTTTTATAATTTTATTTTAGGTTAATTTTTGTTTCTTAGTTGAGATTGATTATCTGCTTATTCATTAGGACCACTGTTTAAGACCTTGAAAACTGTTAGACAGGATTCAAGTACTCTGCTGTTGAGTTAACCATCTGTCTTTTGATGTCTGTTTCTCTTAAAGTCTATTTTTTTCTGAACAATAGTTAACATCTTCCTGATTATTTATATGTCTAGTAAATTTTATTTCATATAGAATGCACGTAAAAGAATTTTGTAGAGATTCTTCCTTGGTTATCCTTTGAATAGTTTTCAGTATTTTTTATTCAATGATCCATTATATCACATGCTAATAAATTTGTAAAAAGATTCTTTTGTGATTTGAGAGACTGTAACATTTAGAAAATACGAATAATTTTTCTAACTTGATGGGAATTAAACTTCCCTATACATTGTGGGTATCAGGAAAAACAAAAGGGATTTTATACAGATATGAGGATTAGTTGTGACACTCCTTGTTTTGATTTATCTATACAATTTCCAGTAGCTTCAAGCAGTGCTTAACTGTAGCCTCTATTAAGAAGTTAAGAATACTGCAGATTTCCATCTGAATTCTTTCTTCATTGGTACAGGAAGGATTGGGACATAGCTTCATAAGAAAGAGAATATAAACAATGTAGATGTCATGCAGTATGCTTCTTGTCTTTCTACAGTGGAAATCCCACCAAATCTGTGTGCACCTTAACATTCCCTAATGTCTTCAAATATTACTTTTATTTTTCATTACTTTTTGATTCTTTACTAGTCCCCTTTGGGATAATGCTTTATAAGGTTATATGCCATTAATTGAATTGTATTATTTATTCACATTCTTGCTACAACAGAATATTTTCCAGGAACCAAGGGACCCCAAAACCATAAAATATTTATTGCCTATTTAAAAACTTTTTGTAAGTCCTTGATTAAGATATCAAATTTAGTCAGTATTATTTCCAAGAATAGTAAAATAAGAGTTTCTTAAGGAGAACTTTAAACATAATTTTTCATTTACATTACAAATTAAAAAAAAAATTATCCTCTTTGTTTTAAAAACAAAAGTTCCCAAACAGAGTGGGAATACTTCTAAAATAGAAATAGTTTAAATACTATATTTATAGAGACTATTGTCACAATATGAAAAGATTCCCAACTACCAAAATAACATTAAGAAAGGTTACTTTGAAAATACTTGTAACTTTAATAAAAACATGATATATTTACACTGGTTAAATTTCAGGATGAATACCTCTATGCACAATATTTAGCAACATGTTTTTTCTCTTTGTACATTTTTTATTTGACATGAATTCTGTGGAAAAATTATAATTTTCTATTCTCACCCAAAGAAACTTCCGCCCACATACATGCTATTATTTTTTTTTGTTTTGATATAACTATGCAAGGTTGTACAAAGTAAGTATAAAGCACTACCTTCATCCAGAAGAAAATAATTGCACATATCTAATGTTTCAAAAATTCGTTATTACTTACACTATGATATTATTAATTTTAATCGCTGTTCCTTAACACGCAAGGTTTTAGTTCCTTTTATAGATGATAAAAATTAATTTACCCATGCCTCACCATAGTTCCATTCAGATTTGACCTGTTTCTCTTTTTATTTTTCCTCCCTATGTTAGCAATGATTCTAACACACATATAATCTGATATTTTATCATTAATGTTGTCATATTTGCTGGTGACTAGTTCTGGTTTACTTCAAGCAAAATATATGCGATTTTACTGAATATTTTTAAATGTCAAAATCTAATGAATAAATTTGGAAACAAGGAAGTCAATTAAATAAATCTGTGTGTATAATAACTTTCAGAACAATTGCAAGCCTCAAATGACTAAGGCAAGAAAATTGCTCAGACCAGTATTATGAAATCCATTTCAAAATTTTATTTCAAAAGTCAGAAAATCAGGAAGTAACCATTCTTTCATATTTTGATATAAGTATAATAATGAAACAGATAATTGAGTTTAAAAATCATATTAATCATTATTTTTAAAGAGGAATAGTAATCTGTTTTGAGAATTAGGCAAGAAATATTTTCCATTAAAGTTCCCTTTTAGGGGCTGGGGCTGGGGCTCAGCGGTAGAGCGCTGGTCCTGCATGTGTGAGGCCATGGATTCCATCTTCAGCACCACATAGATAATAAAAATAAAGGTATTATGTCCACTTACAACTAAAAAATTATTTTTAAAAATGTTCCCTTCTATATTATATTATTTATGTTTATATATATAGTGTAGTCCTTATAGGGTCTACATATAGGATTTGGAAAAAGATCAATCAGAATTAAAATTTGGCTTTATAACTTATCCATAGTGTGTCCCTGGCATGATTCTAAACAGTGTACTTTGGTTTTCTTTTATTAATTTTGTACTAAAAATCATATTTTCATCATGGGGTTGTTGTGAAGATTAGATGTATAAATGTATCTACAATTTTAGCACAGTTCCCATTGCTATTTAAACATCATGGAATTATTTTTTGTTGTCTTATTTTATGTTTTTGTCTATTATATTTATTAAATATAAAATTTAGTTATATTTTATTATGAATATAAAAAATCTAAATTCTTATTGCAAAAAATAATATTTCAATATTTGTAAAAAGAACACTCATAAAGAACAAAAATAATCATTAGGAAATAAAAATGAATGGATAAGAAAAAAATATAGCAAGTCAGAATTACTGGTAAACATACAAAAAGATTCAAAATGTGTAGAAACCAAATAAATACAAATTAAATTTAAAATGGCATTAATCATTGTTCTTTAGGGAAACAGAAATAACAGTATGTTTATATAATATGTACTGTATATAAAATGTAATATATATGTGTCTATATGGGCATGTATATAATATGTAATATATATGTGTCTATATGTGCATGGCCTCACACACACACACACACACACACACACACACACACACACATATATATGAAATTATGAGGGATTCCATAGTTTGACTTACATAATTGGAGACTGGATACATCCACAGCCTTTCTGTAGACTAGATACCAAAGGAAACCAGTAAGTGCTCAGTCCAAGAACTTGAAAGCCTCAGAAACAGATAGAGCAATGATGCAGCCCCAGACCAAGGTTGAAAACCTGGAAGCTCCACGGAGTCAATAGTTTAAATATTTAAATATTTTTGATCCTAATGTATGCAGGTGGCAGCAGCAGAAATGTGCAGCCATTAAGAAGAATCAAATTTGTGCATTTAATGCAATCCCCCTTCTTCCACTTTTGTTCTATCTTGGTGCCCCATTTGTTAGATCATGCCCTCCATAATCATGGTGGTTTTTCCCCCTTGAGTTTCTTGATACACAATTTATATTCTCTGAAAGCACCCTCACAGACACCCAGAAACAAGCTTTATCAGTTTTCTAGGTGCGTCTCAATAGTTTACTTGACAAACAAGATTAATCACCACCTAAGCACTTATAACTTTATTCTTTACATGTTGATGCAAAAATTGAAGAAGTGCTACAACATGTTTGTTTCTTAGAGATTCAAGAAAGATACTCCTAAATATTGCTGGTGATCATGTGCTGTGGGAGCAATAGCTGAAAGACTGAAGAACCTGAGTCCAGATTTCAATACATGTTGATTGCTGAAGAGACAAAGACAAGTTCTGTCAGTTTAGAATTTGGTAAACAACTTGAGCTTTTCACAGAAATCCTGGAGATGTCACACCTTATGAAAATAATAACAACAATAAAAGCACCATATGCTGACTCCATTTTGTACACACTTTGACACAGACAAACTGCAATTAACCTCTATTATCAGCCTACAAATAAATCAAGGTCATCTATTGGTAATTCACCCCTTTGCCTGAATGAAATATATCACTTTGTAATAAAGGATAGCATAATCGAAAATTTGTACAACACAACACGACAATGTTTTGTGAGTCTAAATTATGAGACAGTAAAGCAGAAAAAAATGTGACTCAATCTACAGAAAAATAACTAAATGAAACAGCACAATGATTCCTGAAATTAAGAAGCGGTGATTTGAAGAAAACCCCAGTTATGTACATTAGATTTACATTACTGAACTGAACCATAGGATACAAATAGCATTAAGACCAGAGAAGTCAAACAGAATCACATGAATTGCAATTTTTACCATATGCACAAATAAAACTTGTGAGTTTCTGAAGCAAAAGTCCCTTCAAGGACAAAATAAAGTTAATATAATTGGTCAGCAACGAAGTGCATACTTCCTGAAGCGACAAAGCAATAGGAATGACAACTTCGACAGCTGAAACCTGAGGTGTGTACATGTACAGCTGAGTTCAGTTTATCATGTGGAAAGCAACACATGACAATATGAATGAATTCAGCAGAGGCTACAGCTGCCCCTTACCACAGGGGAATCAGAATTGTTTTAATATCAACATGGTAAAGAACCTTCATAAATGCTTTGGGGCTTCAGTATAACTGATGCCAGCAAAGCAGTAAATAAGTCTATACAATTTCAAGGTTATCAACCAGGCATGAAATTGTGTAATAGAATAAAATATAGTTCAAATACACTTACAGGGAACATCAGAACTTGTATGACCTTAAAGTAAAGAGGAACAGTAAAATACATGTCTCTGAATGCCCACTTTCTGTTCCTAAAGATGTTACCAAGATAAAGGAACTGGACAAACTATATTGCTATATTGTGTACATGTATGAATAATTAATAACAAATCTCACCAATATGTACAACTATAATGTACCAATACAAAGGTGGAAAAAAAGCAAACTCGAATCTTGAAATTCACTGACTTTGTCTTACATGCACTGGGAATTAGGACCAATTAGTGTTATATGTAGAAAGCTGCTTTCTTGCATGTATGAAAGGATAGTTGCTCCTTGGGATGCTTGTTATACAAACAAACTAAATAAGAAAATGCTTTTCATACTACTACTTCTGCAGCCTAACATATAAAGCCCCTCATTAAGTGGGAACTGGTGAGGAATTGAGAACACACGTCTCTTGTCCAGCTATCACCACTTGAAAAAGTGCCATGAAAGAGGAAGCGCTGCTTGGTGAAGCACATTGAGAAATTGGGGTGCTATCTGTTCAGTCTATTGCCACTGAATTCTTCTCCAAGCAGTCACTGATTCCTTTCCCCAATAAATCATTCTCACATGCTGTTTCTGGGCATTTTCTTTGATCTTTAAGGAACCTATCTTACTGTCCTGACAAAACTAAGCAGTCACTGTTAAAGCACTTTAAACAATTATACTAGGGGAAAACAAAAAAAAACAAAACAAAACAAAACAAAATGTTAAACAGCTGTTTAAATATTTTTTAAAAAACTTATACTAGAAGGCCAATAAAATCTAAAATAACATACATAAATTTAACTGGTGTACAATTCCCTACTCATATGAAATATTCTTGAGAAATTAAAAAAATATATAAATAAGTAGGAATATATGCCACATTATGAATTGAAGGCCTCTTTTTATTAAGTTGTCAATTTAATCTAAATTAATCTTTAGATTTAAAATATCAATCCAAAAAAAAACACATTTTAAATAAAATTACAAGTTTATCTGAATATTTTTGTAAACACACACAAAACAAATCTATGAAATTTGCAAATGTCAGGAGAATGTGTTCTGCCTTACTATCATTCTATTGTAATTAGAATTACATAGGATTGGCGCACACACACACACACACACACACACACACAAATTACCTCAAATAAATAGGATAGATAGACCAAATGTAGAATCTATCACTCTCACCAGATAAAAGACTAAGTGGTTTTCCAAAGAGTTGCTGAGGTAATTAATTAGAAAATGTACATTTCTAAAATCAAATGAATATTTTTAAAAAATTGAATAGCAGTCTTCTGAAAAAGGAAACATAACAAAATATCTTAAATCAAAAATAAAATTAGTTTGCTTATTGGAGAAGTGATGGTTTACAGAAGTATTCTCAAGCAGAAATAATTGCCCTTGTCATAAAAAAAAAAAAAAAAAAAAAAAAAAAATCTGTGTAATTTAGTGGTGTTTTCAAGGTGTTAGGTGGGGTTAGTTATCAGCAGTGTCAAAGTTGAGGGTTTTTTTGTTTTTGTTTTTTTGTACTGGGGATTGAACTACTGAGACACATCCCTAGCCCTTTTCATATGTTCTGTAGAGACAGGGTCTTACTAAGTTGCTTAGGGACTCTCTAAGTTGCTGAGGCTGGTATGAACACTTGATTCTCCTGCCTCAGCGTCTTGAGCCGCTCAGTTTTTTATGAGAGATTCTAAAGTGGTCTTGTATCAGCCTTAGAGGCAGATGGCTGCCACACATTGGTTGCTCTTTCCCTTTCAAAGTACTATTCTGTCATAAACTGTTCTTAGAGATCTATTAATTAAAATAAATCATTAATTTATTAGGTACATTTAAAATAAATTTGTGTTTATATTTATCATGAATATGTTATTTTATTATGAATATATTATTTTCTTTCATTAATGTAATAGTATAAAAACCATTTCCTTTAGCTCTTTGGTAGTATTACTGTAAAAAAAATATTTTTCATCATCTTTCTCTTCATGTGAAATACAATAAGACCTGTTCTCTGTCTCATGCTATATGAAAATTAACTTGAAGATTCTCATGCTGCAACATAAAATTTAATCTTACAAATTACTCACAATTTATAGAAAAATATATATTTGCCTTTTTGAATGTAATTATTTTATTGCAGGATACTGAAAATATCTACTGGAAAAGTAGATAAGTAGGCTTTATTAATTTTATTTGATAAACATATAACTGACTTGAAATTTATAAGACAGAATATAGACATGAAATAATATAAACAATGCATGTATTTGACAAAGCTTTTGTATCATAGGCACAAAACTTTTAAAAATCAATAATAGAAAAGCAAATGACAAAACATTTGAATGGATTTTACAAAACTAAAACATAGGAATGGTCAACAAGGAGAGTAAGAATTTGCTCTGAGGAAAATGCAAATTATCATATAAGGAAATAATACTTTATATAGACTCTAGAATGGTAATTTTGAAATACTCATAAGATCAAATCAATACATTTCTCATTGAAGTAAATGGCACATTTGAAAACTTTTGGGAAATTATGTATTAGTTAGACTTATTAAAGTGCAAAGGCAGTACAATTTCATCACTGGATGTGCACCTAGAGACAATGAATACACATATTTTTATAACATCTTATTGATAATGGTACCAAATTGGAAGTAATCTAGATCTCCTTCTATAAGACAATGGATAAAAATGACTGTTTTTGCTATATTCTTGCAATGGAATAATATATATTAACAAAATAGGGTCATATTGATAAATGCAAAAACAAGAATTTCTAAATCATGTTGAATGAAAAAGAAAAAAACTAAACTGTTCATAATGCATATTTCCATTTATATGAAATTTAAACACTAATATTATCAATCTATAATGATAGAACAGACCCTATTTTATACATCTAAATGAGTGTAATACCACTAGTATAATATAATAAGAAAGTAAAAGTAAAAATTGCATCATAATTTTTCCTAACTACAATTTTAATGTTTTATATCACAAATGGTATATATGCTTTTTAAAAAATCCCATTTTTCTTTTCCCTTTTTTGTTAAAAATATGGGTAGAAAAGAGGATCATGTTGGCTGTCCACTATGTGCTGCACACTGTGTATGCACAAATAAATCATTTTTTTAAAATTTGCCTTTTAAGGTAAGCAAAAACACAATTGAGCTTTTTTTTTTTCTTTTCTTTTTTTTATGGTGGGGTTAAAATTTAGGTACTTTATCATGTTCATTTGCACCCAGTTTAGAATCTTAGCATTCATATTCCAGAATGTCATGTGTAGGATGCAGTGGTGCACACCTATAATCCCAGAGGACTGGTATGCTGAGTCTGGATGATTGAAAGTTTGCAGCAACTTAGCAAGACCCTAAGTGAGACCCTGATCAAAATAAAAAGTAAGCAGGACTGGGGATGCTACTCCATGCTAAAATGCCCCTGGATTCAATCCCTGGCACAAAAAATAAATAAATAAATTTATATAGCGCTGAAAAAAAGTACCTTGATGCCTAATAAGAATGTAAAAATTGGTAAAGCTCTATGATGAACATATATTATTGAAACTAATGCTCTGGAATCTAAAATTATTATTTCTTGATCACAAAATACATTTGAAGTACAAAGTCTAGAAAATGATATGAAAGTAAAAAACAATTTTGTAGATTGTAGTCTTTGTTCAGCCTCATATTTGTTGCAGAAATAGCATAAAAATTAAAAGTATGAAATCAGGAAAATTATAAAAATTTATATTCATGCACTTTGGTAATCATTGTTTTTATTCCTTATCAGTTCTAATGAATTAGGAATATATTTTGTGTATATATATATAATAATTTTCACTATTATATATGTACACAATTATATACTCATGCAATATAGTGAATATAAACAAGGTACATGTTATATGTAAAGCATATCTTAACTAAGAAAATAATTAGTAGAATTTGCATTGGGAGACAATTACAAAATTATTAATTCTGTCTAATATATAACTTTATTTTGTCTTAAACATCTTTTATTCCTAATGTTCAACAATTTTGATGTTTAATTTTAAAACCAACTTAATAATAGTAAAGTCTTCAAATATTCCTTTTCTATTTCACACTTTAACAGTCTTGAGGCCAGATCAGTTTTTTTCCAATATCTGAGATGTATGCCCATATAAGCATACATGCAATATAGCCTAAATTTTATTATTTACTTATGTTTGGCAGTCTGATTAATGCATAAGTGCTTTAGTAATATGCTTAGTATATTATGTTCATGAAGTAAAGTTGACATAAGTGTTCCATAATCAGTCTTTAATTAAATGACTAAATATATATCTATACACATATATTTAATCAGATTTTTATTCTGAATTCATCATATAAAATATTTCAAATAAGTCTTCATAAAAGATATGAAAGTATAATAATGAAGAATAGTATTTTTGAGTTTATAAATAAATTGGATTTTTATTGGGTATTATCTATTCACAAAATGCACAAAATGTTAACTTTGGACAGTTGTAGATTGACTTTGTATATTAAAATGAGTCATTTTATCAGAAATAATTATTTATGGTTACATTATATATATATCTTTGAAAGCCTTGTTTTGCAGGAACCCAATATTTTATGCAAAAGCAATGTTACTTTATTCATGATATTTTAATATAGCTTAAGAGTGCAGATTCTGAGAGTCTTCAGTTTTATGGGGAAAATGATTCTTCTCAATACTTTTTGGTACTGCATTTAGATAAGCCATTCAAAGAATAAATAGCTTTCAAAGCTGAAAAATCTATTAAATATCATTTTTTATATTTCATTCTTCATTTACCTAAATCAGTACTGTCAATTGCTGCAATGTATTTATTTCTCTCTTTGGTTTTTCTGGTTACAGTTAAAAATTTACATCCTGATACATGTTCAATTCATTTACTAGAGCATTGTTTTCATCCAAAATAGGACAGAAACTCTGATACATAAATGTAAGTACCCACACAAATATAGAAAAATATACTTTATAATTATGCCAATATAGTTACTTTCTAACATAAGGCATAATAAGAAATGTATCACTAGATTTATTAACAGGATGATATTTAACAGCATGCCCAGTTTCAATTGTGTGGACTAAACACATCCCACATTCCTTCCCCACATCAAATTTCTAGAAATATTATGAAACATTGTGTTTTCTTTCACTGCATTGACAAAATATTTAACTAGTAAAATTGTAGAGGAGAACAAATTTATTTGAGGGCTCATGGTTTCAGAGGTCTTAGTACATAGATGGGCCTTAGTACATAGAAGGCTGGCTCCATTCCTCAGGGCTGGAGGTGAGACATAACATCATGGCAGTCTGGTCTCCATCAGAAGAGCAGCAACAATCCCAGTGTTCAACTCCACATGGATGCTGATAATTTGAGAATTGGACATGAAATAAATCACACACCACAAACACTTACTCTCTCTCTCTCACACACACGTACACACAATGGAACATCTACCTAAGACAGTTTAAAAAGAAAGACACATTTTGAGAACTTTCAAAAGAAAGTGATTACTCATCTCAATAATATTTTGAATGAAGTTAAGATAAAAATTACTCCAAAATCATTAGTGAATGGAAGTTTATAAATTTTTTTTCAAAACATTCCCTGAAGAAAGCTTGAGACATTGAGGATAGGTCCATAAGGTCCAAAACTGATCTAAGATAATACCAAAAAAAAAAAAAAAAAAAAAGAAAATTTGAATAACGGAAGAAACAGACAGTATTTGAGGTAAATAGAAACACTACTTTTTATTAACAATTTTAAAAAATATTCAAAATAAAAGATTACCAATTGCCAAACAGGAATTAAAAAAAAAAAAAAAAAAAGTCCTCCTTAAATATACCATAGTAAAACCATGAAAATTTTGTTTAAATCCTTTTCTTAAAGAACCAAATGAAGCGGGCGCGGTGGCGCACGCCTGTAATCCCAGCACTTTGGGAGGCTGAGGCAGGAGGATCACGAGTTCAAAGCCAGCCTCAGCAATGGCGAGGCACTTAGCAACTCAGTGAGACCCTGTCTCTAATAAAAACACAAAAAAGGGCTGGGGATGTGGCCCAGTGGTCAAGTGCCCCTGAGTTCAATCTCCGGTACACACACACACACACACAAAAAGAACCAAATGAAAAGCTCACCAATGAAAATGTGTCATTTTTTTTTTCACAAAAACAGAAAAATCAACAGTTTACATGGCAGGTGTTTACAGAAAGAAAACTTACAAATGATTTTGAAAAAAAAAGTATTTGCTAGAGACTTCTAACTAGATTTAAATTCAGGAATTTTCAGATAGTGGGACTCAAAAATGTACCATTCACATAGGCTCTTTGAAACATTAACTAGGACATATAATGTATCAAAAAGGAAAACCAGTCAGGTATGTTTGACACATCTCTGTAATCCCAAATTCTTTGGAGACTTAGGCAGGGTGATTTCAAGTTTGAGGCCTGTCTGTGCAATTTATTGAGACCCTTTGACAAAATAAAGTAAAAATAGCTAGGGATGCAACTTAGTGGTTGAGCACTTTCATAGCATGTTTTCAATCCGTGAGTTCAATTTCAGTATTGCCAAAACAAAACAAAACAATAAAGGAATCTAAAATTATATAATACAAATGGAAAAAAAATTTTACATGAGGAAAAAAATAGAACCTTTTTATATTACAAATTAAGAAAAAAATAAGCTGAAGGGAAATAATAGGTTGGAAAAATTACAAACCACAATTTACCAAGATGCTGTCAAGAAGTATCAGGACCTAAATGCATGATTGAAGATTTGAATGGTACTTATATACTTTATATACAAACAGTTTATGTAAAAAGATGCTATATATGTGCATTATGAATTGTAATACATACTACTATTATAAATAAAAAAAAGAAAAAGAAGAAGTATCAGGAAATATGACCGATTTACTATAAACAAGTACCATTAGTATGATAAGCTGTTTTATGAGATAAAACAAACTACATCTATCCTATTGCAATTTCTTATGACGCAAGATTCCATAGTATTTGTTTTGATATGAATGGAAGTTTATGAATTATAAACTGAGTGAGTTATGCTATAACAATGGTTTTAAATTTTAATTCAAATTTTCTTCCTTTTATTAAAAAAATAAAAGGGTTATCTCATAATAAGCCAAACCAGATTACATGTTTTTGAGATTCAGGCATAACATTCCTGACAAGATTTTGCTCAATAAGATACATTTTGTAACTATCTATTCTTACAATTTATTCTCAGACTTGGTGGCTCTATTATAATGTGGGTGGGACATTTTAATCTGTTATTGGATGTGCTACTATGGGACTGATCTTTATAGCTCCTCTTTCATTTTAGTTTCTAAACATATTTTCAACGTGAGTGACAAAACATATGAAAAAAAAGATGCACATTTGTTTTCTTATAATCAGATTGGCTCATACTTTTAGCAATTATGTAAGACAAATTTGGGGGGGTGCTTTTTATGTCTAATTTATACCCAATATGAGCAACTGTTGAAGGAAAGATATCTTTAAGAAAATAAACTTGTACTGAAGAAACTGAATAGAAAAGTTGTATACTATGATGCTGTGTATTTTCTTTTTTTTTCTCTCTTACAAATATTCTGTGTTTAACAATAACACCAGTCACAGACAGTGTGACAGTGCCATATGTCAGCTAGAAAACTGGAGGTCAGCCCTGATCTGTAAGTGACTAAGAATATAAGAGGGTAGGATAGTTTACTTGTGTATTTAATTATTTTAATTTTTGACATTGAAAATATCTAGAATTTAAAATGATCATAGAAAATAAGTTAAAATTTTCAAGACTAAGGGAAGAGATTGAAACACAATGTGTCATGTGATAGCTAATACTTAGGACATTTGTACTTTGGAATTATTGGGGAGATTTATCTTGCAAAGGTTCAGATTTCATAAATCAAGTCACTGAGTATTTTCATTTTTTATCTGAAAAATAAAATTTTTATTAATATGGATTATATGTTCTTCCATTAACTCCCTACCCAACTTGTTTATCATTATTAAACATAATTTCAAAAAATTTTATTTTTTTTCTAATCAGTTATATGTGACAGTGGAATGCACTTTGATACATCATGCATAAATATAACATGTAATTCTTCTGGTTGTACATAATATAGAATCACACTGGTCATGTAGTAATACATGTACACAGGGAAATAATGTCCAATTCATTCTACTATCTGTCATACCTATGTACTCCCTCCTTCCCTTCATTCCTCTCTACCTAATATAAAGTAACTCTATTCTTCCCTAGCCCCCTGTCCTACTTATTATGAATTAACACCTGTATCTCAGAGAAAACATTTCCCTTATTGATTTTCAGAATTGGCTTATTTCATTTAGCATGTTATTTTCCAGCTTCATTAATTTAGCTATAAATGCCATAATTTCTTTCTTCTTTAAGGCTGAGTTATTTATATATATATATATATACTGAGATATATATATATATATATATATGTATCACATTTTTTTATCCATTCATCTTTTGATCTTTTGAAGGCCATTTAGTTTGGTTCCATAATTTAGCTATTGTGAGTTGAGCTGCTATGAATATCGTTGTGGCAGCTTCACAGTAGTATGCTGATTTTAAATTCTTTAGGTATAAAGCCAGGAGTGGGATAGTTGAGTCAAATGATCGTTCCATTTAAAGTTTTCTGAGGAATCTCCATACCACTTTGCATAATGGTTACACCAATTTGCAGTCCCCAAGCAATGTATGAATGTATCTTTTTCCTCACATCCTTAACAACATTTATTGTTCCTTGTATTCTTGTTTATTGCCATTCTGACTGGATAGAGATGAAATCTTAAAGTAGTTTTAATATGCATTTCTTTAATTACTAGAGATTTTGAACATTTTTTCCTATGTTTGTTGATCAATTTTATTTCTTCTATTCAGCTTATTTGCCCATTTATTAATTGAGGTTTTTTTTTTTTTTTTTTTTTTTTTTTTTTTTTTTTTTTTTTAGGTGTTTTTGAGTTCTTTATATGTCCTGGAGATTAATGCTCCATTTGAGGTGCAGGTGACAAAGAATTTATCCCATTGTGTAGGTGCTCTCTTCATACTATTAATTGCTTCCTTTACTGAAAAGAAGCTTTTTAATTTCTATCCATCCAATTTATTTATTCTTGATTTTACTTCTTGTGCTTAAGGAGTTTTGGTAAGCAAATAAGATCCTAGGCTGATGTGGTGAAGATTTGGGCCTACATTTTCTTCTATTAGGCAGAGGGTCTCTGTTGTAGTGCCTAAGTCTTTGACCCACTTTAAGTTGAGTTTCATGCATGGTTATAGATAAGAGTTTAATTTCATGTCGTTACGTTTGGATTTCCAATTTTCCCCAAACTATTTGTTGAACAGTCTATCTTTTCTCCAGTGAATACTTTTGGTTACTTTGTGTGGTATGAAATAATTCTATTTATGTGGGTTTGTCTCTGTGCCTTCTTTTCTGGATCATTGGTCTATGTGCCTACATTGGAACCAATACCATGCTGTTTTTGTTACTATGGCTCCATAGTATAGTTTAAGGTCTGGTATCTGATGCCTTAAGCTTTACTCTTTTTACTAAGGATTGCTTTGGCTATCCTGTGTCTCTTATCTTTGTAAATGAATTTCATGTTTTCTTTTTCTAGTTTTATAAAGAATGTCATTGGGATTTTAATATGAATTGTATTAAGTTTATATAATGTTTTTTGTTAGTATGGCCATGTTGACAATACTAATTATGCCTACCCAAGAGCATGGGAGTTCTTTCTCATCTTATATGGTCTTTTTCAATTTCTTTCCTTAGTGTTCTGTAGTTTTCATTATAACTCACTTCTTTTTTTTTCCTCCTTAATTTTTTTAATTCAATGTTGTATATATAACAATAGCATTCATTACATTTCATATTACATATATAGAGTAACTTTTAATATAATAGTGTTTGAATAAAAAGAATAATCATACTATTTATGTCTTCAATCATGCATTTAAGATACTGATATCCATCTCATTCTAACATCTTCTTTTTTTTTCCCTTCATCATACCCCCTTATTCCTTTCCTTCCCCTCCCTCCCCCTTGACCTTTCTAGAGTTCCTCTAATCCTCCTATGTTCGCTAACCCAACCCATTGTGAATCAGCCTACTTATATCAGAGAAAACATTCGGCATTTGGATTTTTTGATTGACTAACTTCACTTAATATTATGTTCTCCAACTTCATCCATTTACCTGTGAATGCCATGATTTTATTCTCTTAAATTGCTGAGTAATATTCCATTGTGTATATATACCACATTTTCTTTATCTAGTCATCTACTCAGGGGCATCTAGGTTGGTTCCACAACCTAGCTATTGTGAATTGAGCTGCTATAAACATTGATGTGGCTGTGTCCCTGTAGTATGCTGTTTTTTAAGTACTTTGGGAATAGACCCAGGAGTGGGATGGCTGGGTCATAAAATGGATACATTCCCAGTTTTCCAAGGAATCTCCATACTGCTTTTCATAATGGCTGCACCATTTTGCAGCCCCACTAGCAATGTAAGAGTGTGCCTTTTTCTCCACATCCTCTCCAATATTTATTATTGTTTGTATTCTTAATAGCTGCCATTCTGACTGGAGTGAAATGAAATCTTAGAGTGAAGGAGCCCCAATCAGGGAGATGGCTATTGCGGTTAGCTGGAAGCCATAAGTTCCATCTGATAATAATCATATGCACGTGACGCACCTGTAAATGCATGTGACACACCGGCAAAGCTAAAGGTATATAACCGGGTGAAAGCGGTCAGAAGCAGATTCATTCAGTCAGTCGGTCAGTTGGAAGAAGAGTTCGGGTTGGAGAAGAAGAAAAGAGAGTGGCCAGAATGTAGTCAGAAGAAGAAATAAGAGTCAGAGCGGTTAAGAGTTCGGTCAGAAGAAGCTAGAGAAAGAAATGAGAAGCTAGAGAAAGAAAAACTACAGAAAGACAGAGACTAAGAAATGAGAATGAGAAAAGAGTTTAGTATAAGGAAAAGAGTTTAGCTAAGAAAAGAAAAAGAGGCCGCCTGGGCCCAGAGTAGCATAAGAAGTCGGGAAGAGTGCGACCTGCCCATTTGCGACCAGAGAGGTTCCCGCCCGCTGGAAGGAGAAACCCAGCCACCAGTTTGCCTGGTCTTCGGGGCCCAGAACAGCACCTCCCGGCTAAGAAGTGCTTCCTCCAAAGAACCTGCCCAGCTGCAACCAGAGCAAGAGGTAGGCACCTGCCCACTGGAAGGAGAGAACCTGCTGCCAGTTTGCCTGGCTTCCAAGGCCCAAGTAGCATCTCCCTGCTGCTGTAAGCAAAGCCTGAGGATAAGCCCCTTCCACTATTCCACTGTGCCACTCTGCAAGGACCAAAGGTGCAGCCTTGACTCCACTAACAGGGTTGCTGACTGTACATGATCTGGGTCAGGTGGCTTAAACTGGAAGGGAAAAAAAGAAGGGCTCCAAGGGTCCATTTTGTTTGAACTTGTTCTTGTTCAACGTTTTTGTTTTTTAAGTTTTTTGTTTTTGTTTTGATTGACAGTGTGTTTGTGTGCTTCTGCTCCTCTTTCTTTCTTTCTTTTCTTCCTTCTCACTTTTATATTTTTTTTTCTTCCTTCATCTTCCCTATTTACACCCTGCCATTGTAACAGAGGCAAAAACAAGTTTACGCACAAATTGAGATTTCTAGAACGTGTACAACTGAAATATATAGCAAAGTGGGTGTTTTATGGTTTATTCTCTATTTTCTAGACTTATTCTCTCTCTCCTCTCTCTTACTACTAAGTTATTTTTTTTTCTCTTCTTTTTTTTTTTTTTTTTCTTTTCCATCTTTCTTTATTTCTCCTCTCAACCACCGCATAAGTTAATATGTAAATCGGAGATACTACAAGTCAATACACTCACTTCCTTCTTCCTAAAATATTACCTCTCTGATTACTTGAAACTTTAAAACCCCATCAGAAGCATACAGAGTAAATTGGAAACAACATCTGGGTTAACTAAATCTGTACATTGTGATCAAACTGGGATTCTCTGAATAGTAAGTGTTTGATTTTAAAGTGTAAAGGAAATATAAGGGGATCTGATAGCATTGTACTACAGGAGCAACATAAGGTTTTAAGGTAAAAATCAAAGTAGACAAGGTCCCACAGTTAGAATAGACACACAAGCAATATGAAGAAACAAGGGAAGAAAGTGACACAAACAAATCAATATATCTCCTCAGTAGATTCCATACAGTCGTTGGTGGCCAGAGATGGAATTCAGCTAGCATTGCCATCAGACAATGCCAGAGATGTTGAACATTTTTTCATGTATTTGTTGATTGATTGTATATCTTCTTCTGAGAAGTGTCTTTTCAGTTCCTTGGCCCATTTATTGATTTTTTTTTTGTGTTAAGATTTTTGAGTTCTTTATTTTACAATAACATTATAAAAATACCTAGGAATCTACTTAATGAAAGAGGTGAAAGACCTCTATAAGGAAACATTCAAAAAACTACAGAACACTAAAGAAAGAATTATAGAAGACCAATCGAAAGTATTAGATTTTCCCTTCAAGAGAACACCAAACATACAAAATCACAACAGATCCACACCAAGGACATATTATAATGAAAATGCCTAATATATCTGAGCAAGGAGAGATGGCAGATTACATATAGGGGGAAACCAATCAGACTTTGTTCAGATTTTTCTACCCAGAAAAACCTACCTGAACATCCTGGGCAAAATTTTTCATGAAGAAGAAGAGAAAAATAACAATGAAAATTCTACCAACCAGAAGGATAGGCATGGATGGGAATTAATCAAAAAGACATTGACCCAACAATCTGCTGTCTCCAAGAAACACACCTCATAGAAAAAGACATCAATAGACTGAAGGTAAAAGGCTGGGAAAAGTCTTATCACTCACATGGCCTGCGGAAGCAAGCAGGGGTTTCCATTCTCATTTCAAATAAGGTAGACTTCAAGCCAAAGTTAATCAAAAGGGACAAAGATGGATATTTCTTACTACTTAAGGGAACCATTCATCAAGAGGATATAACAATCATAAATCTATATGCCCCAAATAATGGAGCACCTACATTCATCAAACAAACACTTCTCAAGTTCAAGAGTAAAATTGACCACAACACAGTTATTCTAGGGGATTTCAACACACCTCTCTCACCAATGGATAGATCATCCAAACAAAAACTAAACAAAGAAATCTTAGGCCTCCTTAAAACAATTAATAACTTAGATCTAATGGACATATATAGAATATTTCATCCCTCAGTAAATGAATACACTTTTTTCTCAGCAGCACATGGCTCCTTCTCCAAAATAGATCATATATTATGTCACAAGGCAAATCTCAGCAAAATATAAAAAAATAGAAATACTACCCTGCATGCTATCAGACCATAAAGGGATGAAATTGGAAATCAACGACAAAACAAGGAATAAGAAAAAACTACTCCAACAACTGGAAGCTAAGCAACATGCTACTGAATGAACAAGGGGTTGAAGAAGACATCAAAGAGGAGATTAAAAAATTCCTAGAGGTAAATGAGAACACAGATACATCGTATAGAAATCTCTGGGACACTATGAAGGCAGTAGTAAGAGGAAAATTCATTGCACTGAGTTCATTCTTAAAAGGAAAAAAAAAAACCAACAAATAAACGACTTAACATCACACCTCCAAGCACTAGAAAAAGAAGAAACAGATCAACACCAAGAGCAGCAGAAGACAGGAATAATTAAAATCAGAGCAGAAATTAATGAAATTGAGACTAAGGAAACAATTCAAAGAATTGACAAAACTAAAAGTTGGTTCTTTGAAAAAATAAACAAAATTGACAGACCCTTAGCAATGCTAACGAAAAGAAGAAGAGAAAAAACTCAAATCACTAACATTTTGTGATGAAAAAGGGAATATCACAACAAAAACACCTCAGATATACAGAAAATAATTAGAAATTACTTTGAAAACTTGTACTCTAATAAAACAGAAAATACTGAATGCATTGACAGATTTCTAGAGTCATATGATTTGCCTAAACTGGATCTGGAGGCTATACACAATTTAAACAGATCGATTACAAGCAAAGAAATAGAAGATGTCATCAAAAAGCTACCAACAAGGAAAAGTCCAGGACCTGATGGGTTTACAGCAGAGTTCTACAAGACTTTTAAAAAAGAACTAATACCAATGCTCTTCAAACTATTTCAAGAAATAGAAAAAGAGGGAGCTCTTCCAGACTCTTTCTATGAGGCCAATATTACATTAATTCCAAAGCCAGGCAAAGACACATCCAAAAAGAAAACTTTAGGCCAATATCTTTAATGAACATAGATGCAAAAAATCCTCAACAAAATTCTGGCAAATCGGATACAAAAACATATCAAAAAGATAGTGCACCATGATCAAGTGGGGTTTATTCCAGGGATGCAAGGCTGGTTCAACATTCGGAAATCAATAAACATAATACATCACATCAATAGACTTAAAGATAAAAATCATATGATTATCTCAATAGATGCAGAAAAAGCATTTGACAAAATACAGCACCCCTTTATGTTCAAAACACTGGAAAAACTAGGAATATCAGGGACATATCTCAACATTATAAAAGCTATTTATGCAAGGCCCAGAGCTAACATTATCTTAAATGGAGAAAAATTGAAAGCATTTCCCTCTAAAAACTGGAACAAGACAGGGATGCCCCCTCTCACCACTGCTATTTAACATAGTACTGGAAACTCTGGCAAGAGCAATTAGACAGACGAAAGAAATTAAAGGGATCAAGATAGGAAAAGAAGAGCTCAAATTAGCACTATTTGCTGATGACATGATAATCTACCTAGAAGACCCAAAAAACTCTACCAGAAAACTTTTACAACTAGTAAATGAATTTGGCAAAGTAGCAGGATACAAAATCAATACCCATAAGTCAAAGGCATTTTTGTACATCAGTGACAAAGCCTCTGAAAGGGAAATGATGAAAAGTACCCCATTTACAATAGCATCAAAAAAAATAAAATACCTGGGAATCAACTTAACAAAAGAGGTGAAAGAGCTCTATAAGGAAAATTATAGAACACTAAAGAAAGAAATCATAGAAGAACTCAGAAGATGGAAAGACCTACCTTGCTCTTGGATAGGTAGAATCAATATTGTCAAAATGTCCATACTACCAAAAACATTATACAGATTTAATGCAATTCCAATCAAAATCCCAATGTCATTCTTCAAAGAAATAGAAAAAGCAGTCATGAAATTCATCCTGGAGAAATAAGAGACCCAGAATAGCCAAAGCAATCCTGAGCAAGAAAAGTGAAGCAGGGGGCATCACCATACCGGACTTTAAATTATACTATAGAGCAATAGTAACAAAAACAGCATGGTATTGGCACCAAAACAGACTGATGGTGGACCAATGGTACAGAATTGAGGACACAGAGACTAATACATATAATTTCAGCTATCTTATATTAGACAAAGGTGCCAAAAATGTTACAGTGGAGAAAGGATAGCCTCTTCAACAAATGGTGCTGGGAAAACTGGAAATCCATATGCAACAAAATGAAATTAAGCCGGGCGCGGTGGCGCACGCCTGTAATCCCAGCACTTTGGGAGGCTGAGGCAGGGAGGATCGCGAGTTCAAAGCCAGCCTCAGCAATGGCGAGGCACTTAGCAACTCAGTGAGACCCTGTCTCTAAATAAAAAATACAAAAAAGGGCTGGGGATGTGACCCAGTGGTCGAGTGCCCCTGAATTCAATCCTCGGTACCAACAAAAAAAAAAAAAAAAATGAAATTAAACCCTTGTCTCTCACCATGCACAAAATTCAATTCAAAGTGGATCAAGGACCTAGGATTAGACCAGAGTACGCCTAGTAGAAGAAAAAGTAAGCTCCAATTTCCAACATGTCGGATTAGGCCCCAAGTTCCTTAATAAGAATCCTGTAGCACAAGAGAACTATTACCAAGAATTAATGAATGGGATAGATTTAAACTGAAAAATCTTCTCAGCAAAAGAAACAATCAGTGAGGTGAATAGAAAGCCAACTAATTGGGAACAAAATATTTAATACATGCACATCAGATAGAGCACTAATTTCTAGAATGTATATAGAACTAAAAAAACTTAACACCAAAAAAGCAAATAACCCATCAATAAATGGGCTAAGGAATTGAAAAAAGACACTTCTCAGAAGAAGATACACGATTAATCAACAAATACATGAAAAAATGCTCAACATCACTGGCAATTAGAGAAATGCAAATCAAAACTACTCTAAGATTTCATTTCACTCCAGTCAGAATGGCAGCTATCAAGAACACAAACAACAATAATGTTGGAGAGGATGTGGGGGAAAAAGGCACACTCATACATTGCTGGTGGGACTGCAAAATGGTGCAACCGCTATGGAAAGCAGTATGGAGATTTCTTGGGAAAATGGGAATGGAACCACCCTATGACCCAGCCATCCCACTCTGGGTCTATTCCCAAAAGACTTAAAAGCAGCATATTACAGTGACACATCCACTTCAATGTTTATAGCAGCACAATTCACAATAGCTAGGTTATGGAACCAACCTAGATGCCCCTCAGTAGATGAGTGGATAAAGAAAATATGGTATATATACAAAATGGAATTTTACTCAGCAATAAGAGAGAATAAAATAATGGCATTTGCAGGTAAATGGATGAAGTTGGAGAATATAATGCTAAGTGAAATTAGTCAATCTCAAAAATCCAAGTACCGAATGTTTTCTCTGATATAAGGAGGCTGGTTCACAGAGTTGTTGGGGGGGGTACATAGGATCAGAGGAACAAAGAATGGTCAACGGAAAGGGAGGGGAGGGAGGGAGTAAGGGGGGGGGTTGGAAAAAAAATTTGGTGGTTGAATGAGATGGATATCATTATCCTAAATGCATGATTGAAGATCTGAATGGTACTTATATACTTTGTATACAAGCAGTTGTATGTAAAAAGATACTATACTTGTGCATGATGAATAAGTAAATAAATAATAAAAAAATTAAAAAAAAATACTCATTACAGAAATCTCAAAAAAAAAAAAAAAAAAGAAAAGAAAAAGAGATAAAGAGAAAGAAAGAGACTAAGAATAATAGATTCCTGCCACCGAATCTCCTCCCACGGTATTGTGGCTGTACCTCAGGCAGCTACATTAGAGTAGTTTTGATTTGCATTTCCCTAATTGCCAGAGATGTTGAACATTTTTTCATGTATTTGTTGATTGGTTTGTATATCTTCTTCTGAGAAGTGTCTTTTCAGTTCCTTGGCCCATTTATTGATTTTTTTTTTTTTTTTTGGTGTTAAGATTTTTGAGTTCTTTATTTTACAATAACATTATAAAAATACCTAGGAATCTACTTAATGAAAGAGGTGAAAGACCTCTATAAGGAAAACTACAGAACACTAAAGAAAGAAATTATAGAAGACCTTAGAAGATGGAAAAACCTACCTTGTTCTTGGATAGGCAGAATTAATATTGTCAAAATGACCATACTACCAAAAGCACTATACAGATTTAATGCGATTCCAATAAAAATCCCAATGACACTTATTATAGAAATGGAGAAAGCAGTCATGAAATTCATCTGGAAGAATAAAAGACGCAGTATAGTTAAAGCAATCCTTAGCAAGAAAAGTGAAGCAGGTGGCATTACTATACAAGACCTTAAATCATACTACAGAGCAATAGTAACAAAAACAGCATGGTATTGGCACCAAAATAAGATGGTAGACCAATGGTATAGAATCGAGGACACAGAGACTAATATATATAATTTTAGTTATCTTATTTTAGACAAAGGTGCCAAAAATGTACACTGTAGAAAAGATAGCCTCTTCATCAAATGGTGCTGTGAAAACTGGAAATCCATATGTAGCAAAGTGAAATTAAACCTTTATCTCTCACCATGCACCATGCAAGCCTAATAGAAGACAAAGTTCCAATCTCCAACATGTCAGATTAGGCCCCAAGTTCCTTAGTAAAACTCCTGTAGCACAAGAATTAATATCAAGAATCAATAAATGGGGTAGATTCAAACTTAAAACTTCTTCTCAGCAAAACAAACAATGAGGTGAAAAGAGAATCAACCAATTTGGGACAAATTTTTACCACATGCACTTCAGATAAAGCACTAATCTCACCTCTTTTATTAAATTTATTCCCAAGTATTCTTTTTTGAGGATATCACGAATGGGATACTTTTCCTAATTTCTCTTTAATTGGATCCTGAAGGAGCCTATAATCAAGGAGATAGCTAAAGATTGCGGTTAGCTGAGAGCCATAAAAGATGTTCTAGTTTCCACCTGATAGTAATACATTATCCAAAGAATCTTTGTATGCCCGTGAACACTGCGTGACACACCTGTAAGCTCGAGCTGTAAGCACGTGTCCTTGTTAAAGCGATATGTATATAACTGGGTGAGTTTGGTTAGTGTGTGTGGGAAGAAGAAGAAGGTGGTGGTTGGAGTTAGAGCATTTGGAGTGATTGCTGGAGCCGGAGAGAGAAGAAGAATAAAAGACCTTTTTTCATTTTCATCCTGCCTCCGAATTTTCCTGCGGCGTTCGTTGCTCCAAGGCGGTTTCCGCTTCAGGCAGCAACAAGTGGTGGCCTGTACGGGGAATTCGGCGGCAAGGTAAGAAAAAAGAAAATTTAAAAATATGGGAGCGAATATAACAAAAAGTTGGTTTATAAAAGCCACGAATGAAATTTTTGATAGCGAGAACTCAGAGGATAGTGAGAAAAGTGAACAAGAAAGCATATCCTCTGACTCAGTTGAGACCAGCAAGGAGAGCAGTAATATAAATTCAAAAGTAAGAACTGCAAAAGCCATCAGAAGCTTAATAAAATTAGCTGAGGAGTATGTACTCTCCTTAGAAGCTGAAACTCAGGATACTAGTGAAAGTGATAATAGTAACAAGGAGCCAAACCATGAGAGTACGGTCTCCTCCACTGAGCCAGTTAGGAATTATGAAGCTAGTAGTGAGGAGGAATCAAAAAGCGATTCAGGGAGCACAGTCTCCAATAAAAAGAACAAAAAGAAATTAAAAAAGAGAAAAGACCGTCAAATAGAGGGACCACTAGTGCCCTCTGCTCCTTCATGGATAGAATACCTAACAGAAACAATAAGGAGTATTGATCAGAATGTACGTGCCCTTGAGGTAGAAATTGGCAGCCTTTCTGAGCGCTTATACGCTCTCGAACAACATAGACCGCAGGAGCACCTAGAACTGCCAGTATTTCAAAATGAACAGGGACAAAGATATCACGAGTCCCTAGACTTTAAAACAATAAAGAATTTTAAAGAGGCGGTAATGACCTATGGGCCTCAAGCTCCGTTCACATTAAGTATGATAGAGTCACTTAACACACTAACCTTAGCCCCCTCAGATTGGAAAAGTCTATGCAGAGCGGTACTAAGTGGGGGACAATACCTAATCTGGAAAACTCAATTCCAGGAACTTTGTTCAGAAATAGCAAAGAGAAATGCTGCAGCAGGTTTCCCTCAACGCAATATAGATATGCTCACAGGGGAGGGTCAGTTCGCCGAACTACAAAATCAGCTACAATATGATCCAGGTGTGTATGCCCAGATACACACTGCAGCTGTGAAAGCCTGGAAGACAATCTCAGGCACAGGGGATCTGCAAGGCAGCCTATCAAAAGTTATACAAGGGCCTAACGAACCTTACGCTGATTTTGTAGATAGACTCTTAAAAACAACATCTAGAGTTTTTGGCAAAGTCGAGCAAGCTATGCCTCTAGTTATCCAATTAGCGTACGAGAATGCTAATAAATATTGCCAGGATGCAATAAGGCCGTGGAGAAGTAAAAAAGACTTATCAATTTATATCAGACTGTGCAAAGACATTAACGAGGCTGTTATCACAGGCAACGTAATTGCTGCAGTGATGAAAAATTCCTCCCCTCAAAATTCCCAAAGGTTTCAACCTAGAACAGGATATTCCAGACAAAAGTATTATAATCAACCAAGATATGCTAAGCAATATCCCCCAAGGGTAATAAGATCAAATTCATACCGCGCTCCAGGCCGATGCCCCAGTGCAAAAAGGGTATACATTGGGCCAATCAATGCCATTCCAGATATGATATATATGGAAATGATTTATCAAGGATTTCAAAAAACGGGGCACGGGGCCCAATGCCCCGGGGCCCACAGATGTACGAGGCACTAGAGGAGGAATGCGCACTAGAGGAGGAATGCCCTCAGATCCAAATGATTCCTCGTCACAATCCCTCCTACCCATTAACGCCCTTATCAGAGGGACAAGAGGAAGTGCAGGATTAGATCTCTGTTCTACTGCCCGGATGGTCCTGAAACCTGAAATGGGGGTTCAGCTGATTCCTACGGGAATCAGGGGACCTCTCCCTTCAGGAACTGTGGGACTAATCCTTGGGCGTAGTTCCAAGAGTTTATTAGGCTTTAATGTTATACCAGGGGTTATTGATTCAGATTATAATGGAGAGATTAAAATAATGCTAAGTACACACAGGGGTATCATCTCGTAAATCAAGGAGACAGAATCGCACAGCTGCTCCTCATTCCCAGTCTCCATAGTTCTTTTAAAAGCATGCCACAAAATAGAAATAGCAGAGCATTCGGTTCCACTGGTTCAGGACCTATGGCTTTCTGGGTTCAGGATTGTTCACGGAGGCCGATGTGCAAATTAAAATTTCAAGGTATAGAGATGGAGGGGCTGATTGATACAGGAGCTGACTCTTCCATCATAAATCTACAACAATGGCCTAAGCACTGGCCTCTGCAGAAAGCCTCAACCAGTTTAAGAGGCTTGGGATATAGTAATACCCCAGCACAAAGTGCTGTAATCTTAAATTGGCAAGACAATGAAGGCCATACAGGAACATTCCAACCTTATGTTTTAAACAGCTTGCCAGTTACCCTATGGGGAAGAGATATCTTACATCAAATGGGGCTACACCTAGCAACCAAGCCTGCAGGTGTTAAGAATAAAAATAATAATCATAATAAAAAAGGCAAAGGACATTTTTTCTAGGGGCCACTGAGAAAACAATTTTAAAAATACCATGGCTCTCTAATAAGCCAGTTTGGGTCCCTCAGTGGCCCCTATCCAAAGAAAAATTGTAAGCGGCCCATCAATTAATTAAAGAACAATTAGAAGCAGGACACATAGAGCCTTCCACCTCTCCCTGGAATTCTCCCATATTTGTAATTAAGAAAAAATCGGGAAAATGGAGACTATTACAAGACCTAAGACAAATTAATAAAACAATGCAAATTATGGGACCCACCCAACCTGGACTTCCTAATCCTGTAGCTATTCCAAAAAACTATTACCTTATAACTCTTGATATAAAGGACTGTTTCTTTTCCATTCCCCTACATCCTCTGGATGCCCCCAGATTTGCTTTTTCAATTCCTTCTATCAATAATAATGGCCCTGATAAAAGATATCAATGGAAAGTATTGCCACAGGGAATGGCAAATAGCCCTACAATGTGCCAACTATATGTGGACAGAGCTATACAGCCCATTAAAAACAAATATCAAGACCTCATGTGTCTACACTACATGGACGATGTTTTATTAGCTCACCCTAATCAAAAAATCTTATTTAATATATTTAGTGAAATAACAAAAAATTTTAAAAAATATGGATTATATATAGCAGAAGAAAAAGTTCAAAGCAGATCACCTATACTATATTTAGGCTTTAAAATCATGGATACTTTTGTTAAAACCCCAAAAAATTCTAATAAGTAAAGAACATTTGACCACCCTCAATGATTTCCAAAAATTATTGGGAGACATTAATTGGCTTCGCCCTACACTAAGCCTCACTACTGGACAATTAAAACCTTTATTTGACATCCTTCGCGGGAACCCTGATCCATCCTCACCGCGAACATTAACTCCTGAGGCCAGGAGAGCTCTAAAATTAGTAGAACAGGCCATTGAAAGATCCCATTGCGATAGATTTGATTTTGCACAGCCACTAATATTGATTATTATTCCTTCACAATATACACCAACAGGAGTATTTTGGCAACAGGGACCTATATTATGGATACATTTGCCTGTCTCTCCTAAAAGTACAATTGAGTCTTATACCTCCATGGTGGCTAAACTTATTCTTCAAGGACTTAAAACCTCTACTAAAATATTTGGAATTCATCCTGCTACTATTATTACTCCTTATTCATCGTCACAGGTTGAATATTTGTGCTTCAATGATAATGATTGGGCTATAGCTAGATGCTCTACTTCTGCAAATTTTGACAATCATATTCCTAAATCTCCTATACTGTCCTTTTGTATCAATCATCCTATCATATTCCCACAGGTAATAAAAAATCAACCCATTCCTAAAGCATTTAATGTATTTACAGATGGATCCTCTAACGGTACTGCTGCAGTAGTCACTCAAAATGAAAAAATGATTCATATCACTAATCAAAAATCAGCTCTATTAGTGGAACTCGAAGCTACAATAATAGCTCTGGAAAATTTTAAAGAACAGCCTATGAATATTTTTTCAGACAGCCACTATATTGTACATGCTGTCCCTAAATTGGAGCTAGCAGGTCCAATAGCACCACATACTCCAGCTTTTAAATTGTTTTCTCAAATCCAAAATCTCCTATGGCAACGAAAAGAACCTTTATTTATAGGTCACATAAGAGCTCACACTAATCTGCCTGGTCCTCTCCATGAAGGTAATCAAAAAGCTGATGCCCTCACTAAAACAATATTTATATTTACTACAGTACAACAAGCTACTTTATTTCATTCCCAGTTCCACGTTAACAGCACTACCTTAAGACAAAAATTTAAAATCACAAAAGAACAAGCTCGTGGAATTGTAAAAGAATGTCCATCTTGTGTAACACTTTTGCCCAATCCACATTATGGGGTTAACCCACGAGGTTTGATGCCCAATCATTTGTGGCAGATGGATGTCACACATGAGCCAAGTTTTGGAAAATTATGATTTATTCATGTCACCATAGATACATGCTCAGGCATGATTTTTGCTTCTTTACATTCCGGGAGAAAAAGTTAAAGATACTATATCTCATTGTCTGCAAGCTTTTGCTGCATTGGGCATCCCCAAAATGCTTAAAACAGATAATGGCCCTGCATATACATCCACATCCTTCAAACAATTTTGTACAAAGTTCAATATTATCCACAAAACAGCTATCGCTTATAATCCTCAGGGACAAGGAATAATTGAAAGAGCAAATCGGACACTTAAAAATATGTTACTAAAGCAAAAAGATGGAAACTGGAAAAATCCTAAGGACAGATCGGCAGTTGCCCTGTTTACCCTAAATTTCTTAACTTTAGATTCTAATGGACATTCGGCTGGAGATAGACACTGGAACCCACACCAACAACATAAACCTTTGGTTTACTGGAAGGATGTTCTCTCAGGTACATGGAAGGGTCCAGACCCAGTATTAATTTGGGGGAGAGGATCTGTTTGTGTTTTTCCAAAGCACGAATCCTCTCCAATATGGATACCATCTAGATTGATAAAGCAGGTACAAAGTCAAAAGGATCAAGACGAAGTTATTGAGGAGTCTAGATTGAATAAACAAGTACAAAATCAAGAGGACCAAAATGAAGGTATGGAGTGATTCCCTTAAGAGTCCTCCATTAAATTTACAACTTAAATTTCATCTTCCCGGCCGGGACAAGAAGATCTCTCTTCAGTGTATACACAATTGTATTTTTTTCTTTTATATATGTCTTTATGTCTGTGCATTTGTCTAAATTTCATGTTAATGTGATGTCACAAATATATGTTTATATGTGTGTCTGTCTAGTGTGACGTCACAAATAATTAAACGCTTAAAAAAAAAGGTAGATGGATATAGATCCAAATAACGTTAATTCATTTAAGCTTAGAATATTCTAATTAGATAATCAATAGATAGATAGATAGATAAATACATATTCATATAAGTTCAGAATATTTTAATTAGATAATCTATTATAATGATAATCAATTTTGATTTATAGTTGTCTCCGGGACTTCTCTTCAGCTGTGAATATGTTTAATGTTGTATAACCTGATATTTTGGTGTTCCGACAGAGGATCGTTTATTTGTTATTAACTTCATTTGTTTAATAGCTGATTAATTTGAATTATTTCAACAGGTATAGGATTGCTGTGTATATAGAGACTTGAGGATTCCAGCTAACAAATTATTTTTCCAAAGTGCCTTTAGCTTTTCTTTATCTTTAAAGCAGTAAACACCCTCAGTTTCTCTTTGATTATTTCTGAATGTGATATTTTGCCAGCTTATGTTTGTGGGAGCTTAAGCAGCAATGTGTGTGAGCAGAGATCAACTTTTATTTTCTACTCTAATAATTCTTTTTTTAGTTTGACAGCTCACCTTTTGATCTCAGTGCTGGAATAGCACTGCCTTTCCCTTAATAATGGATGCTTGAGTTTTAGGTAGCGGGCCCTGAAGATTTGCCGGTGGAAATGTCTAGACATAAAAAAGACGGCTGATGCTACAACTGCAGGGACCACGGTCGCTGCAAGCATCCCTGCTGCTCAAGCATCAAACCACCTAACCAGCAGTGTGGCCTCTGCTCTGCATGCATGGGGTCTCTTGAATCTATGTGTTATAACTTATGGACATTTTGATTTGCCATTATTTTGGGACATTACGGGACAATGCCTTGCGGGTATTTGTCTAAGAGAACTCAGTGCGTTACTTGATGAAACTAAGGGCAGCTGATTGGCTTAAAGAACTTGATACGCTATGGAAACTTGGCTCGTCAGCAGTAGGCTTGCCGCCTTAAAGCCGCAGCATCTCCTAAAAATTGGACGGCTGTTAGTCAACACACAGTCGATCCTGAAGGGCTCTATTGGATGGCTGGTTAGCCTATGACGGGTAAGATCCCCAGAAGGGGACAACCTAAGACACGGCACAGTCGCACGGGACAGTCTAATGTGCCCGGCATGTCAACCTAAGCCAGGAGTCAGGACAGCCTAGACTCCCATGATGGGTAAGAATGTCGGTTGCACATGGACGTCCTAGAACATCCCCTCTTTTAAAACTAAAAGGGGGAATTGAAGGAGCCTATAATCAAGGAGATAGCTAAAGATTGCAGTTAGCTGAGAGCCATAAAAGATGTTCTAGTTTCCACCTGATAGTAATACATTATCCAAAGAATCTTGTATGCCCGTGAACACTGCGTGACGCACCTGTAAGCTCGAGCTGTAAGCACGTGTCCTTGTTAAAGCGATATGTATATAACTGGGTGAGTTTGGTTAGTGTGTGTGGGAAGAAGAAGAAGGTGGTGGTTGGAGTTAGAGCATTTGGAGTGATTGCTGGAGCCGGAGAGAGAAGAAGAATAAAAGACCTTTTTTCATTTTCATCCTGCCTCCGAATTTTCCTGCGGCGTTCGTTGCTCCAAGGCAGTTTCCGCTTCAGGCAGCAACAGGATCCATCATTGATGTGTAGAACTGTGTTTGATTTATGGGTGTTGATTTTACTTTCTGCTACTTTGATGAATTCACTTATTTGTTTTGGAAGTTTTCTGGCAGGATTTTTGTGGATCTTCTAAATACAGAATCATGTCATTGGCAAATAGTGATAGTTTGATTTCTTCTTTTCCTATTTGTATCCCTTTAATTTCTTTCTCCTGTCTAATTTATCTGGTTAGAGGTTCAAGGATGATGTTGAATAAAAGTGGTGAAAGAGGGCATCCTTGTGTCTAAAACTTGGAACACCAAGTTTTAGAGGGAATGCTTCCAATTTTTCTCCATTTATAATGATGCTGGCCTTGACTTTAAAATAGATAGGTAATACAATGTTGAGGTATGTTCCTACTATACTTATATTTTCTAGAGTTTTGAACATGAAGGTTGCTGTATTTTGTCAAATGTTTTTTCTGTGTCTATTGAGTTGATTATGATTCTTGAATTTAAGTCTATTGACATGATATATTTCATATATTGATTTCTGTATATTCAACCAACCTTGCATCCCTGGGATGAATCTAATTTGATCATGATGCACTATATTTCTTTAATATGTCTTTGTATGTGATTGTTCACTATTTTACTAAGAAATTTTGCTTCTATGTTCTGTAGGTTTGTTGGTCTTAAATTTTCTTTCCTTGAAATAATATGAAGAGCACTGGTGTTAATTCTTCATTGAAGATGTTGTAGAACTTGCCTGAGAATCCATGTAATCCTGGGCTTTTCTTGATTGGTAGACATTTGATGGCATCTTCTATTTCAATATTTGAAATCAATGTGCGTAAATTGTGTTTAAATCATTGATGTGTTTAAATCACGCCTGATTCAGTTTGATTGTACACAGCCATCTCCATCTTAAGATACCAGCCATGGCTGGGGTGTGGGGAGCAGGGTGTCAGCACATTTGCCACCACCGCCATCCCAGAGTGCTGCTGCCTCTGCCTGGGGACATGGGCCAGGATCTGGAGGACCAGTGTCAGGGTGCTTGCAAGTTTGGCTACACCTGAGGTCTTCCTGCAGGGAGTGCTGGTGGCCACCATCCTGATGCTTCTTTTCAGGTCCACCTCTCTGTGTGAGCACATCTTTCTGGTCTCTGTGAGTTCGGATGGCATTGAGATCTTGGGACTGAGCCATGGCCAAGACTGGGGTATCTGAAACATAGATCCATCCAATAGTGACTGGGTCTGAATAGGCCAGTCTGGGCCAGGCTGTCTTGTAAAAAGTTGGAGCCTGGCGTCAGTCATTTTGCCCTGGGTAGGGAGCACAGGTTGGTAAAGATGAGGAGAGCCCTGAAATGCCCAGGAAAGTAAAGGACTGGTCTCATGGGGTAGGAAAGGTGGAAGAGATTGTGAGATCATCTTGCGATCATCTCACTCAACCAGCCATTCCAGCACCCACCTGGCTACAGCTACCATCAAACTCCAGACAAACCCACCTATCAAGTGAGAAGGGAAGCTGAGAAATTTTGAAGACTCACAGAAATAATTGTTCAATTTTCTATTGACATTGTTTTTTTCTCTCTCACTTCTCTACCATTTTGGAAACCAAGTATTTTTCATGCATCAGTTTAATGAGGCTGGGGTATATGAATAGTATTTTACAGTTTTGTTGTACATGCTTATATTTTTAATTTTTTCTTTGTATATTTTCCTCACACTTATCTATTTCCCTGGATTCTCTTTGTATCTTTTCTCCTGCTAATAGCCATTTTTTATCAATTTCTCTTTCACTCTTCCTATAAATTTTTTATTTGTAACCTCTCCTCCTCCTTCATAAACATCACATCCTACTCCCTCTGTCCTCTCTTTATCAACCATTTGAAATTATAAATCCTTTTAGCAAAATTACTGTTTATATTGTAGACTGTAATTGACTTCATCATTTCTGTTTATTGCAACAAGACTGTAGACATCTTATTAGGAGTTATTAGTTTTAAGGCTGTATATTATTTACATCGTTGCTGTTAATATTACTTTCCCCCTTAAAGTTAAGGTACTAGAAACTTTCAGGGACACTATAAATCTACAGTGTAGACTCCGTTCTGTCTCAGATCCATACTGCTAGATGGGAAAATATACAAACTAAGTGAAAAAACAAGGGAAAATTATGCCCCATCCAAATCAAGATGCTCCAGTAACAAAATCCACTGACAGCACAGTAGAAGAAATGTTAGAGAAGGAGTTTACAGTGTACATGTTTAAACTTATCTGTGAAGTAAAGGATGGTATAAGGAGTGAAATCAAAGAAAAAATACGGTAAGTGAAAGATTACTTCAATAAAGAAGCAGAGACTATAAAGAGAAAAAAAAAACAGATTTCAAAATTAAACAAGAAAAAATAAAGATGTCTAGATGGAGCTTAGGAGGGCATTCTAGTCCATTCAGGCTGCTATAACTAAACATCTTAGAGTGGGTATTTTATAAACAACAAGTATTTATTACTCACAGGGTAGAGATTATGAAAAGGCCTGCTGTCCTTCGGCAATGCTATTTTTGTGTCCTCAGAAGACAGAAAGGACTAACAAGCTCCCCAGTTCTTTTATATGAAGGTTTCCATTTATGAAGGTGGAGTTTTCATGGCCTAATCGTTCCTCAAAGACACTACCTTGTTTGACTACCACAATGGAGATGAGGTATCAACATATGAATTTTGTGGGGACACATAATGTCAGACCCTAGGATAGAGAGTAGGATAAGTTAAAAGCAACTACATTTATGTTCATGCACAATCTCAGAGAAGGAAGTCCCAGCTAGGGTTGCCCAGGACATCCCATGAAGTGATCAAACTGAGCAGTTATAACAACAATAGCAGATATTTGAAAAAGGTCTTGGAATAAGATAAAATGTTAGAACAAGATTGAAGTATAAAGAAGATGGCCAACAGGAGGGAGGTGCTCTCTGGACGCAGTTGCTGAAGGACGCGGAGTGGGAAGTTTGAGCGCATTGCTGGCGGTTCTATTGCAACTGAAAGGGAGCGGAGACATTCCTGCACCTCTGGACAGCGAAATACAAGGTTATCAGGACCACAACAAACAGGGGCAGAGTCGCAGTGGTCCACAGCCCAAAGCAGCGCTGTCTGTGCTGCAGGCGCAGGGGCCAATACCATCTCGGCAAGGAGACGATCCACCCAGTGGCTTTGAAACCCATCGGTGAGGAGGGATAAAAAGAGGCCTAGAGGCGTGGGCAGTGTCCACGTGGAGCTCTGTTGCACTGCTTGCCAAGCCGATCCCACACGCTCTGGACTGACACAAGGATCTGCAGAGCTGCTGTTGAATGGGAGGAGAACGCCGCCATCTTTGAGAAGTGCAGTGGCTGACCCAGACAAAGGGGAAAAGACGGAGGAGACAACAGCTGCAGACACCCAGGGGTCCCCTGCACTCTGAAGGCAGCGCACACCTGGGTGAGACTCGAGTAACCAGCAGGGGAGGGCGTGTCTGAGGCCAGCCCAGTGGCCACAAAAAGCTAAAACTGTGGGTGGGCGTGGGGAAAGGGTGCCTTCTGGAGGGTCGCCTTCCCGGTGCCATTCATCTGTTCACACACAACTGCCCTGAGCCAATCTTCCCCCTGAGCTATTCGGCCGCTGGCATAGGGTGCAGACTTGACTCCACTGACAGGGTCACAGACTATCTGGACGTGGTCCAATGCAGTTGGCTTAAACTGGAAAGGGAAAAGAGAGGGGGGCTTCCCAGGGCCCATTTTGTTTGAGACTTGGGGTTCGATTTTTTTTTTTTTTTTTTTTTTGGTTGGTCTGCTTGTGTTATTGGTTTTTGGGGTTTTTTGTTTGATTGTTGTTCTTTTTCTTTTTTTGGCTTTGTACTGTTTTGCTTTTTTTTTTTTTTTGCATTGATTGTCAGTGTGTTTGATTGTTTGCTTCTGCTCCTTTTCTCATTCCTTCTTTTCTTCCTTCTCACTTTGGCATCTCTTCTTCCTCCTTCATCTTTCATATTTGCACCCTGCCAGTGCATACTAAACAGAGGCAAAAACAAGCTTTATGCAGAATTTGGGATTTCTAGAACCGGCGCAATTGAACTGGATAGCAAAGAGGTGTTATATATAGTTTACTCTCCATTTTCTTGATTCTCTCTCTCCTCTCTCTTACACCAATTTCTACTCTTTTATCAGTTTTTTCTTCTTTTCCATCTTACTTTATATATAAATTGGTCTCTCCACCTAAGTGTCTACTCCATTCTCTATTTTCTCTCTTCTACTGATACTAAACCACTTCCAGTAAACCACGTCAATAAAACTCTCCTTTCATACTTTCCAAGAAAGAACAATTCAAGACACTTCCTTCTTCTTAAACTTAATACCTCTGTATCCAATACTTGAAGCTATAAAACCCCATCAGAAGCGTACAGTGTAAATTGGAAATAATATCTGAGTTAACAAAATCTGTACATTTTGATCAAAATTGAATTTTCTGAATAGAAAGTGTTAGGTTTTAAATTGTAAAGGAATTATAAGGGGAGCTGATGGCTTTGTACTACAGGAAAAACATAAGGCATTAAGGTAAAATTGAAACAGTCAAGGTCCCACAGTGCAGGAAGAAAAGACACACAAGCAGCATGAAAAAACAAGGGAAGAAAGTGACACAATCAAATCAAGATTCCTCATCAGTAGATTTCATGGCAAACACAGTTGGTCAAATGCCAGAGATGGAATTTAGAAATTACATATGCCAAATGTTTATGGAACTTAAGAATAAACTAAAAAATGAGATGAGGGAACAAGTACAGGAGGCAAAAGATCATTTTGACAAAGAACTCCAAAAACAAATACAGGAAGTAAAAGATTACTTCAATAGGGAAATAGAGGCTTTAAAGAGAAACCAAATAGAAATTCCAGAAATGAAAGAAGCAATAAACCCAAATAAAAGTTCAATTGAAAGCATCTCCAACAGAGTAGACCACTTGGAGGAAAGAACCTCAGACAATGAAGACAAAATATATGTCCTAGAGAAGAATTTAGACCATACAGCAAAACTCGTTGGAAATCAAGAACATAACATCCAAGAATTATGGGACAGCATAAAAAGACCAAACTTAAGAGTGATTGGCGTAGAGGAAGGGGCAGAGTTTCAAGCCAAAGGAATGAGTAATTTATTTAACGAAATAATTACAGAAAATTTTCCAAACTTGAGGAATGAATGGGAAAACCAAGTTCAAGAGGCATACCGAACACCAAACAAACAAAATCTCAACAGATCCACACCAAGACACATTATAATGAAAATGCCTAATATTCTGAGCAAGGAGAGAATACTAAAAGCCACAAGAGAAAGGAAGCAGATCACATATAGGGGGAAACTGATCAGACTATGTTCAGATTTTTCAACCCAGACCTTAAAAGCAAGAAGATCCTGGAATAGCATATTTCAAGCTCTGAAAGAAAAGGGATGTCAACCAAGAATCTTATATCCAGCAAAACTGAGCTTTAGATTCGAAGATGAAATAAAAACCTTCCACGACAAGCAAAAGTTAAAAGATTTCACAACTCAAAAGCCAGCACTTCAGAGCATCCTGGGAAACATTTTTCATGAAGAAGAAGAGAAAGATGATAACGAAAATCACCAAAGGGAGATATTAAACTAAAGGAAATACCAACCAGAAGAGAAACCAAATCAAGCTAAAGACCATAATTCAAATAAAAATGGATGGGAATAAAAATCACATCTCAATAATAACCCTGAATGTTAATGGCCTAAACTCGCCAATCAAAAGACACAGATTATCAGAATGGATTAAAAGAAATGACCCAACAATTTGCTGTCTCCAAGAAACACACCTCATAGAAAAACACATCAACAAACTGAAAGTGAAAGGCTGGGAAAAGTCTTATCACTCACATGGCCTGCAGAAGCAAGCAGGGGTTTCCATTCTCATATCAAATAAGGTAGACTTCAAACCAAAACTAATCAAGAGGGACAAAGATGGATATTTCTTATTACTTAAGGGAACCATTCATCAACAGGATATAACAATCATAAATCTATATGCCCCAAATAATGGAGCACCTACATTCATCAAACAAACGCTTCTCAAGTTCAAGAGTAAAATAGACCACAACACAGTTATTCTAGGGGACTTCAACACACCTCTCTCACCAATGGATAGATCATCCAAACAAAAGCTAAACAAAGAAACTTTAAGCCTCCTTAAAACAATTAACAATTTAGACCTAACAGACATATATAGAATATTTCATCCCTCAGTAAACAAATACATATTTTTCTCAGCAGCACATGGGTCCTTCTCCAAAATAGACCATATATTATGACACAAGGCAACTCTCAGCAAATATAAAAAAATAGAGATACTACCCTGCATGCTATCGGACCATAAAGGAATGAAATTGTAAATCAACGACAAAACAAGGAATAAGAAAAACTACTCCATCAACTGGAAGCTAAACAACATGCTACTGAATGAACAAGGGGTTGAAGAAGACATCAAAGAGGAGATCAAAAAATTCCTAGAGGTAAATGAGAACACAGATACATCATATAGAAATCTCTGGGACACTATGAAGGCAGTAGTAAGAGGAAAATTCATTGCACTGAGTTCATTCCTTAAGAGGAAAAAAAAAACAACAAATAAATGACTTAACATCACACCTCAAAGCATTAGAAAAAGAAGAACAGACCAACACCAAGAGCAGTAGAAGACAGGAAATAATTAAAATCAGAGCAGAAATTAATGAAATCGAGACTAAGGAAACCATTTAAAGAATCGACAAAACTAAAAGTTAGTTCTTTGAAAAAATAAACAAAATTGACAGACCCTTAGTGATGCTAACAAAAAGAAGAAGAGAAAAAACTCAAATTACTAACATTTGTGATGAAAAAGGGAATATCACAACAAACACCTCAGATATACAGAATATAATTAGAAATTACTTTGAAAACTTGTACTCTAATAAAATAGAAAATACTGAATGCATTGACAGATTTCTAGAGTCATATGATTTGCCTAAACTGGATGTGGAGGCTATACACAATTTTAACAGATCAATTACAAGTGAAGAAATAGAAGATGTCATCAAAAAGCTACCAACAAGGAAAAGTCCAGGACCTGATGGGTTTACAGCCGAGTTCTATAAGACTTTCAAAGAAGAACTAATACCAATGCTCTTCAAACTATTCCAAGAAATATAAAAAGAGGGAGCTCTTCCAGATTCTTTCTATGAGGCCAATATCACATTAATTCCAAAGCCAGCCAAAGACACATCCAAAAAAGAAAACTTCAGGCCCATATCTTTAATGAACATAGATGCAAAAATCCTCAACAAAATCCTGGCAAATCGGATACAAAAACATATCAAAAAAGATAGTGCATCATGATCAAGTGGGGTTTATCCCAGGGATGCAAGGCTGGTTCAACATTCGGAAATCAATAAACATAATACACCACATCCATAGACTTAAAGACAAAAATCATATGATCATCTCAATAGACGCAGAAAAAGCATTTGACAAAACACAACACTCCTTTATGTTCAAAACACTGGAAAAACTAGGAATATCAGGAACATATCTCAACATTATAAAAGCTATATATACAAGGCCCAGAGCTAACATTATCTTAAATGGAGAAAAATTGAAAGCATTCCCTCTAAAAACTGGAACAAGACAGGGATGCTCCCTTTCACCACTGCTATTTAACATAGTACTGGAAACTCTGGCCAGAACAATTAGACGAAAGAAATTAAAGGGATCCAGATAGGAAAAGAAGAGCTCAAATTAGCACTATTTGCTGATGACATGATAATCTACCTAGAAGAACCAATAAACTCTACCAGAAAACTTTTACAACTAGTAAATGAATTTGGCAAAGTTGCAGGATACAAAATCAATACACATAAGTCAAAGGCATTTTTGTACATCAGCGACAAAGACTCTGAAAGGGAAATGATGAAAACTACCCCATTTACAATAGCATCAAAAAAAAAAAAAAATACCTGGGAATCAACTTAACAAAAGAGGTGAAAGACCTCTATAAAGAAAATTATAGGACACTAAAGAAAGAAATCATAGAAGAATTCAGAAGATGGAAAGACCTACCTTGATCTTGGATAGGTAGAGTTAATATTGTCAACATGTCCATACTACCAAAGGCATTATACAGATTTAATGCAATTCCAATCAAAATTCCAATGTCATTTTTCAAAGAAATAGAAAAAGCAATCATGAAATTCATCTGGAAAAATAAGAGACCCAGAATAGCCAAAGCAATCCTGAGCAAGAAAAGTGAAGCAGGGGGCATTACCATACCGGACCTTAAATTGTACTATAGAGCAATAGTAACAAAAACAGCATGGTATTGGCACCAAAACAGACTGGTGGACCAATGGTACAGAATTGAGGACACAGAAACTAATACATATAATTTCAGCTATCTTATATTAGACAAAGGTGCCAAAAATGTACAGTGGAGAAAGGATAGCCTCTTCAACAAATGGTGCTGGGAAAACTGGAAATCCATATGTACCAAATTGAAATTAAATACTTATCTCTCACCATGCACAAAACTCAATTCAAAGTGGATCAAGGACCTAGGAATTAGACCAGAGACAAAACGCCTAATAGAAGAAAAAGTAAGCTCCAATTTCCAACATGTTGGATTAGGCCCCAAGTTTCTTAATAAGAATCCTGTAGCGCAAGAATTACTACCAAGAATTAATGAATGGGATAGATTTAAACTAAAAAGCTTCTTCTCAGCAAAAGAAACAATCAGTGAGGTGAATAGAGAGCCAACTAATTGGAAACAAATATTTAGTACATGCACAACAGACAGAGAACTAATTTCTAGAATATATAAAGTACTCAAAAAACTTTACACCAAAAAAACAAATAACCCAATCAATAAATGGGCTAAGGAATTGAGAATACACCTTTCAGAAGAAGATACATGATTAATTAACAAATACATGAAAAAATGTTCAACATCGCTGGCAATTAGAGAAATGCAAATCAAAACTACTCTAAGATTCATTTCACTCCAGTCCGAATGGCAGCTGTCAAGAACACAAGCAACAATAAATGTTGGAGAGGATGTGGGGAAAAAGGCACACTCGTACATTGCTGGTGGGACTGCAAAATGGTGCAACCGCTATGGAAAGCAGTATGGAGATTTCTTGGAAAACTGGGAATGGAGCCACCCTATGACCCAGCCATCCCACTCCTGGGTCTATTCCCAAAGGACTTAAAAACAGCATAATACAGTGACACAGCTATCTCAATGTTTGTAGCTGCGCAATTCACAATAGCTAGGTTGTGGAACCAATCTAGATGTCCCTCAGTGGATTAAGAAAATGTGGTATATACGCACAATGGAATTTTACTCAGCAATAAAAGAAAATAAATTAATGGCATTTGCAGGTAAATGGATGAAGTTGGAAGACATAATGCTAAGTGAAGTTAGTCTCAAAAATCCAAGTACCAAATGTTTTCTCTGATATAAGGAGGCTAGTTCATAGTATTGTTGGATGGGGGGGTACATAGGAGGACTAGAGGAACACTAGAATGGGAAGGTAAGGGGGGGAGCAAGGGGGGAGGGAGGGGGAGAAAAGGAAAAAAAAAAAAAAAAGAAAAGGTGGTTGAATGAGACGGATATCATTTTCCTAAATGCATGATTGAAGACCTGAATTGTACGAATATACTTTGTATACAAACAGTTGTATGTAAAAAGATGCTAAATTCATGCACTATGAGTTGTACACATTAAAAATATTTAAAAAAAAAAAAAAAAAAACAACTTGACACTGAAAAAAAAAAAGAATTCCAAGTAAGGGATTACCACAAAAATCTGCTGAGTGTTATCTCTGGAGGGACAGGAAGGAAGTGACCACAGCAGGCCTGAGAGAGCTTTCAGGGCACTGGTCTGTTTTTATCTGTGTGGTGATTCTGTGAACATTTCCTTGTGGCAATTAATTGAGCTACTTGGAGTTACTTCTTGCACATATTTTACAGTTGACAATAAATATCTGGGGAACAAAAAAGAAAATTGGTGACGCAGACCCTGGGACTCCCATGGAAACTGCCTTCTAGGTTGACATCAACCCATCTTTTGATGTTCTTTAGGCTGAGTAGTGCCCCTGAGAACAAAAGGAATATAACCTGAAGACTTAGTGGTTGGGTCCACTCAGGCAAATGTGCCATGCAAAGTAGATATGAAACTAGTGGTGTCAGCTGCATTACTGGATGATAGTGTGTTGAACATAAACATTCATTTGGATGGCACTGCCCTAGGAGCCAGAATCAGGGCTGCAGAGAAGCCTTGGGTGGCTCAGAAGATATCGTGGTAGAGGGGGCTGGTTAAAATGGTGGTCTCCTTATGTTCCGCCCACCCCTCTAGCTCCAGTCCAGGATGCTATCAGCAGCATATAGAGCTTCAAGAAAGCTGAAGGAGGAGCCAGAAGCCCCCGTGGAGACACTGGGAAAATAACACCTCTTCCTTCCACTGCAGGGGAAGAGGTTGCTAAGAGGAGGCAGTGGGCACTCTAGGAGGCACCTGTTTCTGAGAAAGGGAGCTCCCATCCCCAAGTCATCCTGCCCACCTTGCTGTCTGTGCTTCCTCCCTCCCTTCTCTGTTCCTCTCTCAAACCTACTTTCAGAGAAACTGCACCATTTTACCAGATTTAGGGCCCAAAGCTTCGTGCCACCATGCTGTCCTTGGGACTGGGTAGGCTCCTGCTGTGCCAACTGACAGCTGTTGAGGAACAAGTTCTGTCTGGACTTGGAGTAGCATTCGGCCCTGGTGAGGAAACTTCTGGATGCAGTGTTTCCCTCTGTTTAGTCTGATGTGAAGGCATTGCCTCCAGGGTTGCCTAACCTGGGCTCCAAGCCAGGGATGTCATTCCCTGGCTGTGAGCTATGTGACCTTGTCAAATTACTGGGAATATGTAGATCTTAAATAATAACACACAGGAAAGCACTTACTGGGATGGTACCCAGCAAGACACGTATAAAGTACTCAGTAAAAGCTATTGTTTATTTGTTTATCATCATCATCAACTTCCCACCCAGATACAGGAAATGACTAAGTTCTCTCTTCAGTGGGAAAGAAACAGGAAGCAGCCTTTGGAGACAGACACTCCCTACTTGCTTGTGGGATGGTAGAAAGGAAGCCAGGTGGGGGGCATGAAACTTTAGCCACTCTACAAAGTGGAGTGGTTGCACTGGCTTTCTCACACCCAGGGCCACTGGCTTCAAGGAGGCCCTCTAGGTTGAGACTTTATTTTCTGTCCAGGAACAAAAAGCAGGGTGGAAATCACACAGAAGAGGTGCCATCTTTTGCTGCCTTCTTTACGTGCTATTCCCATGTTTTCCACGGCTGTATTTAATGTCATTCCATCATGGTCTTAAGAACTATCAGGTCAGCATACTTCCTCTGAACATATGTTATTAACATGCCAATTTAGGAGAATATGCTCAGAAGGAATGACCACCATTACTCTCTGCTGAAGGTAAAAAGCCAAGGGGAAGAGGGAGAAGCCAGGGCCAGGGCTAACAGTTGGGGTCCTCTAGGTAGCTCTGGCTTGCTTGGTTCATATAGAGACTGAAATAGATACTGGAGCAAGAGTGTGTGTAGATTGTCTGCAAAAAAGTGGCCATAACCCTTCCCACCTCTGTGCATGTATTGTCCCTTCCATCAAGAAATAGAGTCTATTTCTACTTCCCTCAAAAAAAAAAAAAAAAAAAAAAAAAAAAAGATTGAAGTATAAAAACCTACAGTATCTCAGTCCAGTGACTGAGAAATTGCTGGGATGATCAGAGAAAAACCTATAAATAAGTTTCAATGGCTGTTCTAACTCAACTGAGCACTCAAAGGTACAAACTGCATTTCATTCTAAATATAATAACTTGATTTTGAGTAAAAAGTTCATTCTGATTCAAATTTGTTTATATATACATATATTTCCCTCACTATGTTGATACATAATTTGTAATCCTCTATTATTAAATATGAGATCAATTCTTAATACATAAATAAAAGGCCATTTTGTTATTATACAAGACATATATATCTCTTAATATCCTATGTTGTCTGGATATATGCTTAAGTAAATTTATTTTATTTTTTTATTTTTATTTTTTTTATATTTATTTAGTTGTAGGTGGTCACAATACCTTTATTTTACTTATGTGGTGCTGAGGTTGAACCCAGGGCCTCACACATGCAAGACGGGTGCTCTACCGCTGAGCCATAGCCTCAGCCCAGTAAATTTATTTTAATTATGCTTATTCCTTAATGTAAATTGAAACGTTCAATATATATGTATTGGAAAAGATATAATTCTTCCCACTTTCTCTTTTCTCTTTGATTGCCTTAATAGTTCATTTATAATAACCAATTTATAACATAAGCATTAGTACTATAAATTTCCCTTATTAGCTGGGTCCAACAAATTTTGATATTTTGTATATTTACTTAGTTGTTTCATATACTTTCTAATATCTTATGTGTTTTTCCATTAACCCAGGGATTATTTAGACATATCCAGAAAATATTTTGCACATCCTTTTTAATTTCCAAGTATCTGAGATATTTTTAATCACCTTTCAGTTTTTTATTTATAATTAAGTTTTATGTATGAGGCAGCATATTTTTGTGTAATTTCATTTCCCTTAATTTAGATATGTTTTATAATACAGTCAGTCCTGATAATTGTTTATGTGCACCAATAAAGAAAAAGTATTCTATTTTATGGTAGGAAGAATATTTCATAATGGTTAAGTCAAGGTGTCATTCATATGTTTTATAAACTTGCCAGTTTTTGGTCTACTTGCATTAGATAGAACTGAGGGGGAGATTTTGAAATATTCAATCAAAATTGAAGATTTTTAAATCACAAATGCATATTTTTAAATAATAAATATAAACACATTAAAGTTTCATTTATATTTTATCTATCTGTATGTGTATATAAATTACTGACATTTTACAGTACTGTTAGTAATTATTGTGTTTTCAGAAAAAATAGGTCCTGAAGATAAACAGGTACATGACAACATGATGAATTGTTCACAGAAATGCTGCTTACTTGTTAAATAAAATTTTTTTTTTAACTACGTATTTAAAACTCTGTCACATTAAACCAAAAAACAAATAAATAATACTATCAAGTTATTAAAGAAAAATTAAAGACCAAAAAGTTTTCAATAATATAAAACAAGATGATGAAATCTGATAAAAATACTGTTTTCATTTACTTACATATAAAAATTTCTTGAAGTATTTTCAAGGTAACTCATTTAAAACTACAGCAACTTGTATTTTTTAAATGTATCCTAAATACTAGCTAACATCCATTAGCTTCATGAGCGTTATATTTTCTACTTCACATGACATCTGCATAAGTTGGTAAAAAGTGACTCCCAAGGTGTTAAAGATGTAGTGAAAAGAGTTGCTAACATAAAAAACAAGAAATTTAAGTTAATCAAAAAGAAGAAGTATGAGGAGAAAGAGAAGTTGGCAAGGAAAGAAATGAGTAGTGAATTGAAGGTCATAGTAGATTTTAAAAATTGCTAAAGAGAGATAATGTTCCTTTTTAGGATGCTTATATTCAAATCTTGAATGGAAAATATATTTTGGTTCCAACAATGTGATTTCTCTGGTGAACTATCACTGATGGGTCACACAGTATACTGGAATGCCAGGCATGGATTGCAAAGGATGATCTGATGGAACAGGAAGTAATCTGGATCATTTCATATGCATAAACTATATAAATATTTTCAATTTCTATCTGTGCTGCAACATAAAAAACTTTGGAAAATGGTTCATTTATCAATGTTGCTGTCTCTATCAGGCAAAAATTCATAATATTTAGCTTTTTCTATATGATAATATATTGAAATATCATTTTGATTGCTATCTAAATGATTTTTAAAATCTTTGCATAAATTTCCAGTCCTCTACTTTTCTATTCTCTATCAGTCATGGATGCCTAAGAGGTCTTGGTTCTATTTCAAAACATGGTAATTTTATCAATATCTCTATATGCAACTACTGATGATTCTTTTTCATATAACAGGAATAATTCTATTTTATTTAAGCAGAACAAAGTTTAATATAGACTATATATGCACATTCAAAATTATTGAAAGTCCTTCATAAGCACAGCATGCAATAATTATTCTTACCTATACCAGAGTTCGCCTCAAGAAGTCACTAATCCACTTCTTACTCATCTTTTACCTCCACAATGAAATGCCCATAGCTCTAATGGGGGGACCACTATGATTTTGGCTCCAAGGAATAGCAGTCTACTACAAGCTAAACTATTAAAATAGATTATTTTGGGGCCACTTTTCTGCACTTATTCAGGTCCAAATCTAAGTCTGCCTAGGTGAATCTGAACATATACATTAAGTGAAGAAGTTTCACTTTTAGATTTTCAGCATCAGCTTTCCAGGAAGGCACACTAGAAAGGGCTTGGGATATATGTGACTAAATCAATCTATTGTATCTACTACAATGACCTTTGAAATTGAAATTATTTTCCTTACATGAAGTTTTCTCAGCTATAAAATTAGGTTGCTGGACTAGAAAATACCAAAGATTAATGCCAGTTAAGATTCTATGAATATAAGTAGCTGTAAAAGCATAATAAGACATAGTCTTAGCTAGAAATTGAATAAGTCAAGGATAGCAACTACTAGATAAAATATTGAAGACTATAAATATTAAAATATGTGTAATTATTGACTACAATTTTTAACTTGGTAGTTTTAAAATATGAGCAAATTGATTTTTTAAAAGAAACCATTAAGACTTTTGATAAAAAATATGAAATTTATGCTTACTCTGGAATCAGAATTGCTAATCTAAACAAGTTCTGCCAAAATTCTCTTGTGAGTCATCAATTTAAAAACACATATACACACAAGCCCACATGCACACAGGCACACAGCGTTATTCTTTTCTGAGGAATAGGATGCAAGCAATGAAAAACTGAACTGTTACTGTCCAAAACTAAATGTTTTTAATATCTGTTATAGAATTTATAAACAGCTTCATTCCATAGTCATTTGTACAATTTATTCACTTCAGCTGTAAATCTCAGTAACAATTACACAAATAAAAAGAAAATTTGTATGGCCTTATCTAAAACAAATGATCATGATTACAACTTGTTTACAAAGGGAAATTCCATTTTCCTTTCCTGCAATTAGTAGACTAACACAGATAACATTTGAAAAGTATTGCTAATTAATTGTTAATAACCTGCTGGGAACATAACCAAGCTAGACACAAAATTGCAAAACTAGTTATCAAGTGTGTTGAAGCAGAAATGATTTAAGGATTTTAATCAGGATCCTTTGCACAACATGTTTAGCTTGGCTACCTAAATGAATGAGTCATTAAAAAATAATTTTAAAATGAGCATGGCCAACCATAATTTTATAAATATATAGAAATATATATTTGTATAAATATATATTATTTATATGCTTATATATAAATATATAATACTTATATATTCATAGAATTCTATAAATTTTTATAAATATTCCTTAATTTTAATTAATTATATTCTGTAAATATACCTTAATTTTAATTAATTCTATAAATATACCTTAATTTTTAATTTCTTGATTACCTTAAATAATTTCCATGACTTGATTTCTTTGTGATATAATTTGCCAGTTTTTGTAAGTTTTAATTACAACATTATTTATTATTTTTCTTAATTTTGTAGCTTAAAAAGGCATAAATATCAGTAATTAGATTTTAATCTGTATATTAATGGATGTACGCAGAAGTATATACTATTAGAATGAGTTCTATGAAATCTATTCAGAAGTATTCTTGAATTAAAAATAAATAAAAAAGACAAAAACAATCAAGAAAAACTTTACCATTTTTTCCTATGTTCTTTTCTTATATCTTTTTTATGCATTATAATTAGGGGAAGGTTATAGCAAAGTTTCTCCACTTCCCATTTTTTTCCACTTATCAAAAATCCTTTACTATTTGTTTCTCCATTTTAATTTTCACGTTTCAAATTTACGCTTTAATATATTTCCCACGTTGATTAATTTCATAAATTTAAAATTTAAAAAAGAGTCAAGTAAGAGCAGTCCATATTACATTTTGCTGAGACAAACTGTGACAGTTTATCCACTCCTTCGTTAAACCCATAATTATTAGACATCATTATATTCCAGGTACTGATCCAAATGCTGGGACTAAAATATTGATTTTACAAATTAAGCCAAGTCCTTTTGAAGCTTTTAATTCAGTGATAAACCATACTTGACACAATGCCAGTCGTGGATGAATGTTTTTAAGAAAATGTAAAATGCATTAATAGAACACAATCTGGGGAAAGCGGTGATGGAAGTTGCTTGTTGAAAGCAACTGAGGTTAAGAGCATAAAACAAAGATGAGAGTGACAGAGATGAAATTGGAAAGTTACCCAAGAGCTTTAGCATACAAAATCCTACAAACCTTATCAACACTTTAGGTATTATTTTAAGGTGTTATCGGGAGGCACTGGTGGGTTTGGAAAGGGGATAAGATAATTTCATTTTCTTTTTCCTAAAAAAATCACTCCAACTGATGTTTAGACATTGACTATGCAGCTAAAAGAAAGGCAGGGAGCACTGGTAGGTGGGTAATTCATGGTCCATGTGAGACAGGAGATAGCAGATGTTTTTAGTCAGTATTTTTGCTGCTATGAACAAAAGGATTGACAAGAACAATGAGAGGTGGGAAAGTTTATTTGGGGATCACTGTTTCAAAGATCTCACTCCATAGACACCTGGTTCCATTTCTCCAGGCTTGAGGCGAGGCAGAATGTCATAGCGGAAGAATGTGCAGAGTAAAGAAACTCAAGACATGTCTCCAGGAAGCAGAAAGAGATTAAGCCCAACTCAACAAAACATACCTCAAAGACACATGTCCAATGACCCACCTTCTCCAGCCCCATTCTATACGCCTAGAGTCACCACTCAATTAATCCCTATCAGGGGATTAATTCACTGATTGGGTTAAAGCTCTCATAACCTAATCACTTCACCTCTAAACTTCCTTGCATTTTATCACACGTGAATTTTTCGGGGACACCTCTTATCTAAATCATAAAAGCAGAAGACTGTAATGTTGAGAAATGGATAAATTGAAAAATAATTGGCAATAAGCTTAAGGACAAAAATTTTTAACCGCAGCATAATGAAGAATATAAAAGCAGTCTTCTATTTATCTTTTTAGTACAAAGCATTATTAAAACAAGGGATCTATTAATCACAATAGCTAGATTCGTCATATCTCCTACAAACATCTACATGTAAAATTATGGATGACTGCATTATATATATATATATTTTTAATTTCCCCTGATAATTTCAATCTTACATTATATTTATACAAACTTTTTCCTTGATTTTATTACTTTATAGTTATTTTCCACTTTCAGTGTTTGAATTCTTATTTTATACTTCAAATAAGCAAATCATTCTTTTGCCTACAAATAAATTCTATCCTTTTTTATAGAAATCAAAGTATATTTCAATTCCAGACTATTGTTATTTCAGACTAATAATTAGTTTCTTTATACTATCTATTTAAAACATAAAATATAGCACTAGTCTATATCACCGTGCAGTAAAGTAGTATAAGGAAAAAAATTAAATAGAAAGATATCTATCAAATTTTAGTATAATGGTTGCTTGTGAGAAGTAATTTTAAGTAGTCTATACCTAAATGTACCAGAATTCAAAATATAAATTAAAGAACAATAACATACCAAAATTATATATATACATATATATGTACATATACACATTAAGTTTAATTCCAGTGACAGATTACAAATAAATTATAAAGAGAAAATAAGAATATCAAACTATACATTCCCATGTATTAATCTCCATATTTACAGTAATGAAATATATGTGTATGATCCTTCTTTCAGACATTATGCTCTCATATGGGGCAAGAGTTATCTAATAGACAAACACAATTGCAGTCATTAATATTGATTGCACTATGAAAAAATATAGTGAAGGATATACGAGGAGAACAAATGAGTTCTCAATGAGATTAGGAGACACTGAAAAGTTTTATGTTTCTGATAAAACTTTATTCGAAGCCACAAAATGTCAGTGAAAATGTAAGAATTAGTTATTAGACAGTTTCCACCAAAATAAGGAACCTTAATGTTCTGAAAGTAAGGCATAGAAGAAGGAAGGGACAATCGATTTTAGAGGAGTTGATTTAGAATAGGCCTAATGAACGAGTTTAATTGAATAGGTGATGTATGAGATTTTTGAAGTTCAGAACTGTATTAATGCAAAAGGATAAAGAGAAATGGTTTAAAATATGTTGGTGGGCTTTTCATCAGCTTTTTTGCTGCTGTGACTAAAGGACCCAACCAGTACAATCGTAGAAGACAAAGGGTATCCCCCCCCCCCCCCCCCCCCCGAGAACTCATGGTTTCAGAGACCTCCATCCATAGACAGCAGGCTCCAGTCCTTGGGGCTCGAGATGAGCCTGAACATCATGGCAGGAGAGAGTGACAGAGGGAAGTAGCTCCTATTACCATGATGAGAAAGCAGAGTGAGGAATTCCACTCACCAGATACAAATTTATACACCAAAGACAAAACCCAAAACCTAATTCCCACCTGCTCCAGCCACACCCTGCCACTTCAGTTTCCACTCAGTTAATCCGTATCAGGGAATTAAATAACTGATTGGGTTAAGACTCTAACAACCCATCCTCATGGAGCACAGAATGCCTGTGAATGAAGAACAGGAATTCAAATTGTGCTTAACACTTTGGTCCTAGACTTCCAGGAAGGTGCAACAGAGAAGTGAGCAGTTTCCTCACACAGAAAACAATAATTGGAGGAGCCATCGTCTTCCTTTGTGGTGGTACCTATAGATTTCATAGAAGTGTGAGCAGGATCATTTCATTATATGTAGAAGTTTGGATTTTCTAATCAGAGAATCCAAGACAATCAACTTTGGAAAGCAATCAGTTGTAACAGGAGAGTTCCACAGGGGAATCAGATGCAATGTCAACAAACAAAAAATTGATACATATGTTTGTCACACCAGTAATAATCTATTAAATATAATGAAAAACTTTCATTCACAGTATCAAAAACAAAATCAAAATGATTTTCATAATGTATTTCAAAATAAAAAATATGATAATACAAAACAAAACAATACATTGTTGAAGGAAAAACTGATTTATACAAATGGTATTATTGAATGGGATATCTTAATATATACATTTTTAAATGTTATAACACTGCAAATTTAATGCAAACTCAGCTTACCAAATTTGTAGATAGTATTCACAGGTTGCAAAGTTTATCTGAAAAGAGAAAAAAATGTTTAGAATGATTAATTCTGTGTTTTACATATTTTATAATAACATTTTTAAAATAAAAAAAATATTTTTGACAAAAATTATATTGCCAATAAATCTGAATTCCAAAAAAAATGTCAAATTAAGCTCTTTCAGAAAGAATTACTATGGCACAAGTCAGAAATATGGGTTTACTTAATTAAAAGAAATGCATTAGAAAATGAGTAACTAAAGACAAAAAAAAAAACATTTTCTCTTTCTTAATTTATATAATGAATAACAGTTTGTTCAATTTAATAAGAGCAATATTTTATTGATTAAAGTTTATGGATAAGTAAAATGACAATAGTGTTATGAGAAATCAGAGTAAGGAATAGGAAATACACTGTTGTATATGATAAACATTGGAAGCAAATGAAGGTGTGCTTCAATAGGTAATAGACAAACAAAAACATGTCATAAAAGTACACTGAAATGTTACTCAGCAATGAAAAGTAATGAACTGTGAAGACTTGAAAACACATAAAGCAACCTTTTGTACATATTGTCAAGTGAGAGAAACTAGTCTGAATTGACTATTTTCCTGTATAATTCTGATGACATTTTGAAAAGGCAAAACTATACAGATAGTGAGATGATAATGTTTGCCACTGATTCACTAGGAGCAGAGCAAGAATGTGTAAATTAAACACACCACATTTTTAAAGCAGTTAGGCTGTATTGTATGATAGTGTTATGATGGATACATGAATTACACATTTGTCAAAACTCACAGCTGTATAATAATATGTTTTGATATGTTAATAATAATATATTAAGATCTGTTCAGCAATTTCCAAAAATAATATAATGGTAATGAAAGATTTTAATAATAGGGCTGGGGATATAGCTCAGTTGGTAGAGTGCTTTTCTCACATCCACAAGGCCCTGGGTTCAATCCCCTGCACCACACACACACACACAAAAAAAAGTTAATAGTAGAGAAAATGGTTGGGGGAAGAAAGAGTATATGGAAACTTATACCTACTGCTCACGTTTTCCTTTAAATCTACTACTGCTTTTAAAAAAAAATATATATATATATATATTATTTTGAAAAACAAAATTATAAACAGGTGTTTTGAACAAGATAAGGGTTGTTCTTTCTGTCAAATGATGAGAAGCTCAGAGATGGTAACTGAAGATTGATAATGTATCTCCATTTTGCTTACAGGTACTTCGGTTTCTTCTAGTATTTTCACTATTATCCTACTATAACACCATGTCCAGGTTCTCACGATGGCTGCTTCACTTAGCATTATATTCTCCAACTTCATCCATTTACCTGCAAATGCCATTATTTTATTTTCTTTTATTGCTGAGTAAAATTCCATTCTGTATATGTACCACATTTTCTTTATCCATTCATCTACTGAGGGACATCTAGGTTGGTTCCACAATTTAGCTATTGTGAATTGTGCTGCTATAAACATTGAAGTGGCTGTGTCACTGTGTAATGCTAAGTGAAGTTAGTCAAACTAAAATATCCAAATACCGAATGTTTTTTTCTGATATAAGGAGGCTGACTCACAGTGGTGTCACGTCAGGGTACATAGGAGGATTAGAGGAACGCTAGAAAGGTCAAAGGGGAGGGAGGGGAAGGGAGGGAACAAGGGGGGATAGAGGGGAAAAAAAGAAAAGGTGGTTGAATAAGATGGATGTCTTTATTCTAAATGCATGATTGAAGATTTGAATGGTACGAATATACATTGTATACAAACAGTGTTTTGTAAAAAGATGCTCTGTATGTTTATTATGAATTATAATTTATACTACTATTATAAAGACAACAACTTTGAATAAAAAATAAATTAAAAAAAAAAGATGGCTGCTGGTTGTTTCCCAGCCTCATTACCACATTTGATATAGGAAAAAGAGTTGGGATAGAGAGAAGAGTAAAAATCATTGCATCTTTTAGGTACTTTTCAGGAGGATCTGCAAGATATTCAAATTTTATAACTTCTTAATTTAAAACTCTACTCAAGGGAGGCAGGAATTATATTTTACTTGAATATGTTGCACCTTAAGTGAAATCAGAGTTTGGCTAGTTAAAAGAGAAAATTGATATTAAACAAGAGAATGCTTGTCCCTGCCAGAAAGACATGATAATGTTAGGATTAAAAGGAATAACTTATTTCAATATTCTATTGATTGTTGACTGCGGGAAGAAATATTTGTGGAACCATAAACATTTGGCACTGGAACATTCAATGAAACTCAGCATTATTTAGGCATGTCACAACCAAATATGATCATGTCATAAGCAGGAAAAAAAATAGTAATAGATGCAAGTTCTTGTGTGCATCAGTGACTGTATGACATACTGAACAATGCCAGTGTTAGTTTTCTTCCTTAGGGCTTCAGATGGTGATTCACATCTGTGGTCATTAGCAGCCTTGAGAACCATAAAAAAGTTAACTGAAATTCCCTCAGATTAAAAAATAGACAAAATAAAAATTCTAGGCATTAATTATTTGAGAATTTTAATCTCACAGAACTTCACCAAACTGCAATGAAGTTGACTGATATCATCTTGTCATGAAAAATCACTTAGGAAACCACTTGGGTGTTAAGTCATACTTCCTTTCTTTTGTTTAATTTTAACTTTTTGCTAAGTATTTTTTATGTTTGTTAAATATCTTTAAATGTTATGTGGTTGATTTACATTATAGAATGTTAGCCTGGTATGGGAGAAAATATATTGTACTTTCTTTCCTTACCAACACAAATATACTATGTTAATTGTTAAGAACTTTATAATTGGAATTGTGATTTCCCCTATTATTTAAGGGTATTAAATAACATTTTATGAGAATTTCATTATTATTTGAGGAAACTTGGTGGTGATTTTGTCTTTCTGTAAATATGTTTTTTTTCCCCAACTAAAATAAGGGATACATGTGCTGTATCCAAAAATTATGCAGCAAGTTCTTTGCAATAACTTAGGATTAAAAATTGAGACATGTATGCATTATTTAGACATTTGTTTGATTGAAGGTTTGCTGTTTGTTCAAATCCTGGAAGGAATGTCAATCTTCATTTCATCATCCTCTCATAACCATTTGGCAATACTAATTGTCAACCATTCCATCATGAACTGAAGTTTTCATTTGCTTTTTTATGACCTCTCTCTACTGGTTTTCAGTCACCTTGAAAGCAGGTCATATTTTTTTTTCCCTCTCTTCTTGGGCCTTTATCCCTATCTAAACTTGAAAACATGTACTATTTCAGGTTTCATCAAGACTCCTTCTATACTTACACTTGCTTCTTGGTGATTTCATCCAGACTGATAGATTTGACTGACTCATGAATAGATTTGTGACTCATGAATGTGTAGTACCATACTCAAACTTCAATTTGCATTGTGTATTCCTGCATCCACCTGCCTTATCAGAATTTTTACATAAGTTTCTAATAAGTAAGATAAAAAAGTCCCTTTTGTCTATAAAAATTTCCAATTTACTCTTGTTGGTCCATGATAATTTAAATGCTCTTGTTCTTTTCAATGAGTCCTGGTTTTATAATAAATTATATCATCACTCTACAAGCCAATAGGAGCTCTAACTGTACATATCCATAATAAAATTCAGAAAAATAGTTTTTGTTTTTAGTATCATACAAAAAAGTTTAATATAGATAGATAAACTATATTCAGTTTAGAATTTATAATTAAAATTATAGCTATGAGCCTATTATGTAATGAGATTAAAAATATGAGTAATATTTTGAATTCTTTTATACCAAGTTGTCAGAACTCATCTCCTTCCCTCTTCCTGAGTTTCCTGAAGTGTAGCTATTATCTTGAATACACACACACACACACACACAGATATATATATATATATATATATATATATATATATATACATATATATATATGTATATATGCACACACATAAGTTTTTATATTTGTTAGATCTTGAGTATATAATGTATATATATTTATATTTGTTATCTATGTATTGCACACACACACACAAATATCTTTTGTTTTCCTTTAAAGATTACTGTTGTGTCTCAAAAAATCACTGCTTTTCTCCTGAATTTTTTATATTAATGGTATATGCTCTATGAAGTTATCGAATAGCACATTATGCTAGAGTAGATTTTTAGTATTCTCAGTATAAAAAAGTAGTTATATTAAATTTATTTTCATTTTAAGATATTGCAATATATGTGTGTATATTTCACCAAGGCTGGTTACTTGACTTAGTCCTAGCTTTTATGTTATTATAAAACCAGGTGCTACAACATATTGTGTATGTCTCAGAATGCCTGCTTTCAAATTTATTTAGATTATATAACTAGAAGTAGAAATGCTGTATTTTATAGGACACACATATTCACGTTTAATAGGTAATGCCAGACTGTTTTAGAAAGTAATTGTAGTAATGCATCCTCTTAACAGTAGTGTATTACTTTCTTTGTTCCAAATACTCATGTGCTTTAAAATCATTTAAAAAGAAATTGCCCAATCTGGGTGTGTGAAATTGTATTTCAATATAGTCCATTTGCTTTTCATCATCAACCAATAAAATGGTTATATTCTTATGTAAGGTACTGTTTTTATTTTAATGATTTTTATATTGAAGTGTATTTTTCCTTGAATAATCAAACTTTTTAAAAATGTCTAAATAATAAACCCTACTAATTATGTGTGTTGCAAATAATTTTCAGTCTTGTTTGCATTTCCATATTTGCCACTATAATTTGACAAAGAGTACTCATTTTAATTCGATTCTTATACACAAGTTCTACTTTTTTTAAATTTTTTGTTGCTAAAACATTTAAAGGCAGAGCTAAATAGTTAAATCAGACCTTCATTCCGGAAGTCTTTTGTCAATGTGTAGCTTCAGTTAGCCACAACCTTGGGGTCCATAGTGCCTAGAGGTAGATATCCTTATGCTTGAGAAGTTAGGATTAGAGATAATTCTTCTCTGTAACTCTTATCCTGACATTTGGGCAGGACAGGCTATAGCACCAGATTATTGACAGCTCTCAGACTCATGGAAGATATTGAACAGTACAGAAATTTGGCAAAGTATTTGCATCTATGATATATAACAGTCTCACAAAATCAATATTAATAATAATAGAAAACCCAAGTGAAGGTGCGCAAAATGAATTCATATATGATTAGCTCATATATAGTATGTATAAGTAATGAATACTTAGAGTAATGAAAATTATGAAAAATCTCATTTATAATAGCATAAAATTTAAATAACCATAATTAAGTCTTCCAAAACACATTCATAATCTTTATCAAGAAAAGTAAAACCATTCATAAAGGAAAGCAAAGAATTTCTAAATGAATGGAAAATTTTTTCACATTCATGAATTTGAAGACTCATGTTGTTCAGCAGTCATTTTCCTCAAAAATTTTTTATTTGTTTTAATTGGTTGTACATAACAGTAGATTGCACATCTACACGTCATACATAAATAGAGTATAACATGCCATTCTTCTGGTTGTACATGATGTAAAATCACACCAGTTGTGCAGTCTTTTATGCACATAGGATAATAATGTCTGATTCATTCTATTATCCTTCCTAGCTCCATACTCACTCCCATCTCCTCACTCCCCTCTATTCTTCCCTAGCGCCCCTGGTCTGCTTATTGTGAATTAATACCTGCATATCAGAGAAAACATTTTGCCTTTGGTTTTTTGGGATTGGCTTATTTCACTTAGCATGATATTCTCCAGTTCCATCCCTTTATCAGCAAATACCAAAATTTCATTAACCTTTAAAGCTGAGTAATATCCCATTGTGCATATACAGTACATTTTTTAATCCATTCACCTCTTGAAGGACACCTAGGTTAGTTCCATAATTTAGCTATTGTGAGTTGAGCTGCTATAAATATTGATGTGACTGTGTCATTCTAGTAGGCTGATTTAAAGTCCTTTTGGTATAAACCTTGGAGTGGGATAGCTGGGTCAAATGATGACTCCATTTCAAGTGTTCTGAGGAATCTCCATTCCACTTTACATGATGGTTGTGAAGTATCTGTTCAGTTCTTTAGACCATTTATTAATTGGGTTATTTGTTTCTTTGGTGTTTAGTTTTTTGAGTTCTTTACATGTGCTGCAGATTAATGGTCTATCTGAAGTGAATGAGGTAAAGATTTCACCCAATCTGTAGGCTCTCTCTTCATACTGTTGTGCTGAGACCCATTGGGGGCCATGTGTGGACTACCTTGGCATCATAGCCTAGTGAATAGGAACATATGGTGTTTGGGAACTTCCAGTGGCAGTCCCACAGGGTAAGATGGCCCAAAATCATGTGAATTTATATTCAGCTCTGCCTAGTCCCACACAGCACTGGAGATGGGGTGACCAGCTTTAGACACTCAGCCTCTCAGAGATAGATGGGTATGACCTGCCAACATGCCAATAAATCTATTGGTTGTAAGACATCACAAATCAAGACTCCACCCCTGAAACCTTACCCCTGCCTTTGATGTACCCCCTTAAATAAACCACTGGATCCACATTTAAATTGTCCAGTTCCAGAACCTATGTGGGTTGCACGTATCAGGTGCTCTGCTTCAAAACTATAATTTTCACTCTGACTTTTGTTCTTCATAATTATTTCTGACATTTTTTCTGGTGTCTTATACCCTCCTGGACAGGAAAATGGAACCTCAGTGAGGTGCTGGCAGCCTCCCCATACTCTTGATTGTTTCACTGCTGAGAAGAAGATTTTTTCATTTGAATCCATCCCATTTACTGATTCTTGTATTTACTTCTTGTGCTTTCGGACTCTTGTTATGGAAGTCAGATGCTAAGCTAACATGAGTTTTATATATGGTGAGAGATAAGTGTTTACTTTCATTTTGTTGCATGTGAATTTCCAATTTTCCCAGAACCATTTGTTGAACAGGTTATCTTTTTTGTAGTAAATATTTTGGTGTCTTTTTCTAGTCTGAGATAATTCTATTTATGTGGGTTTGTTTCTGTGTCATCTATTCTGTATCATTGGTCTATGTGTCTGTTTTGGGGCAATACCATGCCATTTTTGTTACGATGGCTCTGTAGTATAGTTTAAGTTCTGGTATTGTGATGCCTCTTGCTTTACTCTTCTTGCTAAGGATTTACTTGGCTATTCTGTCTCTCTCTCTCTCTCTCTCTTTTTTTTTTTTTCCAAATGAATTTCATGATTGCTTTTCTAGTTTTATGAAGAATGTCATTGGGATTTTAATAGGAATTGCATTAAACCTATATAATGCTTTTGTTAGTATGGCCATTTTGACAATATTAATTATGCCTATCCAGAAGCATGAGAAGTCTTTCCATCTTCTAAGGTCTTCTTCAATTTCTTTCTTTAGTATTCTACAGTATTCATCATATAGGTCTTTCACCTCTTTTACTACATTGACTCCCATTTTTTTTTTTTTTTTTTTTTGAGGTATTGTGAATAGGGTTTTCTTCTTTGAAGGTCTTATAGAACTTGAATGATACTCCATGTGGTCCTGTTTTTTTTTCTTTATCAGTAGGCTTTTGATGGCACCTTCTATATCAATACTTGAAATCAATGTGTGTAAATCATGTATGTTCTCCTGATTCAGTTTGGGTAGATCATATGTATCTAGAAATTTATTGATGTCTTTGAGATTTTCTATTTTATTGTAGTACAAACTTTCAAAATAATTTCTAATTATCTTTGATATTTCAGTGTTGTCTGTGATGATATTTCCTTTTGCATCATGAATTTTAGTAATTTGGGTTTTCTCTCTCTTTTTTTCCATTAGCATGGTTAAGAGTTTAACAATATTATTCATTTTTTCAAAGAACAAACTTTTTGTTTTGTCAATTTTTTAATTGTTTCTTCGGTTTCAAGTTATTGATTTCAGCTCTGATGTTGAGGACTTAAGAACACATCAGCCGAAAGAATAGAAAAACTGAACTCTCTGGCTTTCTCCCACTTCTCGATACTGGAACTTGGCCTAGCCAAGAGGCATTCCCCTGACGTGTGATGAGAACTCAGATCGCCACTAAGATAGGCTAATGGCTCCGCCAATGTGATTTGCTCATGCTCCCTATGTGCTCCTATGATCCTTCTGCTGATTGTCCCATGTCTTCTATAAAGGCCGTCCATCTTCCTCAATAAACCGAGCTTGTGCCTTGACTCGACTCCCTGGTAGGTCTGAGTGTCTTCTGTCATGAAGGCTGGGTGGCCACCAGTCGACTTCTGCCCTTCTGATCTCGCCTCACTGCTGGGGCGTGCTCCCCCTGCCTTCTCTGCAGGCCAGACGAGGCTCACCCGGGTCAAGGGGGAGTTAAAAACCCCAGCAACTTTAAAAAACCCAGACACTCTGATTGTAAATATTTCCTGTCTTATACTGATTTTGGTGTTGATTTGTGCTTTTTATTGGATTTAAGATGTATTGGTAGGTCATTTATTGGTTGACTTTTTATTCTTTAAATGAATGAGCTCACTGCAATGAACTTTCCCCTTAGAATTGCCTTTATAGTGTCCTGGAGATTTTGATATGTTGTATTAGTATTTTCACTTATCTCTAAGTATTTTTTTTTATTTTATCCTTGATTTTTTTCTGTTATCCATTGATCATTCAATAATATATTATTTTAAATTATTTAGTCACTACATATTAGATTCACTTTTTTTTTTTTTTTTTTTTGTACCAGGAATTGAGCCTCTGAACCATATTCCCAACCCTCTTTTGTATTTTATTTAGAGAGGGATCTCAGCAAGTTGGTTAACACTTCACTTTTGCTGAGGTTGGCTTTGAACTCAGGATCCTCCTGCCTTAGGCTCCTGAGCTTGGATTTACAGGTGTGTGCTACTGTGCCCAACTTATTTTTTATTTTAGCATTGATTTACAATTTCATTTTCATTATGATAAGATAAAATTCAGGATACTATCTCTATTTTTTATTTGCTAAGAGTTGCTTTGTGGCATAAGATATTATCTATTTTAGAGAAGGATCTGTGTCCTTCTGATATTATATCATTGAAAAGATTGTACATTCCTTTGGTTTGTATCTCTGCTCCTTCATCTACCCCAATAAATCTTCAATTTGGTCTTTTCATGTTATCCCATCATTCTTGGAAGGTCTATTCGTGGTTCCTTACCATCTTCATTGCATGGTCAACTTATTTTCAAGATAATATATTTTGTCCTTTTTGCCTGGGGTTATGTCTTCCAAGTGGTCTAGTCTGTTGGTGATACTTTCCATTGAATTTTTAATTTGGTTTATTGATTCCTCCTTTTAGAGGATTTCTGTTTTTGTTTGTTTTGTTTTTGTAGAATATCTGCATCTTTATTTAAGTGGTCTTTTTATTCCTTTATTTTGTCTTTTATTTCACTCCTTATACCATTCTTTAATTTGCAGATCAGTTTAACTATGTACATTCTAAACTTCTCTGACATTTCTTCTACTGTGTTATCAAAGGATTCTATTATTGGAGCATCTTTGTTTGTTTGGGGGTGCTTTGTTCTCTTGTTTTTTTCATGTTGTATGTGTGTTTTCCTATCTAGCAGTATGGATCTAAGTCAGTACAATTTCTACCCACATATATACTAAATCTCAATTTATTTTTTGATGAATTTTACATACATTTTAATAGAAAAAATCCTCAACAATTGATGAAGGAATTTGCTCCCATACAATTAACCTTGGATATACTTCATACTTAAATAAAATATAACTCCTAATGCCAAATATAAATGTCATTCTACAAAAACCTTTTTCCTTAATAGTCAAACATTTAATGAATTTTAAAATGATAAATCCTCTTAGTTATGTATGTTGAAATATGTTTTCATCTTTCCATTATTTTTACTCTATTTTGATACGCAATAATTGCTCTTTTTGGTAGGGATGAGATTGGAAGGGATCAAACTCAGTCTCATGTATGCTAAGCACATGCTTTTCCACTGATCTGTACCCTCAACCCTCTAATTTTTCATCTTAATATAGTTATTATAATTTTTAGTGCTCAAAAGTATCTAGGGACAGTGGTACAAAGTTCAATAGTCCTTCTCTGAGGAAGTGTTTGGTAAATTTGTGATGGGCATTTTGTCAAAATTAATATTTTATTTAGATATCATGTACACTAAAAAAATCACCATTTTTGAGGAGCATAATTTATTGAGTTTAAATAAATCTATGAAGTAGTATCAGTACTAGCACAAATATGATATAGAACATGCCCATTTTTCTCAGAAACATTCATTTTTCTCTTTTGCCATCAAATTCCATTCTTTGACATGACTAGGTCTTCTTAGCCACATATAATCAAGACAGCAATCCAGAGAATTATACTATATTCCAACTTCACATTCTGTTGTGCTCCTTTATTAAATATTAAATAAATCATGTGTGTTAAGAATTTTACAAAAATTTCAATTTTTTTTGTTGCGGTTGAACTATTCTTATCCTTACCGAATAAAAGCATTTTCCACATAGTTATTGTTACTATTTGACTTTTGTATGCCATTACATATTTGTAAAAAATCATTATATAAAACATGGTTCCTTTTGACAAAAACACAGATTATATTTCCATTTTCCATTTGCTTTGATGTTCACTTTGATGAAAGTGATAAATAGAAGTATTCCTCTAATTCAACTTGAGAGTAGTTGCTGTCTCTGATGAAATTTCCAGGAAAATGATAGATGTGGAAATACTGCTCAAATGTCATGTAAATTAAGCAAATGTTCAACACTTAGGTATCTGAAAACAATGAAAAAGTACAGTGTGAAAAAAAAAAAAAAAAAAAAAAAAAAAACAGTGCATAATGCTCAAATGAGCCAGGTTTAATGTTCTTGGGGAAGGACAACTGGAGGAGTACATGGGCAATTGGGCTTCTGAGTTGTGTAGCATATAAAATAATAAGTGAGCCCAAGTAAAATGGCATCTTGAGAGAATTGGCATCCTACCATTGAAATAAATATTTAAACAATACTCAGGAAAAATACAGTTTCTTATCATTAGCAAATTGCTTAAGAGTTCTGGAGTATGAAATTTTGTTAAAGCTGAGAATATTTAGAACATTTTGAGAATGGCACCAGAGTGAAGGTAATAATTAAACTTGAAACTTGCATTTAAACATTAATAAAAGTCATGATGAGTGACATCATGGCCTAAGATTTTAAATATTTATTGCAATTTTGGAAAATAGTGGAAATATGCCTCTAATAGAAATCAAGTTGATGTTCTGAAATTTAAATGTGAACAGAATTTTTACTGAGCTCTGGATTATATTTGCTGAGATAAGCAAAGCAATAAAGAAAGCAATAGTGAAGACCAAAGTTACTCAGAGTAAATTACACATATAAAATATTATTTATATCTGTTAATTTTATCCTTTGCCTAGTCAAAAACTGATGTGCCCAACTATATATTTATGCAAGTGCTGGTATCATTTCCCTTCACAGAACTTGTTTTCCCTTTGGGTTATAATTTTAAATTTATTTTTCATTTTTCAGAAGATATTCAGTATTTTTACATTTAATACATGTAATTTCTTGACTAAGATAGAATATAATTGATTTGGGAGTAAATAAAGCAAGATTATGGTGTTCAGAGAAAAGATGTCTAAGTGTCCTATTTTTAATTTTGTTTTCAGTTTTTAAGTTTTTGCATAGAATTACTAAAACTTTTTGTATACCAATAGGATTTATTCCAGGTTAGCATTAGTGATAATTTCTAGAGATGATGGAAATATCGCAGCTTGATTTTCCTAATACTACGTAAAAAAAGTAATATAAACAGTAATAAGTAATTTTAAAAAGTTATATTTGGGGCTGGGGTTGTGGCTAAGTGGTAGAGCATTTGCTTAGCATATGCATGGCCCGGGTTCAATCCTCAGCACCACATGAGAATAAAGGCATTGTATACAACTAAACAAATAAATATATATATATATATATTTAAAAAAGTTATATTTGTAAATACTTAACAGTGACCCAATAGTAAAAATACTTTGAAAAGGAAGAAGTGACATTCAAATAAGTTAAAACATCCTTGCATAATTACGTTTTAAAGATATTTAATTTCCACCTTTTTTTTTTTTTTTTTTAACCACAAAAGCACCATTTGGAAACTAGCCCGCTCAAAGTGCATTATATAAAGTTTATTATTGCTGTCAACAACACAGATAAAAATGATAATGCAAATGAAAACAAACATACAAGTCAATGTAATTTTTTTATTGTTCATTGGAATATATAGCAAAGAAGATTTTTTAAATGGAAGTGCATATTGAAAGATAAGTAAGCATGCTTTTTTGTTTAAAGATTTTAAACTGTTGTTGTAGAGAAGATTGACATTTATCGTGCTTTTTCATCCTGAAAATTCCAATGGCACTATATTCAGTTCTTTATTTTCTAAGTGAATGTCTAATAAAATGTTGAATTACTTGAGTAGGGCTTCTTACAGAGACTTTCAGTCACCATGTTCTGTAGTTGAGAGAAATTATATAGAGAGAGTTAACAAATCCACCAAAAAAAAAAAAAAAAAAATTAAAAAAAAAAAGTGGTAGCCGGGCGCGGTGGCGCACGCCTGTAATCTCAGCACTTTGGGAGGCTGAGACAGGAGGATCGCGAGTTCAAAGCCAGCCTCAGCAATGGCGAGGCACTTAGCAACTCAGTGAGACCCTGTCTCTAAATAAAATACAAAAAAGGGCTGGGGATGTGGCCCAGTGGTCGAGTGCCCCTGAGTTCAATCCCCAGTACCAAAAAAAAAAAAAAAAAAAAAAAAAGTGGTGGGTTCAAGCACGTTGTTTCTCATAACAGTCAAACCCTAGAGAACCCTATTTGATCAATGCATAATCATTTCCATTCAGATGAGTCTGCCCAAGTAACTAGAATGTTCATTTAGTGGTTCAGTAATTTTTGTTGACTGAATGACGTAAGTAGAGCAACAATGAATAACTATGCAGTATCCAATTAATTTATCAGTGATAGATTTTCAAAGAGTCAATCTTGTCAACTGTATAGCACTACATACTTTCATATTTTTCCATATAATCTGGAGGAATTATTACATCAAATATTTTCAGAAGATACCACATCTTATTTGTAGATATATTCATGTGTGAGCTCCTTGAAATAATCATTGTTTAAAACTAGGTTGCCAATTTCACTTATACAGTGACATATTCATTATGCTGGGAGAGGTTGATCAATATTTGCTGATTAAAACAGCAACAGCATAAAAATTACATGTATTGGTAGATGCAAAAGAAAACATGGAATAGAAGCTGCTTCAAACTCTTTGGAACAAACCTTAAACACTAACATTCTTACTGCTATTATTAGATAAAATGAAAACTTTTTCCACATATGACACTTTCAAAATTTAGGAATAAAATTTGTGAAGAGATGAGATAACCAATAAAATGACATAATAAATTTAGAAATATATCCCTATGAATGAATCACTGTGTTAAACAACTAGTAACACAAAATAAATATTTCCCTTAAGTAGCTTGCTCTCCAGTGGACTCTAGAGTGACCTGCATTAACATGTGAGAATGAATGACAAAGTTAGTTAATTCTTTATAATAGACCAGATTTTTTTAAATGAAACATTAAACAGACAATATTTTTCATTAAGGAAAAGTATTTGGAAAATTATAATTCTTAAAGTCTAGACATAAATGGCTGATTGGATGGAATGGGACAAAGGACACAAAGTAATGAAGTGAAGTCGCCTGTAGTGATTTGCAGTCTGGAACGGAGGCGCCGCAGGAAGAAACCCGGAGACAGGATGGAAACAAAAAAGTTCTTTTATTCTTCTCTCTCTGGCTTCTGCAACTTTTAATGCCATACACTCTTTCACAAAAAACCATGGCACACACTTTTACAAAGAACCACAACACACGTTGATCTAGCATGCTTTCTCCCAGGCACAGTCTCACTCGCTCAGGCAGAAATGGCACCTGCGAGAGTTTCTCTCCCAGCATAAGTCTATTTTCATCCCGCGCCAAGTCCAGCGAGATTCTGGGCCAAGTCCTGTGAGCGAGATTTTGGGACCAATTAGGGCTTCTGCATTTCCCCCTTTTTCGTTTTAAAAAAGGGGATGTTGTTAAGGCGACAAGCCTTTTGTTGACGAGCTAAATTGTATAGTATATCAAATTTTTTAAACAAATCAGCTGTTCTGAGTTCTATCAAGCAACACATTGAGTCTTGTAGGCAAATATCAGCAAGGCATTGTCCCGCAAAGTCACAAACAAATGAAAGACCAAAATGTCTACTCATCACAACACGTTTATCTAGGAGGCCCCATGCATGTAGAGCAGAGGCCACACTGTTGGTGAAGTTGTCCTATGTCTGAGCAGCAGGGATGTTTGGAGCAACTGGATCCCTGTAGTTGTAGCAGCAGCCGTGTTTTTAATGTCTAGACAATACCGCCAGCAATTCTTCAGGGCCTGCTACCTAGAAACTGAAGCATTTATTATTGAAGGAAAGGCAGTGTTATTCCGGCACTGAGTCAAGAGGCGAGTTGTCAAGCTAAAAAACAGAACTATTAAATTAGAAAATTAAAGTTGATTTGTGTTCACACACATTGTTGTTTGAGCTCTCGCAGGCATAAGCTGGCAAAATATCATATTTAGAACAAAACAAAGAAAGACTGAGGGTATTTACTGCATTAAAGATAGAGTAAAGAAAAGTTAAAGGCACTTTGTAAAAATAATTTGTTAGCTGGAACCCTCGAGTCTCTGTAACCTTGTATGAGATTATCTGTTGAAAAAACTCAAATTAATCAGTTATAAAACAAATAAAGTTAATTACAAATAAACATCTGTATGTCAAAATACCAAAACATCAGGCTACACAGCACTAGTCATATTTTTTGGTAAAAATAAATCTCTGGGACACCTATACATCAAAATTGAAGGTAGCTTCACATATTAAATTATTTACCTAAATTGAATATTGTCAAACTTAAATGAATTAAAGTTATTTGGATCCATATGTATATATATATATATATATATATATATATATATATATATATATTTTTTAAGCATTTAGTTATCTGTGACATCACGCTGGACACACAAATGTGCAAACATATATTTGTGACATCACAATTACATGAAATTTAGACAAATGTACAGACATAAAGACATATATAAAAAGAGAAAAAATACAATTGTGTGCACAGTAAAGAGAGATCTCTTTTTCTCAGCCGGGAGGAATGACACTTAAGTTGTGAAATATTTTGAAGGACTTTTTTAAGGGAATCATTCCATGTCTTCATCTTGGTCTTCTTGATTTTGTGTCTTTTTTTTAATTAATTTTTTTTTTTTTTTTTTTTTGGTACCAGGGATGAACTCAGGGGCACTTGACCACTGTGTCACATCCCCAGACCTTTTTTGTATTTTATTTAGAGACAGGGTCTCACTGAGTTGCTAAGTGCTTCCCCATTGCTGAGGCTGGCTTTGAACTCGTGATCCTCCTGCCTCAGCCTCCCAAAGTGCTGGGATTACAGGCGTGCGCCACCGTGCCCGGCTTTTTATTAATCTTGATTGTTCAACAACTTCATTTTTATCCTTTTGATTTGGTACCTGTTTTTTAATCTAGATGGTATCCATATTGGAGAAAATTCGTGTTTTGGAAAAACACAAACAGATCCTCTCCCCCAAATTAATACTGGATCTGGACCCTTCCATGTACCTGAAAGAACATCCTTCCAGTAAACCAAAGGTTTATGTTGTTGGTGTGGGTTCCAATGTCTATCTCCAGCAGAATAACCATTAGAGTCTAAAGTTAAAAAATTTAAGGTAAACAGGGTAACTGCCAATCTGTCCCTAGGATTTTTCCAATTTCCTTCTTTTTGTTTTAATAACATAACTTTTAGTGTGCGGTTTGCTCTTTCAATAATGCCCTGACCCTGAGGATTGTATGGGATGCCTGTTTTATGGTATATATTGAATTTTGTGCAAAAATGTTTGACAGATGAGGACGTATATGCAGGGCCATTATCTGTTTTAAGCATTTTGGGGATGCCCAATGCAGCAAAAGCTTGCAAACAATGAGATGTAACATCTTTAACTTTTTCTCCAGAATGTAAGGAAGCAAAAATCATGCCTGAGCATGTATCTATGGTCACATGAATAAATCGCAATTTTCCAAAACTTGGCTCATGAGTAACATCCATCTACCACAAATGATTGGGCATTAATCCTCTAGGGTTAACACTAAAATGAGGATTGGGCAAATGTGTCATACAAGATTTACAATCTTTTACAATTGTTCTGGCTTGCTCCTTTGTGATTTTAAACCTACGCTGCAAGGTGGTGCTGTTGACGTGAAACTGGGAGTGAAATAAAGTAGCTTGTTGGAGCATTGAAAGTATAAATATTGTTTTTGTAAGGTCATCAGCCTTTTGATTACCTTCATGGAGGGGACCAGGCAAGTTAGTATGTGCTCTAATATGGCCTACGAATAGAGGTTCTTTTCTTGCCCACAAAAGTTTTTGTATTTGATAAAACAATTTAAAGGCTAGAGTATGAGGTGCTATTGGTCCTGCTAGCTCTAATTTTGGGACGGCATGTACAATATAGTGGCTATCTGAAAAAATGTTCAAGGGCTGGTCTCTAAAATTTTCCAGAGCTCTTACCACAGCTTCCAATTCCACTAGTTGAGCTGATTTGTGTGCAGTTATGTAAGTCATATATTTTTTTTTTAATGTGACTACTGCAGCAGTTCCATTTGAGGACCCATCTGTAAATATATTAAATGCCTTAGGAATAGGTTGATTTTTTTTATTACCTGTGGAAATATAATTGGATGATTAATACAAAAAGATAATATAGGAGACTTAGGAAGATGATTATCAAAATTTGCAGAAGTAGAGCATCTAGCTATAGCCCAATCGTTATCATTGAAGCATAAATATTCAATCTGTGATGATGAATAGGGAGTAATAACAGTAGCAGGGTGAATGCCAAATATTTTAGTAGAAGTCTTAAGTCCTTGAAGAATAAGTTTAGCCACCATGGAGTTAGAAGACTCAATTATACTGTTAGGAGAGATGGGCAAATGTATCCATAATAAAGGCCCTTGTTGCCAAAATACTCCTGTGGGTGTACATTGTGAAGAAATAATAATCAATATCAGCGGTTGAGTTAAATCAAATCTGTCACAACGAGCTCCTTCACTGGCTTTTTCTACTAACTGTAAAGCTTTCCTAGCATCAGGAGTTAATGTTCGCGGTGAGGATGGATCAGAGTCCCTGCAAAGGATGTCAAATAAAGGTTTAATTGGCCAGTAGTGAGGTTTAGTGTAGGGCGAAGCCAATTAATGTCTCCCAGTAGTTTTTGGAAATCATTGAGGGTGGTCAAATGTTCTTTATTTATTAAAATTTTGGGGGGGGTCGGTCTAACAAAGGTATCCATGATTTTAAATCCTAAATATAATATGGGAGATCTGGTTTGAACTTTTTTTTCTACTATATGTAATCCATATTTTTAAAAAATTTTCTACCACGTCACTGAATATATTAAATAAGATTTTTTGATTTGGATGGGCCAGTAAAACATCATCCATGTAATGTAGACACATGAGGTTTGGATATTTATTTTTAATGGGTTGGATAGCCTTGTCCACATATATTTGGCATATGGTGGGGCTATTAGCCATTCCCTGTGGTAGTACTTTCCATTGATATCTTTTGTCGGGGCCATTATTGTTAATAGAAGGAAATGAAAAGGCAAACCTGGGGGCATCCAGAGGATGTAGGGGAATAGAAAAGAAGCAATCCTTTATATCAAGAGTAATAAGATGGAAATTTTTTGGAATAGCTACAGGATTAGGAAGTCCAGGTTGAGTAGGGCCCATGATTTGCACGGTTTTATTAATTTCTCTAAGTTCATGTAATAATCGCCATTTCCCTGATTTTTTTTCTTGATCACAAATATGGGGGAATTCCAGGGAGAGTTGGAAGGTTCTATATGTCCTGCTTCTAATAGTTATAATTCCTGAACTAGTGGGTGGGCCTCTTGTAATTTCTCTTTAGATAGGGGCCACTGAGGGACCCGCACTGGCTTATCTGAAAGCCATGGTATTTTCAAAATTATTTTCTCAGAGGCCCCGAAGAAAAATGTCTTTTTCCTTTATGATAATGATTTCTTTTAAGGTTAAGATTACCCTGTAGATTTTCACATTTAACACCTGCAGGCTTGGTTGCAAGGTGTACTCCCATTTGTTGTAAAATATCTCTTCCCCATAAAGTAACCGGTAGGTTAGGTAAAACATAAGGCTGAAACATTCTTTTATGTCCTTCATTATCCTCCCATTTTAAAATTATCACACTTTTTTCTGGGAGGTTATTGTATCCCAAGCCTCTTAAACTGGTTGAAGCTTTTTGCAGAGGCCAATGCTTGGGCCATTGACGTAAATTAATGATGGAAGAATCAGCTCCAGTATCTATTAGTCCCTCCATTTCTAGTCCTTGGATTTTTATTTGCACATAGGCCTCCTTGAACGGTCTCGAACCCAGCAAGCCATGGGTCTCGAGTCAGTAGAACAAAATCCTCTATTGTTCCTTTTTTGAGGCATACTCATTTTAAATGAATCATGTAAATTTGGAAGGAGAAGCAGCTGAGCAATTCTATCTCCTTGATTAATAGAACTTATACTTTGGGGTGAGCTAAGCATTATTTTTATTTCCCCTTTGTAGTCTGCATTTATTACACCTGGGGTCACTTGCAAACCTAATAAGCTTTCAGGACTTCGCCCAAGAATAAGTCCTACAGTCCCTGAGGGAAGAGGTCCCCTGACTCCTGTGGGAATCAGTTGAACCCCCAGTTCAGGTGTTAACACTATTCGGGCAGTGGAACAGAGGTCTAATCCTGCATTTCCTCCTGTTCCTCTGGCAAGGGAGTGGATGGGTAGTAGGGATTGTGTCAGGGAAGCATCTGAGTTGATGCTTGAGGATACTCCTCCTCCAATGCCTAGTACATTTGTTGGCCCCCGGGGCATTGGGCCCCGTGCCCCGTTTTTTGAATTCCTGGACAAATTATTTCCATGGATGTCAAATTTTGAATAGCATTTATTGGCTCAATGATTTCCCTTTTTATACCTGGGGCAGTGGCCAGGGGCACCGTATGAGCTTGGTCTTATTTCTTTTTGGGGATTTTGCCTAGAATAGCCTGATTGATTGTGATAATTTTTCCTGGAATATCCTGACTGATTATAATGTCTAGGTTGAGCCCTTGTGAAATTTTGAGGGGTAGCATCTCTCATAACTGCTGCAATCATATTTCTTGTAACAAAGGCATCATTTATATCTTTACATAGTTGTATATATATGGAAAGATCCTTTTTATTTCTCCATGGCCTGATGGCTTCCTGGAAATATTTATTAGCATTTTTGTATGCTAATTGAACAACTAATGGCATAGTTTGTTCGACTTCTCCAAACAATCTACCTGCAGTTCTCAAAAGTCGATCAGCAAATTCAGAATATGGTTCATTAGGTCCTTGAATTACTTTTGACAAGCTACCTTGCAGATCGCCAGGGCCTTGTAAAGTTTTCCATGCCTGTAATGCAGCTGCATAGATTTGGGCATATATGCCTGGCACATAATATTTTTGAGCTTGTGAGTCTGTGAACTGCCCTTCTCCTGTGAGCATTTCTACATTATAATTTCCAAACCCTGCAACTGCGTTTCTTTTAGCTGTTTCTATACACAGTTCTTGAAATTGTGATCGCCAAACCAAGTATTTTCCCCCACATAATACAGCTTTACATAGATTTTTTCCAGTCTGAGGGGGTTAAATTAAAGGTGTTAAGGGCCTCTAGCATACTCAGTGTGAAAGGAGCTTGTGGTCCATATGTCATTACTGCCTCTTTGAGATTTTTTATTGTTTTGAAATCTACTGACTGGTGGACCCTCTGTCTATATTCATTTTCAAATACTGGCAGTACCCAATGTATCTGTGAGTTACCCTCGAGAGCACATAAGTGCTCAGAAAGACTTTTTATTTCTGTTTCTAGGGCTTACAAACGCCTAGTAATTCCCTTCATATTTTCTGTAATGGATTCCACCCATGGGTGAGTAGAGGACACAGGTGGTTTCTCTCCTTGATGGTCTTTTCTCCTTTTTAATTTCTTTTTGTTGTTTTTATTGGAGACTGTGCTCCCGGAATCACTAGATTCCCCTTCACTATTATCACCTTTACTGGTATCCTGAATTTCAGCTTCTAAGGAGAGTACATATTCTTTGGCTAATTTCAATAAGTTTCTGATGGCTTTTGCAGCTCTTGCTTTTGAATTTACACCACTACTCTTCTCACTGGTATTAACTGACTCAGAGGCTATGCTTTCTTGATCGCTATCCACTGAGTCCGCAATATTGAAAAACTCATCCATGGCTTTTATTATCCGACCTTTGGTTATTTTCGCTCCCATTTTCAGTCAGTTCTTACCTGCCAGCTGAATTCCCGGTGCGGGCCACCACCTGAAGCCACCTGTAGTGATTTGTAGTCCAGAACGGCGGCACCGCGGGAAGAAACCCGGAGACAGGATGGAAACGAAAAAGTTATTTTATTCTTTTCTCTCTAGCTTCTGCAACTTTTAATACCATACACACTTTCACAAAAACCATGGCACACACTTTTACAAAGAACCACAACACACACACAATAGCATTGATCTAGCATGCTTTCTCCCGGGCACAGTCTCATGTGCTCAGGCAGAAATGGCGCCGGGTAGAGTTTCTCTCCCAGCATAAGTCTATTTTGATCCCGCACCAAGTCCAGCGAGATTTTGGGCCAAGTCCCACAAACAATTAGGGCTTCTGCAATGAAGGAAAGTAGATTTTGATTGAACACATGGAAAAAATTAATGAACTCAAAAAGCTTAACACCAAAAATCTCCCAAATAATCCATTAAATAGATGCACCAATGAAATAAAGTGACATTTTTCCAAGGAAGAAATACATATGTTCAACATCCTTAGTAAGTAGGGAATTACAAATCAACACTAAAGAAATTGGTTTCATTCCAGTTAGAATGGCAACTGTCAAGAACACAAATAATAACAAATGATGGTGGGTATGTGGGGAAAATTTAACAGCTCTACACTATTATTGGGTTTTATTAGTTAAACAACCATGGAAGTCAGTATGGATGCTTCTCAAAAGAATAGGAAAAGAACCACTGTATGTCCCAGCTAAACCACAGTTAGCTGTTTATCCAAAAGTACTAAAGTAGTAATACTATAGCGACACATAAATAACCATGTTTATAGCAGTGCAATTCATAATAGCCAAATTATGCAACCGGCTTGGATTTCTGTCAAGGGATGGCTGGATGAAGAAACACACAATAGGGTTTTACAAAGCCATAATGAAGAACAAAAGTATGTCATTTGCAGGTAAATGTATGGAAGTGGAAAATATCATGTTATGTGAAAGAAATCAGATTAAGAAAGTTGCACATATGAGAGAAAACATATGATCAATATGTACCTCTAATAGAATAGAGGAATGGGATCAGGGGCAGGGAGGAGAAAAGGGAAAGTATAGATACTGAGGAATTAAATTGCCCAAATTATGTTGTGTGTATGTATGAATTTTACATTTTTGTGTAATTACATTCCACTGATAAAAATAAGTATAAATTTTAAAAAACTTGAACTTGATGAAGGAGTATGCCAGATAAATGGCCAGTTACAATGTGGTGGAAATTACCAAAACAAATTAGAAGGACAGTGGATACACTTGTATCCACCTAGGATAAATGCATTTCCCAGGAATATAAAATCTCATTTATTAAATGAGTAGTGTTTTATAATATTTATATCTTTTAATAATTACACATGCTGTTACTAAAAGGTTCTGAGTAATTCACAAAGTTTATGTTGTTTTTTTCTATCATTTTAAAAGTATTACTCTCACAAAATATATTATTTACATATTGTTGGAGATGATTTTCATTTGAAAGATCTTTGAAGATACAGAAACATTAATTAATATTATTTTCTCTCTTGAAAAGTACAAAGCAGGGAATAGACTCTTTTAAAAAAAAATTCCCTAAGCACATACACATCTAATTTTTGAAAAGAAAATACAGGTTGGGTTAATGTTACAAATATGTGATTGTGTAAAATAATTGTACCACTGTCACTATGCTATCACAAAAATTTTCATGTTGAATATAAAATTATTTCATGCTTTTTAAATCATATGATGTTCAATTTCATCTTTAATTTCTTCTTAATATAAAAAAAATTTATCTTAAATATTTATTTACATGTTTTAAATGTAAAATGACTAAATAAGTTTCATTGTATTGCACACTTCTAAAGCAATTAATTACAGGTGATGAAATATGACATTTAAAAGCCACTCTGTTGATATTTTATCAAAAACAAGACAGCTCACAATCCATAATTTACTATTTTTACTTTGATCTGCTTAGAAAAGAAAGCAAAAGAAAATAGCTTTGTCTGTGTTTTACAGCTTAGAAATCAATATTAATAAATCAATGTCAATAATATTATATTGCAAACTCTATCATAGTGCTCAGATATATGACCAAAACACATGGCATGCATTTCATTCTTTGCCATCAGAATTGTAAAAGTGAGGTTTGTGAGATATCTTTCATTACAGGACACTATTTCTAGTCAATCAGGCAATTTTTTTTGTAGATATCATTTAAGATAAAATTTTTATGCTTAGACTTAGCTGCAGGTTGACTTTTTATAGTTAAAGAACATTTTTCCAGTTGTTCTTGAGTTATTGCCAAGTAGGAAATGTGCCCTTTTTCATTAAGTTTCCACTATGACAACTACCACGTCCATCTTTCAGTTGAAAAGGAAATACCAATCCATGCAAAGCAAGGTCTATTGCACATTAGAGATATGCTGTCTGTCTTAGAATTTTGGAGTATAAAATTGACATTGACATGAGCAAATATACAAAGAGCTGAGATATAATGACAGTAGAATTATCATTGTATTCTTCATCAAAGGCACTTATGGAGACAATATATTTATGGGTCTGAACGTATAATTTCCTGCCCCAAATGTCATCATTTTCTGCTTCTGATCTCTCGTCCAGTCCCACTGAGTAAAGAAAAGATGAAAAAAAGAAAGAATGGAAGATTCTGAGTACAATTTTATGGAATAAACAAAGATATGAATAATAAGGGATAATTTGAGATTGTATAAGGTACGGAAAAAGTAAATTTAAAAACTGGAAAAATAAAATAAAAGCAGGAAACTGAGATAAAAATTTCCACTGACAGTAATTTAATTTTACCACTTCTCGCATGCCAATTTTAAATATTCATCTATTTTTCCCTAAGCCTGAAATATAGCCTCAATAGTTACTAGACAAATAAATAAATAGTGAAATGCTATGGAAGAACCATAATATCACAAAAAAGCATAACTGAGGAGAGATAGGATTCAGACAGCTTAGACATTTTACTAGATTATAAGCATTGACATCAGAAAATCGATATGTAAAATTCATTTTTAATATGCATACCAAATATTTTTTCTACTTAAAGCCTTTTAAATACCCACCCTAATTAACTAGTTAGTTACATAATATTTAATTCATAGTTGCACTGTAGCATTTGCACTGTATTCTATTAATGGCTTATAGATAGGATCCAGTAGCCTGTATTTGAAGAGGTTCATCTTGTTCTTCATTGTTTAAAAATACATATCACATATAACCACATCTAGAGCTACAATAATAATCAGTAATTTGATTGAACTGAATTAAAGTATTGGGAACTCTGGAGTTTCACTGATAACAGAATACAGAGATACTCTAAAGTCTAAGAAGGAAGAATTATAAACGTAGTACAAAAGGCAATATTTATATAGTTACTGGATTGAGCATGAAATAAATGCTTGAGTATTATATTTTTATCTGTTTTTAAAATTTAAAAGCAAGGGCTAATTCACATTAGAGATATGCCTAAGCAATTGATATTAACCGGTCTTGTTATATTCTATATACACTGAAAGACTTAAAGAAACATAATCTTTGGGTCCTGATGTTTATAGCCTAGAAGATGCAGCTATAATACATTTTTATTAACTAAAAATTGTGAAAAACTAACCAGTTTTTACAAGTTTCTTGAAGGAGCATAATAGTGTTCTATTTTTTTTTTTAAAAAAAAAAAAAAGAGGGTTGACTTATTTGAGTTTGGGGGTCAGGGTCAAAGAATGACTTTATAGGTTAAAAGAAAAGAAGTCAGATATGTGCACATAATTTTTTTTGTTCAGCAGGAAATAACTGGATAATTAATTTCCTGAAGGTCAAAATTTAACCATATTCTAGAAAGTAACAGGCTACACTGATTGAAGCAATGTGAATTGAGGAAATAGCACTAGATGAGGTGGCGGAGGTATTGTAGGAGTTGAAAGATATTGAAAATCTGGTAGGGTTTGAATTTAATTTTTAATTAAATAAGCAGCCTTTGAAGAAGTTCAAACAGGGTTCCATAATTTAATTTGTACTTTCAAATAATTAATCTTGTTATTCAATAAATTACCTGTTAAAGGAGTAAAAGACAATCAAAGTAACATATATTTACACATATCTGTGTGTATTCAAATATATACACATATATTTCTTTCATAATGCAGATAAGAATGTTAATAGTATACTATGTAACATAGCCACACCTGGAGATTACCCAAATATACATGATAAGCTCAATGGAAAATAATTTTTTATGTGAAAATAATATAATATCATACAGAAAAAAAGAAACTTCATAAAACAACACAAATGAAAGAAGTAGACACAAATGAGTACATTACAGTTACATTTGTATAAATCCTTAAACAGTTAAAACTAGCCTATGGTTTTAGAAGTGGTGATAATGCTTGCCCCTAGTGTTTGGGGACTGTAAATATATATAAATGGTGGCAATGTGCACTTCTGAGAGTACAATATTCTATTTCTTCATTTGAGTCTTATGGGTGTGTCCAGTTTGTGAAATATTCTTCATTTTGTTATATCATTTGGTTGGTATTCACTGTGAAAATTCAAAACACTAGTAATTTGAATGGTTTTAAATTTTTTTATGTTGTATTTACCATAATGCTTAATCAACAGTTGCTTTTTAAAAATAATTTTTCTGGATAATGAGGGGTTTTAAGAAGAAGAGTGAAATAAAATTGATAGGGATGCCAGTTTGGAGGTCTTCATATAATTCATGGGAGTGTTGATAGCCAAGGGTCAATCAGCCAGCAAGATGGATTCAATAGATTTGAGTTATTTTGAAGGTAGATAATAAATTGACTATGGGGGATAAAGGAAGAAGAATGTATCAAGAGTGATAAAACCAATTTTCTTGATCAATTGAATGGTGGCAAGATTAATTTAGTGAAAATTCTAAGGAACGTATATTTAAATGAGGATAGAAAATTAGATGTAATCATAAGAAATCAAGAAGGAAGTTTCCCAAAGGTAAGATGATAAAAGTAGACACTTTTAGATTGGCAGCAATATGGGGCATTTTGAGAACAAAATAAATTGCTAAATGTATCAAATGAAACTGCAAAGTTTGATAAGATAGCTAAAATATGTCCATTAACTTTTGTGATATGGAAGGTTTTTTTTTTTGTTTGTTTGTTTTTGGTACCAGAGATTGAATTCAGGAGCACTCGACCACTAGGCCACATCCACAGCTTTTATTTTTTTTTTTTTTTTTTTTTTTTTTTTTTTTTTTGTATTTTATTAGAGGCAGGATCTCACTGAGTTGCTAAGTGCCTCACCATTGCTGAGACTGGCTTTGAACTTGTGATCCTCCTGCCTCAGCTTCCCAAATGCTGGGATTACAGGCGTGCGCCACCTTGCCCGGCTGTGATATGGAAGTTACATTGGTATTTGATGAGAACATCTTCAATTGAAAAAAAATTAATTATGTAACCTAAATTAAAAAATCTGAACCAACTTCAGTTGACAACAAAGGATACAAGCAGGTTGAAGTGGTTCAGGCAGTCTACTCATTTCATTTTCATGACAGTAAATTACATTTGACTTTTCTGAATATCACAGTTTGATATTGTATAGTAGAATTGCACTAAATAGCATCAGTGTATTCTTTTTTATTATTTATATAGAAAGTGCATATGATTCCCAGTGATCTTACATGGTTTATAAATTTTATGTCACAAAAATGTGATGAAAGCACGCTGTCTACATTTTCCCTCTATAGTATTTTTATCAACACATTGCTGTAGACCTGCAAATCCTCAGATAACCAGATAAGAATCAGTACATCACAGGACAGAAGAATAACTTTTGAAAACATATTCATAATAATGCAGTTATTAAAATAACAAATTAAAATGATATGTATTATACAATTTGAACTATATCATATTCCATATTATGCTATAGATAACATGTAGTTGTATATATTGTTTTAAAAAGATGTGACATAGAGATATTTACATAGAAACTTAAATGATATCAAATCAAAATGTCAGTGTGATCACATATTTTGAGCAAAATTTTGTTACGATATCCCATGATTGTGTGAAATTTTCCCTATTTCATTTAGATGATAATTATATATTATTTCTATAATTAAATATTATATTTGCTTAATCAAAAATATTTAAAATTAAGTGTTACATAGCTAAACAATAAAAATTGAAGATGTTAAAAACTAAATTAAGAATACCAAGTAATCTTGAGAATGCATGTAGTGACTTTCTTTAAAATGTTGATGAAAATGAAAAAAGAAAAATGAACAATCTCTGTAAAACAAATGTTTATAAAAACAGTGGCACACTCTGCTCCATCCCTGCTTGACAGCTTTTTACATTAGAATATTTAACTATAGCATTTGAATCCTGTTATATTTACCACTTCAATCCCATTCAAGTCAAATTTCCAGTAGTCATTTTTCCTGAACTCTCTGAAGAAGTCGTAAGGAGGAGTATGCCAATGAGAAGCCTCTGCATAGTATATACTGGAATGCCAAGTAGCTGTAAGATTTTTGAGTATGAGGTGGAATGAATGCAATTGATAAGTTCCTTTTATGCTTTGATAATATCCTAAATTTCCTTAACCATCCTTGGACTAAAACCTTAACAAGTACTTAGATATCCCAAGTCACATTCCAAGGATGTGCAGGTGCCTTGCCTCACTTTCAGTCATCTGTGTCAGATATGAAGATTGTGACTTCAATTCTTCAAGAGTCAAGGTGAAATAAACTCTTAGGACTCTTCTTCATTAATTCACCGCACACAATAAAGATGCATCTTTTAAACTTGTTTGGGGTGTGTGTGTGTGTGTGTGTGTGTACGTGTGCATGAGTGCATGCATTTGGTGGTGTTGGTTGTTTAATAGCACTTGCTAATTAGTGCTCAATTTGATTAATCCTTGTGGGTAATTTTGTAATATTGTGCTGAGCTGCCTTTTTTACTCTAAATTATCTGGCTAATTCTGTGTCCATTCAGAGGCATTCTCCTCAAAATATATTATTTGGCAGCAAGAACTTACTTAAATTTTAAATACTTTGAAGAAAAAGAGTGAAATATGACATTAAAAAAGTTTTGAATCTAAAGTAGTAAATGGATGGTTATGACCTTTAACATATCAAAAAATATGTGAATTAAATCAGGGTTTTATTATCTTGATGATATCTGAAATAAATCCAAAGCAAATTCATTGACTCTCCTCACTATTAATATGCTATATTGAAAGTATGGTTAATACCTAAGATTTGAAGTATTTATTGTTATTTTATATTGGATAGAATTAAAACTATAACTTATCTATTGTAACATTAATATTGTTTTACATAATTTTCTGTTAGATGGAATTAGAATTAGAACTTGTTACTTCTTACTTACAAATAAACACTATACTCAGGAGTAAGGAATTTTTATTTAAAAAGGTAAATAAATAAATAATTTGTTGTTATACAGAGCATTTTCTTATTTAAACTTTTAAAATGAATTGATCCTAACCTGTAATGTTACATAGACCCGTAATAAATGTGTTGGATAAATGGATAATAAAAAAACTATTCACACAATTAAATCTTCACTTATGAGATCCAATGCATGGATATAAAAACCCAAGAAAATCAAAAGATAGAGTTTTTAAGTTCCAATCAGTTCAACAAATATTTACTGAATGCTTACCATATGAGGATGTAAACTAAGAGATGTTTAGTTTGTTAGGCATAAGGATGCTACTACTTGGACACAGCCAAAACAAAAACTACACCAGACAAAATTAAATATACAATGGAGATTTTATTCCAGGGCATTTATTAAAGTGGGGGAGATAGAATACTTATGATTACATCTTAATCTAAACCTAATAAAGGACCCTACACTTTTTTTTTAAATTTATTTTGTTATAGATGCTTGCAGAGTGCAATTCGTTTCATATTACATATAAAGAGCACAGTTTTCCAAGGACCCTACACTTTTAAAAGTGAAAATCACACGCCATCTCTGTATACTAATAGCTGTGGTCCAATAAAAGTAAATTTTCTTAAATCTTTGTGACAGGAAGCACCATTACATTGTGGAACAAATATCCTGAGGAAGTTATCATCCTAACTTTTTTGTAGAAACTGGGAAATAAGGACACCATCTTCACTGATAAGTACATTTAAAAGGAATGGCTGCCAATCCATGAGAATGTTTTTCCTGTATCTTAAAACTGGCAACCTTTCAAAATATATTACATGTCAATGGGACAGAGAAATAATTTGCAGTAATAAGTTTTCAAAATAAATGCTGTAAGAAAAGGGAAAGCTGGGCATAAAGTCACAAATAAGTTTATCTAACGTTTACTCAATCTGAGGAGACCATTAAAGGTTATTGCTTACTACATACCACAAAACAACTTGAGAAGACACTTTTTAGGGGCTGAGGATACTCTCAGTGACAGAGTGATTGCCTAGCATTCATGAGGCCCCAGGTACTATCCCCATTGGCACAAACAAAGTGGAAGAAGTGGGGGAAGGAGGGGAGTAGGAGAAAAAGGAAGAGATGATGATGATGATGATGATGAAGACCACTACTTTAAGTTACATTGAAAAAAGGAAATGTTTCATTGAACTCAGAATAACTTACACATTAAAGAGTCAATAAAGAGCCTAAGTCTTACACAATTAGGTCAAACCGTGAAAACAGACTCAAAATAATTAGATTTTATAAAATATTAAACGATATTGCTAATTCAAATGACTCAGGCAACTGTGAGATATAGGTGAAGTATGAAGAAGACTGAAGCTGTCAGAGTACTTTCTTGGTCCTTCCTTATCATTTAGGATGGATTTCAGTCCAGATTTAACATATGTGGGTTTACATAGTATTTTCCGATTATGATTTACACTGAAGAAGCAACCTAGTCTTGGATGGCCTCATTACTTCATTAATTATATGACATTTCTTAAGAGCCATAGACATGTTTAATTTTAATAAGCAAGCTACACAAATGGCATGGTCTGAATATATCTCCCCAAAATTCTTATGCTGAAATCTTTCTCCCCAATAAAATGGTGTTAGGAGGCAGGGCCCTTTGGAGACTTCACGAATGGAATCAATGCCTTTATAATAGGCTTTAAGGAACTTATTCATCCTTTCTACCATGTGAGAACTCAGGGAGGAGATGCTTTCTGAGAAAGTAGGCCCATATCAGACACTGAATCCACCAGCAATAGTATCTTAAATGTTCCAGTCCCTGAAATGAATTATTATTTTGTTGTGTAAGCCATCCACTTTATTATGTTATTTGAGAATCTCAAATGGACAAATGACCAAAAAGGTAATAATTCCTTTTCTTGAATAGAAGGTAAAGACCCTGAGTGATGTTTACGAATGTAGTTGTGTGTGTGTGTGTGTGTGTGTGTGTGTATGTGTGCATGCACACACATGCAAGTGTGTGTGCATTGCTGGAAATTGAACCAAGAGCCTCATGCATTCTAGGTGAGTGCTCTAATGCTGAGCTAAATACCCAGCCCTACTCTTTTCTTGGTATCCCCTAATAAAAATACTATGCTGGAAAATTAATAGTATTAAAATCCAGTTATAGATTTGATATATATTATGTTACAGGATAAAGGAATAAGAGAAAACATAAAATAAAGATATGTGCTTAAGATATGCACATATGCAAACATACATATTCATAAAAATAGGAAAAATACTCTTCACACCTAAAATTCTCACTCCTGTAACTGGTCATGGGGTGACTACTGGTATTTATGCCAACCTTCTTCTGTTCTCCATTCTGTATTCCCCTTACCTTCAACATACACCTCAGCTGGTTATGGTTCTGTACTTCGTGAGGTAACCCAAAACTTCATGACTGAAGTATGGGACTATCTGTAATCTTCATAGGATTAGGTCATTTGGTTTCCCATTAGCCCTAATCACAAAGTCTGGTAGTACTAATATGTGTAAGACATCTACAGTATTCCAGATATACTCTTTTTTACCTTCATTGTAGGGTATTTATCAACTTACCTTGGTAGACCAGATCAATCACACAAGAAAACATCATCACTTCCTTGTTGACCTACAGACTCAGAGGTACAAGAATCCCAAAATAGCTGAAAGTCAGCTTAAACTTCAAGTTCAATGGAATTGTTGTGATTCCTGTTGAAAGCATCCCTCCCTTTGACAATAAATCATCTGTTCCAGCATGGCATAAGGTTGAGGGAATGGGAAGCAAAAACTTTGTTAGAAGAACAGTAGAAGTAATGCTGAAAAGTTCTACCCCATTTCTACCTTTGATCCCTGGCTAATGGAAAAGTAGCACTATATATTGGATACAGACCCTAAGCATATGGAAACTTAACAAAAACTCAACTTCAACTTTTTAAAGTATTGCCAACTAATTGTCACTGTATCTGAGGTCCTGAAAAGGTTATGTCACTGTATTCCAGAGTCAGCTGCATCAAGATGTTGGCAAACATGGTAAGAACAATGAATTCTCTGTGCATGGGTCCACTGTCAATTTATTTGGTATTTTATATAACAGATTCAAAAAGCATTTTTTTATACCTTAAAATGCTTATATTTTAGGAAAAAAAAAAAAAAAAAAAAACACTATGGCAAAATCACATCATGCAAAGAAATTATGTTCTAAGATCAACCAAGAAGGTTAAGGTTAAACATAGTAAACATTAATCTAAAAAATTCCCTTAAGTTCCTATATACAGCAATATGAGTATATAAGTGAATAATGTATACTTTGTAGTCAAAGTATAATTCTACAGTGGAATCATATTAAAATTAATAATTCATAAGGTTCTATATTGAAACACTCCAAATATATGAAGATTCCATCCTGGCTTTTTCTCCATCCTTATTGTTTTCTTGTGTAGACAATTTCTTTTTTATTTTTTTTAATTTATTTTTTATTCTAAGTTGTTAGAAATGACAGCAGAATGTATTAAATTTCATATTATACTTGTAGAGCACATTTTTACATTTCTCTGGTTGTATACAAAGTATATTCACATCATTTGTGACTTCATACATGCACTTCCAGTTTGACCCACACCAAGCAGCATGGACCCAGTCCCAGGTAGCATAATTTGAGGATCAAAATATGCAGGTTTTGATAGTCCAGTGCTAAGGGGAGGCACAGACAACCTGCAAGAGTATTATAAGAATACAGGGAAGAAACTGTAATTACTCAGATCTACACTGCAAGAAAGTAAGGTAAACAGACAACATGAAAAAAACAAGGAAGGAAAATACCCCAAACAAACCAGGATTCTACAATAACAGAACCCATTTATGTTTTTTCATAAATAATCACCTTCTCCCTTAATTCCTTAATATCACAGTCCACTGTTGTGCCTTTTATCTTTCACAACAGTGTAGATTTTCTTTCTTATTTCTTCTTCTACTACATATTTTGAATACAAGACCTCCTCTACTTTAGACCTGAGAACTTTTGTTGTGCCCATGCTTCTAAAAAGGCAATATAATTTTTACTCCTTCCTATATCATTTCCATTTTGAAAATTCAAATTTCTGAAGTCAAGTATATTGAGTCCAAATTTATATTTTCAGTTGCATTTTTGACAAACTCTCTTGGATATCTTACAAACTTGTCCATATTACAATCTTCATTTGAACATACAAAATTTCCAGCACTCATACAGGTATGTATACACACACATATACTTTTGGGCATGCCAGTTAAATTATTAATGACAATCTGTACAATTACTAAATCCAGAATCTTAAATGCATAGTGTTCTTTCCTCCAAAATATTGCTCAAATCTGTATCCTACGTATTAACACAAACCTCCACCTTTTCTTGACCACATTTTTTGGAGCTACCAGGGATAGAACCCAGAAGTGCTTAACCACTGAGTGACATACATAGCCTATTTTATTTTATTTTATTATTATTTTAGTTTATTATTTTTTTTTTATTTTGATACAGCCTCACTAATTGCTGAGATTGGCCTGGAACTTGGAATCCTCCCACCTCAGCCTCCGAGTCACTGGGATTATGAGTGTGTGACATTGCACCCAGCTCTTGAATTCATTTTAATTCCCTAATTAGAATATATGAACTTTCACTTGTTTAAACTTCAGTCATTTCTCAAATTAACAATCAGATATTTAAAAACTATGGTCACATATTAACACACTCTTGTTAAAAAAGAAAAAAGAAGAAGGATAAAGAAAAAAAATATATATCTTTAACAAATTCTATTTAGGAAATTTAAAAGGGAAAGAAAGAATGCCCAAAAGTCCACATATAAATGATGCATATCAATAAACCTCATTTTAGCATACTCTACTTCATGACTTGTCTTGTATATTAAAATTTTACTATGCATGTTTTTCTTCATTGTCTCACACAAGTACTTGAAAATGTGTTGAGTCAGTCCCCTGGATCTGATTAAAATAGTGTCGATAAAAGAACCAGAAAAATTTAATATTTGAAAGATGTTTCTAACAACAATGTTTGCCAAAAAGGATACAATGAATTATGGTGATATGAGGAACTTCATCACTGAAGCTGCAAAACCAATATGTTTTCAAGGATGCCTGGTGTTTTCTCTGTAAATAGAGGTGCAAAATGTTATTCCAATCAAATTATTACTCAACAAATATTTCCCCTAAATTTAAAATTCAAAACCTTCATGGTTTCCATAAGGGCAAAAAATGCAGGAATATTTTCATTTAGTACCAAAACTCATAAAATTAAAGACCAAAAACTGTTATGTAGATAAAAATATCAGTAGTTTTTATGCAGTGGCATGTGGATGGAAATCATTACAAATAAGTTTTGCAAAAGTATACATAAAGCAATATTATTCAAATGTTAGCAGATTTGATGAATGCCATTTAACATAGAATTTCCTTGAACATATTTTTCTTCCTCCACAAGTACTAAAGAAGCTTAGATACTTTTAGCATAGATAATTTCATAGGTTTAACCAAATCAATATTACACACTTAATTTTCAGAATACAGTTTATAAGATTCAGGGAGTATAGTGAGTACTTAATAAAAATTTGCTTAATAAAGCACTAATCAACTATGATCCCTTCTAGTTTCGATCAAATATGTGTTGACAAAAAACCCCCACAGTTCATTCATAGTTGACAAATCACCTGTAGTATATGCTTTGTGCAGTATTAATCATAGGACATGATTTATGAGTTACTAGCAATACAAAGTTAACACTGAAAGAATAGCAGAGATGATAGTGATTATGGATTTACTAACAATTTTAAAAGTAATTTTCTCTGCCTATACATTGTCATCATGGCATCACAATTTTATTGAGAAGCAGAAACACATCTAGGTGAATGCTGAGGTAAAATGGCAATAAGTAAACAGTCATCATAAGAATCTTAAAAATAAAACAATATATTGATAATATGCTTTGAAATAAAGCAACCCCTGCATAATCAAATTTTAAAGGCATATGAAAGAAACAAAAAAGCCAGGCATAATGGTGCACACTTGTAATCCCAGCAGTTCTGGAGGCTGAGGCAGGAGAATCACAAGTTCAAAGCCATCCTCAGCAAGTTAGCAAGGTCCTAAACAACATCTCAAGTCCCTGTTTCTAATAAAATATTAAAAAAGGGATGGAGATGTTGTTCAGTGGTTAAGTGCTGGGTTCATTGCCTGGAATAATAATAATAAAAAAAAAAAAAAGACTCAAGTGTACTTTACTTAGTAAGAAAAAGGTTTTAGAGCCAGAGAATTTGGCATAGAAGACCTTTAAGATTGTTTTAGATTTGATCATTTTATTATTCTAAAGCTCCTGTTTCAACAGTCAAAAACAGGATATATAATTTAGCATAAATAAAAATTAAACAGACCTTATTAAGTTGATAGTAACATTACACTGGAAATATTTTCAAAAGTTCACATTATCGTAGATCAATTAAAAACTAATCTAGGACACCTCATGGTGATATAATATTATCTGTAATTTTATTTAAATATTTTAATGAAAAAATATTTTATAAAATATTATTGGACAGAATCCTTTGTAGGAAATCTTTAGTAATAAAAGACAAAGAATCCAAATGAATACTCTGCTCTTTTCTTAAAGCTACAATAAAATGCAAATTGCATAATACAACTCTATCTTATATCAATTAAGTTGCAATTCATAGACTACATATTTTCTCTGTATTATTTTCCTTCATTTTTCTTTCTCCCACCTCTGTATATTATTAAAAATAATATGTCATAGTTTTATGGACAAGAAGATATTATCAATGAGTCTATGATTTGTGATGTTTTCTTTTCAAATTTACTCATTTCCTAAAATTTTACTAACATGTTTCACGTAACATGAAATGATATTTAAATTTTATATAAAAAATAAAATATTCTATGAAATGATTTGTATAAAACAGGCAATTTTTATAAAGCAGATAATTAATAATGTCACCATCTATACTAATGCCAGAAAAATTCTTTTTAGTGCTTTTGCATTCTACATTCCTCTTGTGAACAACTTATAGAAATTTTACTCTTCCATCTGTCTACTTTAATATCCTACATTTTATGTCATCTGCTTTGCCTCAGTGATGATAAATTTTATCTCATAGTTCACTGGGTAAAATTTTCATAAAAATTTATATGATCACTCATGTCTTGGGCCTGTTTCATGGTGCTTAGAGATGGCTATTGAAATCCATTCAAAGTTCAAAGCAAGATACATATTTAATAACAACTTATAGAGTGGAGAAGTAGAATATTCTGGATTTTTCAAAATGATTAATAAATTAAAAGAGCAGTAATAGGAAAGCTTTTAAGACCTGCTTTTAAAAAGAGATGTTGATGAAATCTGAGTTACAGCACATAAAATATACCAAAAAAAATTGAAAGAACAGAAGAGTATAGAAGTAATGGTAGGACATGAAATATTCCCCTTAAAATGACAGAGAAGGTTATTTTTTTTACATCAGTGGGAGATCTACAGAAGAAGAGTCTTCATTCAAGATCAAATTAAGTCAATGATATTAACTTAAATAACTACTTTTTAAATTATTTAACTAAACACCAATAGTCACAAGACAGGAGAAAAAGGCATGATAAGGAAAAAACAAGAGAAAATAATAACTTACTAGAAGACAAATAAGACAATGAAAAGAAAATTAAGCTATGTACATTGTGCAGAGTCTTTAAAAGCAATTCAATACAAACTAGAGAGAAGCAGGAGAACTAAGAAGATGGGGCAATGGAACTAAGAAAATATAACTTGGGTTATTTGTTTATTTGGAGTTAAGTTTTTTGAGTTCTTTAAATATTCTAGAAATTAGTGCTCTATCTGATGTGCATGTATTAAATATTTGTTCCCAAACAGTTGTCTCTCTATTCACCTCACTGATTGTTTCTTTTGCTGAGAAGGTTTTTAGTTTGAATCTATCCCATTCATTGATTCTTGATATTAATTCTTGCGCTACAGGATTCTTATTAAGGAACTTGGGGCCTAATCCGACATGTTGGAAATTGGAGCTTACTTTTTCTTCTATTAGGCATATTGTCTCTAGTCTAATTCCTAGGTCCTTGATCCACTTTGAATTGAATTTTGTGCATGGTGAGAGATAAAGGTTTAATTTCATTTTGTTGCATATGGATTTTCAGTTTTCCCAGCACCATTTGTTGAAGGGGCTATTCTTTCTCCACTAGAAGGAATTGAAAAAGACACTTCTCAGAAGAAGTACACAATTGATCAACAAATACATGAAAAAAATGCTCAACATTGCTGGCAATTAGAGAAATGCAAATCAAAACTACTCTAAGATTTCATTTTACTCCAGTAAGAATGGCAGCTATTAAGAACACAAACAACAATAAATGTTGGAGAGGATGTGGAGAAAAAGACACACTCATACATTGCTGGTGGGACTGCAAAATGGTGCAAACGTTTTAGAAGGCAGTATAGAGATTTCTTGGAAAACTGGGAATGGAACCACCCTATGACCCAGCCATCTCACTCTTGGGTCTATTCCCAAAGAATTTAAAAACAGCATATTACAGTGACAAAGCCACTTCAATGTTTATAGCAGCACAATTCACAATAGCTAGGCTGTGGATTCAACCTAGATGTCCCTCAGTAGATGAGTGGATAAAGAAAATGTGGTACATACACACAATGGAATTTTACTCAGCAATAAAAGAAAAAAAAATGGCATTTGCAGGTAAATGGATGAAGTTGGAGAATATAATGCTAAGTGAAGTTAGTCAATCTCAAATATCCAAATACCAAATGTTTTCTCTGATGTAAGGAGGCTTATTCACAGTAGTGTTTGGTTGGGGTACATAAGAGGATTAGAGGAATGCTAGAAAGGTCAAAAGGGAGGGAGGGGGAGGAAGGGAGCAAGGAGGGGTGAAGGGGAAAAAAGAAAAGGTGGTTGAATAAGATGGATGTCATTATCCTAAATGCATGATTGAAGATTTGAATGGTACAGATATACTTTGTATACAAATAGTATTTTGTAAAAAGATGCTCTATATGTTTATTATGAATTATAATGCATACTACTATTATGAATATAACTTTGAATAAATAAATAAATAAATAATATAACTTGGAAATTCATATTCTGTAGAAGTGGTAGAATATAAACATGAGTGGATTTATCAGAGGATAGACAAATGATTAAAATATTTGAGAAAACATACAACATAGAATGAAAAAAGGAAGCTCAGTGTTCAAATAGCTAGAGGAGAGAGGTGGTGAGTGAAGGTATGTATAAAAAGGAAATTATCATAAAAATAACAGTGTTTCAGAAAATGTATGATTTTATAATTATAAAGATTATACAAAATCAGCCGGGCGCGGTGGCGCACGCCTGTAATCCCAGCACTTTGGGAGGCTGAGGCAGGAGGATCGCGAGTTCAAAGCCAGCCTCAGCAATGACGAGGCACTTAGCAACTCAGTGAGACCCTGTCTCCAAATAAAATACAAAAAAAAAAAAAAAAAAAAAAAAAAGGGCTGGGGATATGGCCCAGTGGTCAAGTGCCCCTGAGTTCAATCCCCGGTACCCAAAAAAAAAAAAAAAAAAAAAAAAAAGATTATACAAAATCAATCAGTGTGAAAGAAGACAGTACCAATCTTCACATCCCAGATCAATTATCACTTTTGAGACTAGAATAAAAAGCAGCAATAGAGGTTCTATCAAGGAAGTAAAAATCTGATTCATAGAACATTCTCTATGCTATGGCAGAATATTGAAAATTCTTCATGATGCAGAGAAAAAAATTATTCTGAATGTGAACATCATCATTCTGACCAAATATAAAGTAAACAAATGACCCTTTCAGGAATGAATGAACCTTTTAAATCAGAGTCATCTTTTCTAAGGGAATGTGAGTATTTTCATCAAAAAATATTAAACAAAAATCAGAAAAAAAGTAGAAATTAATGAACCTCTTCAATGGGTATAGTAGAGAAGTGTTATAATCTGTAAAATAGTGTTTAAAATGCTTTCCAAAAAAGAAGCAAAATTCTTTCTTTTAGACCTATTTGGTATAAATGGAGTAAAACAATGAGTTGGATGCAGGTGAGGAGATTATGTAGCAATTTATGTTGATATAAAATGAAGACTACTAGCAGAAATAATTTTACAAATTCATATAACTGAAAAATAAAATAGAATCAAATTTCATGTAGATATTCTTGAGTCAAATTTCATATGTATTTTAATTGCAGAACAAAACAATGTTATTAGATTTTGGTATTGTTTATATTATCTTACAAAAAACACAGAGAGGCCGGGGCGCGGTGGCGCACGCCTGTAATCCCAGCACTTTGGGAGGCTGAGGCAGGAGGATCGCGAGTTCAAAGCCAGCCTCAGCAATGGCGAGGCACTTAGCAACTCAGTGAGACCCTGTCTCTAATAAAATACAAAAAAAAGGGCTGGAGATGTGGCCCAGTGGTCAAGTGCCCCTGAGTTCAATCCCCGGTACCACAAAAAAAAAAAAAAAAAAAAAAAAAAAAAAAAAAAAAAAAAAAAACACAGAGAGCATGATATTTTACACTGCTTAATATTTGCATAATAAATTCACTGTATTGAATTTTATTTTTTTATTTTAACCCTTAGGATTCACCTACAAATAGCACAAATAGATACTTACATTTGACTATAATGAAAGATTTACAATTAAATCAATAGATGACAGGTCTGTGAATGTGGCCTAACGTAATGTAGGTGGAAAAATAATGGCATTAATGTTCTCCTTTCACATAATTGACAAATATTTTCAAAGTTAATAGACCTCAAAATTGGCTGATAAAATCATTGTAAGATTGAAATACTTCTAGTAGGGGGAAAAGAAGAAATTTGCTTTCAAACACTGGGACAGATGGGGCACAAATAAAATTAAGGCTAGCATAAGAATATTAAATTCTCAAATGGTGCAACCGCTATGGAAAGCGGTATGGAGATTTCTTGGGAAAATGGGAATGGAACCACCCTATGACCCAGCCATCCCACTCCTGGGTCTGTTCCCAAAAGACTTAAAAACAGCATATTACAGTGACACAGCCACTTTGATGTTTATAGCAGCACAATTCATAATAGCTAGGTTGTGGAACCAACCTAGATGTCCCTCAGTAGATGAGTGGATAAAGAAAATGTGGTATATATACAAAATGGAATTTTACTCAGCAATAAGAGAGAATAAAATAATGGCATTTGCAGGTAAATGGATGAAGTTGGAGAATATAATGCTAAGTGAAATTAGTCAATCTCAAAAATCCAAATACCAAATGTTTTCGCTGATATAAGGAGGTTAGTTCACAGTGTGATTGGATGGTGGTACATATGATTAGAGGAACACTAGAATGGTCAAAGGAAAGGGAGGGCAAGGGAGGGAGCAGGCGGGGAGAAGGGGGGGGGGAAATGGTGGTTGAATGAGATGGATATCACTATCCTAAATGCATGATTAAAGATCTGAGTGGTACTTATATACTTTGTATAGAAGCAGTTGTATGTAAAAAGATGATATACTTGCGCATTATGAATAAATAAATAAATAACAAAAAAAAAAATTCTGGGAAGAAAAATGCTTTTATGCTTGCAAAGTAGCACATTAATGCTACAATTAAATTCATATGTGTTTAACTCTCCTGGCAATTCTGTTGTTCACAATTTGAGATAATAAACTTGGAGATATTCTTTTAAAAAAAAAAGAATATTAAATTCTCATTTTTTACTGGAGATATATAAATTGTATAAAGTTGATAGATAAATACATTGAAGTATAAGTATGCAATATAAAGCTTCTGTTCTCATCTTCCTGTGAACTTTTGCCGGATATTGCTGAACATATTTGTTTCCAAGAGATGTGTGAGAAAGTAGAGAGATGGTACAATAGGATGTTTGATACATTTTACTATTGCTTCTAATATTTTGCAATTTTAAATTCAAAGAAATTGATTTTTTCCAAATTACTAAGTAACATAAAGATATACTCTTTGGCTTCAGTGCAGGAAAAAAAAAATAATGTGAAAGTTTATCTTAAGAAGATCCTTCAATTGTATAGTAATACTTTGTTGTTATTGGGATATGATAGGAAAAGCCAGCAGAAGGATACCCACATTAATCTTAAACAAATTGGACAAAAAAAAATAATACAAAAATATGATATGTAATCTCAAAGACACGTTTAACTCAATTTTTAATTTTTTTTTTTGTTGTTGTTGTTGATGAACCTTTATTTTATTTATTTATCTGTGGCACTGAGAATCGAACCCAGTGCCTCACACACGCTAGGCAAGTGCTGTGCCACTGAACTACAACCCAGCCCCTCATATTGTTTAAGTCAAAGAAGCCACTATATTTTTTTTTTTTTTACTGCATAAATAACTCATTTCATATAAGTGGATATACTACATTTTGGTATTATTAATTTGCGTAGGTTTTAATAACAATTTTAAGTATACTAATCATTTTTCTTTAATGATTTTTTAAAAAATTTTGTATATGTTTGTGCACTAAATAAACTAAATAGTTCCTAAATATGAGAGATTGATTTACAACAAATGATCAGTGCAATGATAAAGACAACACAAATAATGATTGAAAGTGTAAAAAAATGGCCAAAGCATGCCAAAAGTAAGAACTGAATATCAATTATATTACAAATTAAAACATGTAGCTATCCATTAGTAAGCATGATGTTGGTAAAATTATTATAACAAAAGTATATTATTTTTAAAATAAGTAAATGTTGTTAGATTTGATTTTGAGTTGTACTGTCTATGATTATATTATTAAAAATTACATAAGAATGATAAGCCTAATGAGTGTAGTAAATTTTTTTTTATTTTCAGATAATTTATTAGTGCCACAAAAATATTGATTTTAACAATAAGTTTGGAAAATATGTTTATCATTTCATTTTATAACTAGTTCCATCTTGAATAATCACAGGGCTAATTCTTAGTAATAATGCCCTAAAAGCAAGAGTCAATTATATTATTGTAAAATATAAAGTCATAATGGACTGAAATGATTAGCTTTTCTCCTTTCAGTAACACTGACATAAGTTTGCTTTTTAAGAAGAATTAATTGAACATATGTTAGCCGCCGGAAAGGGATTGCAGCCTGGAACGG